>CM055856.1:3250000-3850000 GCA_029490765.1 Euthynnus affinis
TCCCACTATTTCCATGTATCTCAACTCTCAGTACAATCCTCTATAAATAACTCCCAAGCTGATTTTATGTTTACAACTTGTAATTCTGTGAACACTGAGTACCTGTTGGTTACCAAGGAACGAGTAAATCTGCCACATAGAAGCAGCATGTGAATACGTCACAAAGGTTTCTACAAGAAGTCAAAAAGTAGGCTCCACTGAGCATTATTTTTCTATACCTACTTAATTATATTCAGCGTCAGGGGAGGACCGGAGCCTAGTAGACTGTAGGCGTATGCAGTGTTGAATTGATGTGCAGTATTGTGAAGCCGAAACAGGGAAGAGAAAACAAAAGAAAGAGAGAGACAGAGGCAGAATGAGGAGCCTCCTCGGGTGCAGGACACATGGCCAAATGGCTCTCATCCTCCACCATCTCAGCCTGCAAGCAACCTGCAGCAGGAGGTGCACTAACAGAGACAATGGATGCTACACACACTTATTCACATGATAGTCTTATATTTAATTGCCTTTTCCATAAATTATTTAAATTTTCTTTTAGTATTGATGAAGCCGACACTGACCTAGAGCACTGAATAAATGTGCTGCTGCTGCTATTCAGTAGCCAGTGTAAGTCCTCTGTTCTGTCTGGCTATTAGTCATTATAACTATGCTAATTCACTTCTTTGAACTGTATACTCCAGTATGTTATCAACCATAAAATATGTACTTTGCCATAATTGTAAACTAATCACACACACGTATATGTAATCACACACAGAAATGTTTTTGTCTTTTGATGACATTACATGGGATTACATTCAATCCATTAAAGCTTACCCAAAACTTAAAGCTATAATCCTTAAGATTTCAGTCCTGGTTGACTTGGCAACAACCAAATACAGTCTCAATGTGTGTTCAGACAGCACGTATTATTAGCACGTATTTGACTGCTGGACCATTTGTGTCTATTCATCTCATACAGCCAAAATACAATAAACTGTACTTTGGCTGTAAGCTAGCTAGCAGATAGACACACCAACCATGTCTGTGGGAGAGTGTCTGGGTGTTTTTTTTTTTCAGTTCAGCGTCTGACTAAACTCAGAACTCACCAGTAACTCTGATTCTTTGTGTTATTTCCCTCCAGCCTCTTTTTTCCTCTCATCTCTGTACATTTACGAAGTCAGCTATACAAGTGAATTGTTTGCTCAAGTTGCAACATTTCCAACTTACGCAGATGCATATTTGTGTCAATCCACGCCACCCCCTCTTTGTTTTAACTTTGTATGTAACGCTTAAATTTGCTTTACATTCTGTCTGAACACATACTAACACTACAGGTCAACAGAAGAGCAACTGGTTTATCTGTGTGCAGTGCAGCCAAAACACACTTGAGAGTAAAAGTCAAGACTTTCTTCCCTGTAGTACTCAAAACAGATCTTCTAAAAAAGTGCTAAAAACATACCATGTATTGTTTTGCAGACTCATTTTAAGTGAATCATTGCTGTCAGCACAAACCTTTATGACAAATGCACTGTATAGTATTTCCTGTGACAGCTGAACAATAACAGCCACCCTGTGTTTGAAGCAGTAGGTGTAAAGACATGGTGTAAAGAGAGTGAACAGTAAACTGTGAAGCTGATATCACGAGTCCTCCATATGAAACGACCAAATACATTGGTTGATCATGCACTCCAGAATGACACATGGGAGTATTTTCTAACATGGAGTAATCTGCAGAACATCATTTGTCTGTGCTTTCCAAAATTACAAATCACTGTTAAAAAATAATGTTTTCTGATGTGACAACGCTGTGGTTAAGGTTTAGGGAAAGATCATAGTTTGGGTTAAAATGATCACTTTGTTATGGTTTGAGAAACATGGTGTGGGTTAAAGTTACTACTTTAGTTAGGCGACCTTCGTCATTATGGCAGTGTTTTTAAAAACTGTCCCAACTTGCAGTTGGAAATGTGACACTTGCGGTTGGAAACTCCAAAGTTGACTTTTTACAAGTCTTTCACCCAACCTGCCAACTCCGAATAAAGAAATCTGTCAACTTATATGGATGTCACCTGAACTGCAACACTTCTCTGGGTCATAAATACCATGGCTGCTAGATGGCATCTGTCACTCAAACTTAACTATGTTGTTACGTAACTATATGTCATTTCTGTCCGACTGACATTACAACCTGTTGTGTCGTCTTTCTTGGGAAGGCAGGTTCTGATATCAATGAGATAAAATTAAAAACAGTGTTGCAGGATTACACATATGCAGTGTTGCAGTGTGAGATAATGGCAAACTCCACCACTGACAATGAAAACTACTTTATAGAGAGGTAATTACACGGTATATCTGAAAATGTTAGGGATTTTAACTGTAACCACCATGTGCATAACACTAAACACTTACCTTAACTAAATACCCATTCTTAACCCTAAAATTATACGGTTTACCTTGTCTTGCTTCTTGTTCCCACATGCACACATGTACATGGCCATTTTACAAACATCGTGTACATGTTTTTGTAATGTTGGAGAAAACTGGAGTTAAAAAGAGCCATGGCTGCTATCATACCTACAAGAAACCTGGAGTATCACAGGTTCAAAAGAAAATTACTAATATTTTTTGGATGGGAGGAATCCACACAACAACAACAACAACAAAAGCCGTGTATTTGAAGAACAAAGGCCTATTTCTAAGATGAAAGATGAAAATCTATTTGTTAAACGTAATTGTACAAAGTATAGTTGAGAGGAATTTGAAGTTCAGAAAGTCAAAGTAAAATAACAAAGAAGGGAAAACTTTGAGTCCACCAGGAAACCCAACACAAGACCCAAAATGATCCTCAAACCACTGACCCCACTGCTGCCCAGTAAATAAACAGTGAAAAAAGGATGACCAGGCACAGAACTGTGGTTAAAAGCCAGGACTACACCGTTGATTACTTTGACAAAAGCTGTTTTTGTGCTCTGACACACCAGCACACAGAAATACAGAATTTCAGTCACATTTCACCTCCCACCAGTTATTTATGTCCCCCAATAATTTACTGCCAAAGATAAAGCCAAACAGTTTTATATTGTACGTTATATACAGTATATCTGCCCTATATCCCTGACTCCAAGACCCAATAAATCTGAGGCAGAGAGATGATCCATGGTTAATGCAGTTTATGTGCTATCTACCAATCAGCATAAAGCTTCATAGATCTAATGAAAAGGCAGTCCATTGGGGAAACTAAAGGGTGGCTATACACTAGAAATGAAATTGAAGTTTCACTAAATGGAAGTGCTGTTGAATACTGCACTGTGAGCAAGCTCTGCACTCCCTCAAACTGCATTTCTGCTCATTTTATGAGCAGAAATGTTTGTTGAACTTTGCAAAAGTGTACTTTGAGACTGGTGGAGACAGACAGTCTGTGCCTGTAATGTTAATCTAAGTGAACAAATCCTGTCCAAACTTTGCCAAGTCTGATCTTGAACTCTTTCTCCCTGCAAATGAAGAAACAACTTCCACCTACTCCATAATATTTATATCTCATAAAAACAGAAGTATATGAATGCTCATCTAATCGCTTAGTTACATTTCCTGCCTAGTTGTTGACGCAATCAGAAAATCAAACCATTTTTAGAGTCAACGGCTGGTGCACTGCTGTTTGGAAATGGTGGGCCTCAAGTTCCTTGTCAGTGTGTGTTAACCTTTCAGTTCTTCCACAATGAGAATAATTATGCATTTAGAGAAAACGAAGAAGAAAAAGATGATTTTTATTCATCTGAAACCTTTAAATGATGAAAGAATAGGGCTTTACTGTCTAAATATTTGTAGACACTTTTAATCTTATTATGCAAATAAGTGACTACTGTCCAAAATGTTTATGCCATGGGTTATCTTTATTCCAATACATGGGACTGAGCAATTCCTTATTTTTTTCTGTTTATTGTTCATTACCTTATATTGCAAGTTATACACTATGTCCCTATCTGTTCATTATGTAGTCTGTTGACATTAAAATAATCTGCAGCAATTTTCCTCAAAGTTAAACTCACAAGCAAAAATGCCAAAAGATCATTAGTTCCAGCTTCTGAACTGTGGAGATAGGCTAGTTTTCTTTGTCTTCCATGATAGGAAACTAAATCCATTTGGCTTTTAGACTGTTTCTGAGGGAAACAAACCACTATTAAGATGTCAATTTGAACTCTGGGAAGTCGTGATGATGATGAACTGATTAAACAGGGAAATAAAGCAATTAAAGAACAAAAATAAGAAGAAAAGTAAGAAAAGTAATTACAGAGCAAAGTGGCCACTTTTCATAAATTGTTTGAATTATAGTTAAAAGAAAGAAAACTATGACCAGGTCTTTACTTATGGTCATCTTACTAGTTTTTTTGCAGTTTCTCAACCACATCTCACAGTTTTCATCAACAGATGGAGTGTTCTCAGTCTTCATCTCATGACCAAAGTATGACAGTTTAGCTTTGTGTTAACAGGTGATGTAGATCACCTGATCATCTCCTAGTGAGGACTCTTGAGATATAGATATATTGAAAGCTCCAGAAAAGGCTAGTACATGGACCTTGGGGTAAGATTATTTTTCCAAAGTACAAGAATGGGCTTTCATTTTCGACAATTGTTTCAAGAGATGTTGGGAAGTACAAAATGTGAAAAAGATGTAATAAGCCTTTTGTGGCTCCAGAGGGAGCTGTGTGAAATCTGATTAATTGCCCACTCCTCATCTCTGCTTCAGGCTAGTGACTCGAGCTACTAGTAAGCATAACACACCAGAATCTGCACAGCAGAGTTAATAGAGTGGAGTTGCATTGTGGGTAATGTAGGCACCAGATTTTGACAAGTAGGAAGAATGCTTTGGATAAAAAGGATGATAACCCAGGTTCTGCTGCATCGCTTTTGATCCATTTTTTCATTTTTTTCAATTGTTGCAATGCTAAATTAGTGGAGTACCTTTTTAGAATTAATCCTTAGTAAAATTTGAATGAAACAAACAAACAGTTCGTTAGAGAAAGTAAAACTTTTTGATATATTTTTTGAAATTAAGTCTGTTATTGGAAATGTTTTACCATGTTTTGCAACGGCTTTAAAAAATGAAACATGCAATCAAGTATCATAGAAACATTTTCAGTTTTAATATAGCTGACAGGTCACAGAATCTTATGGGTCACAAAATTCACCTGTTATCTTCTGTTATCTCTTCATTATGAGATCCAAATCCCATAACTGTAAGATCCTTTCTTGAAATTATAAGATAGTTATCTTGTAATCTTAACTTTTAATGATGAGATATGGAATTCAAGTATAAGACACAGTAAGGTCTTCATTTTCTTTCTCTTTGGTGAATTCAATGTGCTCTAACTGAAATGTAAACTACTACAATTTGCCTTCAGACATTTGTTTTGAAGATTTATTGTCCTGGATTATATTAATTATTTTCATACATCAAGGCTGTACCGTTTATGCCATCTAGCAGCCGTAGTAGTTACAAAGCACTGTTAAAAAATAATTCTGTTATATTGTACGACAGCGATGTGGTTAAGGTCTGGTTAGGAATAAGCAGGAAAACCACTTGGTTAGGGTTTGGAAAATATCATGGTTTGGCTTAAAATGATCACTTGAAACGTGGTTTCTACTTCCTTTAAGTTATGCAGACTTCATCATCATGGCAACAGTAAACACCACAACATTATAGTTTTAAAAGAAATGTCCCGACTCACAGTTGGAAACCTGACACTTGCAGTTGTAAATGGAAGCAATCAGTGGTCTCCTGCAGCTAAATCCACTTTTTCCCATCTAACTATCTAGCCATCCACCCAGCCTGCCTCCTCCTTATGAGGAAAATGACACCTTATATTGACCCGGGTCATGATTGCTGTGGCCGCTAGATGGCATAAACATAGCTATAGGTTGTTTTTAATGGCTGAATTTTAGACCTATACTGTTGTTTTTGTTGTGAGGATGGGCTGGTCTGAGGACAAGTAGCTTACTTCTTGTTTGCTCTGCAGTACCGTATTAGTGAGCTGAAGTCTACACTGACAGCTCTACATAATGAGGGCGAGCGGGGGTGTTTACTTGACTCCAGCCCCAAGGCTTTCATCTACTGTCAGGTCAGTGGCCATCATGTTAGCCAGCATGAATACCCAAACCATGGCACTGTGTTGTGTTAGCTGGATCTTTTTTTTTTTACCAGATGTCAAAGCTACTGCGCAGCATACATGGATGCTCAGCTGAGACATGGCTGTTATTTGCATGGGTTCATTCTCTGCTGCAGGGCCAGGTATCAATCAAACTATGCAGCTTGGGTGTGACCAAATCTGAATACAATGGAGAGACAATGAATTGTAATTGTATATTGTGTAGAATTCAACTGGAGTGAATCAAAAATATTCCCAATCTATTTTATGTAATTTAGTCATAATTTCGGGCTGTTTTGTTTATTCAGTGAGGTACAATCAGGACATCAGGAGTCTTTAACCCCCCTCCCCCCCAAATTCACTCGCCTACATTTTTGTAGAAGAGTTTTGGAGGTCTGCCAAGTTGAAACAGTTTCTTCTGGTTAGTCAGTGAGAAAGTTGAAAGTTTCTTGCCAGTTTTCAGAAAACCATGGCACTGTAAGTTGTATTGTTCAAAAAAGGCCCGCTGAAGTGATCTAACAGAAACTTGTATAAACGATGAACTAAACTGGCATGTTTCCATCTCTCTTTTTAAAATGTGTTCATTTGGAGAATTTTTATCCTGACACGTCTATGCACTGTAAAAGGCTGTTCACACCAATGTTTGTATAATCCAGGTTACAGATGGCGATGTTTAATTTAGTGAAATGATTGCTAGTTAAAGACAACCATAGAAGAAAGATTTACACCAAAGAATGGATGAAAAATTCCATGGAGAAAAAATAAAGTAAATGTACTAGACTCAGACAGTATGTGGAGTTGTGTTTATGGCCTTTTGATTATTTACTCCTTTTTAGCTCTGTTTTTCAATCTCCAACAACTCTTGAAGGAAACATCTGGTGCTTTAGCTGTTAAATGCTCCACTATTGCCCAAGCTTGATTTAAAGATAGTATTTGCTTTTGTGAATACACACATTTCTTTTCATTCAATATAATATAAGCCTCAGTTTGCGAAACACATTTTTGTGGAATAAACACTCTAACATAGGCCGGGCTTGCTCATCTTGGGTACAAGTGGATACTCTATTTTGATTATCCATGTAATGATACAAGACAATTCCCAACACGTACTTTATGTAGTTTTTTCCACTAGAATATCAAACATCCAAATAAAATAAGGACAGCCTTTTGAAGCATAAGTCTCATGGGACAAACGTTAAGATAATGTTTTGTGCTTCAAATCCAATATCACTGAGATAACATTTTTTTCTGCTAACAGACTACAACAGAGTGTATTGCAGACCACACGCTCCTCTTCAGCTTTGAAGTGTTTTGAGGATTAGACTGGATCTCAGCATGGTTAGTCTGCTGGTGTCAGATAGATCAGTGGTGACTAGATGTTCGTCTGAAGACGGGGGTGAGCATCTGCCAGCAAAAGCTTTGAAAAAGGGGGCTCATGTTAATGACTTTGCCTCCAGCAGTTTATCTTATCTTTCTCACAGTCATAAATGAGCACTCGCAGCTCCAAATATTCTCTATATGCCTCTTGTGAGTTCCCAAAGGATGGCACCATAGGCGGCGCTATTAAGAGGCTAGGGGAAGCTTAGCTTCCCCAAAGTTGTCACCAAAAAAAAAAAAAAAATCACGTTTTTTATTTATATTATTATTATTTTTAAAAATATGTGAAAAAGGCATTAAAATAATAAATATTATTTATTAAACCTAAATATCTTTTAATATTGATATTTTGATGGTTACTGCGTCATTACGTACGTGTTGCCATAGCAACGAAGCAGCGTTGGCGCTAACGTTTTGCCTCACTGTTAGCTGTAAAATGAGTTCAGGTGGAGTAATTTTGCAAAATCTAAAAGCCGCTGCCTTGTCTGGATTTTACCCGAACTTCGCCAAAGTGCTTAAATTGGCACTGTCGCTTCCAGTTGGGACAGCGACTTGTGAGCGCTCATTTTCTGCGATGCGCCGGGTCCGCAACTGGATGAGAACAACTATGGCCCAGCAGAGACTGTCATCTCTGTCGCTCCTGTACATCGAGAGTGACATAACTAAGCGGCTTAAACCTGAGAAGTTTGATACAAAGGCCCCGCGGCGAATGCTGCTTCATTAAGGTAAAAAAAAAAGAAGTAAAGATTAATTAATTAATTAACAGAAAAATGTGTATAGATCATTATGCTGTGACATCAGATTTTTCTGAACACAATAATAATAATAATAATAATAATAATAATAATAATAACAATGTAGCCTATCCGCGTATTGGTAAAGACCTTTTTTCTTTTTTTTCTCTTTTGTCCCGTAGCTTCCCCATACCTCTTGCCCTAGCGCCGCCTATGGATGGCACTTTAACACGTGGGAGTGCTTTTGCAGCTAACACATGACAGAAATGTAATTTCTCGATTGGGAGTTATATAGGAAAAGTTGTGATGAGTGCTCTGTGAGCATAGCGTGATAATGACGACCCCTCCTCACATCCCTTCCCATCTGTCTTTGTGTTTGAACAGTATCAGAGTCCCTGAGGAGCTCCACAGACCTGCAGCTCTGTCACTGCCCTCCCTCATGTTCCACAGCTCACATCCAGGTGTGTGTGTCCGTTTGTGTGTCGATCACATTTGTACATCTGTGTTTGTAAAGTGCAAGACGCAAATGCAATTCCTCTCGACAATGAATCAAGCAGATTTAAATCATCAGGAGGGATTTTTTTTTTTAATCTCACAGAAGGTGGTTTCAGTCCCTTTGCCAATTAAGGAGACATAATAGAAATGCTTCCATCTCATTCAGGCCAGCATCCTTGATTTACAGACCTCAGCATTTCACATTCATTGTCTGTCCCTCATCTCTGAGGCAGCTGTCGGGTGTGATGTGGTGTGTATAAGTAGGTCATATTATTCCACATCAGACTCCTGGTGCTCCACATCAAACTAGAGTAATTTCACTGATGTCTTATATTTACATCGCTCTCTCCACTTGACTGAAGACATTCTTCACTCTCAGTGAATTTAATGCAGGCGTGTTGGACTGTTTAAAGTTGTCATGTTATGTTTTACATTTACACAGGGTCTGTCTCTAGTTATGATTCGATGGAAATATCAAACCTCTCAACGCGTGTCTGTTTGACAGCATTGTATGTTTTAAGTAATAAGATTTTAATTTCAAGTTAGTTTTAGTTTTGAAGGAAGTTTGTTTCATTTCCATTTGTTATGTTTTTTACTGTGAAAGAAACTGTTAGTTCCACTGCAGCTAAATAGGAAAACACTGTCAGTCAAGACACAGAGAGGGACTTTTTTTTTTTTACTAAAAAGACTAACTGAAGAAGATATATACTGTTAAACTAGTTCAGACAGCTGAAGCCTCATATTATCTTCAGATAAACTTTGTCCCCCACCACATTGTAAGTGCTTTGGGAGAGGATCTTTTAATCTTTTAATACTCAGTATGAACAAGAGGACTGATTATAGAAAGCAAAGCCTGCTTCAATGTTCATCTGGGCACCTGACTATTGATTTTAGACAGACGTGAAAATATTGTGAAAAGATCCCATGATAGTCTCTTTTTTAAAAAAGAAGAGGATAAGGTATTTGGAAAAAAATATCATAAATGTTCTTTTTCCTCTCTGCCTCTGAAGGGGTATGTCAGTGCACAGTACCAGTCAAAAGTTTCGACATACTTTCTTATTCATAATGCCTCCAAAAAATATTTAAAAAGAAACATGAAATATTAATTTCTCCTGCGTGGGTCCATATTTTTTTCTCACAGTAGAGCCCAGAAGAGGTGATCTACAGAGCCCATATTTTTGTTAGAACACACACACACACACACACACACACACACAAAACAATTTCAGTTGGACGTTTAATACATATAAAAAGAACTCAATCCACCACTGTTGAGTATTGCATGTTTTATGAGACGGAGAAACGGTCTGTTTGTTACCATTATAATACAGTTTGGTCACAAGCTTTTGACACTCTTTGACACTCAACATGTGCAGTCTAACGGGTGCATGAATTTTAAAGTGAGTTCCTAAGCCTGCATGTATTTGAAATTCCACAAGGAAACAGCATACAGAGCAGCAATTTACAGAAGGTAACAAGAGTGTCACGCAAGCAGTACTAGCAGCATACTGATGTTTAGCAGGTACCGTACCACACGTACCGCCTTTACCATCTTGGTTAAAACACTTAACATGAAGTGCAGCTGAGGCTGATGAGAATGTCATTAGCTCTGAATCAAACAAAGTCATTACACTTCACCAAGAGGGGAACAGGGGTGTCTGTATCAGATTGCATTGCAAACTTTTCAATAATTATCAACTCACCTAAAACCACGAATGTGAAAGTCATGATGAACTAGAGGTCACAAGATCACCCAAAACATTAGGTTTCATCCTCTAGAAGCCATGAGTGAGTGTTTGAGATTTCTCGCCAATCCATTCAAAAGTCATTGAAGTATGTTAGCCTGGATCAAAATGGTACTCCAACCAAAACATATACTGAAATTGAAATCCTTAGAGCCATGCAATAATGAACGATTTCTGCTGCAAAAACTACCAGAATGATTACCAGTCAGATTACTATCCAATATTTATGCCTCTCTGAGCAAATTTGAATACGTTTACAGACTCAGACCTCTTTGAAAATCATTGCTTTAAAATGGCAGGTCTGTAGTATTTTATTATATATCCATTGTGTTGTAAGAGCTGAGAGCATCTTGTCTCTTCACTTATGGGTATTTTTGACTTCTTTTAACTGGAACATTTTAGGTAGAATCTGTAAGATACAGAAACTGCAATTTAAATGTAAAAAAGGCTTGCCTCTGAAAGCTCTACTGAACCCTTTGTCCTCTCCTAGATCAGAGATGTAGACATTTATCACTGTGCTCACTCTATTCCTTCTGCTGTGTAAGTATTACTGTCCACTGTTGCTGTTTCCAGAACCAGTTCTATGTTTTAGGACCATGGACTGAGAATCTGAAGCCTCTCCAATGCTGCTGCCTTTGTCGTGGATATCTTTTGTTTACTGTCACTGCGAATTGGTCAGTGATGTGTGAAATGAAACCTGGCCTGGTTCTGTTGCTGCCTTGCCCTTTTTTGACCTGTTTTTTACGGACTGAATGTTGTCAATGGAGGCTGGAGCTGTACAGCCAGTTTTTCTCAGTGATGCTGATCTGCTGCCTGGTGCATCGTAGTGACGTCCGTGAAAATAAAACTAATAAGACGAGATGTGCTTTGCAAGAAATCGGTGCATCACACAGGTGAGGAAAAAGAGGATTATATTCTTTCATACAAACACACTCACACAAGAAGCATGGCTTACAGTATACTGAGGCACGCATCCTGTGTTGATGAGAAATCAGTTAGAATGTATGAAATCATTATGAAGTAAAGCAGATTGTTGGCAGCGTTGAAAAACGGTAACAGGAAGAAGTAATTAAATCCAATCCACAGGCTGTCAGTGAAGTTGGCAGACAGGTAATCACTGATGCATGCGTGCAGACACACAGCCAGATGAGGATGGTGAGGAAGCGACCAATAGCTGTACCTCAGTGTTGACAAGCAGTGCATTTCAGGCCATAGAGGTGAGGAAGGATTTAATGTCTGTCTGCTCTGAGCTTCTTTTATAAACCATCTTTTAATGCAGCTTCAAAGAGAAATGGTTTAGAGGCTTCTGAGTAATCCAGGGCATCTGAACAATCACAGACCACAACAAAAGAAGATTTAAAGTAGCAGTCTGTCACTGAGAGTTTTGTTGTGAAAAAGCAACAGGTGTGTCAAAAAGTTCCCTCATGATATGGCTGCTGATGTACAGCAGCTAGAGGGGGATGGACAGGAGTGAGAGATATGTAATAGACCACTAATACTCACGCCGTTCAAAAATGATTGAATGTGAGTTTTGCTGGCACCTTGACACCTCCTGAGCCGGAAAGAAACATGTTGTTCCTGACAAGTAGTATGACAGCTGCAATCCTGCTTTTTTGAGTGACAAATCTCAGATCACAGGCGACTCACTCAAAGAAGAAAGCAGCACAAGAGGAGGGCCGCTGAAAGATTCAGCTCCTTTTCTACTTTGGGAGAAAATGAAAGTTAGAGTGAAATTTTGAGTTTGTCATTAAACCTATTTTTTATATTTCTATTTAAGTTGTGGATAAGAGTGAATATACATGGGGTATGGTCAAAGTAAAAACACTATAACACAGATACTGTGCTCACTTTTGCTGGATCTGAAGCTGTGTGTGACTTTCCTGTGTAAAGGCAAACAGCTTTTTTTTATCCCCTTGATAACTCAATTCATTGTTAATCAACCCCAACACAGCAATCACTTCGGCGCCTGTGGTTCAAAACACAATATCTGACGCAGCTTCAGAGCCACTCCGCTCCATTGTGCTGAACAGCCCAATGATGTGTGTCACGTATCACTCTCTACTGCAAGTAAAATCTGTTCTTAACGCTAATATTTTACCAATCGTTGGACTACTTTTATCTTGCTGTTTTAAGATTTACATTTTAATAATACTGTTGTTTTATGAGTTATACTTGGACTGAAAACAACCAATTATGACTGGACTCTTAGTTCTGAGAATAGGGTAAGCTGATTGTCAGCTGTGTCTCCATAGCTGATGCACCGCCAAAGCATATTTTGTATGTGCAGTCTACCACTCTGGCTGTCCTAGCTGCCTGATCACCCACCTCCTTGGTGTCCCCAATGGTATTGGATACTGCAGCCACCCTCCCTTGGCTGGCCTCCATGCACACTGGCATTGTACTGCTCTGCCCGGACAGTTATAGCAGCCAAGGCGAGTGGCCAGTCCTCTGAATGTGAGCTGTAGGTGGGGCAGTGGGTACCACCACTGTTGCATTGGACCTGGACACTACAACGCCGCAGATGGTCACCCCAACACTGCTAGATGATCCAGGGGTTTGCACCAGAACCAGGCCCGAGTTCCCGGTTTATATCCCACACCAAATTGAGCCAATACATGGACGCCGCTGTCCTGGACAGAGGTGGTGCACTGCGGCCGCAAGGGAGATTTGGTGGGGGCTTCTCCACAACCTCCCTTAATTCTCTCTAACTGCTATGCAATCCTGCTGGATGAGGCTCTGATCCATTCTGGCAAAGCCCCTGCAGTCCCAACTCTATCCGACCTGGACCCCTCTCTGGCTATGGCACCTCCTGTCACCACTGTGTCTTCTCCACCCATGGCCAGCATTCATGGGGTAAAATAAGCAGTCCTCTTTCTGGGATATGGCCTCTTTCTCCTGCCATAGGATGCTGATGGAGGCTGCAATCAGACACTCAGGGAATAATTTCCCTTCCGAGACTGAGGCTGTCCTCTCTCCCCTGTCTGCCTGCATAGACCCTCCAACCTAGTTAACTGAAATCAACACAGATGGAGGTAACTGAACGTCCACTGTCCTGTCCAGGCAGTCCACACACTCCATCCCCCCCAGTAACCAGAGATTCCACAACCATGAACATCTGCTTTCCAACTGAAATCATACACTGTTTCCCTGGAGCTATAGTCCCTGACATCCTGGATAAACTCCAGGATCTATTGCCCTCACTTCTGACTCTATTAAAAGAACAATAGTTCATGTGGGGACAAATTACCCAATCCATCAAGAGTCTGAGTGCACCAAAAACAATTTTAACCTCCTTTATTTTTAAAGAACTCTGGAAAGTCTATTTTATATCAGGCTCCATCACTACTCTTGGTCATGGAGCTGGCTGTTTTAGTAGAATCCTCAGCCTTCACACTTGGCTCCAGTCCGCCCACATGACTCACAACATGGGCTTTATTGACAATTTTAATTTGTTTTGTGATAGTTTCTCCCATTTTAAAAGAGACAAGAACTGTCTCAACAAGCAGGTGAACTTGCAGCATGCAGTGCAGTCCCTCCCATGCTTCTCACTTTTTCCATCTCACACACACAACCTCAGCTATTATACTATTTTCCATGAGAGGTCCCCCCACAGGTCCCACCTGTCATTTTAACCGCTGTCCAATCACACTCATTTCTCTTTTTCTTCTATTACGCCTAAAACACATTCCAGTCACAATCACTTACAGATCTATATCCTATAGCAAAGGTAAAAATAAAAATGTCATAGTCCCTAGGCCAGTCATGACAAACAACACATTCCATTAAAAAACTGCACAGAAGCATAAGCCACAAAAACTGCAAATGGCACTTTTAAATATTAGGTCCCTGTCAAACAAAGCTTTCAATTCAATTCAATATATTATTTATATAGTGCCAAACCATAACAAAAGTTATCTCAGAGCGTTTTTCACATAGAGCAGGTCTAGACTGTACTCTTTGATTTACAGAGACCTTACAATTCCCCCTTGAGCAAGCACTTAAGGTCAGTGACCTTATTGTAGAACACCACCTAGATTATATGTTTTTATCTGAGACTCGGCTGAACTCTGATGCACCTGCTGTCCTCGTCAAAATGGCCCCCCTCAATATATGACTTCTATTTCTGTAGACAGGGAAAAAGGAGAGGGTGGTTAGCTATTACTGCTTCTAAGACCTTTGAGTGCAGAAATGTCTCATTTGAAATGTTTTTAGCTCTTGAATATTTGCTACTATTATCAAATACCAGTCACCCATACTAACAAGTAGTGTATATAGATCACCAAATCACTGTTAATAATAATAATATGATTATTTATATAGCAGCTTTCAAAGACAGATGTCACAGAGTGATTCACAATAATAACAAGCATAAAGCAAATATAAAAAGTGAATGAGAGAGAGAGAGAGAGCAACAAGCACATTAGATACAGACATCCAGTTAAAAACACAAGGCAAAAACAGAAGTAAACAAAAAGGTGTCCACAGTGTCCACAGATCTTAAGTCCAAAATGAGTTTCAAAGTTTAGGAGCTATGACCTCAAAAGCACAGTCTTCTTTTGTTGTGAGCCTGGAGCGAGGGACAACCAACAAACCCTGATCCGAGGACCTCAGATTCCTACTGGTATTTTATGGCTGCAGTAGCTCTTTAATGGAAACAGGTGCCTGACCATGCAAGGCTTTGAATGTGATTACAAGGATCTTGAACTGGATTCTGAAATTGATGGGAAGCCAGTATAAAGATATCAGGGTTGGTGTTACATGAGACTTTTTGGGGTACTTGGTCAGGAGCTTGGCAGCAGCATTTTGGACCACTTGTAAGTGGTTCAGGGATGTCTTTCCTAAGATAGGTCAAAAGGAAATTGTAGTAATCAAGATGGGAGGAAATGAACGCATGCATAATCATCTTCATCTCATCTATGGACACAATGGGCCTTAGTTTCACAGTGTTTCTCAGTGGAGAATCTCTGACTTGATGTTACTGGAGCCAAAATGGACAACAACTGCAGAGGCAGAATTGTGTTGCTAGATCAGCTGCAGAACAATGGCTTTAATGTAGCCTGGCAAAGGTGCAGTCTCTCAGTTGACAGCAAAGTCCAGAACCAAGGCTTCAGGAACAACATCAGGTTAAAACCTTAAGCCTGTAGCTTTAGTCTCTGGAGCAGTCTGCCTGAGGATCTGAGGGACTCCACTTCTGTTGACATTTGTAAAAGAAACCTTAAGACATATCTTTTTAGCCTGGCTTTTACTTAAGATATATCATCACTTGTTTTATTCACCAATTGTTGCTTCATTCATTTGTTGTTTTGCTCTTTTGTGCATTTGCTCACCTATGTTTGTTTGCTTTTGTCATTGTCGCATAGTCTTTCAGTCACGTGTAGCACATTGAGCTATAGCCAGTATATAAAATGTGCTATATAAATAAAAATTGATTGATTGACTCATAAATTATATTGGCATCATAACAACTATCGAGCAGGCTGCGGCATATCCCCTCCATCATTGCCATGCTCTCCAAACCACTCATGTCAATTAAAATGAAATGAAATTATTTGATTGATACAAAAATCAAAAACAAAAGTTCCAGACAACTGTGTAGAATTTCTTAACTCATCAGATGGTTCGTGTTGAATAGTCTCACGGAAAATGTTTCTGATTTACATATTGCTAAAGTTCAATAAGACTAAAAGTCTACGGCCACCTTAGTGACTCTGTGAGGCAAAGTGATGCTTTGAGCTAAATGCTCACATCAGCATGCCCAACATACTCACAATGGCAATGCTAACATATTAATGATTAGCAGGTGTAATGTTTACCAAATCTTAGTTAGCAATGCTAACTATCACTAAACACCAGCAGAACGACAAACATTGCCATCCTCAGAGCCACGCTGCTAGCATGGCTAAAGAACCAAAACTGTATACATGATGGTAGATTTCAAAAGATGGAAAAAAAGAGGAACATTGTGTTAACTTAAGAACATTAATGTAAAACCAGTCCTTTTAAGTAGGAAAATAACTTGTTTACTTCTAAGCATAAACCTTTGTCAACCCATTTTCCTGTTTATTATTTTTTTTCCCAGTTTTGTAACCTTTGTCAGTAAGGGCAACTAAACGGCGCTCTGAAGTAATTAATTTAGCTCTGAGTGCTGTGGAGTAATTATAGCTTATGCTCCCAGCAGAACAGCTTCAGTTCGGTTTTTAGACTGTTGAACATTAACTGTTTCCTTCAGGTCCACAACATTTAAATAGACTGCTGGTCCAAGACTTTCTCGCCAGTCCAAATATTAAACTTTTGTGTCTTTGCTGTCTGATATTGACTTTCATGTGTTCGCAACATCTAACAAACAATCAACATCAAACTCCTTGGCAGTTTGATGGCAGTTAAGGTTAGTTTCTGTATTTTAGACCACAAATAAGCATTCATGGAAACAAATTTCACTCACTTTGCCCTTTTGTATAGTATTTTCTTTGTGCAGAATTGGAGATGCTGGACCAAACTGTAGAGATAACTCAAAGGCAGAAGTTTGTTTTGGTCTATAATAGGATCCAACTAGAAAACACAATAAAAACAACTGCTCCTGAAAGGGCAGACCATAAATAAACAGCATGGATTTCACTCTTACAACGGTACAACACACAAACAGATAGCAGAGTCTAAACTGACAATGCAACATGTTTACCCTGTCTCTGCACAGTTTTAAAAGGTAACAGAACAGGTGTAAACAATCACTAAACAGCACGGTTACAATGAACTATTGACTGAAAGCCCTGTCTGCATCACACCAGGAGTTTGTTTCACATAAACAAACTTTAACCATGGCTTCGATCTAACAAATAGGTTGCACGTCATTGGTTCCCAAAAGGTCTGTTGCTTAGAGGTAAAAAGAAGTCATGAGTAAATTATTTTAACTTTAAAAAGAATGGCAGAGAGAGAGAAACCCATTTAATCTGTGCAGTTTCTTCCCCTTTAGGACAAAATGGAGAGGGGAATGTTGAAGACGTTGTAGTTGCAATGATGTTTTACCTGCAAGAAATGAGTCAAGATATATGCTTTTTCAAAGGGTTCCTGCGGTTTCTAAAACATATTCCCCATGTTATTGCTCACTCTACAATACTGTTAGCAAACTACAAACTGAGTCAAGTTTTCCCTTCTCTGCTGGCTGTCAGCAGGTGCCATTGATTGTTCAAGCAGAAACAAAGCTATTGTTCTGAGATAGCTTGGAGGTAGAGTGGCTAAATTTAACAGTTTAAGTTAGTCAGTCTTTATTTTTGTACAACTCTCTTAGATTAGACTACTATAACAAGTCCATTGATCCATTTCCTCTGTATGCTATGTCTTTTGTAGCCTTTCCCAGCACACACTGGGTGAAAGACAGACAGGTTGACAGTTCATAACAGGGTTAGCACATACTCAAGTCAGACTCCAAAATCTAAGTCTGGTCTAACTCAGTAGACCAATCTGACATCTTTGTGAAAACCTCTGCCACCTTAAATAGCTGCTGCAGCACCCCTAGTACCAGCTGTCTGTCAAGCAGCACCTTGAATAGTTACTCCAGCCTCCTTAACCAGCAATGCATAAATTCAAATGTAGCATCATTTGGACAAAGTGTGGGAGTTACTCTACAACAGCCTGTAAAAACAGGTAGGTTGTATCACACTAATTAGGAACAGCATGTAATTAAGATATAACTCAAAATTGACACCTCCTTCAAACAGGTGACAGTTACTCCTCATTTTATTAACTGATGTCATGGTGGAAGTCTAAGAAAGATGGCAAGAGAATAATGATTGAAGAGCCAGTGACATTTTCTTTCCGGTATTTACACAGGGGGTAAATTTTCAGTGACAGACTACATCGCTTTTGTTATGTGATTTTATGCTGCATTCACTTGCCGCTGGCGCCATTCTGTTGGATGTAACAAAAACGAGGAAGTGTTTCGGTACCGACTTTGGCAGAATCTCTTATGCTAAGATGGAAGTTTGCCAGAGACTTTTGTTGATGTTGTTATTATTTATGACCATATTTATGTGTGATACGATGTTTCTCACTTTAGTAAAAGAAAAAAAAAATTCAAATTACAACGGAAAAGATAGATAAATGGTTGGTTGGATAAATAAATGGATGGTATGAAAATGAAACCTTATTAAAAACCTCCAGAAAGCAGCTTTAATTGCCAAATCAATGTTGTGTTCTTTGAGCTCCATGGTTAATCATTTAATATGTTTTAATGTTTCAAATGTCAAATTAAATGCCATTATGTTCTGGCGCCACTCCAGTCAGAATCTTTTAGTTGAGTTGATGTCTTTTCGCTCAGAGTATCCAAAACTGAATTTGGATTGATTCCCTCTGAGTGCACAAACTTTCATGAATAAGTGTAGGTAACTCTTCGTTCTAAAAATTAAATTGTGACAATCACATCAGTAGATCATACTGATTTATCAATAACCTGCATGTTCTCATCTAAAAATCAGAATTATATTAGTATTCTTTTATTATAAATATAGTAAAGCGAGACATTTGACTGGGGCTGTAATGCACTGAGAAACACAGCAATGCACCAACAAAGGCAGAAAAAAAAGAAGACTGCAAGCCAGTAAACATATATGTAAACAATGCAGGATTTAAAATACTTTTGCATTTTAAGATGAAGGAAATGGATTCAAAACATTTGACTGAAGATTCAAGAGAGTTTATTGCCATTTGCACAGACACAAGGTACATGCACATTGGAATTCTTATGCACTCAGTCAGCTTTTAAAAAAACAAACAAAATAACAAAGTTGCAATTAAATTAAGTTAAAAAAAATTAAAAAAGATCACAAGAAAACTCCACAGGGCACCTTTGTTGTTGTTGTCGCTCTTACAAGCTTTGAAAAATCGGGAAAAAAAAAGATCCAGACTCTTGTCAAATTGTCAACACTCTAATCTGGATAACGTGGTTATCTATGTACAAAGAACAGGCAGCTGCTTCTAGCTGGCTCAGAATCAGCACCACGGACAGCGCTCTGGCCTCTGTGTAGTTCTGTTTATCATGTTTCCATTCAGCGTGCTTCACTATGCCACTGCATGCCCTCCTCTGTTCTGCCTCTGATTTCAGTAACTTCTTCTGAGGTTTTTGATCTGATGTTTTCTACTCATAAAATGTTGAAAGTATAACAAAATCAAATGATAGTTGGACTATGTATTTGTCTCTGTTTGTGGTCTTTTTACATATATCTAGACATTTCCTGTACTGCCTTTCATATATTTCAGTTATTATTGCTTTCATATACACTATGTGTTTGGAAGTCTTTCATGTTTTTTCTTCCTTTTATATTAATGTCTTTTAAACCCCCATTTTGATTAATACGCTATATTACCTCACTTCCATGATATAAGCAATTTATGGTGTAAAGAGTTTATTATTTTGCGTTCAGTGTTGAACTTTAATGTTTCCAACTCATATTTTAGTGCCTCTTTCAGAAATTTCCTTTGTTTTATTCATGCAAATGCCTCTGATTATGTTTATTATTTTAATTGAAGTGGCGTGTTTATAATAGATAATTATTAATTGTACCATAATCTCCACAGTCATTAGCTTTCTTCTGTTGCCGCCCCACTGTGAGCTGGAGTTTTTCTCCTCTGATATCAGACCGTCCTCATTTAACAGAGTGACTTACGAAGAGAATATTACTCCTGTCGGCCTCACTTGACTCGCTTGCTCCCCGCCCATTAACTGAGCACTAATGCAAACCATACAGCACATTCCGGAAATTAATTGGGTTTGACTGCAACAGTTTGCTGTGCGATTAATGTGTAGTTTTATCGCCCATCGCCTTTCACTGACTGCTTAACGTTTCACTTTTGGTCTGTGATTAAAAACTAGATATTATCTCTTGTGTTTGTATGTAAGAGAGAAGCTAAACTGCACAGTGTCCAAGCATCCTCTCAGTGGCTAAAAATACACAGCGAAGATTGCAGGGTTGAATGGAATGATGTGATTATAGTCCGGCCCAGGCAGATAAAACAGAAAGGCCAAATGGATTAGCGACATGCAGAATTATGAATGACCTTTTTCTAAGAATGACTCTTGTTTGTCAGGAGAAATCAGGGAAGTGAAAAGGAATCCTGAATGTAAATACGTACAGGGGAGTAATGCAAAACACCTAAATGAGACAGTAGGATGCAAATTAGTAGTTCAAAAAGAAGTTTGTGTCACTAATTTTTAATGCAATTTTAAACATATAATTTAACAGTTAATGATGTATCATGAGCCAGGACACAACACAGATCTCAGATTTGATGATGCGTTGAATTCCTTCGCTTTCCAGATGTGTCAGACCAATCTTAGTCTTCCATCTGGGTAGGTAATTGGGCAAGAAGGGTCAGGGACAGATCAGTAATTCTTACAACCCTGGCAACCAGTGCATCACTGAGCACACTGTAGACATCAAACTATGCAAGAGACAGCAAAAACATGACATGCTAGTCCTGATGAGGTCTCCAAATCCCAAAATAGTTTGTTTTCCACGGTGTTACGCTAAACAAATGATACATTTTTATTCCTAACATTCCTGCTTCCCCACGGCTGTCAGATTGAACCATTAGTTTGCTCACATTGTGCAGCCTGAGTAGGGAGTAAATACTCTAAGGCCCAGCAAACTCTAACAAAAAATCTTCCTAAGCCTTTTTTCTTTTTGTGTATTTCCCCCCTGGCATGTAAAGAAGTAGATTGTGGGAATTGTGGCTCACAAAGATACATCACATACAGCACAAACACAGTGATTGCTGTTCTCTCATAAGACGTATCATATTTGTAATGAGAGACTGATGGAAATAGAGCTGTAATGACACAAGATGCTTGTGAAAGTGGTAAGCTCACTTAATATCCATCATATTTACCACACAAAAACCTATAAGAGTGCGCATGCTGTCAAGGGTCCAAAGGAAAGTCTGCATTTTGGGGGGTGGGGGGTCAATAAAGGTGAGAGAGTCATTTTTAAATGGCTTGGTTGTATAGAGTATTGGTCATGGTCCAACAGAGCAAGGAAACATGGAAACAAGCACTAGGTGTTAACATTTTCTCCCTTTATCCATTGACAAATTTAAAAAATAGTTAGTTCCTTTTCATACATGATTCAGTGAAGTGATCTTGGTTATTGTTTCTTTGTCAAAGGTATTTCATTCCATAATAAAAAAAAATAGTATTGAAAACCTTGTGGGTGAAATATATTTCTATGAAAAAGAATTATTTACTTCTGTTACTTCTGTGCCCATGAAAATATTTCTTTCCTGACAGGTATTTTTATTTTAGTGTACCAGCTCTTGACAGGCGAGCCAGAACATTAATTTCTGTTCCCTGTCTGAGAGGTCTTAGGGTGCCTTGGAGGAATTAACCAAAAGTCAGGTGTGTGTTAAGTTTTCAGGCACTGAAAGACACGGCAGGACAGAAAGGTGCAGATTGATAGCCATGAAGACAGGGGGGCCGGCCCTTCATATAGACCTACATCTCACACCTCCTTCCTGGTGGCAGCAGCGACAGCAACCTCAGGGCTTGGCGAGTGTTATCTGTCCTTCAGATCAAACACAGTGACAGTCAGTAAGCTCCGCTCTGGCAGGGACCGCTCATCTTACAAACAACACCTTACTTCTCCAAAAGCACACAGCATATTGATATGCACCTTTAGTTTTTTATCTATCTTTATGTTTAAAGATATCTGCACTTTCACAATATATACATGTCACAAGGGAATATTGGAACCACTGGAAAGAATATTATCTTGATTACAGATAGTGATGTGGGAAATGCAGGCAGTTTGCAGACTTGTATCAAGACTGACATGCCTTGAAAGACCTTGAACTATGAGAAAGCTGTATCAAATTGAATATGCCTGTAGGGAATGCAAGATAGGTCAGTATTTAACACCATCACCCAATGGAGGCATTTATTCATGAGAGTTAATGTGAAGTGGCAGGTGCTTCACAAAGGTATTAAACTGTCTGTGTAGCTGTTAGCAGTTAAAATATTTGCATTGTTTGACTCTGGTCTTGAATCTGTTGCTGCAACAACAATCTAATCAGTGATTTATAGTCATGAGCTGAGACTGTGTTCATCTTTATATTTTGGTGTCTGTGATGAAACGAACTGTATTTTCTCTTGCAGATCTAATGCAGTTTAGTACTACTGATTGAATCAAACAGGAACTGATTTCAATTTGGTTCCTTGATGTGTAATTTCCTCTGCTAGATGGTTCCATACATCTTGGTGCCAGATTGAGAAAACAGGCATATTATTGGGTGTGCAGAAGATTATTCAAGATAACTTATATCATGGTTGCTCTGAAACCAAAACAGTTGAGAGTGCATTACAGTATGTCAGGATGTAAACACCAATGCTCCAATATTCTAGACTACACTAACACTACCTGGACACAATTTGCTCTGATAATGCAAATTCACGGGCGACCATTGTAGCCTAAAAGCATTCTGATCCCAGTCAGATTCTGCAAATGATAGTATTGACAGAAACGTGCTGCAACAGACAAGACATAATAATTTTTACCTTACTGTTATTAGCAGAGAAATGCTGAGGAAAAGTAACCCCAGTGATTTACATAGACGCTGGAGGAGCTCAGACTCTTAATGAAGAGAGCAGAGAGACTCATTCATCAGCTGCAGACAATGTCATATCTCTGCAGTGTTGGAACAAAAGAGTCCAGGGGAAGGAAAACAGGGTCTATTCTGCCAGCTGGATCACCTTTAAGAGGAAATGTAACTGTCAGTGTGCAATGCATGTCTGATATAGTATATGCATACATGTGTGTGCACGGATAACGGTCCCAATAGTGTGTTTTGTGTAGAATGTCACCATTAAAATTGTTGGCATTCCTCTTCTTGTGGCATAAAATACGTGATGCCACACCAAATGCTCCGGGAGCAAATATTTCAATGATCATGGTACTGTAACCGCAGTAGTAGTATTAAGAACTGCTTTTGTACTGCAGCTTCCACAGATCATTAGTCAGACTGTGCCCTGCAGTTTCTCTTTAGATTTTTTTGCCCTTTTCTTTCTTTCTCTTTCTTTTGTGCATTCCCTTGTTTTTGTTCATCCCAGGAACATTTGAAATGCTGTATAATACTGTATGTTGAAATACTGTATGTCAATGCTGTTGGCCTTTCAGTCATGTAGGGAAAATATACCTCACTGTGGACATGTAGTACAGTAAATGTTAAAACTAAATGGAAGTGCCCATAGGTTGAACCACTAAAATTTAAAGCAATTTATTGATGCAGAGTGGCGAAATAAACAAGACTAGAGAGGCTAAAGTCATGCTAGCATCACTGTGAGGCCATGCTTAGGCACAGTGGTGTTCTGAGCTAAATGCTAACTTATACATGCTAACATGCTAATATGTTGATGTTTAGCAGTTATAATGTCTATCATGTTTACAAAAAACATGTTCGCATGATAAAATTTTCTAATTAGCACACACACACAAAAAAAACAAAGTACAGGTAAGGCAGATGGGAATGTCATTAGCTTATTTGGTCATACTAAGTGTTGAACAAGTTGAAGTTTTGACCTGATGATGGCATTAGAGGAAATGTCAGGGGATCACCAAAGTCTATAGGTTTCATGC
Organism: Euthynnus affinis; assembly: GCA_029490765.1. Lineage (NCBI taxonomy): Eukaryota > Metazoa > Chordata > Actinopteri > Scombriformes > Scombridae > Euthynnus > Euthynnus affinis. The sequence goes on from CM055856.1 coordinate 3,274,093, forward strand.
TCTGGGGATCATGAATCTACAAATTTCATGGTAATCAATTTAGCAGTTGTTGAGATATTTCTATCTGGACCAAAGTGGCGGAATTCTCTGTCGCTGAAATATTTGTCATAATCCTCAATGTGATATAAATTTGGAAAACAGCAGAATGGACGGAAAGCAATGAATGATGATACTTGTCAAAGGCAAGTGATAATGTCTTCTTGTCATTGTCAAGTTAGCACTGCAATTTGTGACTTTGCTCAAAATTATGCCTGATTTTGGAAATCACCGCCACAGCTGTAGTGGCTTAATGGCGGTAATTTCTCTAAAAACATTTTAAGTGTATGCATATGTTGCTCCATTATCATTTCCAGGCGCAGCGAGTGTGGCCTTTTTAATGCTGAGTGCCCGGAGCACTTCACTTGAAAATGGATCCAACTGAGCAGAAAAGTGCCACTCCGACTGGCAGTCCCAACAGTCTTTACAGTAATTAGCTCTTTTGCTCTTCTCCTGCTCATTGCTATGCGTTTTCAACATGTATGACTTTCCCTCCAGGCCTTTTAATCTCTCAGGTGAAGACAACGCCTGATGAATTGAGGGCTTTAATAAAAGCAAAAAATGCAAACCGCCACTCAAACAACAAGCAATTATTTTCAGTCATGTCTTACATCACACCCAGAAGATGATGCTTTCAGCAGTGCAGGTTGCTGAAGCTCCATTTCACAGAGGTAAGAAAAGAAAGGCATAGTCTGCATCATGCAGATAGCATAGGAGAACAACTTAATGGACAGTGGGAATGGCCTGTAAAAGATGTAATGCTGATGGAATCAATATGAGATATATTTGTCTAAATTTAATACTTTAAGGTCACCACTGAATAACATGCACCATTTGTACATTATTCTGTTCCCTTCCTTATCTTTTCTGCTTTCCAAGAGCACAGTCTCTCAAAAGAGCACTCTCTCATTTACTTTTTGAAAATGACATATAAATGGATTATATAAATGCAGCACAAAGTACTATTTATGTTTGTTTTTTTAGGTTAGCCTCATATGCTCTCTGTAAGCGATCAGCGATGAGCAGTACGACAAACTAAAGCGACAATACTGAGAGAAATTCAGCAGTCAGGAGAAGTGTGTCGGTCTGTGCTGACCTCGCCATCTGTTGCTCTTAAATGAGTCTAGCCACACACATGCAGAGCTGACTGTATGGGAGCTGAGCTGCCGAAGCGTTTCTGCTATTTGTCTTCCAGAGCAATGTACCAGAGCCTCCCATATTTGACGCCCTGGGAATGAGAACGGGTTGACCACACAGTCATGCCTCCCTGCTCAGCCATGAGCGTAACGTGATCCACGCCTCGCTTCAGTCGGTTAATCCTACACTCCCAGTTCTCTAATGGAGAAGATGTCTTCAAGATCTCTGTTAAGGCGTGGGCTTTGGAGCTTAGGCACATACTCAGACTTCATAGGTTCATGTGTTAGTGATGAGACAGGCAGTGGGAGGAACCGTTTTCCTGTGTGCGGCTGCTTTCTTCATTTATATATTAGAGTGGTTAACAATCCAGAGATGATAAAGACTTCAGAGACCAAATTGTATATGTACCATATCTTCTTCCTTTACTTCTCCTCCCTCATTGTCCTCCGGCGTTACACGTACACCGTGTCTACACAGAGAGCGTAGCATGAGCAGCATGTTTAGCAGAACAGCAGCAGCAGCAGCAATGAGTGCTCCATAATGTATGTCTACACTGGAGGTGTTCAGGTACAGTGTTGAGCGTAGGCCTCTGATGTTTTGGAAGCACTCTCAGCCCAATACACAGCGGCCTTCTTCAGACTGCCAGATTGTATCCAGATTGATTTTAGAAAGTCCGGACAGCAAAAAAAATTACATGAAATTTCATTTTTACAAATGGGTTCCAATCAGATTTCTACAGATGTATCTCAGTGCAGATTTCAAAGTGTCTTTTGCGTGACTCGCAAAGTGACACATAGCAATGACGTCAAATCCAGAGTGACAGAAGTGCATCAGAGCGGCTCAGCAGAATCCATGCTGCCACCAGCATAGTGGTATGGAGGACAACACAGAGAACAACAGTCTGTGGACAAACACTGAAATAAATTGTCTGCTGGTACATTGGTGGGATGATGGATCTCCATTTCTTGTGCTTCCACGCCGGAAAGCTGCATCACCAGCGTACCTAGTTACTGATGCCTACATAAGCTACCCATGCAGATAGGTTGGTGATGTTTGGATACACAAATCTGATCTTGCGAATAACAGTTCGGACAGTCTGTTTTAAAGATCTGATTTGAGAAACAAATCTGATTTGCCTGCTGTCTGAACAAAGCCAAAGAGCATAGTTATGTATGTAAAATGGGGTAAAATACACTTTGGCTTGCATATAGCACACATGACACATGAGCAGGTACATAGGCTGTGTAGACAGCTGTATGAACATAGAAACATATTGTTTCCTCAGACAGACGATTGAAAACATGGCTGACATGCTTTGAGTGTAGACACAGTGTAACACTGTACATGTCAATGCAAATTTTAGCACATTCGTTCAGGCTAAAGTTTAAAACATCCAAAACATCCCTAAATACTTTCAGACTTCTCAAGTGTGTCTTTGGCACTCAGCACCAAGCCAAGGGCTCCTATTACATAAATTAGAAAAAACAGGGTATAAATATTTCTTTTTTTTTCTAAAAGCCTCAGTAATTTCCCAAACCACAGGAGCACTGTAGGTTTTAGGCAATGTTACTTGAACTGAAGTAAATAGTGTAATTATAGGAGATGATTTTCAGCAGTGAATTAATACATTTAAGAAAGACAGTGTGTGTGGGAGTTACTCAAAATAAATTGAGATGGGGAGTGTTCATGATAATGTACAGTAGAAATATGTCATCCAGTAGAACAGTGTGGCTCGCTGATGTGTTTCTGATGGACAATAATGGAGGAACAGGACATATCAGGCACAGACCATACATGTGAAAGGGATCAGTTCATTCTTGATTTTGGACTTTTGATGGAAAGAAAGAAAGAAAGACAGAAAAATACTGACTACTGCCAGCCTTCTACTATGTTTTACTTCTGCTGTGTCTGATTGCAACCCCTCATCACTAGTTGCATACATCTATGGGTGGTAAGCAATTTCACTAGAGAGTGATTTTCTCCTCTAGACCTCTCAAACTGTTTCAGCTGAATAACTGTTAGAAGCCTATTTAGTGTTTCACAAGAAAAAGAAAAAGATCAAAGAAACAGCTGAATCTAAATTTGAGTAGCTGAACATTATTTTTCTTCTTTCTTCCGTTAATCATTCTGTACCCCCCTCAGAGTTATTTAACAACCTCTTGCACGGGTGTCAACCCCCACCACTGTTGTTGTAGATATGAATATGTTACTTTTTTTTTCTTTTTTTTTTTAAATCAAACTCATCTTTCTGCCATTTTCCCTTAAATTGATTGATATACTAAAGTCTTGCAAGCAGTTTGTCTGTCCCAGCATGAGGCCCTGTTGCTCTCGGCTGGCCGGCATTCAGTTTCCAGTTATTCTCCAGGTATTCTCAGTTCTTTCGGAGGCACTATGCGCATTCAGGTGCTAGTCACGCATTTGAAGTGTCACTATGAGATGACGCTGTGTCTACAATAATAGACAATAATAGATTAGCATGTGACTTACTAAATCACAGTATGTTTCAGGAAAGAAAAGTTTTTTTTTCTTATTTAGAAAAGAAGGGCAACAATGCTGATGAGTGATGAGTAAAAGAAAAAAAAACATAAAAGGAGCACGGGGAGGTTTAGACAGACAGCTGCATGTTTTTAGCTCGGCACTTTTCATCAGACAGCATCCAATGTGAATCCTCTGATTTTGCTTTTTTGTGGGTTTTCTTTCACATTACAGTTTTTTTGTGCATTGTACCCTTTTTTAGATTTAAGTAATCAGTCTTTTCTTTGTCTTTTCTCTAGTACAAATCATATTCATGGCCAAAATCAATCACATAAAACACCCACAACAATATTTTTTTTTACAAATATGTATCATTTCAAAGTGTCATTTGAAGAATGGACATTTGGTTGCTGTGCGAGGTTGATTTTGTCGCTGCTTTGGACTGTAATTTTTGTTCTGGGACTCGGCATTCCTTGACATTTCAAACAAAAGTTGATCATTTTGGACCATAGTAAGCAATACTGATGTAAAAAAAGATTGGAAAATAGGGTTTAGATGTGTTTTCAAGGCGATCTTGTTTTCATGTTGTCATTGTCCCTCTCTGTCTCCCATCCACTATCATTCATTGTTTCTATCTTTGTCTTTGACTGACGCAAATATTTCTTAATGTCTTGATTTTGACTGAGTGCTTTGAAAAACAAGCCCGATGTTATTGCCTCATGTATTGAAGGCCTGGAGCAATTTAAAATCTATTCATCACAGCTATTCAGACTTTTGCCTTTGTTTGCTTTAATTATAGACAGAAATTGGAGAAGATTCTAATTGCCCGACCAAAAATTCAGCTTGGGCTCAAACTTGAATAGAATTGTTTAAAACTATGAAGCAGTACCTCCTTGTATAACTGATAGAATACATTATACTGTAGTTATACAAATAAAAGTTTGCAGGGTGAGCAGGTTTTTCAGAACTTGGTATATTGTTTACCCAACAGTAACAGATTGCAGGAGCATATGGTTCCATATTCTGGTGACACTTAAGTAAAGTCTGCGCTTGCTGCACAATGCGAGCAGCATGACGGCAACATGGGAATCCTCCGTCAGCACTGACACTGGTTCTGCTCGGTGGCGTTTCTGTTGCACATTCAAAAGCCTCAGATGACAGTTTATAAATGCACAGTCATCATGCAGAATTGAAATAATCATTAATGGGTAAGTTTGTATGTTTCATCTTAACATCTGGCACTCAGATGTTTTTATTTGTTTGTGTTTTCATGCATTGCTGAAGTTACTATAGATTGTATTAACCACTTCATAAATTTGAAAATTATATAAAATGCCTTTAATCTGATAAAGGATTTATCAGGATTATCTTGCACTTGTGGAAATTATGTGTTGCCTGTAGGCCTATGTTGAATATTTTCACAATTAATTATTTAGCCTCTAAAATCTCAGAAAATTGTAAAAAAAAATTGTTTTGTGTAATCAACAGTACAAAACCCAAATATATTGAATTTACATGAATGATATACAACCAGATATACAAAAAAGCAGCAAATCCTCTCATTTTAGAAGCTGGAACCATCAAATATTTGGTATTTTTTCATTGATTAATGATTTCAACAAGTATTTGATCATTAAAATTCTAATCTGCAAATTTTCTGCAAATCAACCAATTAATTCATCGTTTTAGCGCCAGTTTGCCTTGTTGAGATTGTAATTTGTATTAAAACTGGTTTTAATTCAAGTCAAAAGTTGCTTCATAAATTCTACTCTGGAGATCTTTTAATTTAACTTCTGTCAATCAGTCTGCATAAAGCTTCATTAGCGCTTCCCTTTGAATTCCTCACAACAAATTTCCAGTTTAATCACTCAGCCCTCCTCACCAACATTAATGCTCTTAAATAAATAATCAGTCTTTTAATCTTCTCCTTCTGAGTCTTCAGTCCCATGTTTATATAAGTCTACGTTCTGTTTGAATCTGTTTGATAGATCTTGTAGAGTGTGAGACACATAAACATCTCTTTAGAAATTCAGAAGCATGTTTGCTGTTTTAATATCCATATGATGTGCAAACAAACCTGCGACCAGATTTGATTTTTTGTTTCTTTTGTTGATCATGTTGCTATTTTCTCTCCTCTTTATAAAGCTTTCACACACTGCCACCCACACCGCGATACTCTGCTTTCACACTTTTACATGTAACCAAGGATTACATTCTTTCAATCAACTGAGTTCCCCCTTGGGGGGGTGACGGGCGCACCCTATCAAATTTCTTCCTTTGTTATTAAAAAAAGATGATTAAATGGAGAGTCTCAGCTCTTCTGCCTGTTACGATGAGATCAAAGCAGCTGGACCACTGCATGTGAAAGTAATTCTGCATTCTGTGCAGTGTACTTTTAGAAAACGAGGCCACTTACTTTGATGACTAAACCATTTCTCCCCCACTATTAATCTCACAGTATTGACTTGAAATGCAAGAAAGGTATGGCTACATAAGCTCTGTCAGCAGCAGCGTGTACATGCATGTGTGTCAGTATCGTCAGATACAAAGAGACTGTGCTATATTCTGTTCTTTTGCACCATTAATTCTGCACCATTGTCACTTTCCTACTGATGGCGTCCCTGCTTCTGAGGACCTTGTTTTTCCCCGGGGCAGTTAGCTGATAAGACATGTTTTTGCAGGGCACTTAACAGGCATCTGTATTTCTTCACCTTACATCAGTTTCCACTTTAAACCCTCGAGAAGCTCCTGGTCTTGCACAAAAACCTTTTGAGAGGAATTTGTACTTTGTCAGCTCCGAGCTTCAAGTTAAACCAGACGGGCTCTGGCAGTTCTGGACACACCCTCCCTCACATCGGCTTTACTTTTACTCTGCTTTAATGAAGTCATAGCCATGGTCCCATAATGGAAGATTCTCTTTGTCTTGTTCTCTTTCACTGGTTCTCCATTACCTGCCGAGCTGTAATCTCTGGCAACGGATACACAAATCCTCCCAGGACGAGGGGGGATTAGTAGGCTCTGTGCGGAGCCATAACTAGAGCAATGATTAGCTTTGATACTACTATACAGTATGTGATCTTCCAGGTGGCTTTTCTATAATAGGACCATAATTACTGCTCAAAATTAGTTGAAGATCCAACACCTGTCCCTTTAATATGCAAAGTAACATGGATGTGAATGAAGCCCCAAGTATAATTACACAGAGCACCTTTTCCCAGAGAAGATGATCCACACTTAACTGAGGTGTCGTATATGTTCATTTGAATAGATGATGCTACAGTGGGCACAGGGTTCACTTCGGCTTTATGGAGGATAGTCTGAATGAATCCCTGGGCATTCATTATCACATTGACACAGAAAGGACATATAATTTACATTAGAACATTCATTCAGTGGGAGAGGTATTAAAATAGAGTGAATAGAATGAGTGGACGATGTTAAATGCAGTAAGACATTTCCAAACAATTATAAATGTAAGGTTTGTCAGTAAAGTTTTTCAACCATATTCACTGTACATTTATATGCTACTTAGTTTTAATGAAATACACCCAAAATAGCTTAATTAGGGTAGACTAAGAATTTGAAACAGCTCTATAATGCATTCAACAGTACCACAAACTACAGCCTCCAACATAACCCTAAAGTTGAATCAACTCCTCTCAAAAGCCGCTTCAAGAACAACTGAACATTGTAACATTTGTGAGGGCGGGATGTATTGCAGGGCTGTTGTATTAGTCTAGCTTGGTGTATGTAATAGCTGAGTATATGTAAGTACTGCAGTCAAGTAATGCACCTCTTTGTGATCTTTGTGAAGGAGATAGACACAACCACTGAGACAAACACACGAGCACAGCATCATGTAACACCTTATTTGTTACGTAATGGAAACGGTACATATGATCCATTATTTTCTATAATCGAACATCTCAAAGTGTACTATTGCACTTAATGTAATTGAAATGAAAAGCTGAAGAAGTAACCTTCTTTATTATATCACTAGATAACTAAATAGTGTGTTGAATCAGTATTTCTGCTCGGGTTACTTAACCATGTGAAACACTGTTTTAGACCAGTTATGATGTGTGTTTGAGGTGGATCTAGGAGACAAATACTCACTGTACTAATGGTATAAAAAATCAAAGATACAGTAGACACATTTTATGTAAATTACTTAGACATCAATGTAACCGACTTGTAAGTCAACTTGTAAGTACACCCACAGAGGAGTTATCTAATGTCTATCTAGTAGATAAAATCATTTTAAAGTAAAATGATAGTCTTCAATATTCTGACAGTAAACCTGATGAGGCGCAACTTTCCGAATATGAAATTACCATGCAAATAGTGTTTTTTGCTACAAATAATGTCATAGTCTCCCCTTGGGTGTACAAGTGAAAAGCAAAAGCTAATAAAGATCTGGGAAGAAAAGATAGTTTGGGGTAAACATGACTGAACTGAAAGACGTGGAGAATCACAAATTTAGTCCCAAAATTCAAATACATACCGCAATCCAGCTACTTGATGATGCATGCAGGAATGTTTCTTTGGGAAAACACACCACTTCCTGCCCTTGTTTCATCATTTACAAGTCCTTTGAAAGAACACTGTAATGTGAAGGGAGTGTCTCTAGTGGCGCCGTGTTTCCACATATTGTTTGTTTCTTGAGCACTTCAAGAATGTGCATGAGGCTCTCATGCACACCATGAACACCGGAGTGTCATGATACACATTTGTGGCAACTGAGTGCGGTAATGAAGATATCAATAGAGGCTGAGTCTATCAAATGAAAATGGATGAGTACAGCAGTGAAAGGAGAGAAAAAAGAAAATAAATAAGTCACAAAAGTTGTATAACATTCCTCAGTTTTCATACAAATGCAATGTATCAACATTTGCTATTGTTAAAGCCTTGTGAAAAGAAACAATGAGCCAATCAAAGAGAGAAGGAAGAAGAAGAAGACTGCAAACAATGTAAGTGTTCCAAGTTACAAAACAAAAAAAACAATTGGCTTTGCAAATATTTTATGAGGTAGATGCATTCAGTGTGTTTGTTTAGCCTGAGGGATACACGCAATATGTTTTGGTGAGCAACAATGGATGTAAGCTAACATGTCTGTTGATGTGTTGCTTATGGTAAGTTGTGGTCCAGTAAAACTCAACTTTTCTCCCAACACTTTGTATATTAGCTGAACACAGATCTATCCATATTGAACACAATATCGGCCAATGTAAAATCCAGTACTGATCAGGCTATAATCTACACCTACGCAAGTACAAAACCCTGTGATGCTTTCTTCCAGCAGGTGTCGATGTCATCAGAGTAAACTCATCCTTTTGAAATCAGGAAATGAGCTCAGATTACCATTTGAAACACAGACACCAATACGAATGCCAAGGCAACAGGTGGATTATATTTTGTTGTTCTTGTTTGCATTCAAATTCAGCAGAGCGCTATCCTTTCATTGTCCAACCTCTGTAACAGATCACTGAGCTCTCATCGCCTTCCCTGTTCAATATTGATAATAGACATGAAAACTTAAAACAGAGGCTATGTTGTGAAGTCTAGATTTAAGCCTGTATTAATCAGTTGTATCCAATACGGTTCACATTGCAGCTGACTCACCTGTTCTTAGAAAATAATCTGGGGCTGTATGCATATAGGGTCACTGCATCAAACACTGAATCTTCCTCCAAGCCTATTTTATGATAATGAAGGGCACTAATGAGAAATGGAGGCCAACAAAAGCAGAGTTAATGAGGACCAGTGTGTGTCTCTGTGGCTTACGGGCCCACTCATTAAGACTCCCTTTTAGCCACTGGCTGGCCCACATTATCAGGTGCCACCTCTGTCGAAAGTACACTGAAGACATCTCTGCATGTGCCGTCTAAGGAGATGAAAGGTGATATCAGATCTGAAAGGGAAAACATGTGATCTAAGATGGATGCGTTTCCTCTGAGGGTAGTGACAGTCTGGGTCGGACAACGGCGACACCATTAGAGACAATGGCTTTCAGAGGATCAAAGAAGAGATTACTGCCTCCGTCCTCACGGGAAGGAGACTTCTGCAGTCATGTGAAACTCGCACTGGAGGGAACATTTTTGTATGACTATTTTTTAATACATTGCTGTCATTAGAAAAGGTCAGAGCAGATCATGGTTACAAATTGGTGTGAGTTCTGATGCATGGCCTTTACAGATCATTAAAAGTATGAGGATAGAGTGTGAACAAAAGAAGATGTGGCAGGTTTAAAACTGTGCTGCTCTGCAGGTGGTTGCTGGATTAATGACAATTTTCACCCAACCCTACATTCAAATTTTGTCAACGGGAGTGCTCAAAATTTCCATTTTTGTCAGGCTTGGCAAAGGCTTTACTGCTTTTTAACACACATCTGTGTTATTTCTGGCATGCATTTCTCGCATGACTGTATGCCAGCTGATTTAAAAGTAGCCTGAAAGTTTTTGAGCACAGACATCATCTCCTGGGAAATGTACAAATAAACAAAGTAAGTCAAGTTAGGTGGATTTCTATAGAAATAAAATCCTTGTTTGACGTTCAAAAGAGCATACATTTATCACTTTTGAAATCATTTCTGCTTTTTTGTTTCTCTCGCTTTATAGTATACCATTGTTCCTCCTGAGCTACATTCAACCTGCAAAATAATGGTTTTGATTAAAAAAGCAAATGTAAGATTATATTTGGGGAGATATTTCTCACTAAAGAAAGTGTCAAGTTTTAGTACAGTTTTGGATATAAGCTACTTGTGAGGTGTATACAAATAAACCATATTTTAATATTGTCCAGAATAATAGGACACTTTACAGCTTGAAAAATACCAAACAAAAAATGAAAGCAAACAAAATAAAGAACGGAGGAAACATGAGAACATGAGGCATCTCTAGTAATCCACTTCTTTTTCTTGACGTAGGTGTTATTTTCTGAGCAATGCACTTATTAGATACCTTCTTCTCTGAACAGCATGACATTTATTGAAACAGGCATCTCAGCACTGCATTGCTGTATCTTATAGGTGCAAAAAGCTTTACTGCTGTGAGTGCCTTCTTCACTCTCAGTCTGGCTTACAGCACTGAGGAAATAAATAACATAAATGCCAAAATTCGACATACAATCCGATCCTGATTACTCAGCTGTGTATATCAACTCATCTGGGATTTTGTTTCATCTATTTTTCACATTAATTTGAGTATGATTCTTCTGTTATATGCAGAATTTTTGGCCAGGCTGATGGCATGGCTCGAGGTCATGGCAGTGTTGGTCTGTCCACCACTTTGGTCCAAATTGAAATATCTCAACAATGTTTAGATTGATTGCCATGGAATTTGGCAAACATTCATGGTGCCCAGAGGATGAATCTAATTGACTTCAAGTGATTCTCTGGCTTTTCATCTACTGGCACCATGACATTCACATTTGTGATTTTAATTGAAATGTCTTGACAACTATTGGATGGACTGTCATTGAATTTTATACAGACATTGATGTCCCCCTCTGCATGGATGTAATAACTTTGTAGAACTTTTCATCCAGCTCTGTTAGTAGGACAAAATTTTACATTGTTCAGTACTTTGGTTTATAACAAAATGCAAAACCAATGACATTCCTATCAGCCTGAGCTGTGCATTGTATGTGGTGCTAATTGGCAATGTAGACATGTAAACAGGCTACACTAAGTTATGAACATGGTAAAAATTATACTTGCTAATCTTTGGCATGTTATCAATGTTATCATTGCCATTATGCACATGTTGGCATGCTGATGTTTGCATTAAGCACTGTGAGGCTTTGTGTAAAGCCTCACAAAGTTTTTAGTCTTGATAACTTGTAATGTAAAATGACATATTTGATCATCAGAAAATGTTATTTGTTGTGTATACACGTATATATACATATAAACATCACAAAGTTAACTTAGGTGTGTGTTATGTTGTGGGTTTTTTTCTCTTTTTACTTATGACATGGTTTATTTGGCAGCACCTTGCTTCGTTTGCACTCGGTGTCCTTCTATTTTGTTGGTCCATAATTTACCAGAGTGGACTTGGATAAGTGCAGCCAATCTTGGGGATGAGTGTGGTCCAAAGTAGAGAACAGAGAAGACCATAAGAGAGAATTTATGAAGTAGTAAAAGCAATAAAGTGGTATTTTGTTTGTGTGCTTTGCTTTGATCACCATCAATGTAGATGTCGGAGGCTGTTTTTTGTGCTCTGTGCGTTGATGAATTTGGTGTGAGCCCCTTAGGGTGCCAACAAACATACCCACTCCTAGACTCTGCAAGGCCCCAACAAGCTGGCAAAGAGTGCATCAGTGAATCGGATTAACTTAGAGTGTGAGTTCATGTCCAGTCACACATGCACAGGCATGTGTGTAATTTCACATACACTATAGAGTATCATCTGGGTGATGCGTTTTGTTATTGGCTCATAATAAAAAGGTAAAAAATACCTTATTTGATACAACTGATATCCTTTTTTTAGGCTGTTTCCATATTTTAAGGTTTAAAATCCCATCCTGTGTGCTCAAATTGTCTTTAGAGAGACAGAGATTTTTTTTTACTTGCACAGTAAGTGTTCTTTTGGACATAGATGAAAGTGCCTGAGTATGTTTGGAGCTTCCAGTTCTTTGGTCATTTCATTTTATGTTATGCCATTTCCATGAGTGCTGGTCCCCCACCTTGACACATCTGGTTCACCACATTAACAGCTTGTCTGTTTGAAGGGTATCCGCTAATTTGGGGTCCCTGAATATAGTCCAAGCCTTTCCTCTGGTCGTTTCACCTCTTGAGGGTTTATAGTCCATTGAGTAGATTTTTAATGAAGGGCCAGTTTCAAGGTCATTTATTGATGAAGTTGCATACTAGTAAGCCAGCATCAACTGATGCCAAGCCTGGCACTGTCTCCACAGTAAACAATAAGTGTGGATCAATTGATTGCAGCAATCAATTCTCAGGTCATCTATTATGTTTCTGCAATGTTTCAACTGCTACTTTCCTGGGTACATCCCAACAATAATGTTATTCTCTGGAAGCAATGACAAACTAGCCAACAGAAATGAGTAGATGCTGTAGATAAACAAAAAGTTGTCATCTGTTTAATGACACTGTTGTTTAAAAAAATCTATATTCTTAATATTAACAATGGATTAAATGTGTATAAGTATGTATAATGTAAAAGGGGTCGCTCGTTGTGATGAACTCAGAAAATGTAAAACCCAAGACTCCAGTTCCACTTACAGAGCATATATTTAGCATCTTTAAGCTGATTGTTTTTGTTTTATAGCCTGCATTATACTGTTTTGATTTGCTGTTACTGCCACCAGCATAATTTTCTAGCCAGAAAACTTGATACTGTCTCCTACTTGTCCAACACTAAGTTAGCAACCAGCTGGTGAACATACCAGAGCATTTGGCAGCTAAAGAGCCAGATATTGAGTTTTGAAGACCAAAACAAAGCTTAAAGGACTTGTATTCATCAGCTACTGATGTTGCTTGGTATCTGCTAGTGGTAGATGTTAAAGCAGGCCATACTTCGCTAAAAAACCATATCAACAGCATAAGACCACCACCACCAAATGATTATGATTTTCTGCCCCCTGTGACCAAAATTACTGATTAATGTAGCATTGTTACATTCAGAAAAATATCCCTGGAGAGCCAAAGGATCATCTATCTTTCAGTGAATCATTTAGTATTACTGATGACAATAAACTTTTTGAGTTGACATTATAATAGCTTTAATTATATGGTGGTGTTTAATAGTGTTTTTTAAGGCACATAGCATAATGGCACATAAAGTGTACATACTTGACCCTTGTCTGCAGATAGAATTAAATGTGATAACATTTAGCTGACAGCAAACTATAATAGTAAGTTGGTTAATACTAATATTTTCTCCAAAGATTAATATATCTCCTGGATGTATTTCATGTATTTTTAAATTCAGGAAGCACATTTATTTGTGTTTAATGCAGCTGAGAGAAACATACCTTTGTTGACATTATAAGTAACATTAATTCAAGTATAGTAAATTATGGCCATTAGGTACAAGAGCATAAAATGTACTTACATACACATCATATATCAACATGCATATACAAATTCTACAGACATTCATTAAAGCATTAAAGTACATTAGCCATAATTTAAACTTTCCATTTGTAATCTCTGGCAAAGGCATAATCAGTGCATTTATTCAGAATTCAGACTGCTAAGAGTTGTTTGTCATTTCACTCTGCAACTAAACAAACAGCTGAGACAGCTTTTTCTGAACCCTGTGCCTAATTTCTGTTGTTTAGATGCTGATGATCTTTTTGAGGGCCTGTTGAATGACAGTAATGTTTTCAGATGGTAGAGTGTTCCTGGTCTGTTTAAGAGTTGTAAGGCTTAAATATGTCGAAGTACCTGCAGTGCCTGGTACTCAGTAACCTGAATAACCTGCTAGACGTTTCTGCCTGTCACGCCTCCCATGGCACCATGGTATCAGCTGCAGGGTCATCAGCTAGAGACCACTGTTCATCGATGTTTTGCTCGTTCAGCTCCCGAACACCTCCTGGTGGGAGAGCGGTGGGAACGGTGTCTCCTTGCCTACCCGTCTTGGCAGTGGCAGACCATTTAGGAAGGCTCTGTGAACTGGTGCCTCCTGTGCTCTTTCCAGGCCTGAAGAACTGGATGGATTTTGGTTGTGGGCTGGTTGCTGTTTGTGGCTTGCGAGCAGGTCTCCAGAGCTTCAGCCAGCTTCCTCAGGATCTAGTTGTACCACCATCCATAGTGCCTGTGTCACCACCATCTTGCACCCTGACAGCATATGTTGAAGGCTTGCATTAGGGGTGTTGCAAAGGGGGCAGCTCTCCTCCTTGCCAAACCACTGATGGAGGTTTCTTGGGCATGGCAGAGTATTGTGGGTTGCCCTAAGCAGGAAACTGAGTCTGGCTTGCGGGATCTTCCACAGTTCAGCCCAGCTGACCAAGTGCCCTTCCATGTGGTCCGGTATCCTTGTCAATCCTGTGTCACTGCCTTGTAGAGCTCTAGCTATGACTTCATCACCTCTTCCACAACTGTTGTTCTCCTTTTTTTTTTCATGGCTTTTGACCAAATGCCTTGTCAACCTATGTGGTTGCCTGCCACTTCCGGCCTGTACGGACAGGGACATGCATGTTCCCCACTAACAGGTCCTCTGACTCCTCCCTTAGCTCCAGTACAAGTCTGGACTTCTCCTGCTTGTAGCCCAAGGTGATGGATTGGATCAGCAGCTGGAAGGAGTTTTCCCCAAAGAGTCCTGTCTCAGAGAAACACCTTGGCAGCCCCAACCATGTTCAGATGTATAAGTTGGCTAATCTGTCCATTCTGTTGGCTGAGGGGATTTCGCACATCTTCAGTTCCCACATCACCCTTTGGTACAGTGTGAAGCTGTAGTACCACACCTTGTACTTTCCGGGGAAGTGGACTGCACTATATTGCCTCTTTAGGCTTTGGACGGGCTGTTTAGCCAATAGGAGGATCTCCTCACCACCTGCAGCAAAGATTGCATTGTCGCTTCTAACACCTTTTTGTAGCGAGAGACTGCGCGACTTAGAGGGCTTGATCTTCATCCGTGCCCATGTCACGAGTTCATCCAGTCTATTTAGAAGCCTTTTTGTGCATGTGATATTGTCCATGTAGCTTCTAAGTGGCGGAAGCCTCTGTAGTTTTATTAATTTATATAAAAGCCTCACAGGTTTTCAGATATTTCAATCTTTCATCATGACTCCCTTTTTTGAGCAACATATTTCCGCCATGTAGCAGACTTATAGTCTTTGGACGGAGGGAGTTAAAATACATTTTTCCCCAAATGAATCCAGTGTCCTTAATAGTATTCTGTATGGTTTTTGAAAATCCCACATGCTTGTCACCTAAAAACAAAGACTAGACCAAAAGCAGTAAACAAAGAAATTAAGGGATGAACAAAAGCTAAAAAAAAAAAAAAAAAAGTGGCAGTGGTTACAGTTCCAAGTTAATACTTACCCCATTCAGCTTTGCAAACAAGTGGAAGTACATTGGATGTTGCATTTTTAAAATACATGTATGAATGTACCTGCAGAATCCAGTCACTTTATCAGCTGATTGTTTAATGAAACAACCTCTCCTAGACCAACTATTAATCTCCAGTGGTTATAAGACATTGACATCAGAACCTTACACCTGTCTGACATTAATCAACTTTGCATGATAATCAAATGTTTGCCCGGGTCATGTTGTAATGAGATATAGCAAATCGCAAATGGTTTAGGTAAAAGGTCACTAGCAATGGAGGGAAAATAACAGACAGTTCATATTTCTCTTTTTCTCACAGCAACAGATTTACTGCTTCTATTTTCAGCCAAAAAAAGGGCTATGCGTCGTGTAGATATAATGCAGGTAACCTTCAACAAATCTCATTACTGCTTTACTCTGTGCCAACATGTCCGACCTTTACAGCATCAACTCCATCTACTTTAAGAGAGGAGGCAACATGTGAGGAACAACAGAGAAAAGGCTAGTGGGGCAAATACATGGAAGGAGAAACAACGCAATATATTTCAAACATGCCTCTCACAGCGTCTACTCTTTGTCTGTTGATTGAGGAACATGATACTTGAGTGTTTGTTTGAGAGCTCTGTGTTACTTTCATCAATTCCTTGTTCTGTCTCTTTATATGCTCTGAGGAGATGAAGACCAGTATTTGCACACTGCCACTCATCCAAAAAGCACACATCATGCAGGGTTTTTGGTAAGGCACTCATGTATACAGTACGTGCTTGTGTAGCAGTATTACTTAGTAACATGTTATAATGATGTGATTGTTATTATTGTAAGTATTGTAAAATTTGTACAATTTGAAATTCTGTATTTATTACACTGCAGTTACCAATCCAAATAAGTCTCTGTTGCTTTGCCATTTTAAGGGTGACTTATTTACTATAGAAGTTTGATGGATGGATATCAATTTCTGTGTGTGTTCACTCAATGGATTCGTCTAAGAATGTTAGCTTGCAGAAGCTAGAAATGAAAGGAGGACGCTGGCCTCCAGTAAGGTAGGAGAAATGTGTTTCTTCCTAACTCCAAAGTTATTTACATACTGTGCCTTCATAGATGACTTGCTAACTTTAGCTGCTGGTGAACTTGCAGTCAGGAGTCACACAGTTGTGTTCAGAGTTGTAGGGGTTGTGATCCCCACAACTTCAAAGTGAGGATGTGACTTCTGCAGTGCTACTTCTTGCAGTCACTGATCTAACATAGCTGTTGGGGAAATGACTCTAAAAAGTGAGCTGGCTGCTTGTTTAAAAGCAATCTCTTTTTTTCATTCGTAGAAGTGTTAAATACAGAAGATGTAACGTTTAGGTGTGGCTGTCTTGGAGCTGTTTAAAGGCATCTTTGGTAGAAGTAGGCTGAGTAATGTAGTTAGTAATGTAAGAAGCAATGTAATAAATTACTTCTGTTGTCAGTAATTAGTAATGTATTTACTTTTTTGATGATTAACATGCAATATTAATAATAATGATAATAACTTTAACTTATTAATATAGCACTTTTCAAAACATGTTACAAAGTGCTTTACAAAGA
Organism: Euthynnus affinis; assembly: GCA_029490765.1. NCBI lineage: Eukaryota > Metazoa > Chordata > Actinopteri > Scombriformes > Scombridae > Euthynnus > Euthynnus affinis. The sequence continues at coordinate 3,291,329 of CM055856.1, forward strand.
CAAAATACCAGATTAAGTAATTGGATAATTGATTTTTATTATATATAATTCTTATGGTCAAAAGGTGGCATTTTATCCTAAGTGCTTTACAATGTGCAGCTCATTCACATGTAGATGGAAACAAGCTACCATGCAAGGTGCAGGCCTGACCATTAGGAGCAATTTGTGCTTGCCCAAGGACACTTTAACATGCGGACAGGAGGAGCTGTGGATCAAACCGCCAACCCTGCAATTAATAGATGATCCACTCTACCTCCTGAGCCGCAGCCACCACATCTTTCAAGTTAACTTGCCCAACACTGATGGTTTGTATTAATCTTTTGTCTCTAATTGTGACTATCAGCATGACTGTGTTGCAGAGAATGTACCTACTGCTGGTTGAAAGATTTTTCACCAGTGAGGGACTTTGATAATGCTTTTGTCCAAGGGAGTAGAGGAAAATGCAGTGAATTCAAGTGTGTGTACAGAGATTTAATTCCTAAATCAATGTGATAATCATTGCTAGCATTGTTCTTTAGGCTTAAACACAGTTTTTCACCAGACCGTGCACCAAAATTTGCATAAACAATACCTACTGCGGCCATCAAGACAAGTCTATCCACCTCCATGGGGGCTGGTAATGGGCAAAGCTCTTGCTGTGACGCTGCCATGATGACCTACAGTAAGCACCAATTTGTAACTGGTCACACTGGAACAGGCTGCTTTTCTTGGCCCAAGCAACAAGGCTGTTGCCACAGCCAGTGTCTGAATGGAGTGTGCAGGAACAACCGTGAGAGCTCGCCAGCTCATAGATTTGGAAGGTGCCTTCACTGTAAGCATAACAAAGAATATGGCTTGGCTTTATGTGAAGTGTACAGCTACATTTTTCTTTCAGGTTTTCTTCCTTTCCCCCTTGCTGGGTGAGGATAAAAAGCATTCAGCTGAGCAGTCTTGGACCTGAAAGAATTTTTTATGTTTATTTAGGTGTAAAGGAAAGGTTAGTGTAGCACTTCTCGCTTTGCTTCTGCTAAGCCTGCTGCTCGGGGCGGAGTAGCCTCAAGGTAATGCCCTGTTGTCATATGCTATTCACTTGAAAGGTAAGTGGTGGGGCACCCTGTGACTGGCTCCTCAGGTGTAATGTGAACCAGTTGCCTAGCTTTTAAATAAGCACGCAGAATACTTTCTGTGCCATGAATTCATCTGCTCACCAAGGATACGTTGGATATACACTTTTTATTTAAAAGCCATTGAGAAACAGCTTGTATAAGAACATCAGTTGTTGTACTCTGGAGGAAATAAATTCTTGTGCAGTACCTAAATCTTTTCTTTCTTTAGAGGGCATCCACTTCCTCTTGAAAGATCGTAAGCACTGAGTACAGTCAACTCTGTGAATTGGGCTGAGAAGACCTAGCAAGATAGGAGTAAATAACCCAGGTGTAGTGATCTATTAACTCTGTCACTTGTCATGATAGCACTCTGGATGTAATTGGCTGATTGGTGCTTGAAATAAAATGGCTGGTCCAGTATGGTTGGCAGTCCTGAAGGGTCGTGCCATTCAACAGATTTATGCTTGTCATGCTTGCCTTCCTTTTAAGAGTGGGTGGAAAGGGCATTTATTGCCTAAACACCAATGGTCTGTTATACCACGTCTGCTTTCAAGACATCTTCTGTGGTCATGCTTGTCTTCCTTTGAAGAGTGACAGCTGAAGTGGGGAGATGGTGGTTTTTATGTGTGTGACTGTTCAACCTCAAACACCCGCTTTTTGAACAACAATGTTGGTTAAAAAAAAAAAAAAAAACATGATGAGGAGAGTGGTGACACCTTGATTCACTTTCACAGAAATTGGTTTCAACAAGGCAGGGAAGTTGTTGGGCAGAAAGTCCTACCCTTGGGAATTGACCGATGGGTTTTGTTGCAGAAGCTCTAGGGGTAAAACTTGGTTGCCTGGAGTTGTCAAGGTACTGTTGACCATAATTCATTTTTTATTGAAACCATCTATGGTTTCAGTTAATGGCATGATAACCATTTCAGGGATTTTTTTGCTCTTTACACCATACAACGTTATTTCAACCCATGTTCATTTGTATGTGTTGTTTGAGAAATATATTATTTTTCACAACCCTAAAAAGGTCCTAATTTTACTTATTGAGCATTGCCCAGAATAGAAATTTTAAACCTATTAAAGAGGATTGAAATGACACTCAGTCAGGTTCAGAGTAGCTCTGAAACCTGATCATAGATGTGTCACATATGATCCTGCAAATGAAAGGGCGTAATGGTTATGGGCTTTCGAATAAAATGCAAATTGGAAATCTGTTCCAGTCAGTTCAAGCCAGAAGAATAAGTTGAACTCATCTTTAATTCATGGCAGCACTCACATGCCGTGCCAGGGCAATCTTCTTTCTGCTAAAAGCGGATTCCCAGAAGGGTCAACATTTCCTTGGGGAAACAGCTGGACACAGGCCTCCCATTGAATTTGTTCCATAGTTCTCATCCTGTTCGCATCCTTCTCTTCTTCCTCCTTGTCCCTGAGAAACCTCCACTCATCATGAGGGTGAGGAGATTTAGTGACGCATACTATCAATGTGCCCCGGCCCAGAGACTAGGAAGAATCATCTGCTGTAGTGAGGACTATCAGACACATTTTGAGGGAATAAATGCTGTATTTAAGTCAAACATAGAAAATATTAATGCCTTATGTTTTTACTTTAAAGATGGAAGCTACTTAAGGTTTGAGGAGAGATTCAATTTAGTTTATTTAATGTAGTTTGGCAGTAAAAGTGTGGACTTGCCTGCCAGTCTAACATTACCATCAGGCCATAGTGACTTATAAGTTTTAAAATTAATTTTCAGTTTCAGATCAAAGTCGTAGAAATCCCAAAGAGTGCAGGCTTGCTCAAGGGGGCGTTTGGTTGATGGTGTTGACAGCGTAGAGCAATGATTTCCAGCTCCAGCTACACTGCTGCTGCCATGCACTTTCATTCAAAAAGTTTCTTCTGTGACAACTTCCTGCTGGTTGATAAGTTATGGCCTGAAAACAGAAAGAATGTTATTTCTTTGCTGAAAATTGGAACTACTACAGCAAATTCACCACTTTGGTGAGTGACTAAGGATCATTATCACTGAATGTAGCATGATTTATGTGTAGCTTAATCCCTAATCACATGGGACTAATAATAGCTAGGAAAATTCGGGGATTTGTAATAACTGCAGACATTGTTACTGATTTTAATCTCATGTAAATGATCCATGGGATGGATGATGGATACAGAAATGACAATACTGAATTTTGTTAAATGCAGAAGGTCCATGCTAATCCTCTTTCTTATCGAACTATAATTTAAGAAGTAATTTGTTTTTGCATGTCATTTGTTCTGCTTTAGCTGTGACATTGCTGTTATCCTTGAGTCGTGAAAAAAGTGAAATTGCAGAGCAGTACTAATATTTTCAACACAAACATCAGGGTTTTTTTTAGTGTAATTTGGGAGTGATGCAAATGTAAAAGCTTAATTTTGTGATGCATAATGTGAATCTGATGACAATAAAAATGATCCTTTTGGCAGGAGCTAATTCAGTGATTACATGTGATGTCAGTTAATAGAAACCTTGCGAAAAATGAGCTTTAGAATATAATCTAATGATCTAATGATGCTATTGATCAGGCTGTCAAACGAAGAGAAAATAACAGAACAGTCAAAAACTAAGCAACAATGCTATTTTTTTGTCTCTTTACTTAAACAACATTTTTCCAACTTGCTGCTCTTGAGTTTTGCATTCAGACAAGTTCTTTCTGTACGCTTGTGTTGAAGAGGGAGTGAAACACAATGCCAGTTTATTCAAGCCGTTCACATTCTCTCCGTCTTTGTCAGTGTTTTGTCTCGCAGCACATGCACCTGCGACTCTGAAAGTTGAAATATAAATGACTAAAGAATAAACTTGGGATTCACATAAATCCATCAAATGACCAAATGATGACATTTCATCTCATAATTCCTGCATCATTAAAATTGTACTGATAATGAAGTAAGCAATGATTAATGATCCCTTTGAATATTCTGAACGGTATTAATTTCGCGTTTGAACAAAAGTCTGTTCACTGACATTTACCCAAAGATTTTAAAAAAATGTCAAACACTTCAGCTAAATCTGCCTGACGCTGTTCTATTTGGAGCCCTCAATTTAAAACCAGGTAATGTTTTGCTCAAAGAGGCTATAGCTTTTTTGTTATTTTGAATGCCTTAAACCCACATAATGAATTTGAAATAGAGCACAGGAATAAGTGCAGATGAATTTCCATGGTTACATTTTAAGGACAGCTTCAAGACTGCCCTCTCTGCTCTCTCACTTGCTTCACCTCAGCACCCTCGTCTGGCCTGGCTCAGCGTCAGCTCAGTGTGTTGCTGTTCCCATAATATGTCCTCTGACTGAACTATTTTTAAGTTACTTTAATACGGTATGCAGCAGCAAGTGTACTGTAGATGTTGTAACAGTGCACAGACTGTGGAAAAAGAGAAGATCATTCTCACTGTTTCATGTCAAATAAATTTGATTCAGAATCACATTTTTGCAGAATGTGTGACTACATGGCTTTTTTTTTCATCTGCTCTGTGGCTGAATGTGGATGTTTTACTCCTTTCAGGAGACCATGAACACACAATACCACACTCAACACAATCATTTCGTTCTACAAGTCAATATAAAGCTATTTGTTTTGGGGTTTTTTTACCCACAATACAATGTATTGTGCACTGTTACTTAGTGCACAGGCATGAGCATGGTGGTTGAGTAGTCTTGAAGGTTATACACAGCACATCTGACTAATGGCCCGGCTCTCTGTACATGCTCATGCTAATCACTTCTCTGATTGATTGTGCTGCTCCGAAGCACTAATAGCATCATTAGCTGGAACTGTTGTGGCAGTCTCAACTCTGAGGTTTCTATTCCCTCGTCGAGATTTTCCTTATCCTTTCTTTTATTATTTAGAAAGTAGATCGAGAGAGGTTCATTTTAAATATAATTGGGTTTGAATCTCACTAAAGACAAAGTAAAATGTGAATTATAGAGCTGTAAAGGTTTCTCATCAGCCTCATTGCTGCCACACTTGTGCATACTGATCCTGCTAGAGATGCTGTTACCTTGGAAACCTCGGAACAAACACTTTTATAATGTCAATGGAAAGATGCCGCACATTACTGCACGAAGACCTGTACAGTATTTTAATGTATCATTAGAGAGGTAGTGACACATTAGGACCTGGATGCTGTATTTAATCTCAAAAAGGCATATTTTCAACAGAAATTGCAATAAAATGTTTCTGATGAGAAGAACATCAGTATGATATCACTTAGTTAAGATAAGATATACTTTAATGCCCCTGATGGGCTCAAGTGTTGCATACAGCTGCATGTAGAAAAATACAATTTACACACAATATGTAGGTACATAATCTCCATATATACAGACATATAAAATTCACTATTGTATATACATATGTAACCTGCTACATAGAGTTTACCTTATTCCTGAAACAATAGACCACATTGACCAGGGGTCAATAAAGTGGCAGAGCATATTTAAAAGAATAAAAACTTTAAAGGGGACCTCTTATGCTTTTCCTTATTTTCAGTCATATAAAGTGTCAAAGTAGAAATTCTCCCTCTAAGTAAAAAGCATCAGCTTCAGACTGCTCTGAATGCTCGGTTTCAGCATGACTTTGAAAATCTTTTAGATAACACAGTTTCCCTTTAAAGAGACAGGCGCTAAAACTGCCTGTTTGAGACAGAGGCTGAACTGAGGGGCTGCATTAAGGGCCAGTATGAGATAAATGAAGAGTCTTTTGAACTATGAATCATGCAAAGCTACTCTAGTGGAGTCCCAGAATAAAAATATAGAGCTAGAAATGAGCATAATAGGTCCCTAAAAGAAAAACAAAAAATGGATGTGCAAAGGTGGCAGTCCATGAATTAGATATCTAATTGAATAAGACAAGTTAAATAGTATTGCACTCACCAACTGCCCATAATACACATGAAACCGTATTGGACTGGTAAAATTAACCAACAATGGAGAGATTAAAAGTCACACCAGTTCACCAGTTCAGCAGTCTAATGGAGGTTGGGACAAAAAAAGAGCTTGAGATGGTTGGTTCAGTACTCTGTGTGCTTGTTTATGAAGTCATGCTAGTCAGAAATAAATGAATCTACGAATTTAAGTCTTTATTTGCCATACAATAATGGTCTAAACCCATGTAGTGTTTACGTGTTCTGCAAGTGTTGAAATGTCACAAAATGGCCTGTCTGACAATCTTCAGAATCTTCACAGTGCAGCGATTTCTCATATGAGCAGTCAGCCGTCTGAGCCAGCAGGATCGACATGCTGCCCCATACCAACTGTTAAATTTGTACAACAAGAATTTAGCTGATAAGCACTGAGTCACAATGTGGAACACTGCAGAAGCTTTGAAGATGGTTGGAGTTCTCATGCTTGTTAAAGCTGACATGCTGCAGCTGTGAGTTCATAAATGCAGTTAGTTGCACGAAGAAAAAAAAAAAAAAAGTAGTGAAAAAGTTTTAAACTTAGTTGTCACTGTGTTGACAAGTGTGGTTCATTATTCATACGGTTGTGTCATCAGTTATTTGTTCATTAAGTACTTTTTTGACAGAAAGATCAGTAGAAAGATGTGACATGCATTTAAAAATGTGTCTGCAAAGAGAAATGATCTTCCTCCTCAACTCTTATCCATTTACTGTATGGGGAGTAGTAATTGAGTTTAAAAATACATAGCATCATTTAATCATCCCCATGGTTGAGATCTTGATATAGATACTGCAAAATAAATTGTCACAGAGAAGAACCTTTACACTCATACCTGCACTGAGTGATTGAAACTAGTGAAATATTAAATAATTTCCAGCAGACATATACCCTTCAGTAATTTGTGTCCACCTTCCTATACTTCACATCATCCCTCATGGCTTCTGCCTGACGCGCCAACCTAAAACTAATTAAAATATGATTGCACAGTATATAATTTAGTATTTAAAGCTGTTGAGGTGTTTTCTCTGTTTCATGTATAAAACCTAGATTGTGTGGCGATGGTTTTCAGAGGCTGGTCTGCCGACTGTATCGTGACTGGGGTTTGCAAAGTGACCGGATGGCCGAGGGGAGCTGTAAAGGGCAGGCAGGGTGTATGCAGAGTGTGGTTGGGACGCTGCCAAACTGTCAGAGAGTGTGTAGGTAGTGTCAGCTGGGGGAGGTTATTAGTTTAACCAGAGCTGTTAGAATCACAGGGATGAGAGTCCAACTGAATAACAAACCACCATTTTTTGGGTTATCATAACACATAACACAGACATAACATTATAATACTCCCACAATCATGACTGTTATTAATATTTAAGCACGCTATTATGGGAACTACATTCACAAAGCATGCTCACGCACATTGTTAAGCACCTCCATCTTTTTGTGGTAATTAGTTGCTCTTCAAACTTTAAAAGGCCTTCTGCTCTTTCTAAATATGAGCCAGGTGGAGGGCCTTTTCAAAAGCAGCTGTTCCCTGTTGTCTGTAAATCAAAAAAAAAAAGGTGGTGGCAGTTTGATAAAAAAAAAAAATGGAGCAGCATGAACATTTGCTTAGTCAGCCATAAAATAGGAATATCAAAAGCAAGAGATGAAAAACAATTCGAACACAGAATTTGATCCTGCAACATATCTCTCAGTATAATTTGATTTTCTCGCTCTTTTTGCCCTGTGAAGAGAAACTGCTACGTATTTCGGTACTTAATCATCGATCAGACGCTATTATATCCTTGGCAATTTTAATTCTCAATATTTTGAGAGTTCTTCTTTCATTATTTAACCAGGCAAAAAGTCTCATTGAGATTAAAATTTCTTTTTCAAGACAAATCTGGCCAAAAAAGATAAATTCCAATTTAAAAATACCAAACATCTCCATAAACCAACAAGTAAAAAAAAAGAAAAAAAAGTAGCGTATGCATGGTGAGATCAAACCGCAATTAAGAAACAATCGAGAAACAAAGGTGCAGCAGTTGAAATGTGACACTGTGTCTTACCGCAGTGAACCAGAGCAGGTGCGACATGACAAGCCTGTCAACAATTCACAGCATTTTTATTGAGCTGTGCTATTCTTACGTTCCTGACCTTGGAGATTGATGTTAATCACACACTAATTAAAAACATGTCGGTATCAGATTTAACACAGTTTGTTATGTTAATATTACGGGATCAGCAGTAGCAGCTTTGTGTTGCCTGGAGTCACTTCACCCTCTCCCCTATCGATTTAGCTGAAAATGAAGTGAATCTGTTGTTCATCAGTTGGTGATGGGCTGCTAATTCTCAATTATTTCGTTCAAATTGTTGAGGTAAAAGGTGATAACGTTGGGCTTGTAAGGTAAAAACACAAACAAAAACTGTGTCAGTGCTTTATTTGTTTTCATCAGTATTCTCAGTATGTATTTTTAAACTATTCTTTTTTGCATTACCTTTAAAACTGTGCATGTCTTAGTTCTTATAAAACTCTTTCGGCCCCAAAATCCCCACAGAGATCATTAAAGCTTCATGTAATTTAATGTGATTTAAGCTAAACTTGACCCCGACCCTGCAAGCTGAGCTGTGTTCAAAGCTGCTGAGGTCAGCTACAGTACAGACTGGAGAAGTCTCTATTCACCTGCTCTTATTAAAATAAGTCACGAAATGAAAGTGCTCTCTCCAACTACATGCGCTAGTGTCCCTGTGGTTTCCTCTTACCTCGGTGAAGGATTGTTCCCTTCCTGCCTCAAGCTAAATTATTGCTCAGCTAAGTGTCTCCATCACAGTTAAATGCTCAGTTTTACCTGCATAGTATTTTTTTTTTTTTTTTTGTAATTTCTTCTGAGTCATGCGGCCTCCTGCCCCGTCAGAATTGACAGCCCTGCCGTCTGCAGGTAGGATGCTTGTTTTTTTTTCTTGTATTCTGTGTGAGTCAGAATATTAAAAACTTGACAATCACCACGAGTACACAGCCGAGTACAAAGGGCAACCTCTCTAATATTTGATCTGCGATAGAACTTATTTTCCTTGTGTTTGTCATGTTCTCCACCTTGTCAAAGCGGCAGTGGCGCATTTTACAGATCCACGTCTCCGAACAGTGAGAGAGGCGGCTGAAAAATGTCATCACACTGCTAGCTCATGTTTGTTGACACAATATTTTGCTCGGAATCAAAGGATACTAAAAGCAAAAGAGAAGACATATGTTTATGAATGTTTATATTTATAAAAAAGGAAAATTATTTAATACAGCTCAGTTGTATTTGGGTGGATTTGTTTGGGAGTTTTTGTATTATATACTTAGTTATTTGATACATAACTTATAAATAAATAACTGAACATTAGCAACAAAGTTCAAAACTAGCTTAGCAAACTAAGAGCCCTAAGGAGTTGATGGAGAGTGTATACTGGACGTACATTCATTATGTAGGCAGAAACACGGCCACAAATAAAGGCTAATGTTGCTCTGTGTCTGCTAGATGTGTAAATAATAAATATTTTCAGGCTATACTGCTTCATAGCTGGAAAAAAAGTAATTAATCTAGCTTTAAAGGTGCCCTGTGGAACACTGTTTGACCGCTAGTGTGTTATTCGTAGGCTACGTGTAGCATGCAAGCGACATGATACACATTCCTACGGATGGTTCCGAGCTATGCCGAGAAACTCGAAGGTGGTGAAGAACTAGCTAGAACACACGGACTTAAAACACTGCAGGTTTTAAAAAATGCATAAAAATCAGCTTTATGAATGTTTTAAGAGGAGAGAAATGCAGTTTCTTAGGCCTCAAGGATACACACAATGTGTTTGGGTGGGAAACTTTGTTTATAGGGAAACTCCACATGACACCTTTCAAGGCTTATAATAAACAGATACAGTAGAGAGACAGACAGACAAAGGAAGACATTTCTAGATGATTCTATGAACCCTGACAACAACAATTAGATGTAATGAGCGGTTACCATGGGATCATCACTCTTTTGACTCAATCAGTGGCTACCGAGGGATTTATCCCTTCTATTCATTTATAAACTGACGTGTTTAGGGAGAAGTGTGAAGCTACACTTTAGCATAAGCTTTTTTTCCCTCCCCACAGCTGACAAGCATTACCACAGTCAGATTAGAAAACTCATAAAGAAGAGAAGAGCCATCGATTGCTTTGTCTGCCATCACTGTCATTTTAAATCAAGCTGGGGTCTTGATTAATGGCTGCCCGCCACATTGTTTTCATTCACCTCCCTCATCTTTTATCTACTCGCCAGTGTCACAGCCCCACCTGTGTTTTTACAGACGAGACCGGCATTTAGCTTGAATCTTTATGAATCATCTACAGTCGTCAGACTTGCGTGGTGATTTTTTTTTTTCTTTCAGGGCCGCTCTTGTGCAATTAAGTGTTTTTAATCCAGTGTTTTCCGAGACATTCATGACCTCATTAACATGGATTGGATTTATGAATGTGATTTAATTTACAGGCTGCTCTCCCCTCTCATGACCAGTTTACCCCTTTGCGCCCTTTGATCTCAGATAATGTTGTTGATGAAAGCGTACAGGAATATTTTTTTTATAGGAAATACATGCCACGGCATTGTAGCCATAGAATGCTTTGTAATTGTATCTGACGCTTGGGTTGGCTGTATCCCTAATTAATCAGTGATTTCCCTTATGTTTTAGAATTGCAAATTGGATATGTTGAGCCTTTGAGCTGTTCTTTACACTGACTGCATAGCTGGACTGAGAAACCCTCTTTATGGCTCCAAGCTAATTATTCAGCCTGTGGATCCAGGCTCTGGAAGGCTGCCTCTGACTCTTGCTGTAGGCTGTGTTTGTGTGTGTGTGTGTATGTGTGTGTGTGTGTGTGTGTGTGTGTGTGTGAGTGTGTCACTGTAGTACACAATAGGTGTTAGAAGAAATAAGTGTACACGCATGCATGTGACATTTCAATACTGTGTTCCTGTTCTTTGTATTTGGTACAGTTATGCATTATACATGGATGTGTTTTACTCTTAATATTCCTCACAGTCCTGCTTTTGCTGTTCGGGTCAGACGTGTCCATTGTGTGTGTGTGTGTGTGTGTGTGTGTGTGTCTGTCTAATGCCTGTGCGTGCATACACATGCCGTTTTGGGTTTGTATGTTCATTTCTTTTGACAGTGTGAAAGGTTTCTCTAGGCTTACGAGTGGGCTCCATAGCTCCCGAGTTAAAAAATGTCTTTTAATCACACATTCAAAGATGAGATCTCACTGAGTTGTCAAGCAATGTCGCCGAACATCCAGCCAAACTACAAAAAGCGACGGGTGTTCAAGTCAAAATAATGTCAAGCCTGCACACATTGTTGATCTCGCAGCAAATTAGATATTTGTCTCGTTCTGTGTTATAATAATTTGGTTAGCCTCAGTGAGTCATGACATACACCTGCAAAAACTGTGATAATGATTCAGAGCCATCATGCAGTTCAGGCTGTGATAAAAAAAAATGTGGAGAAAGAGTCTGCAGTCTGGGTTTAGATTTATATATATATATATTTTATTCTCCCCCTCTCTCTGCAGAAACTGAGAGCAGCTTAGGGGAGTTCAATTAAGAAATTAAAAAAAAAAAAAACAAACTGAAAATGAAATAAAAAAAATACCCTTCTTCACCACAGAGAGAGAAAATTCTCCCCTCTGTAACTATCAGAAGAACGTTGATCAATGTTAATGAATGAAACCTTGAATCTGATAAAATTATGCATTACAGCACTGAGTGGACAAGAGCGCTTACTGTACACCAAGTTCTCTTCTGAAAAAGCCTTCTGTTTACTTCTGTTGACGGAGCCGAACTTGACTGTGATGGACAGAGATTGTTCAATGGCTGATGTGATATTGGCAGAACAAGCGTGAACTACCCCTTTATCAATAAAGCATTGAGAAATGGTAGAAAAGGTGGATTTAAATGAGAAATAAGTTAAAGGGATATTGTCCTTGCTCAGACTACTTCAGGTTTGCTATTGTGTGTGCGTTCATGTGTTCACACAGAAGACACTTAGAACAAGCGTCTAGACTGAACTACTGCTCTAATGCGTGTTTTATGGAAGATAAATGATGTGCAACTGGAGTCAACATGTTGGTGACAGTTATTTTTCTTTGCCCACTTTCCTTCCTAGTTTTTTTTTCTACATTTATTTAGTCTAAAGGTGTTGTATTTCATTCGGTGGGTTTTGGGGGATTCTTGTTCATCTTTCTTTTGAAAAACAGTCAGTGCTTGCCACAGTGCTTACAACAACATGCCGTCTATCACAGCAGACTGAGGGTCTTAATGGTTTTTTTGTTGTTGTTACTTTTTCTTTTGCTCTTGGATGAGGGTTTTTTTTTTTTTTTTTTTTTTTTTTAGGTGAATCGCTTAGTCTGTGTAAAGCAATAATAAGTTTGTGTTGTGAGTTTGTCACACCACAGAAGAATGTGTAATTAACCACCCAGAGAAATTTGACTGATTAAAAAAGTTGCCAAGTATATAAAATTATGTTTCTAAATCTTGGAAAAATAAGCAGTCTACTTTGAAACACTTGGGATGTGTCCGCTGAAGGCGCTGAAAGCAGCCTCTGATTTTAAAATGCTCGTACCAAACATAATACACAATTTAAAATAGGCCTTGATTATTTTTTTTTTAAATAAAGAAACATTAGGAGCCACTGTTTGATTCAGCACATATTTTGTAGGTAAATGTGGACTTGCTTCAGTAAAAAGTTAATAAGCAAACCATCACCAAACATCATTATGTTAAATTGCTGCTGAAAAGTCCTTGGTGGCTCCATTGTGGACGTCGCCCTTGGAGCAAAATCCTCTCTTGCCGTGCTTTTTGGTAAAGTGCTGCCCGGCAAATGCTCTCCCTCTGGGACCTCCCAGCTGCACAGCTGGTGCTAAAGTGTCGGTATCGGCCGCTGCCGGCGCTGCATCAGTTGACTCTACTCGTCTTCCCAGCTGTATAGCCGGCGCTGAAGCCGAAGCCGCTGGCGTCTCCACTCGTCAACAGACGCTTCAGCTGAGTTTAAAATAACTCCTTGAGCGCTAATGTTGACTGAAAATGGCCCCATTTACCAGTAAGAGCAGATTATCTGAAGTGAATCCCAGTTGTCTCTGATGAAAGTTTGTAAAACTACCGGGTGTAAAAATAGTAACTATCAGTACATGCACTCTAGTGTTAATATCGTGGGGGAGGTGCTAGTAAACCCTCTACATCATTCTGAAAACAGAAATATTGAAAAACAGTTTAACACTCTAATTCCACAATTCAATACTACATAATTCACAGTTTTCTTGTGTTTTCAGCAATTATTTCTACCAATGTTTAATGTGTTTTAAAAGAAATCTCCTTTACACACACTGCAGAGCTCAACAGGCATAATGGGTGAAAAGAACACTTACACAATGTGACAAAAAATTACATTAAACAATATTGTTAAAAATTGACATATGTTTACATGATGTCAAAAACGGAGCCCAACTAATACTGGACTTTTTAGGTGATGCTGATATCAATATTTTACAGTTTAAAAAATCCGGTAACGATATATTGGCTGATATTCATTGTTTTACATCAAAACAACATAAACAAAAAAAAATCGATAAGGGTCCATTAAATTTGGTTAATTAAGATTATAAGCAACGTTATGTAGCGTGTGGCAGACTGTGTTAAAAACTTGTCAGTGCCCTCTGGTGCACAAACTATGTAAATACGTCTGGCATTTCAAAAATCAGTAGTTTGAAAACAAAACTGAAATTACAAAAGTGAAATAAAATAAAAATGAATAAAATAAAAGTAACTTCAATATAAGAAATTAAAAGACATGATGACAAATGAATTACAGTTTCATCAGCAATATGAAAAAAACTAACCTCATGATTGATATGAGCAACAGCACCTGTAGCCATGGTAACTGTACATATCAAAAAAAAACTAACAATAGTCAAATGTAGAGCTGCAACAATTAGTCATCTAATCAATCAGACGATCAACAGAAAATTAATCTTTATCTATTTTGTTCATTGATTGAGAGAAAAAAAGCTAAAATTCTCTGATTGCAGCTTCTTAAATGTGAACATTTTCTGGTTTCTTTAGTCCTCTATATTACATCTTTGGCTTTGGGAAGCAGTGATCAATATTTTTCACTATTTTATAGACAAAAGGAATAATCCATTTATTGAGAAAATAATGAACAGATGAATCTATAGTGAAAATAGCAGCCCTGATCAAATGACTAAAACTCAAATACAATCTAGTCAAAAGATGAAGACTATAACAAAATTAAAATTAGATGCCAAAATGAACACTGGAAAAACTAAAATTTTAATGAATGGAGATCTGTGATGAATTATTATACCGTATTATACTTTAATTACTGTTTTTTTATTATTTAATAATCCCCCACCTCCTTTAAATCACACACTATCTATTTAAAAACTGATTTCAAATCTCCACAAAAGTGAAAAGATCTTGTAAAAAGCACAAGATCAAATTTTGATTTGAGCTCAAAGTGTAGCGGAGAGCTCATGTCTCGCTGTTCCCTGCTACACACAAACCTTCACATATATGCACACACAGCAGTCTCTCAACGCGCTGGAGCTGTGTGGCTCGGCAGCAGCAGCAGACAAACAGAGGGGGGCGAAGGACGGCGCAAGTTAGCACACAGAGAGACAGGCGCTCTCATCAGTGACGGGCTCACTGGCTGCGTGGACAGAGCTGTGGCGCAGGAGGAGGAGGAGGAGAAGAGGTGCAACGGGAGGACAAGCTGCTTGAAAACCGGAGCAAAACGGGAGGGACTGCGAGAGAGAGAGAGAGAGGGGGGAAAATGGAGAGAGATCGCTGAGGGGAGAGAAGTCATTCGGAGCAGTGAGGGGGAGCAAGCTGGATGAAGCTGACAAGGACGTAGAGGGAAGAAAGCATACAGAGAAGCCTTCCCCGACGGGGGAGAGAAGCAAGGGAGTGTGTGCACAAAGTGGAAAAGAAGAAGAAGAGGAGGAGGAGGAGGAGGAGGAGAGGGAACTGACAGGAGGTCGAGTTTACGGGGCTTGACTGACACGAAAGCGAAGAGGAGGAGGAGGAGCATGAGGGCAAGTTGATGGATTTGATTTGGAGAGAGTATTTTTAGAAGGAGGAGCGCAGACATGAGAAGAATATTGAGATTAGAAATGCTATCTTTGAGTAGAAGAGAAAAAACTAGGGGGGAAGAAGAAGAAGAAGAAGAGAGAATAACAGGAGACAGAGAAAGGGGGGAGAGATGTTGAGATCAGAGTGTGACAGAACAGATTATCTCTGGTCTGGTTTCCCGCAGGAAACCGCTGTGAGTGTATGTCCGTGTATGCGCATGAGTGCCTCCATCTCCATGTGAAAGTGTGTGTAGCATGTTTCTTACTGTGGCCGTGCTACTGAGAAGCAGGTCTGCTACTAGATGAAGCTCCCCCATGGTTACCCACAGGACCTAATAACTCTGGTTAAAGCCAAATGGGAGGAGAGCCAAGAAGCAGACCAGTGACATCACGTGGAAGTCAAGGCAATGAAAGTGAGACCGCAAAGTGGGACAGAAAACAAATGAGCATGGGAGACTTTTGTGAATTCAATTAAGGCTCATACTTGATAGTGACAAGGAACTGATTGCAGCCTCTGGCTGCCAAATGCTTCTGCAAGCCAGTTACGCCAAAAAACACACACATGTAAGTCAGAAGAAGAGAAACCACAACGCTGGAACAAGGCAAGCTCTTCTCTGACAGACTGCACCACACCAACCAATTCCTTCCGCTGTCCTCTCATTATTTTAATTACCTTCCCTTCTTTCATTTATTTTTTTCTTCTCTGCTTACCCTTTGGTATTTTGTATTCTATCCTCCTCTCTCCCTCTCTCCTCCCCTCCCTCTTCCACTTGCCTTTGCTCTCTCTGTCTCATCCTCTCTTGTTCACTGTCACACTAACTGCGGTGGATGCTGGAGTCACTCATGTAGAAGCCACCTTGCTTGGAGCACATTTGCCTAGCTGATTTTTTTTTCCTCTGCCGAGTTGGATGATTGGAGCCCTCTCAGACTGAGAGAGCAGGACAGATGACCAACAAGTAGCTGCTGCTGAGTTCATAAGAGCTCCTGCATCACCGGGAGGACACGGCTTCAAAACATACAGATTTTCTGTGAGTGTACTTCCATTACTTCTATTACTTGCAGACTTACAGTTGGGACTGGATAGGTCATTAGTATTCGTGAGGCCAAACACATATCTAGGTGTGGATTACAGTAGTGGATTTATCCTGGAGCTACATGTGGGCCCCAGCCCCTGAGGCCTGGCTGGGAAATGAAGCCTTTCCCGTGGCTGTAGGAGCGCTGTGGGCAGCCATGGCCCTGGAGGGGCGCTGTCTCCGGCGGGGATCCCCAGCCATGATCAGAAAGGGTCGTCAGCGGCGTCCCATAAAGCCAACTCTGGCTCAGGTCACTTCCACTCTGCTGTCAAGGACACGCCTGCACGGCCTGAGGCATGTTTGCGTCCCTGGTGGCTCTGTGGGCCGCAGGGCCTTCTGGCTGCTGGCCCTCTGCACTTCCCTGGGGCTGCTTTTATCCTGGTCCTCCAACCGCCTTCTCCACTGGCTCTCCTTCCCCACACACACTCGTGTCCACACTGAGTGGGCCAAAGAACTTGCTTTCCCTGTAGTCACTATCTGCAACAACAACCCCATCCGCCTCTACAAACTCACCAAGAGCGACCTGTATTTCGCTGGCCACTGGCTGGGCCTGCTGCTGGCTAACCGGACAGTGAAGCCCATGGTTCTGGACTTGCTTCAAGAGGACCGCCGGGCCTGGTTCAGGAAGCTGTCGGACTTCAGGCTGTTTCTGCCACCCAGAAACTTTGAGGGAACCAACCTGGAGTTTATGGACAGACTGAGCCACCAACTGGACGACATGCTCCTCTCATGCAAATACCGAGGAGAGCCCTGCGGTGCTCACAACTTCTCTTCTGTAAGTCCAGCTTCTTCTTTTGTACTTTTCCTTGAGCCGTTAACTTCACACAGAATCTCCTTTTGTACTTCCATCTCTTTACATGTAGCCTTTAGTGTCAATTATCAATCTAAACATCAATTAGTATAAAAGTTGCAAATGCATTGCATCGCGCTGAAACGACATAGCTTTGTGTTATTATGTTTTAGGTGGTCATTTTCTTGAACCGCACCTGCTTTAATGACTAAGTTACGAGGCGTTAAAGACTTTTGTAAAAACACCTTATACAAGCAGTCATAACTCGCTGTTATAGCTGACTGTTAAAGCTTTCTTTCTTCATCACACTAAAAGATTGGTAAAGCTGTTACTGTACAGGGAAATCATTAAATCACTACCAGAGCTCTTGTTAAATTAAAGCTTGTACAACAAAGAGAGCAAAGCTTTTGCAGAGTAAATATATATAATAATGGTAATAATAGTAATGATAATAATAATAATGATAATAACAATAATAATAATAATAACCCTCATTTATATAGGACTTTAAATCAACTGTTACATGGTGCTTCACGAACAAGAACAAGTAAAAAGAAGTAGGTTATGTCTGGGCTTGTGGCTAGGCGTAGCTAAAACCTCTTCATATCAAAAAGTTTCTTTCACAGCACTGTGCATCAACCCCCCCCAAGCCAAGAGGAGTTTACTGCCTCTGTGTCTGATCACTCTCATATGTCTTCTTTTCTGTGTGGGTGGTTTTGAGTTTGGGGATTTGTGTGTGCCCACTCTTCCTTGTGTGCTCCCATGGCACACCCGAACCGTGGCAGATGTTTTCTCTGCAGAAGCTCAAACTGTCTTTGAAACTTTTTTTTTTCTTTTTTTTTTTCCGTCATTACATTTGTGTTCTTTTTGCTCTTTCCACTGTGGCCTCAGAGTAAGTGACAGAGGGAGAAATTAGAAATGACAGATAAATACTTGTGTGCAAAAGCTGTGCATGATGGTTGGTGTATAACTTTTTTTTTTGGGTTATGTGTGCAATCCTGCTGTTGAGTCTGTGCTGTAAATACATAGACAAATCATTCCTTTATTGAATTTCTGACAGCGCAGCTACTCAAGACGTGTCTGCTGCCCCCAGTGGTCGATACACTTATCAATTTGAATGACCTTCAGTCGTTAGATTCACAACTTCATAAGTGGAAATTATAGCTCCAACTTCAAAGATTGTAGCAGAAAAACGTCCGTCTGTATCATCTACTATTCTCTTTTTGTCTGCCTCTTGTTTGCCTTGTGTCGCACTTGAATTGAACTGAACTTTCACCATTTTGAGAAAAGTGAACAAGAAGGAGAAGAATTGCTTCTATTTTTGTTGTATTTTGTCCAGTAAAGGGCACATTTCTGATGATTTTAACCTTTTGAATGTGTAGCATGTCACACAGTGGACCTTCAAGTGTTCAAAAACACAAACTCGTGATTGCCATCTGAAGGCGGCATGATTACAGTGCTGACAATAGAGCACTCAACCAAGCATAAAAGCATTTCCTTCCTTTCCTTGGAATGAAGAAAATCACATCTTTGCATTTTGTATCAGTTCCTTACAACTTTATGGTCAGCAGCTTTTTGCTGTTTGTTGTGGTGCTTTCATGATGTGATCAAACTGGAGGATTTCATCTGTTTTTCCAGCTCTGGTGGGTGTTGCTACTCTTTCTGTCCACTCTGCTCTGTCTCATTGCCCTCTGTCAGAAACAGGACAAGGTGCATCAGCCCACTGCTACACAAATTAAGTACTCAGTCAGAATCATGCCCTTAAGCTAGCATCCATTAACAATGTTTTGAAGCACATTCATTTTGGTATACAGAGAGAGAGACATATTCCCTCTTTGTTGAATGTCATGTTGGATGTCAGGTTCAATGCAGCACTGGAAGGTTTTGCAGGTTTGTTGATGTGACTCCTTTGCTGCCATGCTATTCACAGGCCATGTTTTTAATGCCAAGGCTGTCCACACAGGGGTGGATTCACTGTCAAAATAAGTCCTGTGAAATGAGTTGAGCAAGTGAGCTGTACATGTTGCGTTGCGGATACGTAGTAGCAGTTTGCCCAAAATGAATGATTTTCCGCCATTGTAGGTCTGAACATTGTGTAAGAATGGATCAAGGCACTGATGATGGAGGGGGATGGACTTCTAAGAACAGCTACTGTGCAAATTTATACAATTTATACAATAACTGAAATATCAGTGAGTCTGAAGTGGGTGAAACCGTGATCGGCAAGATTTCTGCAGCAGCCCTGCTACAAACACATGGGAGCAATATACACTGTCTTCCTACAGTAAGTTTGATCCTGCATTAATTAAGACCAGTTATGCATATTTATGAAGGGTATATTTCCCAAGTAGTAGATTTGAGAGCGTTTTAGTTGTGCTGTTGCATGGATATTGTCAGCCTTAGTTTGCAGATTGATGCCCCGATCCTGCCTTCTTCCTCATCTTGTTCTACTTCATAGGGGGCCTTGTGCCGTTAACGGGCCCTCAGTGGTTTTGCTAATCTCATTAGCCTGCTGCTGCAAGTCAGCAAAGACTCCCTGAGGCCTCTTCATTATCACTGCATTTAGAGCACTGTCACTCTAAGACCAAAAAAGGATGCAACAGCCAGATTAAATGAGGGATAGGGGGCACAAGCGCATCAGCTTGCGAGTAAATAAACACTAGAATCCTTGTGTCATGTGTGCATGTGTGTGCAAATTTGCACGCCTGAATGCACGATTGTCTTGGAAAATAAAGGAGAAATCTCGTTTTAGTAGAGGTTGTTTATTACAGGCTTGAGAGTAAAGAGGATGCTTTGAATTGCCAGGCAGGGGTGGTTTTGGGGGCGAAGAAGAGGAAGGTACAGCCAGAGGGTTGGGACTGAGACACAGTAGAGAGAAAAATCATCCGGTTGGTCTGGTTGGGAATACGAATGTGTCCCATAATTCTGACCAACCTCTTGCAGCAGCAGGAATTCATGTGCTGAGTCTACTCTATCACAGTGAATAGGAACTAGTAGAAGGCTGGCTAATCAATAAATCTATTAGCTCCGTGCTGTAGTTTATGGTAGTCTATTTTGCTCTCACATCTCCAATACTGACATACTCTAAGCCACCCGCAGCTAGTTCCAACTTAACAGCGGGGGAGAAACATGCCAAAGGCCAGACAAACCCATCCAACCATCCACAATACAATGTAAGTGATACCATATCAAACCACGGCTTGCGAAGCCTCTCTCTGTGGAACAGATACGCATCTCCACCTTACTTTTCCAAGTTCCACAGAGGCCTAGATAACTGCGGCCGCAATGACAAATTAAACAGTGTTCAGAGTTAGAGAGCAACACCTAATCACACACCAGACAGGGGATGAAAAAGGGGGAACCTCTTTGTTTGGTTCAGTATGTATCAACTGTATCTCCAGAGAAATCTCATAACAGCAAAGCCACAGTATCACCGCACTACAGTCTTGAAATGTTTGGGTGGTTCATATGTGTTTATGAATTGTGAATTATCTGGAGACAGTACTGTGTCAGATTTAGTGATATTAATGTTTGAGCTTTTTTATTGGAGACGCTATAATCAATAAGGATCAAATGACTGCATGTATGTGAAAGTGGTTTCAATGCAGTGACAAACCCACAGAGATTCATCACCCGGCTCTCCTCTCGGAGAGCATTTTAGCATCTTTCAGCTCATTAATTTTGTCTTACTGCTCACGACTTCACTGTTTTGGTCGACCTAATTTTCAGATGCAGCAGACATTTTCATTTTCAGTGACAAAGCTCTGATTCTTCCTCTTTATGCTACTGATGTTAGCAACCAGCTAGTGAATACAATGAATAATTATGCAACTAAAGAGAAAGACATTTCCCTAAGAAGTTGGTGGAGAGCAGAACAGAGCTAAAAGGGGGTGAATATTGCAGCTACAATTGCAAGGTCACCACAGGAAATGCTTAAATGTTTGCTAATGAGTTCCTCATATTATATTAAATGTTGCCAAAAAATAGTTAATGCCGGTTTAACCGTAGTAATCAGTACAGGTGAGTATTTATTAATAGTATGGTGTTCAGCATTGCTAAAATGGTTTAATGAATGTTAAGTAAACTCGGGTTGCTTTAAGCAAATGTTTCAAGTCATCTTAATTTCTTCTTTCAGTTGTGTATTCCCCCTTGAACTGCACACCTCTTGCTTTGTTTGTTTATACTGTAAGTTATCAAGGGACGGGCATGGATGCTGGTTTTAACAGCTCTCTAGTGATATATTTCAACCAGCCACAGTTATTATTAGCTGAAGATCGAAGATCTTCCGACAGAAAGCCCTACTTAGCATCTCTCCAAAGGTTAATTTAGTAAACATGCCACTTTTTATAGAATATGTTTCAGAGCTGACAAAGGAAGGTGCCTTTACATAGAGGGTTTTCCCCTGCTTTGTTCAGTCACTGAAACAGGCGCATATGTCATCAGCTACATCAACTCAACTCATGTCTCATCTCATCTCATGTCAGGAGACCAGACAGAAAGACATTTTTAAAAGCCTCTGTGTGATCAGCTCTCAGTGCTTTTCTAGCTTCTTACTGAATCTCTGTGGTTTAAGTTCAGTTTGGCTCTTGCGTTTCTATTTGCTCTTTCAGATATTTGCCTTACTTATCCGCCGTACCGCTCACAGCCGTGATTTATACAGCCCGCTGCTTTCGACTCAAGACAAGCCGTCAGTTAAAGACACACCTTCAAGCGGGTAGCCCGGTTGTAATTGAGATGCAAATCCCTGCTGTGCTGGGCTGACACGCTGAGTCAAACTGAGTCAAACCAAGCCAGCACATGTGTATGGAAAAGGCCTAATGCTTATTTGCAGAGGGCCACATGAAGCCCTCCACAAAGCCTGGTCAATCACCGCCGAGACTGCAAGGGCTGCTGATTGAGTTTTAAGCGCACCCAGGTAATAACACAGGTCTCTTCTCCTCTCGTTTGTCTTTGACCTTTTCAGTAGGATTCTGTAAAGCAAGACCATAAGCTATTGATCTGGTTTGAAATAAACACAAGTGGGAGTCAGGTGGAAGCTACACAGCTCCAACCAGAGCAATCTCATTAACACAGGTGGCCCTGTGCCTACTATGCTCCGCACCCCTAATCCAATTTCCCTCCTTGGAGTGAATGGCATGAGTGGTTTCATGAGCTTTAACTTCCAGCTTATATTAAAAACCATAACAGTGCTATTTTTTGATATGAATGGCCAAGGCGCTGGTCATTGATATGCCACGGCCACTGGATGCAGCCAGCATCCAATAGTTGCTTGACAGCAAGCTGTGGGCCACAATGAACAGTCACCTTAATCTCCCAGTGTAATGCAAGCCTTGAATGCAGATGAAAAGATTATACA
Organism: Euthynnus affinis; assembly: GCA_029490765.1. Classification (NCBI taxonomy): domain Eukaryota; kingdom Metazoa; phylum Chordata; class Actinopteri; order Scombriformes; family Scombridae; genus Euthynnus; species Euthynnus affinis. The sequence continues at coordinate 3,313,691 of CM055856.1, forward strand.
TGGTTAGTATTCATAAGGTCACGTCGACGCACAAACCACAGGACTTGTAAAAGGTTAGTGTTTAAAATAGAAAGCTAATGGATGCTGTTTTCTTCCATGAATACCATTAGGTGAAGCTGTATCCAATCTCCACTACACCTTATGAGCAATATGCATGAGTAACAGCAGATGAGCTTCAAATTAAAAAAAAAGAAAACATATTTGTTTTTGAGTTTTTATGCAAGACCTAAGTGATGGCAAGTGACAGAGGCAGTGATTGTAGTATTTAAAAAGCGTGTACGTACTGTTTGCTTGACCCTAAGTTCCACTATTCACTGTTTTCCCTCATGGTTCATCTACCTCAAACACACACACACACAAGCACATTCTGTACTGAAGATATGCATACTACTACACCCACGATTCAGATCTATATTTACTGTCACACCTTTGGGCAACAAACACCCACACACAGCATTGTCTTTGCATTGTGTGTGTGTGTGTGTTGGGGAGAGGCAGCAAGTATGTAAATCGTAATGTGCACAATATAAGAAACAACATTAAGTACAATACATTACAGCAAACATTACAAACAAAGAAACAGTCTGAAAAATGACCACAGAGTTGCATCAACAATTCGCTGACGCACAGTCAACCAAAGCTAAACATTATAAGCTTTACAAGGATGAGATTTATTGCAGGGCTGTTGTATTGGATTGCATTACACTGCAGAGTTGTACCTGGAAAAACTCAACTCAAATTATGCTCCTGAGCGTGAAATAAGAGACTGTGACCTGCTTGCTGTTAACTAAGTATACTTATGATGATGTCAGATTCTGCACACTACCTACACTGTAAAATCTCATGATCAGTTTGATAAAAATATTCTGTCATTAGCTCCGAGTAATTAGTTTGTCACTTTCAAGACAGCAGAACTTAAATTGTTTAATTATCACATTCAGAACCATTGCAGAACTCATAATTATGAGTTCAGTCTTATCACTTAAAATGATGAATTGATTAGATATCCTGCTGATCATTCACAAGGCTCATGAAATTAAGTATTTAAGAAACACTGTCAGACTATTAACACACTTCCCAGCATATATTGTGTCAGCTTAAATCCTCATTTTTTCTAATTAGAAGAAAATTACCTGATGGATTGTTTTGTACCATATGTCATTTTTTATGTGTCTCAGATGAGTTACATTGTCCTCTCTCCAATCATAATTAAAACAAAGAACCCATGAAGACATAATGTGTATTTATTTAACTCCACGTCATTCTTACTTTGTAAGGCACTTCAGGCAGCTCAGTGGATTCAGGATCACACCTACAACTACTTTATTTGTTTAACAAAAAGAAAATCTGGAAAAACAGCTTTCTTAAATACGTCTTATCATTTCTGTCAAGTTCAGTAAAACAAACTCAACAAGTTCACTTAACTCATAATTTACATATTGAACCGAGTTAACGCTCTCTACAGTGTTAGTGATTGCAGCCCTGTTTGTTGGAGCCTTGTCAAGACACACCAGTGTAATCACTTTGCATGGACAAGAGCGGACGGTGGTGTACTTGAACTGCTCTGCGGGGATTTGCAGCAAACTCAGTGACATCAATGTCTTATGGTGCTCTGCCATTGTTAAAATGGGTCGAAATGTACTTGGAAGGCCATCGATAGTGTGTGTGTGTGAGAAGCACCGCACCTTCACATAAACAACGTGTTAGTGCTTGAAGGAAAGCACAGGGACAGGGAACAGAGCTGCCTGTGTCCACAGGACTTGTTCGGCGGATCAATCGCCAGCCGGCGCAGCACTGACACTAATATGGGCTTCCCAGCGTGTGATACTGGCTCTGTCTGGCACTCCTCATAGGTGTTCCTTATCATGTGACAGGGCAGTAATAAGCCCACAGCTATAAACACTCTCACACACACAGAAGATGCAATTAGAGTATGGTGAAAATGGTGTAGCTAACTTCTGCAGAACATAAGCTGTTTCTCACATGAGCCCCTATGGCAATCTAAACACTTGCTTTTTCCACTTAATTGCACTGGATCTTACATGAAAGCTCAGTTGGACAAGCACCCACATGCACATATACAGACATTTATCTGACACTGGCAAAAGTTATATTCCATTTTCTAACAGGTTGGAAACGGGCCAATTCATTACATCCCACACGATTTCCAGACTTCTGTTTTCATACACGGAATATAAGACTGCAGCCCCCTACGGTTATTAGAACTCACATGGCATATGACCATTTTAGCCTGCATGATTTCGACCTTTTCAGGGATGCTTCCCTCTCTGGGTCAGGTATGATGCTGTGTGGTGGTGCGTAGGTTGAAGTCTACGGGGATAAAGCTGAGCTCTGAGGATGTTGAGGTCAAATTGCAGCTCTGCATCAGATCAGAACAAGTTCTCAGTCCCGAGGTAAGAAAAATGCAGATTCAGCCATGCTCCAGTATGGATATCAGCCATGCTGTTTGAATCTCACCTAGCTGCATCCTCCTTATCATGCTATGTTCGTTAATATGCATTACTGACATGCGTTAGGACAGCGTCTGATTTGATCAAAGGCTTATGGATCATAATGCTGCTGGTGTCAGCCACCTCAGCTGTCTGCAGCAAAACCAAGCAGCCATTTCATCTCATTTTTTCTTGTTTTTATCAGATTCCTGTATGCAACGCTGCTACTGTTTCACCTCGGAAATGTGCCTGTTGGCAGAATTTTTATGGTTTCTGGTGCTGTCTGTTGAAAACAGATAGCAGTTCCTTTACGCACCACTAGTTTTCTTTTCCAGCTCCAAATCAAGCAGCAGTCTCAAGGTGAGAAAAGATTGCAGCCTTAACTCACTCGCCTTTTTCAATTACTGCTGCCTTTGTGCCTTTCAGCAAGCACTTAATCCCCAGCTGCTGCAGTCAAGTTGCTCAGTGGTGAGCAGTAAGAGGCTGTTGGACAGCTCTCAGGTGTGTGTGGGCGTGCGTATGTGCATTTGTGCAGCTTCCTCCAGTCTGCAACTGTTGCTGTAGATCAGACTTCTCAGAGCGAACCTGTTTAAAACAGGGTGAAGTTGAAGGACCAAAGCAGAGGCAAATGTAAACAGACTTAAAACGGCAAGTAGATGTTTATTCTCACTTGAATCTCACAAGACTGTGCTTTGAAGGAGAACCAACAAAGGGATACAAGCGTATTCTCCTGACAGCCTGTTTTATGGTTGTGCATCTTTGATGAAACCTGGTTCCACTGATACTGCTTTAGCCAGTGCCCACAGGCGTTCTTACACAAGCACACACACACACACACATACACAAACACACACATACATACACACACATACATACGCATCCACTTTTCCCAGACAGATTTCTTCTTCTGACTCAAGGACTCTCTGTGCATTCCCTGTGACCTTTGCCGACCTGCTGGTAAGTCAGTTGTGTTGAACTGGATGCTATTGATGTCTGACTTAATCCATATTTTATAGCTTTTCCACATGTCAGTAGTTGAGTATTGGATTCTCACCTCATCCTTTGGATCCGTCAGCTGTGGCAGCAGGAGAAATGAAATCTAATACAGTACGTGTTGTGAAGTGAAGTTAGCCATAAGTGTGCGTTTCATGTCCATCTTACACACCTTTAGTTATAGTCACTTAAATGAATCACTCTGCTTCGTCATCTTGGGATTTCAGCAAAAAGCCTGAGAGGAGTCCGTCTTGTTCCTGGGGGAGGCGGAATGGAGAAGAGATAGAGGTGGTTTTGTAAGTCAAAAGGAAAAAAAAAAAAAAAGGTAAACAGCCGGGAATAGGAGTGTGCATCAAGAGGCAAAGAACACAGCGGCTTGCCAGATTTAACCTGAACAATATCAAAGAAAGAATCCTCTCTGAGATCTTGAGGTTCCGTCAATAATTTAACACACTGAATGTCTCGCCGTTGTTTGTGCCTCTCCCTCAGACGTGAATACCTTTATGAATAATGGAAACACAAGGAGCAATTTGCAGCCATTCATCCTGTCTACTTGACAGCACACTTTAATTCAGCTTTACCCTCGTACCTTTTCACCCGTATACTGTTGTATATATAAATATACAAACATGTGAATAATTCCCATTGTTTACATCTACAGTAGGTGGCAGATTAAATATTTAGTAGATTTCCCCAAAATGCCAAACGGAGGCAATTGCTAAGAAACCACCTATCGCCTTGTACTCAGTGTCTAACTTAACTAGAGAGTGTACAGTGTATATATTTTTATTATTGTGTTTTTTCTCTGTCTCTGAAGGCTATTATTAACATAGCAAACTGTGTTGGCTTTATTTGGGCTTAGTCACTCTGTGGATATTAATACTACAGTTGGTATATGACTAAGCCAAAGCATGGAGATAATAGCCGCAAGTGGCAATTTGCAGGTTCAAACCTTTTCGTGCTCAACCGAAGGAAGCAGCTCAATCAGACAAAATTAAAGCCACAAGCAGCAACAAGCTGGTTTCAGGCTTCACAAGGCTGAGAAAAGTCACTTCAGCTAGTTTGATTCTGTTTAAAGAAGGAGCGAGACCAATTACAGACTTTTTTCATCATTACAATGTATGCAGGAAAAAACAACATTCTTAATCCAACAAAGATGTCCATATAATAAATAACATCTTGTCTACCATATAGTAAATGCACTGGGGAGATCAGTGATGAAATAAATCTACCTCAGTGCTGTTTGTTTGTATTTTCCTCCAAAAAGAATTAACAAAAGTAAATACTTGACTGGAGTTAATAATGAAAAGAGAAAAGGGTAACGGTATACTATGCTACTACTGTTTCAGCTACAAATGATCCAGGTTGTGTGGTATGTTTGATTTGTTGCTATGCTGAAGATGATTAGGTTGTTCATCCACACACTTTGTCTAAAATATGAGCTAGATCCAACCAAGTGAAGAATTGACACATTTTATCTTTGTGAATTTCCTCCAACTGCTTCTAACAAATATGGAGGCATCTGTCAAAAGCCAGTGGTTGAAGGATAACTTCAGTTCTTTTGAAATATTTCACTTATCTAACACTTTCATTTTAATTAATTACCATTCCATGGTATTTTACCTTCTGTTTCACCTGAATGAAAAACTTTCGGGTGAAGGCCTGAGGCTTTGGAAAAAAAAAAAAAACATTTATCTGGTTTATCACACAGGGCACTATGGAAGCATTTTTAAGAAAAATTGCTGTGTCATCAGCGAACGACTAATGACAAATTCTTTAGCCAGAATATTAATGTCATGAGTTTTCTCAGCACTGAAAATCAATATACCCAATAACTCTGTCACCAAAATATATAACAAGGGGGATACTGGACAACCCTGCTGAATGCCTTTTAAATCAGGAAACACAGGAATCAGGAAGACAACAAATAATAAACTGGCACAAACTTGGGTTCAAACCATAAAATTAAGCAACAGACTAAGTGAAAATAAAAATACTAGTTGAGCAGATGCAAAAGGAACCAAAAAAAATGAGAAGTGGAAGTGTTTTTATCTTCCTGTGGAGTGTTAATTGTCTGTTGCTATTTGTAACTTTTTTTCAATCACAGCCTTGCTGAATTCAAGATCTTTTTCAAGAGAGAGAAAAAAACAACATATTTACTCTGAAGTCAGACAACCAACAACAACCAAGCCATGAAAAGAATAATTAAAAATGATTACAAGAGCCATAAAAAATATCAGCTAGTGGAGCTTTAAAATTTCCAAGAAGAATGAAAGAATCTAGCTTGAGAGCTGTTTGCAGTTCATTTTATTTATTAAGTGCATATTTCCTGAATCCAGTCAAACCAAGATGATCGTGTGTGCTCTAAGAAAAATATAGAATATCATCAGTCTTATCCTTGAGGAACATATCTTTCAAAGATGAATAACATCAGATAATTATCTTTTCCTGACATCAAGGATGTCTATTCAATTTTGTGGTGCAAAACAGGGTGCTTGCAGTAATACAGTACATTATTGTATGTCAGTTATAATTGGGAGGAATTATGGACAAATATTAAAAACACAGATTGAGACCACACTTGGATGTCTGTGTACGAGTGTGCGTATATTCATTTGCACATGTACAAGACCTCCATTTATGTCCATATGCGAGTGAAAAAGAACTTTGTGCTCATGTTTTTAATGCTGAAATTGCCAGTTGCAGCAGACTCTGCAAGTTAATTGATGCTCCCTTAACACAGCAGTTATAAAGCTGTGGTGTTCCCAAATACAGACTGAAAGACTTTCTGAGAAATCCCGAATTAGCATTGCAGCACTGTAAATGTGCTTACACACTGCCCTCTTCGGTAAATGAGACCCAGGACTCTCTTTCACATAAATGCTGTTTTCCTCACAGAGTCCAGGCAAAAGCCTTTTTGATTCAAACAAGTTAAGCAGGAGATGCAAACTTCCAGCAGGGAGCTTTTCCAAGATGGATGGAGATGTAAAGGGAGGGAACAGCAGAGCACAGTGACACATTGGCCCTCAGAAGCTCATCAGCATTATAGTCCACATCCCCCTGGTATTGTGGGCACAGGTGGCACTGGCTCATTACTCAAATCCCTATAGTCTATCTTTTACGGTTAAAGGGAAATATGGACCGACCCCTATTAGCACATCCCCTGCTGTGCCATGCAGCATTTGTATGGGTCAGGACGTGTGTGGGAGGCTGCAACAAAGAAAGCCAGAGAAAATGAGAAAATCTCAACTATTCCAAAAGGGGGGAAAAAAACGGTTTCACAGTTTCTCAGAACAGAATAATATGCACTTCCTCTCATTATAAACAGCGAAAGAAACAAAGGTTAAATAAATTAAACCTGCATTGTGCTTATGACACCACCCATCCATCCACCTACGTTTCAGAGCTTGTTATGCAGATGGTGTAAATATAGAAAGGTACAGTGTGCAAGAGAAACAAACAATAATGCAGGTAAAGTAAGAAACTGTATGCACAGAATAAGGCAGGGGAAGCTCGCTAGACTGGCAGAGATTGGTGTCAGAATTGGCAAGATGAAAGTGTTTGTGTAGTTCTCACTCTGTCTCGCTTTTGCACACATATACATGTGATGCAGTCAGGCCCACCATTAGTTATGAATACATTCACACGGGCTTAGAACAATGTAACATAGAAGCCCATGTAGTGCATATGCAAATAATGTGCAGATTTACAAGCAGAGGCAGGGTGTTGTTGGCATTCATGACAACGTCTCCTTGTTGTCAGACTGTAATCATTCTCTCCTGCATGAGTAGGGTTAGGTTCCATGTTAACGGCACCCTCAGCAATGTATTCTTCACTACCACAGCAGTAGAAGTCTCCTGTCATTTCTATTCTCAACAGATGGCATGCAGTCATCCTTTTTTGTTGTTTTTGTTTTTGAAAATCATTAAATTTCCATCAACAGCAGAGCCAAAGAATATTACAGCTTCTAAGTAGAAATTTAATAATCTGGTGGCGGACTCATTCACATGAGCTGTAAACCATTTAAGTTTCTATACTCTCTCCCCTTTTTACCCACCAACACGCCGCTGCATAGAAGTAGGTTTTTGTGACAAAACATACATTGAAAATTGACTGAACCCAGTAGTTCAACAACAGACCAATAAACAAACAATGTCATGTCTTTTAAGATTATAAGTATAATGAGCAGAACCATAGTTTGATTTGTTTATGGCTCCGAATCATTCAGGGCTTCAAAGACACCGCTAACTCAATCATGTGAAGATTAAAGGGCAACACACTGTGCTGTATGAGGCATATCAAAACATCCGTGCCTATTATTTTCTATGTAAGACCACACATCAGCACTGCCTTGACATGCCCAATTGCAGGTTGATGTGCAGTGTTCCAGAAAAACACAATTTTATCAAATCCCCTCACTGGATCAGCACTTTCACAGTGTACAGTGAATATTTCCTCTGTCTCTATGGTGCAGCCATTATGAACTATGGGCATCAGATGTACTCGGGGCTTGCCAGACAGTATTGAACAAAGTTAAAGGCCCTGAAAAACTGTTTTCTCAATTACTCTCATACTACAGTTTGAGCAATGGTGTCCTACGTGAGCACACATTTTGTGCCAGAGTTTTGTATTGGATTTTTTACATTTGAGAGATTACAGAATTTTGTGTTTTTGTCTATGCTCGTCTCGCTATATTGAAGTTGGTGGTACTCAGCTGGAGAAAAGTGATGCTTCTGTGCACCACTCAGGATTTAACAATACATAAGTCTTGCTTATGTTGCCAGCACTGTCAATAATATCTGATCAAACCACACCCACACAGTCCTGATGAAGCACATGTCTGATATTTTGAAACTCCTCATAAACACTACCCAACAATAATAAAATTATATATAAAATATAGTCCCTGTCAGTTGCTCCCATACACTGCAGTGTTTCTGAGAACATAGTTTGTTATTAGTGTAAAATGTTTGCCTGCTTGTTCTACTACATCTATGGCTTTCTCTTACTACAAAAAGCTGTGAAAATCCCCCGCATGGAGAGACTGTCCTCACAAGAAAAACAAGAGGATCAGTCATTTATGCAAGTCTCCCAAAACAACATACTTACATTCAAGTGACAAAAGTCCTTTAACAGCCACAGTAATTATGACGGAATCAGAGGAGGAAATAGATGATGTATTAATGGTATGTAGCGACAAACTCTGTGTAGGGAGTTTGAGGTGGATGGATCAGTCGACAAAACATCTGGCTTTGACATGGGAGACCATGATAACCTCCTAACCTTAACCATTTAGTTAGCATTGTAAACATCCAAACAATGATTTTATCCTAAACCTAATTGAGCATCAGATCAGAAAATGCTTGTAATTGTCGTTCTAGAGTGCATGTCGTTCGATTTGGAGAACTTGCTGGCATGTGCCATTTACAAAGGTCCTGTCGGAATGATTAGTAATCACTAGCATGCCTTGGCTCCTGTAGAATATGGTATGTGCACCACTATCCCCTGCCTTCACTCAGCATTTCAATCCTTTGTCCTCATGTCTCACCTTTTCAGATCCTCCGAGGCATTTTGATTTGCAGTTAGAACGGTGGTCCCGACAGTAGTGTTAAGCAGAGGCCTAGCTGTCCTTCAGAAGGAAAGGTGCTTCTGGCCCCTAGGGGACTTACTTGGACAGAGGACAGTGAGAGGACATGCCGGAGCCATCCTTCCTGATGATGGCAGCCTCTTAAACTATTTAACCAAACGTACTAAGAGACAGAAAGAGTAGTACACCCCGGAGCTGTCAGGCAGGCTGAACGACTGCGCTGAGATGGACCAGAGTCCTGGAGGGAGGGTGCAGGACTGACCGAAGCCTCCACTGGCTTAACCCAGCCGTATCAAAAGTTTCTCTGTAATCACTGATGACCGGAGGAAAGATTCACATTTTCAAAGTCAAGCATGCAAAATGAAAATCTCTCTTTGCCATGTTACCATTGCCAATAGGCAACATGGAAACCTCACTCGATCCGTGTTTTGTCCACTCTGCTTTGCTGTACTCTGTGATGTTACCACTGGGAACGCTGTGTTGTTGGTGAGTAATGCACCTGCCTATGGTGGTTCAGGTTGTTAGTGTATAAGCGCTCTCCTCTTGAGAACGGCCATTTTCTCCCCAGCTCACTCTCTTAAAATATTCCGCTGCACGTCACCTTTCTGCTGGTTGCCAAGAAGTGATGGGGGTTGGGGTGAGAGGGGGCCTTAAACGATTAGACATGTTTTTAAATATTTGCAAAAAGAAGGTGGTGCAGTGTATTCCAAATTGCTCCTTCCCTCAGATTTTTTTTCATCCATCTTTGAAATAAATATCCCTGGTCAAAGGATTAAAAGGGTCATCTGCATAAATTCTAAACCAGAGCTGATAAAACACAGAATGATTACACATTGGCTTGATTTCACAGCTCCTTTAACAGATGACAGCTCAAAGCAGGTTTGACCTTCCATCATTTGCTTCGGTCAGGATTGCATTTTACACTGATTACTCTTGCAGTGAGAGCTGATACTGTCTGACTATATAACAAAAGATAATTTAACGAAAGACTACGCATATGATGTTTTAATAATAGTGTTGGAGTTGAAACCCTGTCTGTTGTCTCACTTGTCTCTCACCTAGAAGTAGGGGAAAGTAAAAGTTTTCCATTTCACAGTTGGTCATTTTTTTTTTTTTTGTACCATGACAGAATATTTGATTAAAAATGTAAGTAACCTGTTTTTTAGGGGTTTTTTTTTACATTTAAATTTGAAAAACAATTTTAATATCACAGAAAATTACATGCCTCCACATTTCAAATCTTACTATTTCATTTTCATACAAGATGAGGTAGCTGTTGAGTTGACAAGTTTGAAAGCAAGCTTTTATTGTCAGGTATATTTAAAATTTGAGATGAGAAATTCTCTCCAGAAGGTGAAATTTTTTAATTAAAAAACGAAAAATGAATATAATTGTTCTGGTGGAATTCGGTAACCATTTGTGTATTGCACCTGGCAAACAGCAAATCCTTAAACTATTCCTGTTATGTGTATTCATCAGGTGCTGGCAAATTAAATTTTGATTCAAGTTGTGTTGGTCCACTGGTGGCATGGGCTGTATTTAAAGTTATTTCCTGTCTGATAATTAGTGGAGAATGAATGGCACTTACTTCCAGTCAATAATGAAGCTCATGAAAAATACCTTAAATGAGTGCACAATTACAGGGGGTCTCAAAAAGCTGTGGCCACTATTAGTCATTTCGCCTGCCATTCTTAATAACATGATCAAAGCACTATGATTGAAGATGTCATCTGTATTATTTCTAGGAAAATAAAGCCCATATTTTCTCCAGTATACCACAGCTCCTTTTAGCCAGACATGCAGGCAATATGTATTTCAGTTCTTATTCCTACTGTGTTAAGATTCATTTCTCACCCTATTGCCCTGTTTTGTTTTATTCTGTGTTCTGATTTTCTTTGTCATATGCCACCTCTGTCTCTTTCCCTCTGTCTGTCAGCTGGAGTTAGCATCACAAATGGTAAGCATGTTTCTGAGTTGTGAATTTATGACAGGTGGTATTTTGTCAGTCGTGTCCAAACATCACAGTATCCTCCCAGCCTGTCCTCATGCCTGTGGAGCTATGGGGCAGGTCATCTCTTCGACCTCGCAGCGGGCCTGTGGAGCTTTATTGTGGGGCAGTATCGGTGTGTTATGCTGCTGTCCTCACTCAAGCCTCTCAGGACCACATCAGAGCGATCAGAGAAACTCTGCTGTCAAATCTGTCTCCCTCCCGTTGTGGCTGAGAAGATCCAACTTGTGTGGGTGTAGGAAAAGGGCAGATACAGGGAGATATACAGTATGTGTATGGACGATTAAGGGTTAAGGTTTTTCTCAAAGAACTTCAGTACAAAATCACAAGATTGTGATATTTAGCACAAGTACACCAAATTTGCCACACATTGCTTTTTAGCCATCTTAGTGTTGCATTGTCGGTTTGTCATGAGTTTGTTCGTCAGTCCATTAGAGTGGAATATCTAAACACCAATTGTATGTATGTCTTGTACAGATATTCATGATCCCACGAGGATGGATCCTAATGACTTTGATGATCTCATAAGTTTCATGTAGCACCACCAAGAGCTCAAACTTTTGAACTTGTACAACATGTCACATCTAAAATTTGGTTTAGCCTAGCCGCAGAAAAGATGGAATGCTAACGTGCTAAATGCTGGCTGACCTGCTAATTATTAGCAAGTTGACATGGTGACTGTAGGCATGTTAATGTTAGTATCTACCTTACAAAGTATAGCAATTTTGCCAGAACCTAAACAAGATGGTCTGACAAAGGTATCAGAAAATTTTCAAAAGAGCAATCCTCCAGTTTGTCGTCTGTCAATGTAGCTGAACCTGGGAATCTGACTCCCTAAAGTGACTACTGTACACAGGATTACGTTTTGTAGGTTTTTGAGTCAGGTAACAGCATGATACAGCCCTCTAATAGCAGACTTTCTCTACATGGTTCATCCATCCAACAGTTTTGGTCTTTAATGTGTAATGATTGTTACAGTCTCATAGGGCTGCTGGCATAACAATCTTGTTATGATTTCATTCTATGTGGATGTGGTGGTCTGCAGAATTTAGTTTTTATCTCTATTCTTTATCATCAGTTTCCCTTATCTTGAACTTTTTTAATAGTAGGTAGAAATTCTCAAAATTCAATGATCTTTCTCTGTTTTCTGTTTTAAACTCAAGGGCACAGTATCCTAACATATTCAAATCTACGTCCTTAGACAAAGAGAATGATAAACTGAATTGCTAAACATTTTCCCTTTTTCATTTAGTCATGGTTAATAAATTTGGCGGATGTGAGTAGTTGACAATGTACTCCCCTCTTTAATACTTACACTGGTTGAGCAATGCATAAATGCCTCAGGACCTAGCCCATTTATTAGGTATGCTTTGTGATGTGGCTGGAAGAGTGCTGTGGTAAATAATTCACCTTGGGTTGAATCAGACTCTGTGGGAAATGGAAAAGGAAAAGTTTGGCACATGTGAAAGAATAAAGCCCTCCACATACACTGCGTGTCATGCAATTAATTAGTGCTGCACAGTTCTCATTATTTTTTCATTTAGTATTAAGAACATTAATGTCACTCATGATTCTTAAGCCCCATTGGGCTGGGATTCATTTCTCTGGAGGAGCTTGGGTGATTTTAATAGTATATATTCTGGTCAGTGATTTTAATCCTGTTTTGAGTACGTAAGTGTGTGAGTTTTCATACCTTACCCAGCTAATAAAATCAGCCCCCGCTTTTTTCAGCACACTATTTGGTCCTCCCACAATTTAAATTCAGACTTGAAAGAGAATTTGCGTAGTAAAATTGTATGTCTGAGTTTTATGCATGGACCTGAGTTTTCTGTTTTATCATGAGTTGTGTAAAAACTGAAGAAGTAGGAAAGTATTTTTCTGACTTGATAGATGCCAGTTCATTAACATAAAGTCAACTCCTATGAGGGAGAAAAAAGAAATTACAAGAGTAAAACCCAGAAGCCCATCAAACGGGCTGTTGGAAATCATGTTATAGATAATTCTGCCTTGCCTTATCTGCCTGTGTACAGCCAAACTAATTTAAATGCATAATTAAATTAAACAGGTATTCGTAAATGGGCTGAAATGTTAAGAATTTTTAGCTTTAAAATTTGCCTCTCATTCACAAGCACACTCCCAATGGCATACAGCAAGCCACCATGCAAGGTGCTGGCCTATAACCACTGAGAGCCACTTGGGGGTCTGTGTTTTGCCAGGGAATGAACTGCCCACCCTACTATTAACAAGCGACTTGCTCTGCCTCCTGAACCACAGCTGCCCCATATTATTTATAATATAGTAAATAAAGTAAATAATTTGAGTCCACTGGTGGAAAAGGTCACATGGTTTTTCCACATAATGTCCTTGTACATATAATATTCAAGCAATTTTTAAAATAAAAAAGTGTATAAATGTACACAAATAGATATATTTCTACACTTTCTCATAATATGCTACGGTAAGTGTGGCTAATACTGTAGCAATTCACTGGTACAGTATTGGTACAAAAATGGCTTGATGGCACAGTATCTTCAGCACAGAACAGAATAAAAAAAACAACAAAACATTCGGATACAGAATCTTTTTTAATCATGTTTTTTGTCAAGCCATAAGTAAATGATTGTTTCTTTTATTTCCTTTACATGACCAGCCAGTCACATTTGGTTACCTTCAAAATAACCAGCTAATGCAGTTAGCGTTGCTGGTGGCAACAGCCAGAGAGTAGCAGCGGGATAGCAGGATAGTGGATTCAGCACCACTGCCCAGTGAGTTCAGTTAAAAACACCAGTAAAGTTCTGCAGTTGAAGTGATCATCAAAACAACAGGGATGAAATAATCTGGGTTTGGTTAGCAGCATAATGTTATTGGTGCTCTATATTCATCAGAAAAAATAGTATGCTAATTAGCAAAAGTACTTAAAGCATTTTGTCTGTTTGATTAGCTCAGAAATTACAGAGGGAGTTAATGAAAGGAGAAAAGCCACTAAAATTATGTTATTTTAGTTGTACATTTGAATTTGAGTTACACAGTTACACAGTTTTTGAGGATGTACTTTGTTGTAATAGTGTTGTAGGGGACTATTATATAAAAAGTTGTTCTGACATTTCGTCTGAGTCAAAAATCCTGGGACCATTTTTATTCCCAGTCCATCCATATGTATGCATTGAATACTTTGTTGTGGTGATGTGCTTTGTTTTTTTTGGTTTTTTTTTAGACTTCAGAGCGTCTTTAGTTTTTTCTGATTATTTTTCTTACATAAAGTTGTATTGTTGCTTTCTGTTGCCACCAGCTCACATCAAAACACTGTTTGCTTTGTCTTTGATTGTCAGCAATATGTTCAAACTCAAAAAGACCCTTTGTTTTCTTTTGATTTTTCCCCGACATTAACTTTGATTTTCCATCTAATAACATGAAGCTAATATTTGCTTCCATTTTGCTTCCACACCAACTGTTGCCTATGTGCTGTGGGTTGTGTATTTGTATTTATAAAGCATTATCAGTATCATTATTATTATTATTATTAATATTATTATTATTATTAAAGTCACTGCATGTAAGAAGGAGGTTGATTTCATCTTTGATTGGTTCAAATGCAAATGCAGAGTTATTTAAATTTTAAATTAGTTTGAAAAAAAATGAGAGCATGACTTTAATATGATTAACATGCTGCCCCAGTGTGTGTGGGGGGTGTGTGCACTCCCACATGTGTGCACATACAATTAGATGTATGTCCTGTCAGACTCGGTGACACACCAGCTAGTTGATGCAGTGGTGAGGGCGTGTACACATTCACCCCCCTCAGATTAGATTAGATCTTTATTGTCATCACGCTCAGAACAATGAATATCTGTTTAGCAGCTGTTCAGCAGCGTGCAGTGTAAAAATCAGTAAAGTTCATTAAATAAAAGTGAAGATAAATTAAAGCAAAATACATACTGAGGCAAATGATAAAAGCAAGACAAAGTGACCTAAACAATGCAGTAGTGGTAAAGTAGCAACATATTAGGTTGTATGTGCAACACTGCAATATCTGCAATATGACAGTCTTCAGTTCAACTTTATTGTCATGTGTATAAAGGTACAATGAAATACCTGTGCTCTGGCTCTCTCTGCCTTATTACAAAGGACAAACTATCCCAAAAACACTACAAACCTACATAGACTATGTACACAGTACATTCATATGTATACATTATATACACAATATAAACTGTTGATCAACCTGACTGCCTGTAGGAAGAAACTGTTACTGAGCCTGCAAAGCATGTAGTGTTTGTGTGTGTGTGTGTGTGTGTGTGGGGGGGGGGGGGGGGGGGGGGGGGTAAACAGAGGTTACAGCTGTTGGAAAGAAGCTGTTTTTTAATCTGTTTGTTCTGCTTTTGATTATCCTGTATCTTCTTCTTGAAGGTAGGGGGGCAAACAGACAATGTCCAGGGTGGGTTGGGTCTTTTATGATACCTCTGGCTTTCTTTTGTAGTCAGTTAGTGTAAATGTCCATCAGAGGTGGTAGTGTAGTCCCAGTGACATGCTGAGCCATTGCAGATCACTCCGGTCTTCCACAGTACAGCTGCCGTATCACACTGTGCAGCAGCAGCTCAGGAGGCTCTCGACTGTGGCACGGTAAAAGTTTACCCTATATCCTGCTGTGGGAGGTGGGACTGTATTATCTTCGTAAGGAAGTATAGTCTCTGCTGGGTCTTCTTCACCTGGTGAGATATGTTTATAGACCACATGAGGTCTGCCGTGATGTAGACTTCCAGGAATTTGAAGTTCTCTGCCCTCTTTACCTCCTGCCCTCAACGACTCCTCCTCCTCTGCTGTTACTGGAGTAAACTGTTCAGTCTGCTCTGTAGATGAGGTGGCCTGCTAGCTCGATAGCAGTGTTGGGAGTGTTCAGGTCCAACCAAGTCTCCGTTATTATCATCTCACACCAGTCCAGGCTGTGTGAAGTGATCCATAGTCTTATCTCATCCATTTTGTTGATAAGTGACCACGAGTTGGCGAGAAAGAGACTTGGGATGGCAGGTTTGAAGGTGTTACCCAAAGTTTAGCTCTTAGCTCTTCTCTCCTGCACCTCTTTTGTTTCCTGTACCTCCGTTGTCTGTGTCGTAACCCCAGGGGGGATGGTAATCCCTCTGAGCTCAGGAGAGCGTTGGATCTCCGGTGGAATGTAGGCCTTGTAAGATGTAAATTCAGTATAATCCGCAATCCTGAGCAGCGCCGATTTGCTGTACCGCTATTGTGTGACTACCACTTTGACGGGATATCAATAATTAAACAATTAATGTACCGACATGTTGCATAAGAAGGTTCAGTCTTTGTGAAGGTAGATTTGCATGTATAATGACAGATATTTTAAACAATAATTCAAAAAATAATTCAAATCGAGGAAGGGGCATTCATTACCTGCAGCATTCATTCTCGGTAGTAGCATACATAGGAAGGTAATCACTTTTGGAGAGTTATTTTTTTATATCCATTAATGTAGACACACTGTGAAATCCATCTCCATAACTCTGGTTGAAGGCCTGTCTTCTTGTCTCACCACCCTCATTAGTAAGACACATGGAAGTCATACTGACTCCGTGGCATGTGTTGAAACGTCCATCACAGTAAACAACCCCCTTCTCCCCTCTATGCTGATTACTGCTGTAACTTATATCCAGTGTTCCAGGTGCAGCGCCTTAACTCATCTGTTCCACAGACCTTTGTTACCTCTCAGCCACAAAAATTGCGTCGGATAACTCATTTTATTCAACAGGGGAAATAGCAACCATTTTCCCTTTTATGATCTATTCCCAGTGTGTCGTCCTGAGAAGTGACGAGTCACCCCAGCAGCAGACTTCCTATTCAACCACCTGCCATTCCACAAACACAATTCTAATTAGCCATACGTTAAGATCAGCTTGAACACAGCAGGAACCATAAATCTTGTATAAAAGCTTATAAATAAAATACATAAATCTCACCAGAGATTAAATACATCCTTAATCACACAGAACAGCATTTGTTGACTAACGATTCTTGCAGGCTTTTAAAATCGTCTATTTGAGGCATCATAATGTCTTGCTCTGTGTCTCTCAACTGGATATTCACGGAGGAACACAAATAAAAAACTCCTGAGGGTCCTTGCACAAAGACCAGATTTGTTTTGGCCAATTAGTAGGACATGCTCAGAAAAGTCAAGTCAAAATTTATTTGTATGGCACACTTAAAACCACAACCACCGCTGTGTTGAACAGGCTTAAAATACCAAAATAAATATAAACATAAAAGCAAATAACAAATAGGAATAAAAGAAAAAAATAAACATGATAATAATAAAAGAATTGCAGCACAAATTGAAATCTGAGCGATTCTTATATGAATAGGTAAGCTGTTCCAGAGATTTGGGGGAGCCATCATAAAGGCTTGGTCGCCTGTATATTGTACCTGGATCCTGGAACATCCATGAGAATCTCGTTGGTCGACCTCAGTGCTGTAAATGGAGTATGGTGATGCAGGAGTTTTGTTAGATAAGGTGGCACCAGTCCATTTAAAACCTTACAAGCCAGCAGTAAAATCTTCAAACATCTTAAAACAGACAGGAAGCCAGTGGAGAGAGGTCAGTACTGGTGTTATGTGATCACACTTTCTTTTACCAGTTAGAAGATGAGTGCCTGCATTTTGTACTAACTGAAGAGACAACTGTTGCACAACCACACTATAAGAATTACAAAAGTCTAACCCAGAGAAAAGCATGAAACTAAAGGGCCGAGAATACCAGCAGAGACATCCAATAGGTCAGATCGTCCAAATATAACAATCTCGGTCTTATTTTCATTAATAGTGAGAAAGTTTAAATCCATTACATCCAATTTTTGATATCTTTTAAGCAGTCCAGCAAATGCTGCGCCCAATCTTTGCTTTTTGTTTTCATAGGCGGATAGATTTGTATATCATCAGCAAAACAGTGAAAGGGAACATTATGTTTCTGAAAGAAGGATCCCAAAGGCTGCATTTACAGTGAACAGAGGATGGGGCCCAAAACGGACCCGACAAGTAAGTGGGGCCGCAGTTGAAAAATGTTCGCCTAGGTGAACCGAGAAAATCCTATTTGTCAGGTACGACTGAAACCATTTTGGGGGCAGTACCTTTGATGCCTACACACTGTTTGAGATGTGATAAAAGGATCCTATGATCCACAGTGTCAAAGGCAGCAGTCAAGTCTAAAAGCACCAGAATAGCAGAGTTGCCTGAATCAACAGTTAAGAGAAGATCATTAAAAACTCTTGAAAGAGCTGTTTCAGTACTATGGCGTGGTTTAAAACCAGACCGAAACTTTTCATAAATGCCATTGGTTATCTAAAAATGTTACTCTATGATATGATAGTCTCTCCAAAACTTTAGACAGAAAAGGCAGATTAGAAATTGGCCTGAAGTTAGAGAGAACAGAAGGGTCCAGATTTTTCTTTTTGATAAGAGGCTGCACTACAGCATGTTTAAAACCAGCTGAAACACACCCTGAAATAAAAGAGATGTTTATCAGAACAAGAATACTTGACCTAACAGTATTATAACTTCTTTTAGTAGACGAAAGGGAATACTGTCTAGGGGGCAATTTGTAGGCTGCAGATGCTGAACTACCTTTGATAATAAGGAAAATGATGCAGGCTCAAACTGATCAAAGACAGCTGGGCACATAGGAGGAACAGAAGGGTCTAGGGCAAAGGAAGTGGGTGAAGACCTAAAAGCAGAAATCTTGTTGATAAAAAATTTAAGAAAGTTTTCACAGAGTGTTGGCACTGGCACAGTATGAGCTATATCACAAGGATTTATAAGAGAGTTGAAAGTACTGAAGAGAACCTGAGGCCTATGACCGTTATTGGAGACAAGGTTAGATATGAACTCTGATTTAACAGTTTTAACAGCTCTCTTGTATTTTGATAAGCAGTCCTGAGGCAACCCGGAGCTTATCCGTGTACCAGCTCGTCTATATGCTCCATCTGAGAGCACAGGTAGTGTTTAGTCCTAAACAGAGCAACAGGGTCCAATATGTCAGTGGAGTCAAAAGGGGTGGTAAGCTCCTCAGCACTGAGATCACAACAGCCATTCAGAGTATAAAGCATAGAGTCCATAAAAGCAATAGAAAACTATGATGTAATTGAAGGATTAGGTTATATTCAGACCAAATCAAGTGGTGCGGTGAAAATGTCAGTTCTCCTATTCATTTGAATGAGGGTAGTGCAGTTCGGTTTAAGCCATTTTGGCTGCTGCAGCGCCGCACTGGATGGCAAGGGCATTTATCTTCGCTTGATAACATTAAATGTAGACTTTACTGTTGGCTTCCTGACTCATTTTAAAAAAGACAAGAGAAAAAGAGAGAGAGAGCAGTTGTGGTCAAGCGAGCTAGAGAGTGAATGAAAAGATGGAGTGCTGGTAGCGAGAAAGCTGGTGAATCAGATCGATAAAAAGTTATTTTCTGATTGTTTCACACCCACTCCCCCACACACCTCCGCTCAGCCCTGCGGCTGAACACTGCACTGCCTGATTTGGTCTGAATACAGCCTTAATCACATGCTGATGACGTGCATGAGCAGAAGTTGTAACCCTAAAACAAAGGACTGTAGCAGTAAATAAAATGGGAAGATGATCTGAAATATAAGTGCCGCAAATTTCACTGATACATACACATAATCCACATAACAGCACAAGGTCTAGTATTTGTCCCTTTTCATGAATACAGACACTAGTCCACTGGTGGGGTAAATTCACCACCATGAAGCCAGGTTTCCATCAGAAAAATGAAATGCAACTTGCGAAAGGTGAAGAACTCATTAAGCAAGAAAGTCTTGACCCAACGGGCAAAAGTTCACATGGTCCATGCCACTTCTGTGGACCTGCATCAGCCATGGTAGTGGAGGCTCCATCGGCAGGTTAGGAACAGCAGGATGAGACCAGACCACAGGAAAGTAGTAAAATCCATCGCAAAAGAGGCAAGGATCAGTCACACAAGAGGACGTCAGGTAAGCCTTAAAGCTTACCAGTACACCTCCCTGCTTTTCCTGTCTTCTAAAACACTTCTTATGGGAAATGGCGCAAGATTGGTGGTGCAGGCATGCGCGTACATCGGAAAAGAAAGGAGGAAGGATTGTAGTCTGGTCTCCCAAATTGTGCTTTGACAACATCTCTTGAGAAACTCGGATGGTAAGAAATTCTTGGCGATCATAAACAAGTAAACAACATACACAGAAAAAAAACAAAGCAACAGCAAATAATGAGCTGAACATACCTGACAGACAGCTCGTCATATGCATTGGCACCACCTTGAATCTCCCATGGACACAAATTCTGATCCTTATTTACAGAAAATAGACGAACTGCTTCAAGGTTGAGTCGATAGACTGCATCTATACAGCACTAGTCATTGTTATGCACACAGCGATGTGCCTGAAGTGATCCTATCTTTAGGATTTATCAGGGGTCCTTTGGTAATTTGCAGTTCATATCATGGCCAGCTTTGCAGGCTAATAAACAACAATATGAATGTCAGGCCAAAGCACTAGGGAGCAGGGCATATTTTCATGCTATGCCTGCTATTTTACATATTGTCTTGTTAACTCACTGTACAGGTCTATAACTGTCATAATGATTGACTTCTGCTGACTTCTGTTTCCCAGTGATAGGCATGACTTGCATCCATGCGTTGCAGTGATCTGACTCTCTGCATCATGTGAGGCTTTCCTAATAAATTACATTGATTAAATGAAACGAGCTACATTAATTGAATGAGGAAATATTCATTAACTTTTATTTATATTGGGAAACCTATTGAGACATTTTATTTACAATGGTGTTGTGTTAATAATCACTTTCAAATC
Organism: Euthynnus affinis; assembly: GCA_029490765.1. Taxonomy (NCBI): domain Eukaryota; kingdom Metazoa; phylum Chordata; class Actinopteri; order Scombriformes; family Scombridae; genus Euthynnus; species Euthynnus affinis. The sequence goes on from CM055856.1 coordinate 3,334,589, forward strand.
GAATGAAACAAAGTCTTGTAAACACAATAAGGAAAGTAAATTACATATAAACATGGCCGTGTTAATAAAAGTGCATTTGTTCATTTTTAACTCCGTGCAGAGGTTGGATCACACCTTATATAAAACTGAGGTTTTAATCACAGACCATCTGTCATACATTCAATTAATGTGATAATAATAATGGCATATAGACTTTTCCTTTTTGTGCAGATCCTCGGGGGCAAGGTGCAATATGTTTATCTATATTTCTCTACCTCTAAGAAGTTAAGTGGCTTTAGAAGTTTTCCATTTTATCAACAGCTGGAAGCATAGTTTTCGTACATCTTAAGCACATTTTGAAAACTTCCAAGCATTTTTATCACTTTTATGCTGATGTTTTTTTTGCTTAGCTGCTTCAAATCAGGCATGATATTTCTGTTTTGGCTGTCAGTCTTGTTTATTATTTTCGGATTTTCCCGGATTATCTGGGAAACCCCCAAGACCTCTATGCTGCAGAAATTTTGAATCGTATGCATTATGAACCCATTGAAACCAAATATCTTTTTCATTATTGGTAATCTGTTTGGTGTGTGATAAAGCTGCAACAGTAAACTATAATTTATCCCACTGTGCCCTTTTCTGCCCTGACTAGCCACCCGGTCCTGACCTGCAGAGCACAGACCTTTGTCTCCATCGCAACTGGGCTTGTATTGCTCTGTTCAAGCCAAGTGGGAAGACAGAGCCATTGAGCCATGCCATTACATTTTTAATCCTCTGAAACCTCTAAAAGGCATGTTGCATTTGCCCTCTCTTGTCCTCTCTGCTTGCATTTCTAACTCATCCAAAATAGTTGTATAAGAGACATCGTGCTCCTGGTAGCATCTGGAAATGCTGCTCAAGTTTATTGTATTTGTCATAATGGATTAATAATTAAGAGATCTTGAGGTTGTAGATGATCTGAATGCTGCAGTTATGAAAGTGAAAAAAAAATGAAAAAGGAAGGTCAGAAGACAGAGAAAAACAAGAAAACGGAGAGAAGAAAAATCATGTGTGAAAATTTGAAAAATGAGTTGCACAGTGAACTAGAGAACAGGGGAAATCAGTGGAGTGCAAGAGAGAGACTTGTGAATGCAGCTCTCGTGGCTGTGTGTCTGAGCTCATGGTGGCATGGTTATGGTGCTCACGGCTGCTGAATTTCGGTTGAAACTAAAATTGCCTGAGTGTGTTATAGTTTATAGCCCACAGCAAAGTCCATCCCAGAACAATTCCCTGTAGCAGGATAGACTGTATTTGCTGTTTCCCGAGAACCTTGAATCAGCTTTATGTTGAGTTACATCACTAAACCGTGCCAACAATTAATTTCAAAAACTTACCTTGGACGCATTGTTTGCATATTTATTTATCTCAATGCTCAATCATGTTTCAGGATTTTGAGCCTCAGCAACAACTACATAACCAAATTAGCTCATAAAAAGGCTAGTCAGTAGTTTTCAGTTGGAGATCAGCCTCAGCTGTCAGTAACGTCCATGGAGGGAGCCAAGCTCCGGTGTGGCAGCCAAACGGGCCACAGTGTGTGTGTGTGTGTGTGTGTCGTCGGCAGTCAGGCAGGACGGACAGTCCTCATCTCCTGGGGCTTCAGTCGGGGGTGACTTGCTGCTTCTCAGGCCACAGGCCAGAGCTCACCAACACCCATATGACTCAGAAATCTCCGCTCAGCATGTTCACTGCACTATTAAACCACCTCCTGCTGTTGTTTCTGGCACTAGTACACACATGTAGGCAGATAAGATCTGATTCAGCCTGACCTGCACTGCACCAACAAAATCAGCTGAGATGGAAGTAAGAAAAACTGAGCACAGCCGATGCACTGACAAAATCCTATCAGTCTTTAACAACTAATGTAATGCGTTAGTTTTGCAGATCAAGTAATCATTTACCTAGTTACTTTTTTAAAATAAGCATCTGTTACTTACGTCAGTGGCGAGCAGCGCAGAATGAGAGACAGGAAGCAGATCTCAGCAATGTCAAACCTTTATTGACATACAACACAGAGCACAGGATCTCAAAAGAAGAGTAGCAAAATACAGCTGTTGTCAAGAAATATATCATCCACCTCACTCATGGTTAAAACATAATGGGATATGAGCGCTGTTGCTAATTACTCTTGTACTCTGTGTATCTTTCGTTGCCGCGTTTGTACAGTTTGTTTTCTGTCGATACGTAATGTAACAGTGCTCAGTTCCCATCGTGCCTTGTGCTGGTCAGTTTGCTGCAATGTTCCTTTTTTGTTAGTGTTTGTAATGTGTCTGTTCAGAACATGGTGGTTTATGTCATAATGCCATTATGTGCTGCTGTCTAGTTTGAACCATGAATGAGAGGGCTGTTACATTTCTAGACCACAGCAGCTGTATTTACTGTGTTTTTGAGATCCTGTCTCCTGTACTGTATCTCAATAAGGATTGATGTTGCTCAGACCAATTTCCTGCCTTTTGTTCGGCGCTGCTTGCCAAAATATAAATAACCAACATGACGCATGACTTTTCTCAGCAGGTAATGTTGTTACATAATGAGTTACTTTTTAATGGCAGTAATGTTATAATATACCATGTTTTTTTGTTTTTTTTTTCTAAATCATGTTACCCAACACTGGTCTCCAGCATGTTCAAGTGTTGATGCATGTGGACTCACAGCACCTCATGTCAGCTGCTATAATGTTGATTTATAAAACCATGTCAGTTGCCATGAGAGGACCTTTGCATTCAACTGGGCTGTAAATGTTTACTGAGACGGTGCAGCTCAGTGCTGCAGCCACACACACGCATACACACACACACACACACACACACACACATACAGCATAAAATTTTAATTATGGGATGGAAATAAGAACCCCCCCTCAAGTAAATAAGAAGCAGTTGCTGATGAGTTTATTACTCATGCTGCCATATTGGTGATTTATCAGTGTTTTACATAACAGCCCAGAAAAGCTGTACAGGCTGGTTTCATTCTGCACCTGGCTGAAAGTGGGGAGAGAGTCTCTTTGTTTATGTGACATTAAAATCAGATGCATATTCCTCTGTATGGCTTGTGTTAATTTGAGTTTTATGTTCACTGGTTTAATTCACTAACACTGCTCTCGGCAGATATTTCTTTTTTTTTTTCTTCTTGACAAACAGTTTCCATTTGACATTAATCTGCAGGATATTTTCTTTTTTTCTCTATAATATAATACCTTTGAGAACCTTTATTTGAAAGATACAGAACATAAATAAACATTTTTCTTGCTAAGAAATCCATATATACAGTATGTCCTTGATATTTCTCTAGACTGTGTTCAAATGTGTTTGTGTGTGTGTTTGTATATATATATATACACACATATGTATTATTTATTTATTTATTTTATTTTTGCAGTGATAGCATCCCTTATAGTCGTGTTTTCTTCCAGTGAGCTTCAAATTTTGGGTACCAATAGAAATAGAAATGGTTTCTTATATCACTTAATTTCCAACAGACGCACAGGCAGTTAACCAGCTGGGGGGGGGGAACGTAGTTTCTGATTGCTTATTCCCATGTATGAATGTTGGAGTCCTGAGGTTACAGGATTAGCTCTTTGCTGTGGGTTTTCACAGTCTGGTTATTTGCCATCACCACAACTAAACCCATGAAAGAGAGATAGCTAACATTAGATAGACTCCAGCCCTTTTCAAAATGCAGAATGAACACAGCACGGAGTGTGAGGGGGCTGCCGGTGACTCAGCAGGTGAATGAAAGGTAATGTTGAAGGAATCAGTGCAAACTTTAGGAATATAAACTCAACAGTCTGAATACCTTAAATAGCTAATGGTGGGTTGCTAATGTGGACTTGAAAAAGAGGAAACAACAGACCTTGTATCAACATTCATAGACTTTACAGTATCATATTTACCAGTCAGTAGCATCTATGAGCAATATCGGCTGTCAGCCATTGCCATGGGAAACGCCAACTCAGGGGCTCAGCACTTCACTGTTTTCACAAATATGTCCAATTTTTTTTTTTTTTTTTTGCTTTTGAAAAATTGAAAACTATGCACAATAGCTGTAGCATCATTATAATTAATATTTTTGTACACAAATTTTTAGATTGTGTACTGGTATTATCATTATTATGGTAATAACAAGGTGTAAAATACCTTGAAATTACTACATGGTAGTGAAATGGTGATGGTCTGTTTTGTAGCAGGAAATAATGTTACCTCTAATCTCTCACAGGTAGGTTTATTGATATTAGCTCAATATTTACTCAGGACATCAGGAGTGGTATTCCTTTATCTGATTTAGAAGCAGGTCAAGCTGTTTCTTGGCTCTGCTCCGCACCTTGATTGCTGAAGCGAGCAAGACTGCCTCCTCCAAATCCTTTTTTAAAACATTTTCAGCAAACAGACACCAGACAGGTTCAAAGAGCAAGCAACCCCCAATCTGAAATCACAGCCTTCTACTCCCTCTCTGCTCCTACTGTGAGTTATAGTTGTTGCGAGCTTTGTCGTCGGCACACGTCTCTGCTTTAAGAGATGTGAGTAAACAAACAGCAAAGTCACATTGTGTTTATTTCTGGATTTAACCAACATGGACCTAGGCAGCCAGACCAAACAACCCCTCTAATGCTGCAAAATCCTCAGTCTCAATTGGCAGCTTCAAATTCAAACAGTCTGTGTTGAATTTGGCGGTGAAGGATCTGCAACAGATCTTCTCTCATTTTATTTCTGATGGTTCTGTTTTACAGCTTGTTTGTCATTCTCTGTCTGTCGTCGTCAGCTCGTACTCCCCTGGTGGGGCTCAATGATCTGATTGCCGGATCTGCTGCTGTTAGTGAGGCGTGTGTGTGCGTGCGTGTGTGTGTGTGTGTGTGCGTGCACGCTCGGTTTCTGTGTATACACTGTACGTATGTGGGGCTCAGTAATGCCTCACGGTGCTGCATACAGTGTGTGAACGCAGAGGGTGTGACGCTCTTGTCAGAACGGATTACACATTAAAGTGTGACGTCCACTAGAGCAGTGGTTCTCAGACTTTTTCACATCAAGGGCCCCTAAACTGACACAAATTAGACCACAGAGCACCATTTTATTAAGATTTTGTCTCAGGGTCCCACATCTGATAAGATTTTTCCTTTTAGATGTTTTATTACAGGATGTGTATGACGTCATACATCGTCAAAATAGTCATACATTCTGTCATTGTGTTATTTATAGATGGAATTACAGTGAAAATATATTATTCTCCTTTTTTGCTAGGGACCCTCTGGAACCCTCAGAAGGACCCCTGTGGGTCCCTGGAGCCCACTTTGAGAACAACTGTGCTAGAGGAACAAGGCTTATCTAGCTAGGTATTAGACAGATCAATCTAGATGTCTGTCTACACTACATGGCCAAAAGTATATGGACACCTACATACTTAAACATGTACTTTGGGTCTGGCCCTGTTTTTCAGCATATATACATATTTTGTATGCAGTTGCTTGCTTCTAGCTTTGTGGCAGCAGTTTGGGGGATAATCAATAATCAATCAGTAACAAAAACAGTTGTAATTCACAGCCCTAACTCTCATCTATATATTTTATGGATGCAGGCATTGCATATGTGGCCCAGTGTTTAGCAGACCAGTGAGCTGAAGTGTGTATGTGCTCATGTAAAACCAATAATATTCTGGTCCGTTGAAGCTGTCGTTTCACTTTTAGGAAGTCTTAAAATAGTCGCCAGTCTCAGGGCTCATCATTATCATCTCTCCCTCACTGACTCTCTGCTTCCCTCTCGCCTTCTGTCTCCCCCCTCCCACCACCCCCTTCACTCACTCCGGCTTTTTATTTTCTCCCTCCCGTTTTTTTTCCTGACGTTTTATTTATTCATACCCTGCAGAACAGTGTTTTCTGTTTAGGCTTTTTATTATTCAAGCAGATCGAAGCAGAAGTTTGTTAAAAATGATCAGTCGGTCCGTCAGCGGGCGGAGTGCGGCGTGCATCTGTTTGAGTGTGACTCCTCTGCGCATTTAAACAGGTGATGGGGAGAGAAGGATGTGCATGTCAATGACAGCGATGACAGCTCGTAGATACGAAATAAATCATAGTCCGGTTCACCTTATCATGAATGGCACAGCTCCCAATCTGTGAGAGGGAGTGTTTTATTTTTTTTTTCTCCTTTTTTTTTTTTGCAGCTGTCATGGTTTCAGAGTGAATTCTATATTACAAAGCAAAGAAGAAGAACGCGGAATGAGTGAGAAAGAGATCCTTTGACTAAAAGAGTTGAGAGGCAACCGAGTTGGAACTGCCTTGACACTGCTTGTCATCCGATTGAAAGCTTTTGACGTGTGAAGAAAACAGAATGGTAGAAAAAAATAACTCTTGGCTAGACGCTAAGCCATAGGCTTACTTTGAAGACTCTCGGGTGCATCTCAAGTTCTTTATAGCCCTGTACATGTGTGTGTGTGTGTGTGTGTGTGTGTGTGTGCAGGTGATGATACATACATTGCTCTCACTTTTAAACTCGGTGTTGTGTGAGAGCTTTTGGACGGAAAGCGGGAGGCGGGCTGGCGGGGGGGGGGGGGGGGGGGGGGGGGGGGGGGGGGGGGGGGGAATGAACGCTCCAGTATTCCCCTCAGTTACAATGAAGGATGTGGATTGAGGTCACATTGAGCGCCACTGCAGCAGGAACATCAAAGGCCTTCCTGGCTTCATACGGTGAGGTGCTGTGTGTTTACAGTGAGCGCCGACATGTATCTACGTAGCAGCATGGCAAGAGCTAATCTCCAGGGAGGTGTATGTGTTCTGAATGTGTGTTTGTGTGTGAATATAACCGGTTGCGTCAGATAGATAGAGCATGTTAGGTGGGGATACAGCGTAGGAAAAAAAAAAAAAAGAAAACAACCTCTGTCTCCACATTAATAGACCTGCCTGTCTGTGTAATTTGAACCATCCATTTTCTCTGAAGACCCTCTTATCTCTTTCTTCCCATGTCAGAAGCAACTCATTCTTCCCTCGCTCATCTGGCACTGCTGTTTTTTTTTTTTTTGAGGGAAATCTCTCCAGAGCTGCTGTATACTGGCCTAAAACAAAAGCAATAAAGAAGGAAATGTCCTAGTGAATGCCAGAGCTGGGTAGTATGATTGAAATAAAAACTTGTTCGAATAAGAATATTTTGCTGATATATATCACACTGTGACAATTGTCCAAAATCATATATGCTATGTGGCCAAAAGTATGTGGACACCCGAATATTTCCCCCACATGTACAATACAGTACAGCACAATATTTCATTTTAAATTCATGGGCTTAAATGTGCGATTACACTTCTGAGAAGACTTTCCACCTAGCTACAGGAATTTGCTTCTATTGTGCCACAAGATCATTAGTGAGGTCGGTGTGGACGGTACATTTTCAGCCTAAATGTGTTAGATTCTTCCACACCAAACTGGGAAGAAAAACATTTCACCTCATGTTTAACACTTCATGGTTTAAAGGGCCTTCTCCGAACTACTGCAAAAAAAGTTGGAAGCACATTATTGTCTAAAATGTGGTATTCTGTAGCACTAAGATTCCCCTTAATTAGAATTAAAGTGTCTAGCACAAACCATGAAAAACAGCCGCAGGCCATTAATCCTCCACCACTGAACTTTACAGTCAGCACTATTCATTCAGGCAGGTAACCACAAAACCCAGATTCCTCCCTCAGACTGTCGGACACTGAAGCGTTCAGCGGTCACGTTAGGCATTGCACATGGCGATCTTAGGATTTTAAAACTCCGGACGAGCAGTTTTCACGCTGATGTTGCTTCTTAAGGCAGTTGGAACTTAGTAATGAGGGTCACAGCTGAGGACAAATGATTTTTTACACGCTTTAAAACTCCCAACTTTAAAACTGCAATCCTGTTCGGTGAGCTTAGGGACTATAGCTTCATGGCTGAGCTACTGTTGCTCCGAGGAGTTTCCACTTCACAGTAATACCACTCACAGCTGACCAGAGCAAAACTAGAAAAAAAAAATGCTAGCAGAAATTTGACAAATTGACTCACTGTAAAATTGGCATTCATGAGTTTGTCAATGGATATTCTTCTTCTTTTATATGTTAGCAATAGTTAAGGGTTGTCCACATACTTCTAATGGTATGAGCTAAAGGATGCTTTTCTACTGGGTATACTTCTATCCTTATATTTTCTCTCTTTCACACACCATAAAAAATCTTTGTGTTTGCTTGTTGGTTTTGTTTAGTGTTTGTCTTTACACAAGAATGTGTGTGTCTGGTGTTCATTGAACATTCCTGCTGTGTTCCATTATATACGTATGAGAGCTGCTGTACTCTGTTTACTTTATTACCCGCCTCCTCAGTTGGCAGCACAGCACTTGGTTGACAGCAGAGGTCAGGGGCTGCTGCTCCTGGATGGGCCAGAGGAGGATAAGCTGGCTGAAGCCATCCTGAGACCAGAAGGAGACAGACTGCAATCCCTTGCCTCTCATCATTTTATCAGGCAAAGGAACAGCATGAGCGACTCAGAGACACACGGATATTTGGTAGAGAATTGAAACTGTCTTTAAGAATCTGGCCTATAGCTGACTTTACTGTCTGCTTAAAGGTGCAGAGTGTAGAATTTAGCGGAAACGGAAATATAATATGAACGGAAAACGGAATATAATGTTCATAAGTATGTTCTTATTAGTGTATAATCACCTGAAAATAAGAATTGTTGTGTTTTCGTGGTCTTATAATGAGCCCTTTATATCTACATAGGGAGTGGGTCCTCTCCCGTGGAGCCGCCATGTTGCACTGCCATGTTTCTACAGTAGCCCAGAACGGCCAAACCAAACACTGGCTCTAGAGAGGCGCCGTAGGTTCTCCTACACACTTGGAAGAGGAGGTTGAGGGGAGGCGTTATTAGTTGGTTGCCTTCTGTGACCTCACCACTAGATGCCACTAAATCGTACACACTGGTCCTTTAAGGCTTGAGGCTTATAGCTTTAAAACCTCATCTCATTAAAAGTTTACAGCTCGCTTCCCTTTGAAGGGAATTGTTTGTGTCGCCAAAATGCTGAGTGAACGGTAGGGCCGATAAGCCCGAATACTCCCAGACTGTTGAATCAGCACTCTGAAACTAGGCGGAGTAATCTTGACTTTTTATACACTTTGGCTCAGATTGTCATAGCTGTTTTTCTTCCTCTATTGTTTCAATGAGAGAGTGTGCAAAGGCTGTCTCTGAGCATGACTGTTAAGCCATTATCGGTCCTGTCAGGTCTTTTATGTTTGCCCAGAGAACACAACCTGCATGCCTCTGGGACAAAACCGCTGACTGCCACAGGCTCACAACCTCAACTTAAAAGCTTATCACCCTCACACTTCAGGCAGGGATTATGCAAATCAGAGACTCAGGTGAAGCATTAAACACGCCTGGAGTTTTAATGGACTACTGTGTTTCAGGGCAACCAACATTAGCATGTCTGCAGTGTGAACCGCAGTTTCCGTGATTCCAAAATACCACAATTTCAAGCCACAGTATATCGGTATATCACTTCTGATCCGGCTTTGTCCATTTCTTCAGATGCTTTATTCTCATCTTACCAGTGTATTACATAGGGCTGTAACTATCACTGAAGAAAAGTTTACTAAAAATGCTAAAAATCACATATAAACTTAACATAATGGCTTTTTAACACTGATTTTGACCTTTTTGAAATATCGATATTTTAAAATGTGAGGTGTTTCAGGCAAAAAAACAAAGTTCATCATGTGGGGACATTTACAGAAAATATAAATACTTCAAATAAATAGATGTCATGTGAATTTTTTAGTTTTTATGGAGAATAGTCAACCGTTTCTTTGGGTGGGAGAGTTTTGCTGAGGAATGTTTGACTCATAACCTCAGTATTTATAAAAATACAAGCTTCAATCTTGATTTTTATGCTTATGTTTGTTATTTTACCGTGAAAATACTCATTATTGATTGACGATGATTCATAGTCCCCTGTGTTTTTGTTGTTGATGTTTTTTTTGGGTTTTTTTTTGGCTTGTGCACATTCAAATAAAGACGGTGAAAATCAGACAAGCTACCCACGGAAATTTATCAGATCTTGAGGCACAGAAAACACTTTGTCCAAAAAGGCTGTTGGGTTATGCTTTAATCATTACATAGCCACTTCAATGGTAGCTGCCAAAATCTGACTATCATCAGTTTTTGAGTATGTCTATAACTGCAGTCACTGTTAAAACTACTCCCCCATCACCCGACCTCAGATTACACCAGAAATAAGCGATCACTCTGAAAGATCTGTCATGTTAAAAACTGCATGAGATAACTGAATTAAAGATTGACACGGTTCTCACATCAGCCACAAGTCACTGAACTGGCCTCCGAGCTCACTGGCTTCACGGCCTTCGTTAAAATGTTACAGCGGCGTCTCTGCTTTTGTCATCATCCGTCAAATACTGAAGTATCAGACAACGCCAAACTGTACTTCAGGCTCTCCAGTGTTGGAATAATTTTAGACAAAACATAATACTTTGTGTCAAACCATCTGTTTTCAGTGCTACAGTGCAGCGGGTATCCAAACAAGCACAGAGTGAAACATTCAATAATGAGACATGAGTAGATTTAGAGGTTTATTATCCTCCACGTGTCCCCACGTAGTGAAAAAATGAACTTTTTATTATATATTATATATATAGTGAAAGGTGTTTGATGTGGTTCTGATTGATCAAATATACTTTGATGCTGACTTATTGTTTTTTTATTTGATTTAATATTTTTGTTTGTTCTTTTCTTTTGATCTGATTGAATGTACACATCAAGACCTGAATTTATTTATTTGAATTTCATTTTCAGATGCATCCAGATGTTAATCATGTCAAAGTTAACACTTCTAGGTTTCAGTTTCAGGAGTTGAAACTCATATTAGAACTCACAATTTCCTCTGTCTTTTTTATCATATGGGAAAGAGTTAAGTTGTCTCAGCGCTCCAGGACCTGAACACAGTGAGGTTAGGTGAGGAGTAGTGCTGAATTTTGGAAAAGTAGAGATTATACCTGCGTGTACCCGCTGTTCCAGTTCCAGCCAGATCCTGTTCCCTGCTGCTGGACTTATTTCCTTGAGCCATCGTTCTCTCTCATCCCTGCCTGCCTGTGAAAACTCAGATTTAACAAAGTTTACTTCTTTTTTTTCCAACACCCCCATTTGTCTCAAATTTCCATATTTTAAGTATCTTTTTTTTTTTTTTTTTAAGAAAATGTTCCTCTTTAATCTTCTCAACTTAGTAGGGGAGACAATCCCTCCTAATGAAGCCTTTACAAATTTCACATCATCTATGTCAGGAGATTGGCTTCAGCTTCTCCTTTCCACATCTCCACATTTCTAGAACCAAAATCCATTTAGTGCTACCGGCTAGTTATATTCAAATCGACCCTTTTTTTTTTTCTCTGCCTACAACCACAGGAATGTTAAATCCAGGTTGTGAGGATACAAGGTCGATCATCTCTCTGGATGTTGTTCCCAACACCGGCAGATAGAAAATTTGATGCCTTCCATTTTAACGGTGAGATGAAATCTATAATGACCTCATTGGCTTCAAAAGAGTAACACAGGAAATGATAAGACATAAATTTAAGCTTGCAAAGATTTTGCCCAGGGAAGAACTAAGATTACAAGTTATTGATTCTGTTTATATAAAGAAATTAAATGGACTAGAAATGAAACTGCTGTAGTATCAGCTGTATGATGGAGAAATCTGTGAGGTCACTATGGTAGGGGGCCTTTTGAATTTATCTTTTCCATGATGGCATGAGGAAGGTCAAGGTGAAGGCTGCAGCAATGAAAGTTAACTGGGATATTTCCCAAATGGCTTCTCAACAACAATATGAGAAAAATGTTAAGAGATCAGGAGAAAGGTCCCTCTGCCTCGCTCCAGGCTGTAACAATGAATTTCTACAAGATGAATGCATCACTAACGCTGTTTGCCTGACATGCAGCTTTCAGATGGCGGTTTAAAGTCTAGTTACATTTAGGTTCAAGGGCTTTGAACTGAGCCTCTCAGGCAGCAATTACTCTCCGGCTGCGCACCAACAGTCAAATGCTAATGTTTAAGTGAGAAACTTGGGGTTGTAGAGATGCAATTTATAAGAAAAAAAAAAAAAAGATGAGCTGCCTGAGAGACTTAACTCAGGGCCAGAAAGATCCTGTATAACACATATCAGAGGTCTTCATGGGTCCTTTCGGTCTAAATTATACTCAGCTTAATGAGGTTGGGGAGGGTTCTGTTGTGTTGTCTTGGGTCTTAGGCCTCGGGGTTGTGTGTCGATCTGTTTAATACCCGCATGGAGAACTGGTACTTAGAAACAGTGCACACAACTCCAAATCTGAAGATAATATTGGGTGCACAGTTGTGATCAAGAATGAACAAACAAAACAAAATAATATTCTTTTGTATTTAAATTGTGGACAAAAAACGAACAACAAATGACAGTACAAACAATAGAAAACCAGGTGAGACTCAAAGTCCAATCAGTGACAAGACCATATAATTATACAATAGGATTCATGGGTGCATCCCAAGTCTCTTAAATTGCATCCATGTTTCCTTCACTTGTGTCTTTTCCTTGCGTCTTAGTCCCTCCCACCTTGGGTGCAAGGAGAGACACAAGGAAACCAAGCGAGGAGAGAGGAAACAAGGAAATTTGTTTTAAGAGACATGAGCTTACCTCTGAAGCGTCATGTGAAGCGACGTCCGTTTCTGATAACGGTGACAGCTGATCACAGCTGGATCAGCTGTCAGTCGGCTTTAACAGCTGTATTTCTGATGGAGTTTGTGTCTGCACACATGCAGACTTTGTTAATACTAATAAAGGTGCACAGTTATCACCGCTAGAGCAGCTGTTTCCTCTCTGCAGTCTGTTACCTGTTTAACAAACACCTAAATAAAAGCCTGCATTGTGCATTTATACTGAGTCCTGTGTTCTGTTCAGAGGATCAGGAACCGTTTCTATTCACAGAATGTGTTTATACTATTTATTGATTATTTGCATCTATAATTTTTGATAATCCTGATAGTGAATTCATCATTCAATAACCCAGAATATGATCAGGGTGTCTTCTAAACACCAAAAAAATATGTATTTGGCTAAATGTTTAAGGATAAATGGAAATGATGTAACTCGTATGAAACCAGCCTCATATGTGACTGAATGGAAATGATGACAAAAGATGTGAAATATAGATGTGTTTAAGTGTTACTATGGATGAAATTAAAGTCAGGAAGAGTCTGTCAGCAAGAAACAATTTAATGGAGGAAATAACATCATGAAGAGAAAAATCTTCTTCAGACCATTAACAGATTTGTAACTATATGATGAATCAGAAAACAAATACAACATAAAACATGGGAGTGATACACTTAAATTTAATCTGTAATCTGTCTCCACTTCGGTATGAAACTGCAGTGATGTATCAGATCAGTATCAATCAATAACTGATATCCTCGCTCCTCGGAGCAGAATAACGACTGTCAAAATGGCGCATCAGGAACAACTCCCGGTTCAAACGAGCAGCGAGGAAACATAAAATAAAGACTTGAGATGTACTCGTTGTGTGCAAACACACATGTAGCCTTCCTCAAAGGGAAGAGGTGTGGCCTCAAGAATCAAGGTGAAGGTGTCACGAGAGAAATAATTCACAGGGCCGAACGTCCCCGACCAGAGACATGCATAAAGCAACAATACATAAATGGCAATACGAATCAACAAATACATAAAGATGCTCTCGAGCAGAAACCAGTAACCAAAAATACACCAAAGCATATATATGTATTATCCTAATTTTAATGCTTAAAAATTTTTTTTTTTACATTTTTTTCATTTTCTTCTGTGCCCTTTTGTACATTTTGATTTCCCATTAGTATTTATATAGACACATTTATGCTTTTTTATGCTACTATTTAGATACTTTATTGTGCTTTCTGGCTAGTATTAAGAGGTCGACAAGGTCAGAGTGGATCCCCCTTTTACATCCTATTTATTCTCATTAGATCTTAGATTTTTTTTTTCTATATTTTCTTATATTTCTTTCTATTTACTCTAAGAATTTTAAATATTTATAATAAGGTTATTTAGCTCTTAATCAAAACTATAATGAAAATTATGATTCAAATTATGATTGCCAATTGCCCTTATTACATTGATGATATGTTTATATTATAATGTATATATACTTTTTAATTGGTTTCTATAGGATCATACAGCTCTTAATCTTTTTTTTTCCTTTCCTTTTTTAATCTTTTTATAGACACATCCTTGTGAATTGTCACATTCACAAGGCCTCATGACACCTGTTGCCTTTCATGTTGATTCATGAGGCCACACCTCTTCCCTTTGAGGAGGCTGCATGTGTGTTTGCACACATGGATCCTACCGTATAATTATATGGTCTTGTCACTGCTTTGACTTTGGGTCTCATCTGGTTTTCTATATGTATATTGTCATTTCTTTTGCTCTCTACGCTGATGATGGCTTTATGCTGAAACACGTTTGGTTTTTTTTGTCCATAATTTAAATACAAAAGAATATGGATTAGTGAGTACTGTTGTTTCATTTGTTTAATATCCGCATGGTACATCAGGAAACCACAGAGAAAAAGAGCTTTTTGAGGTGAGACAGAGAGTGAACAGTGAACTGAAGGAAAAATAGTATGTTTTGCTACTCTTTTTCTTCATGTCGGGGTCGGTGTTCTCTCTGTGTTTTGTTCAGTTTGTGATTAGATTTAATTATGCTTAGCTCTGTTTGAATGGGGTCTGACTGTTCTGTCCCTTTCACATCAGGTCACATTTTAAACAGGACTTATCATGCACATTCACAGGTCCATTTTTTTTCATTCTGGGGCTCTACTGGAATATCTTTACATTATTTACAGTTCACCAAACTCCTTTATCTTATCCCAATGAGCCCACTCTGTTCTGATTGGTTAACTCCTGGAAGCTGCTCCTCGGCAGACTTCCACTGGCTCCAGAGGCTACCTAAACAAACAGTTGTAGTAGGATTTCATGTATTTTTCTTGTTGAAGAAATCGAAACTTCTCAAACACAACCATATATGACTGAGCACAAACCCTGGAACAACCTTACTGACATCCTTAGCAACAAAAGTTACAGAACAGACAGTTGTGTTTGGGCATGTGTGAAAAATCTGAGGTCAACATTACAAATTGGAGTATCCAGAGAAGGCTGAAGCCCTGGCTTTTGACACAAAGGAAGCATTTTACATACATTCACCTCATGTTTTGGAACTTTGACCATGCTTGATGTAGGCATCAGACTTTATAACAGTATAAAAGTAACAGATAATCACAAAAAGTGCGATATTTGCCTCATAAAAAAATACTTTATACATGTCAGGTTCAGTAGGTTTTCCACCAGTCTGTCTCAGTTCTTGGTTTGTGAGGAACTCACACAGGAACATAATAATTGTCATTTTATTACCTTCATTCTGTCTGGCTGTTAGTTTTTGTAAGATGTAATAAAACTAAGGAGAGGGGAGGGGAAGAACAGGGAGAGAGACAGAAATAAAAATAGGTCAAGAGAGGTATAAAGAATTCAAAAGTAACGATCAAGTTGTTTTGATTACGTGATAAGTGTGGTGTTGGTTTGAGTGATCTCTGACTTTATCTTTGTACATCGGCTACATTTGACGAATGTTTCAGGACAAGAGCTGAACTATTGGCACCTTCGAGAAAAAGAGGCTGAACTGGAACACAAAAGTACATAACTACACACAGGAGTAACTGTTGAGTTTCTGAGTTGCTGCAGGCAGCTCAGTCAAAATCCAGCAGGTCATATCAGGACGCAGCTGTTCTCCTTTTCCCTCCTGTTTTGCAGTATTTTGCTTCTTTCAAGACCTCAATTTTCCAAGTAGAGAAGAGGAAGTAGATTTGTTCTGGCTTGTTACTTTGCAGGCTCGCTATTCTATTGATCTTATTGCAGGTCGGCTTGTTGCGTTCATAGAGATCAGGGTGGTATTATACCGCTGCTAAAGATATCAATAAGTTTAGAATTATTGAAGAAAGGCATTTTCTTATAAACCTTGCAAATGCAAGTCCAGTGTGAATTAATTCAGAAAGGATTTACCACAGAAGTGAAACCTGTGAACAGACCTCCTCCTGTGCTTTGTTGAATGAGGCAGGAACTCAGCCTTCATCTCTTTCCATTCTTTTTACTCTTTCTCGCTGCCTGCCAGCCAGAATCATGTAGCTCCCTTTTTCTCCTGATGTATATAGCAAAGGTTTCTCTCCAGCCTTTCCAGCCTTTTAACCTCCTCCACTGCAAATAAAAAAAGATTGGAACAGCATTTTACAGCTGAAGTTATAACTCTAGATAGCTGCATATGTATAGTATCAGTCAATAATGTCCAGTAGACAACCACTATCCAAATATCCCCTGGTTGGTCTGCATTTTTATTAAGTTCTGTACCTATGTTTCATAAAACTATTCATGCCCAAACACTCAAATAGTGTTCAGATGTATTTGTTTTGGACACCCCACTTGGACCACAGCTACGTAAATATTGGTCCTTTGTGTTCTTTTGAATTATTTTGTGTGAAAGTTTCAGCCTTGGTGTGAAAGGCGTTTTTTAATACTGGAAACTCACTATAGAACCTGAATCCAGTATCATATCTGCTTAACAAATCTGAATCTTTTGAGAGCCCTCATCAATCATTCGGATTAAGCTCTCAGCATTTGTAACAAAAGTTAAGAGTAATTTAAGCTCAATGATTCAGTTGAGCTCTGTGCTTTTTTGTTGGCTGAGGAGGCAAAGTCAACACAGTTTTTGAGTGGCGGCGTAATTATTATTCCCAATGAGAGGACCAGCATGGGATCTGATGTTTGAATATGTCTCTGACACATTGAAATAATAGGGGCAACTTATATGTACTTTACTATATACTGTTTCATACCACAAGATACTTGTGGTATGAAACAGTATATAACAGATACCAAAAACCCAATCCAAATGCAAGTTGATGGGATGCGTTTGTACAATTGGCCTCTGCCACCCATCCATCCATGCACTTACACACAAGCAAGCTATCATGCAAGACACAGGCCTAACCAACAGGAGCAATTGTAGTTCAGTTTCTTACTCAGGGATACTTAGATACCTTAGACATGTGGACAGATGAAGCCAAGACCTGCCAACCCCGTCATCATTGGACAACCTGCTAGCTACAGCCACTCCAGGTTATGAAACTGATGTGACTACATTTTGAATTTTGTAACTTACACGTCACAGTGAGTGATGCTTCTTTCACATCGCCAATGATCTTTGGTTGAGAGCAGACACTGTTGATTGCAGAGAGTGTCCATTTTGGCATTTTGATAATGAAGTGATGGCATTGACGCTAATAAGTTACAGCTGATATGTTTGTCATCATTTCGTTATAAGTCATTTTAACTTGTGGAGGTAATGGTCAAAAATGAGAGGCCTGCTTACTGTTTTGCACATTGCTAATAAAAAACAGAGACACAAAAGACATTTTTTAGCTCAGATCTCAGCAAAGCAAATAAAAATGGTTACCAGAACCCAACATTATACTATAACTAGTACTGTACATGTTACTTTGGTGTTGAAAGCTGAAAGTTAAAAGCATATGCGACTAACAAAATCCTAACAGTGGCCTACAATGACGAAACAGTAGTGTTTCCTTACACAGGATTTGGTGGGAATAGCTGCACAACAAATCAAAACATTCCCAAAAGCAAACATTTACTGTAACACCAGAGAGCCTGAGCTTCTATTTTTCATTTGGAGTTTGTCCTTTTCAACATTTCCAACTGTTTTAGGCTATGTGTTTGGTTGTTATCTGATCATAAAGTTATTTTTTTTTACTGAGAGGACACTGGCAATACCAGCGGTCACAGTGTCCCACAAATATTTTATGTCAGTCCGGTGAGGGCAGTAGTTATAAACATGCAGGAATATATAGCATTATAGCTAAATTATTCATGTGTGACTGTTATTTGTGGCCTGCTTCTTTGCCCTTGTATTTTCACAGCCCTTTAATAACATTCAGTATTATTTTTTTTCTCTCGATTCTGACCCTGGTTCTTGCACAATAAAAAGAGTAATTAGCTCTGCCAAATATTTTCTCATTCTCTCAGTGATGCCACCCGCTGTAATGTTTTGTCATTGCTGAATAATGAGTTGTTACAAACATTATGTCTTTTTATGTTTGGCGTTGACAGCAGGTTTTGGCTTCCCGACTTCTGTTTACAAAGGTTTATTTTATTAGTTCCTGTCGTGTCTCTACTGTCGAGCAACAGGTTAGAAATTATGAATGCCATTACCGCTAAGAGCTCCTTTTTTTTTCCTAGTGTGTATGTGTAGGTGTGCCCTTGCTTGAAAATGTGTGATGTAAATCTCTGTATTTTAAGGTCGGGTATTTGTAATGCAAAGCAATGAGTCCAGCAGTTACACTTATAGAGTGGAGTTGGGAGATGAGGATGAAAAAATAGCCCAGAAACCACCATTTCCAGTCTCAGAGGTTCAAAGAGGATTCTGTTGGTTGGAAGCTGCCGGGAGCGAAAGATTAATGTAAGAGGAAGCTTCATTCCAAATTTCTTCATAACCACGTAGGAGAAAAAAAAAAATCTGGCTTCTTGAAATTCATCAATCAATATTTAAAAACACAGATGGCTGTGTCCTCAAAAACAGAGCTACTCTGTATGAAAAGGTCTTCAGGAGACTTATAATTCATTAGCAGCCCAAAATGTACTTTGCTTTTCTGCCAGCAGTCATTTTTTAAATCAAAATAAACGTTATTTTTCTGAATTGCTTTATTTCTCAATTCAGAAATGCACTCAGTGGGCCTCATGCATGAATGTTTTCTTATTTTCCCTCTTATGTTTGTTCTCGCAGGAAGCAATAACAGGAAAGTAAGAAAATCCTATATGGAATTCAAGAAACCCTTTTAACTGCCTGAACTTGTGGCTCGTTTCAGCCTGATGAATGCCACCTGCTCATGAGGAAGTGCATGTTCACGAGATGTGACATGCAACGTGTCATCAGAGCCGCTCTGTACTGTGACAGAGATGAAGAGGGGAAGGCTTTGATGTGAAGTTAGATGCAAAAGAACATCTTTCTAAAGCAAAGCGCTCCGTGATGGGAGGCGGTCATGTAACAGTCGCATAGATATTAGAGGAGAGAACATTATAGTCTACAGGTGATGTTACGCTGTCAGCTGCGACGCATGATGACACTGGACGGAGAGCTGCAGAGAGACACAGTGGCAGCTGTGTGAGCGGGGAAAATGTTCTAGCAGCTACTATCATTTTCTGCTCACACTGCAATGAGCACTGAATACGGTTTCTGGATTCAACAATGACTGAAACCAATGTGTTTTGGGATCCTCCACTGGCATCTGTGTGTAGCAAACATTAGTTCGCATTAAAACATTATTTTGGTTGGGTTGCACTTTTATTTCTACATAACAGCAAATAATAAGCATTGTCATGTTTTCTCCATTGGCCCGCTGTCAGTCCGTGTTCATGTGATGTAGCTGTGATACCCATTTATTACAACCGAGATCTAATTTCTCAGGATTGGCGTTTGTTTATATCAGTAATGATAACGCTGTAGTTACCAAAGCAATTGCTGAGATTTGGGAACACAGGAATCCACACGGCTGAAGAGAATTTTCACAAAAAATGTCAGTATCATGAGTTATTTTCGCCTGTGGGTGTAAGATGAGGGGCATTTAAGGCAGGGTATGTGACAGATGTGTGGCTGAGGGTGTGAATGTGGGAATCTGAATAAGTGTGAACACAGGCAATACACAAACTCATGTTTCATTGTGGGCAAGAAATGTATAATTCTTGTTGTTTTGCTGTTCTTACTCGTAGAATATTGGCAAGAACTATCTGTATTTATTACGATTGCTATGATGTTAACACAATACAGGCAATAAATAATACAGAAACAAACCATCATCCAGTTTTTTTTTACCAAATATATAATATAAAATATAAAATAGCAATACATGTATAGTATATAGAGCATAAATACTCAACACCAGTTTGAATCTGGGCCGAATAATTTAATCCAGACCTGCAACACGACCCAGACCGCTTTTGAGTGACACATCACTGTCACGTCACTTCAACTGTCATCATTCAGCTGTTCACTAGTCGCCATAGTTAGCAAGGTTGTCAAGGTTGATGAAGTAAAATGGCGTGCGGTTAAAACTGTGCCGAGGGAAGTACGAGACCTTTGTGCTCGACATGAAATGAAACCATAATGAAGAGAGGGAACACAAAATACTACTATGACACCAAACATGTCTGTTTTTCAAACAAAATTATCCCCAAAAACATGGAGTGAAGAAGCAGAAAACGTGAACCAGTTGATATCAAGACTCCAGCAGATGAATAGTAAAACCCAACATTTTGAATGAATACAGTGAAGAGCTCGTTAATGAACACTTACGCCATGAGTCTCCACCTGGCCTTCGCACCTTTTTCTGCTCAGGATTGAGGTCTCGGTTACATAAAAAAGGTGTCACGTCTTACATTAGTACACAAATGCTGTTCATGTACTGAGTTTTTATACTGAAATATCATCACGTAATGCACCTTTAGAGGACTTTTAATGCAGTGGAATTTTTTTTAAGTGGCCCTCATGACAGAGAGTATATACTAATGTGATATGGTAATATTTTGGGCTGCTTGCTATCCTATCTTTCGTGACACTTTTGTCGAAAGTGTCATAAAGGCATTCATTCAGTGCCGTGGTAATATTAGTTTATGTTGGATAGTCCATATTTTTGCTTTTAATCGCCACTCTGGAGTCATAATCTCCATCATCTCTCCGACATACACGAGGGCCCTGTGAGATTTCACCAAACAGAGCGGCTGCTTCAGTCCTTACAGTTAGCCTGCTCAATCTCACAGATGAGTTCCGACCTTTGTTTTTAAGTCGTGTTTGTTGTGTCCTGGTGGTTGTAATTGCGCCTCACCAGGAAGAAAAACCTACCCTTCAACACTTTCATTAAAGCTGGACTACAAAAACAATTCCACTCAGAAATGTCACCAGGGATTAGGGCTTAGCCTGACTGAGACATCACCGCACTCCACTGTCATAGCGTGGAGGTTAGTAGATGGCTCTCGGGGGGCCTCTGGTTGTCCTGTCATCCCTTTTCACTCCTCCGTGTGCATATGTGCGTGTGCGTTGATGTCGATGACGGCTGGACCTTATGTCATGGCCATTTCGGCTGCAGCTGGAGGCCTCCTTTTTTTGATAGAGGATCTGAAGGTGCTAGGTGTCAGATGCTAATCCAGCAGGACTAATAGTAGCCAGCTCTCCTCCCTCTCACACAAACACGCACACACACACACAGCACAGACACACTGACTCTCCCCACACGCCTCTCAGGGTCACTTACTCCTTTTGTTGCTGTTGCCGCCTGTGCTTTCTGCTCCCACTGTTAAGCCCTAGCAACATCCCCTCCAGCTGGAGCTCCGGTTCAGCGCCTGGCTCCAACACAGATAGAGACAACGATGGATAGATAGCCACGCTTTGCTTTGCTCGCTGTGGGTGCTGGAGAAAAAAAAGGAGTGGGCTGCTCATAATGTAATCTCACCGGGGGAAGGAAGCACTTAATTGCGAGCCAGTTTACAAGCATGACTGCATGTTCAAAGCTCACTAGTTTGAGCATCGATCTGCATGTTGATTTTTTTTTTTTTTAATACAAATGAAATAAGTGCCGTACGATGAAACGGAATGGTTTGCATCAAATCACATTACTGCAATTCAGGGATACGATTACCTCAATTATACTATGTCCCCCCTGTGGCTGCGTTGTTAGACCCTGTGCTGTAATGCATACTGCTGTGATAACATGGATGTGCCCTGATTAATTATCCAACTAATGGTTTAAGCAGACACTTTTCCCACTCTTACCTGCAAGGGTTCATTCTACTTAATTACCTGTGGGATTCCAGTGATCATGAATCACACAGATTCAAATCACATTTTACAATACAAATCCAACAAATGGATTCAATTACCTTGAAGGGAGGAACATTATGTGAGCTGTATTCACATTATACACATGGTGCATTAATGATTTGATTTTTCCTCCTTCCATTCATCTCCTGCCTGCTCTTTTTTTCTGCTCCCTATTCTCTGTCTCAACCTAGTATTAGTTTTTTTTTCTTCTTCATACTTTATTGCATCCTTTGCTCTCGCCTGTTGCCTCCCTGATCGCTTCCCTCACAATCCGAGTCATCCTCCACCTCTATGCCAGAGGATTAGAGCTTTATACTTCCTCTGCTGAGAACGGCTCCATATGATTTAGAAATTATTCATCAGTGAAACAATATGCCATAGGCAACATGGTAACTTTAAGCAGAGTCTTTATTTTCATATCCTCCCTCCTAAGGTGCACCTTAACGAAAGGCAAAATACATAAGAGAAACAGAAAGTTTAAGAAAATACAAAACGCCGGCCCGCTGATCGATCGCCGGGGTTTTCACAAGGTCTTGTGGTGTTTTTCGGACGTGTGAACTTTGCTGTGGCTCAGTGGTCCTCTGTGCTTCTTAGAAAGGCTGACAGTATCAACAGGGAACGAGGATGTGCGCCATGAAGAATTGATCTGCGTTGGACAGGAGATGAAAGAGGCGAGGCAGAAAGGAGCACGAGAGAGACGACAGACTTCTAATTAAATTGGACAGATAAAGGGAAGATGAAAGGCTGCGAGAGAATAAGTGCTAAAAAAGGTTTGACTGTTTGAATGACGCTGCACTTTTATATTGGAAATATGAGGAAGGTAAGAGAAGGACCCTTGAGAGGCTTAGATATTTGGATAAGTGTGCCGACAAATCTTTCTGTGTATCGCACCACTTGTTTAAAGGTGCTATATACGACATTCAGCTACTAGATGTTTCACAATGAAAATTAAAAAAGTAATGAATTGAATGGCCGTGATATGCGACGGTAAGCCAACTAGTGATTGCAACATTTGTAGAACAAATTCCTAATACTGGTAACAGCTAGTTAGCTATCATGCTCACTCTAGCCAGTCGCTAATGAAAACAAACATGTAACATTATTACCCATCAAGTTAATTATGCATCGAGGAGAAGAAAAGCCAGATCCAGGTCAAGTTGGAGCCCTTTAGAAGTGCGTAGGGCTCTCTATTCTGGAAAAGTCAGACCATTGTCTTTATCTTTGTCGGAGGCCTTTTTAGCTGAAGAACATGGTTTCTTTGGTGAAGGAATCCTGGAAAGTCGCCTTCAGCTGAACACTTCGAACTGCACTCTGCCATTGCTGTATAACACACACACACACACACACACATATATATAGATATAGATATAGATATATAAATAAATAAAGTTCTTCCCCCACCCCTCATCCCATTCTCTAATATAACTTGTCAGTCTATCTTCAGAGAGGGATTGAAAGCCTCTCTCAACAGCCCCTGCACTTTCTCTACAGTCATTTTCACAATAACCAAAAAAAAAACTTTCTTGCTGCATCAACAACTATCTCTTTTCTCTCGGATTTCCTTCCTGCCTCAGCGGCACAGTTAATCACCATGGCTAGGAATGCTAAGAACTTAATCTTGTCCTTACAAAAACAATATTCATCATGCTTCCTATCTGATTTCCTCTCCTTTACTCCTTCCATCTTCCCATTCTTAGCTGCTTCCTCATGGTTCAGCCTTCTCTTGGACCTGATCCTTATGACTCCCATCTCTTTCTTTCTCTTTGGACAGTCTGCTTGCCATGCCTCATGACTCCCCCACACCGATTACACTCGGGTTCTTTTTCACACTTTCTGCCACTGCACTTCTCATCTCCACATTTACCACATATCCCCAAATCACGTTTGCACACAAGTGAGCTGTGTCTAAATTTCCAACAACGTCTGCTCTGAATGGGTTTGGGAACAAAAGGCTGTACTAGATAACTGATGTGATCTAAGAATACTTTGTCAGACAGGATTTCTGATTCAAAATGCAACATAGTAGATCTTGTTGCGCACCTTTCTCCGTCACTCGTCCTGATCATTCTACGA
Organism: Euthynnus affinis; assembly: GCA_029490765.1. NCBI lineage: Eukaryota > Metazoa > Chordata > Actinopteri > Scombriformes > Scombridae > Euthynnus > Euthynnus affinis. The sequence goes on from CM055856.1 coordinate 3,358,637, forward strand.
CTGTCAACAAGAATTTAAATTCTTTAAATCTGCTTGCATCAGGCACATACGGTACTCCATCAACAGCGCTATGAAGTGAGAAACATGACACTTGGTAGCCATCTAACTCCTTCTTCAGTCAAAGGAGGTAATAATAATCAATCCACTTATTTCAACATCAACTAAGTTGACCGAGTTTGTCCTTCATCCAACTCAAGACATCATTTTTGTCAGACAGAACTCTCAAATCTGTCCTTGCTCCCGGGCAATTTTATTCTAGCCAAGAGGATTTCGCTTTTGTTCTCACTATCATCAGTGTAACTTCAAATTTCCTCTCTGTTCTTCTTTTCTTCCTGATTTCCTCCCGCTGCTTCTTTTATCCACCTCCATCTTCTGCCTCCCTGCCCCACTACACTTAACCCACACTGACGCAGACTTCTCATAATGCTGCTTCGAAGTGATATTCAGAACCAAGTGTAGCACACATTTCACCACAGCGTACTGTGTTGTTGCTGGTACTGTACCTATAGACTGTTGAATATATATATAGCAGTTGAAGTCTACATGTCTATATTCTTATCCACAGATCACCAAATTCTAACAATTAACCTGTTCTTTTGTTGGGACTGATGAAACTAATATTGCATATCTGACTCCATCAAGATAAATATCAGATATCATATCCGGTATCAAAGATTTTGAGAAATACGCTCCATTCTTAAAAATGTAATCAGACAGAATCCATTCAAAATGATATTGTATTATGTCTTTTTAATCTAGCCTTAATTAAAACTTGCTGCTTCTTGATAACTTGATTTCATTGCTTTGTATTTCTCCTCTCAGCTCCTGAATATGATTTTTTCTTTTTACCATCATTTGACTGTGGCTGTAACACCGTTTGGTTGGTCCAACTCTTACAAATTATAGGAGCTTCATTGTACAAATTACAGTATCTTCTAGTTCAATCAGGAGAGACTTCATTAGAGTGAAGAATTATTTTAACGACACATGCACAATAAGGATGAGAAATGTGAAAGTCTTTGGCTGTTAGTCCCCGTCATTACTTCATCACATAAAGGGGGTAGTGAGGCCGTGAGTAGAATAGAATACCACCTGATGGATAAATGGGCCGCATTTATATAGTGCTTTTCTATTCTTCTGACCACTCAAAGCGTCTGGACGCAGCTGGTGGTGGTGATGGATGAGGAGAAGGCTGAGATCTGGATGGATGATGAGAGGAGTGGGCTTATAGTGACCTCAGACCCGGGCTCTGGAAGTGATGAAACTAGAGGTGAATGGGATGGAGGAGGGTCACAATGATTCACACTGAAATGACGGCTGACAGTAAGAGAGAGGAGAACAGAGTTAAAGTTTAACAGCAAAGATGTGATTAGCTTAAAGCGATCGTGGCAAAATATGGTTGGTTTAACTAGAAGAGTAAACGTCCCTATCACCTAATACAAGGAGAGAGAGGGGGCAGCGAGAATGATTGAGTGACATAAGATAGTCCTTCTGATTGAACTTAGGCTAAGTTTCATTTGCATGAGTGATGGGAGGCCCTTATTAATCAACAGTAACCCAGTGAGCTCTAATAAACCTCCACACTCGTTGTCTCAACAGGTACTGTGACTGGAAATGCATCATACAAGGAGCCACTCAGACTGTTTGATGCGAATGAAAGGAATAGAGGAAAGGTTTTAATATTAATGAAATGTTGCTTTTCTAGTTTGTAACATTGACTAGCAGAGGGTCCAACAAAAATGCAAGTCTCTATAAAACAAAATTATGATGGTTAGTCAAAATTATTTAATAGATATGTATGTAGATTAAAAATACCACTTTTTAAACTGCCAGTCATATAAAATACAATAATAATAATAATAATAATAATAATAATAATATAAAAGTAGTTTCTATGTAGCAAACTACTTTTGCCATGTTGCAGTAGCTTACTGTGCTGTATTTCTCTGGGTGATAACTTCAATGCAGTGGATCTTCATTTAATGTAGAGTAACTAATCGCTTAGCTCACTCAGTCACTCATTTAATCAGTGTATTTACCAATACTTGAGTAACTGGGTTAAAGTCTGCTTTGTCCAATAAGCTGATTTCTTAAACATCAGTGTATTTACTATTACTTAAGTAACCGGGTTATAGTCTGCTTTGTCCAATAAGCTGATTTCTTAAACATCATGTTAAGAGGAAACCTTGTTCCCTAATCAGGTTAGGGTATTAGCTAGATTTCTCTTGGAGAAAGCCAGTCTCTAGGCTATTTATTAGCCTGATGTTTACATGTACACATGTGCAGCACAAAGACTTACAACAGCACGGAAATCTGGCATTGCTGGTCAGATTTCTTCTTCTTTATTTTTTCTATAATGATTTATTTAAATGAAAATCTTCCAACTTTTTTGACTATATTTTAAGTTTTTGTGTTGCTGATTGTGTTAAGGTGACGTTTTAAATTTGAGACCTTTTAGTTGTTTTTTTTTGCCTTTTTGCCTTTTCAATTTCTTTAAATGATTTCTCAAAGCAAAGTAACAAAAAGTATTGTTTTTTAATGTATTGTATAAACATTTTTGAAAAGTCAAATAGCACCCAGCCCTACATGAAACCCAAAATAGAACAGTTGCCTGCTGCAGGGGGAACGTTGTTGCTGCCGTGATACATCACATTTCATTATTAATGCCCCACAATTAAAAGTACATGCATCTCAACTGTTTAGCTTATTGCATTGTTTTTTTACAATAAGTTTTGCTCTGATGATTTGAAACACAAAGAAACACGAGAAGAAAGTGGTGAGGGAAAGTTTTCTTCATTTTCTTCCTCCATATCTCTTTTTGCTTTATTTTCATCAGCTGTCACTCAGAGACAAGGGGATTGGTTGGAGGTGTGGGAGCATGGCAACGGCTCAGCTCAGGGATTAGTGAGGAGAGACGAAGATGAGAAACAGAGCTGTTAGACCCATCACCCCCCAGACTTCAAATCACTGCACCTATAGCCTCACTGTGTATTCAGACCACAGATGAATGACTTGCCATCACCTTTAATGTCTAAACCACATGCAGATTACTGAGGTTAAAGTGTTTTTATGTAGTAAATGAACAGGTCAGCCCGTGACTTTGTTCTTCAGAGAAAACCAATTACATACTTAATGAGAACTGACTTGTATAGCTTAAACACTGTTTCATGCTGAAAGTCACCTATTTTTATATATATATATTGACTCCTGCCTCTTAATCTCCCTCCTCTGTCTTTCTTCTGTCATTCTCCCTCTCATATTGTTAGTTAGAGTCATATTTACAGTATCCCTCTCGTCCTTGGGTCTATATTTAACTTTACGTTAGTTTATCTAGTTAAATAACACATTAATGTGACTTTTCCACAACTTTTTCCTCAGTTTTCATACACACTCCAACCTCATGTCCGAGACATCATTACTCGCTTGTCAACACAATTATTCTCTTCATTTAAATGACACAAACTTGTATCAACATACCATCTCTCACACTGAGAGTGTTTTCCAACTGTTGGAGCAAATAATTAGATGATTCAGAAGGAGCTTCAAGGCTAGCTAATCACAAAGACACAACGGCTGAGTGAGTGCTAACACTCCTGATATCCCCAAAGTCGCTTTTTTCTTACCAGAACATGCTAGTTACATAATGTACTGTATTATACTTATCAGAAGGTTATTTAAATGGTCACAATTTTGACTTGCAATTTTTAGATGTTACTTTCACCAATTTGTTGCAAAATGACAGAAAATCAGTTGTTAAGTGCAACTTTTTTGGAAACGCTGCTGAAAAGTCATTTGGGGCTGCGATACATTAAAAAAAAAAACTATGGATTTACAAGAGCCTGGAGGGACTGAGTAGTAGCTGCCTATGCTGCTTGTAAAAGCTTTTCTTGGTGGATAACCAACATCTGACTTTAGCTGAAAATGTAGTGGATGAAATACCTCAAAATCCTGCAACTACAGTCTACAAACCACTTTGACAACCTGTTAACGAGTAGGAATATATGTGAAAAAAACACTGCAGATAAATAAAACGAGCAAATTTAGAAGGTTGTACACAGCACATCAGAAGTTTTTTAGGGGACACAAAAGAGGGACTACAGTTGAATAATGAGCTAACAATGTCAGAGCAATTTCTGATTGGATGAAACCAATATTAATGCAGCTAATTACCATACAGCTACCATTAGCCTTCTACTAGTTAGTGTGTAAATCAGAAACTCTGGAAACTCCTGTTGGGTTGTAACTTAGTTCTGTTGTTCTATACAACTTGCAGCTTTCTCTATTTGTTTGTATTCTCTGAAATTTTTTAATGTGCTTCTCCCTACTATGTGTGTAATTTCTGGATGTGCTTCATAGTTTGTTTTTGTCATTTTTCTCCAAATGCCATGTATGTTTTGTTAAATGGTGAAGCTCTTTTGTCCATTGGCAGAAAATCTCAAATTGCAGTGCATTGAGCTCATCCATTCATACATAAACCTCTGTATGGATTTATATATAACCGTGCATACGTGGATGCTAGCTGGGGTAAACTTTGATAGTGAGCTGCTTTCAGCTTTCACGGCTTCTCATTATCTGTTGTTTCTGATATGGAATTGTTTTGCTTCCTCAAATGTCAAATCTGACTCAACTCCAAATTCCAACTAATCTCCTTATTTGAATCCTTCAACACAAAAAAGAATAGGAGAGCAGCAGGTAGCGGAGAGGACAGTGGAGGAATGGATGACAGCATTGACAGTAGCCTGGAGCAGCCGGGGTATCAAACTAACAGATTTATCATCAGAAGAATGACACTGTGTCCTCAGCGCTGCCGTTCAAACTGTCAGTGGACCTCTCTGGGTTTAATAGTTGGCATACTAAGTGACCACTTTAGAGAAGCAATTTGTTTTTTTAATCATATTCTGTATGTGGAATATGATGTATTCTCTTCAGTATTTATATAAACACCGTGAAAAAAAATGATGTCCATACTCAATGAGTCCTTCCACTACTGGGTGATTTTTAAAAGCAAATGAAAAAAATATCTTGTTAAGTTCATTTTAATTGAGTTGTTTTCAATCAATGTGTTCACCAGTGAAGAGGATGACTTCATCAAACAATATTTTCTCATCCTGTCTGCAGGTCTTGTCTCTTGTTTTTTGAAAAAAGAAAAAAAAAAAAAACCATTGAAGCTTAAATTTTCCATCGAAATAAATTTGTTGAATGATTTAGCTCTCCCTTTGTGCCCAGCACATTTTTGGCCCTGTTAGAAGGATGTAAAACTCCAGCTTGCCTCAGACTGTTGCCAGTCGCCTCTAGCCAACGGTCTGCTGTCACCCACAATTTGAGGAACAATTTGGGATTGCCTGGCTATGCAATGAGGCAGGATGAATTGTAGGTACAGAATAGGCCCAGACACCCAGACACTCAAGAAATAGGCGCACACATCCAGAGACGTTTGAGGAGAGAAAGGATATATTTTATTTATATTTTACATCTGTGTTGATGTACACAGAGCTAGTGACAGGAAGCATACGCGGGGACGTGGTGGCAGAGGAGGAGGTGTGTGCCAGACGCAGAAAAGCAATACGGAGAATGAGAATCAGGCGTTAGGTTACATTTTCCCGATTCTGTTTGAAATATATACAAACTACATCTTATGACTCACAAATGATCAAACTGCATAAGCCACAAGCTCTGCTAAAACCAGTTGTGCAATGTTGTAGCACTTCACTGCTGGAAATCTACAGTGCAGTTTAGAGTCTTCTTGGGATTATATTTAAGGATTTACCACATTTATTGAGACGGGTTTAATGGTAACAAAAAAGTATATACAACCCCCAACTTGCTGCCACTGTAAAGCTTAAGCATTCAATCTTAACAGACATGCAATGAGCTGAGGGATAAAATGAACAGATGTTAGGCTAGAGGACAAAGCAAGTCCCCAAAATTCAGTAGCTTTGTCCATCCATCTGCTTGTGGAAACTGCAGCCTGTGCACACAAGAATGCGTGACGCCTAAAAAAGCCCTGGGTTGATCCAGTGTAGATGTAGAAATACTGCTGTTCCTGCTACCTGTAGTTGTCAACGCTGCATTGTTCCTATTTGACAAGGCGGCGGGAAAAAAAACAGCACAGTGTCATCATGTCAAGGGCGTCGACGCGTCTTTTTTACACCAGCATTCAATAACTTAAAACACAGGAGGCGTAAAAATGCAGATGTCTCATGACTCCATTTCTTTTCTGTCTGCAGTCTGACTTCTGTGAAATCAAAAGACGGTTTCATTATTGGCTGTTCAAAGCCATGCTGCAAGAAAGAGGCAACATGATTTCATGTGAATTTGGAATTTTGTGTTAAATTTTCAGCGTGTTTGGTAACTTTGGAGCATTTCCCCTTTTATGTTTCATATTTTTTTTGTTATGGGTTTTGAGTATCCCTGCGAGAGAGGTTTTGTGTTGCGTGAGTGTGTGTAGTTAATAACTTATGCAGCAGGGGTCTCTGAATGGGAGGTTGTTTTAATGATTTAATGGGCCATTCAAAGGATTCATTCCACTGGGAGCCATGGCGGCTATCTGAAAGATATGAGGCTGCCATTTTATTGCTGGCGGGGATTCGGAGGGACTTCTTTCCTCACACCGGGCTGTACCTGTGCTTACCCTGCATTTGCCCACGTAACGCCTTTTCATCATGTTGTACATTGAATATTGCACATTTCCAGACTGGAATAGCTCAGCGGAGTTTGCTCTGACTTTGTTGCACATTTTGACAGTTTCCCCAGAGGATTTTTACTTTCTCCTTAAAAGACATCACACCTAGACACTTTTCCTCCTCGAGAAAAAAAAAAAAAAAAATGCTGTTAGAGTTCTGTCTTACGTCCTCCTCCTGAGTTCATCTTGTCCTCCATCTCAGTCTCAAGATCACGTTGTGGAATAGAGGATGGTTTGATACCAAGAAAATCTGACTGAGGGAAGGCTTGTGTTTCTCTGCTGATTCTGCACTCATTTCAGGGTACCTGCACGGGTCTGCTAAGTGTGAGAAATGTTTTTTTATAACATTCAAGTCAACTTTTGGAAGTAATTTGGAAAAGAGTAGTTGTATTAGTGATACTACTACTCATACGAGTGGTGTTTATAGGTCAGCGTTTTAATTCGATGAAAGAAATCACATATATTTAGAGTTTAGATGAGGTTTCTGCATAGATCTCATCCACAGAACGTGATGCAGTTGGCATCGACTAAGAGTAGGTGGCAGGGTCTAGGTTTGCTTTGATTGAATTCATTTTTTTTAAGTGTCTGCAGATCATCCTCCAGCTGCTCCACCAATCAGATGTTTAGAGCAGCTTGTAGCTTGAGAGGCAAAACCCTAGAGCAAATGCTCTAATGCCTGTAAAACTTTGGATAAGCGTTTGTTTCTGGAAGTGATTTTCAAAATCTTTTATTTAATTATGTCCTTGATTTTCCTCAACACAAGAAACAGTAATCACCTGGATAATTAATCTGTTCCTTATGTTATGGCCACCACTTTTAATTATTTCCGCTTTATTTTGGAGAAATTGTGTTTTTATGTTGGTTTAGTATGCAAGATGGTTACTGATGAGCTTTGGTCACTGCGACTATGCAAGACGTAGCTCAGAGGTGGAAATCTGGGCTGTAGCAAATTCAAAACACTTTCTAATCGCAATTAGTAACACAACACAGCACTAGAGTTTACTGATTAGATGTTTCTTATCTAAATCCTGAAGGTAGTCATAGCAAACTTTTCTCTGGACTATTTTTTATGCACAGAAATAAGAATCCTATTAACATATTTTCCAACATAGTTAGTCACCTAACAGTGTCTGTAGAACATGAATGGGACTGTAACTTCCTTTTACTTCTGAAATAATTCATCCCCGTTTGCATTTTTGTTGCTGTTAGCACACTGTAACAACTGAATACAGTCAAAATGACAGAATTCACTTGTGAGTAGTGATGTGTTTGACCTTGGCCTTTCATGCTATCAGAGTCATCCAGCAGGAGTGAATCGCTCTCAGTGGGAGAGATGTGTTTCGCAGTAAGAAATAGTCGCACAGATCACTTTTGGACATCACACTTCTGTGAAGCCACAGTCTGCGTACGGCACATTAATTCATCGAGGGTCATAGCGACTTGAGTGGCGCAGCAGATATTAATCTGGAGCTGCATGTTGCCTCACATTTGCTGCTGCGTGTCCTCACTGTCCTGTCTCTGGATGTGCCTGCTGCACAATGAGCCCAATCAGGGAAAGAAAACGACTTGATTTCTTTCTACTTACCACCATGATGAAACCAAGCATGGCTAAGTCATCTTGGCTTGCCACTATCATCAATTGTTGCACAGAAGAGTTTTTATCCCTGTCAGAGTTAAATGTCAATGACGCTGCTGCCCAAGATGCACCACTCATGCTGGGAGACCACGATGCCTATTGACATTCACCTCATATAAGAGTATAATCAGAGCGTATCAGACTCAGGCGATTCATCTACGCCCACACAGATACCTGGCAGTGACAGAGACTAGACGATATCAACTTTCTGTGTAAACCACCTGGCCCTCAGTTTGGTTTGCAGGAGACAAAGACAAGAGCTTTAACTCTCAGCTTATTTCCTTGAACATCTTGTTTTGTGTGGGGAGTGCTTTTACATATGGCTGCTTTTAGTGTGAACCTTGTTTGGTCTTCTACTGGACAGATTGTGCCCCTAATTTCAAAGGATCTTTATCTCTCTTGCATTTCACTCTCTCGTTTCCTCCTTTCCATTTCTCTCCCACTTTGTCTGACTGAAACCACCCCCAGACAAAATATTGAGCTTAGAGTGGAGGTGCTGTTGGTCTGTTGGTGAACGTACATTTAGGACAGACAGGGTTTTTCACTGTGATCAAAAAGCTATGACAGTATTCATGTACACACACCTGGTCTTAATGTGTTAAACATCATTATACAGATCCACTGCTGCTCATGCTGCCCAAGGTAGATGTTAGAGGGGAGGACAGAGAGACGAAAGGGTGAAGAAAGAGATGGCAGAGTGACAAGAAGGAGAAAATGAGACATGAAGAGGGAGGTGGAGTAGATTGGGGAGCGAGGCTGAAAGGTGAAGTGAGAAGAATGTGTTTTCAATGTGTTCATTCTTTGGTTTTTACTCATACTTAGTTGGAAATCCATAAAACTATCCCAGCTTTGCCTGTTGGACATTATCTACAACCTATATGACTGTATGACTTTTTTTGGTTTGTGTCTTAGTTTCCATTTTATCATCAGTCACTGTTCACACAGTACAAAACATGAATGATGTAGGAGTGATTTTGAGTAGTTGCAGATGAGAACCATGAGAAAAACATCAAGAAATTCAAACAGTATGTAAAATGTGACTGCTGCTACAACCCACTACAAGCCAACCAAATGGCCCAAGATTGTTTTTCATTTTGCTGCATTTTAAAAAAACACTTTTTTAAAAAAAACTTTATTTATACACAGCAATTTATAAGCCAGAGACAATATAGATCACAAAACTACTACTGATAAATAAATACAAATACCGACAAAACAAATGAAATCAAATATGTGTGTGTGTGTGTGTGTGTGTAATGTTCTCTAAAAGAGCAGCAGTTTCTGTGCCTTGCAGTTTTGGAGATGTGGCATAAAAGTTTACCATGTCATTTGAAAAAAGTATAAAATTGGGCACATTTTTAGTTATTCTTTATTTATGAATGTGATATTTTCCTAGCAGACAAAGACGTTTTATACAGCCATCAATCAAAACCGAAACCATGTATTCTCACGAATAAATGAATTTGCTGAAGCAACTAAATATTGACAAAGACTCGTCAGACCAAATTAGTTGGAATAGCTGCAGTTACATTTTGAAAACCTGATGGATGGCTGATGCAAGTTGATGACATGTCTCTGCTTTCATTTTTCTATTGTAGTGCTATATTCACCAGGCATTTATCCAACACTCTGACATGTCACAAAACTGACATCAGAACTGAGATCACAGATTTCCATTTCGAATCTGATTATCCTGTTTGGGATGATCCTGGCCAGACATCTCTAGTGTGACAATATCACTGTTAGTGCCCAGTGTATATGGGCCTTAAGACACACTTGTCTAAGGTCAACTAATTTTGTAAACATCTGCTATAGATGAATGAAAACTACTTTGGACTGAAAGATGGATATTACACTGTACTGTAGCAGCCTATTTGGCATCAAGCATTCTAAATGAAATGGCACAACATGGTAATTAGACAAAAACAATAGAAAAGAGAATATGCGCCGCTAACCATTCAATGATGAGTTCCAAGGATTCCCAGTTGTGTAGTGCTGACAAAAGGTGTTCATCTGACTTTCAAAAAATGTTGATATTTTACAGGCAGAGGTTTTGAAATACCTAAACAAGGTTTATAATTTGAGAGGTCAGTTCTCTCTTTACTTTGGTGTTCAGTAAACACTATCACCTACCCCAACATATGCTATGTAGACAAGTTACTGTGAACTTCGTGATTAACAGAGCCTTCCTGCATTTTTCTCAAACTTTCTATGTTTCTCTGTTTTCTATCTGTGTGTTTTGAACATTCTCTGAGTTGGAATACATTCTATGGAACTGGTGGACTTTGGATTAATTTAAGTAAAGTACGGCCTATCTTCCCTTCTGGGATTTATGGATTTTGGATTAGGCTATTCAGCGTGAAGTGCTTCCTACCTTCTCCACTGGGATTTGTGGATTATTCAACTTAAAGTGCTTCCTACCTGCTCTACTGGGATCCCTTTTCTCTGGAGGACAGTGGCTGTCTCTTCCTCCAGCGTGCTGCCTCAGGTGTGCCACAAAGCCCTGTCTGGCTCCCCTGCTCTCTCTATCAGTGCAGAAGCAGCACTGTCTTTGACGGACTCTGGTGACTGGGGTTTTTCTTCAGCTTGAGCTCCCCTCATGTTTGCTGTAATGATCTCCACTGTATGACCGTGACTGTGGCTGCTACCAACATTGCCATTCTTCCTGAACAATGCAACTGCTTTAATTATGATGTCCTACCCTGCCACACAGCTACAGAGTTTAGACAGCTTCCTAATAACACATGACAGGGTTTTTTTAAAACACTGCCATGAGTTTAGGCTTTTAGGAAATAGACCTTGTTACATCTATAGAGGCTTGGGCCGTGGTTTCAGTGTGGAATATGGAAGCAAAACAAACTTGGGTGTCACATCACGAGACTATCCTACACCAGGCAAGATGCAAAATATCGAGTCACACCAGGGGGCACACACTTGACCTGGTCATCACTGACTCTGCCCCTTTGATCTTTAATCTCCATGTCCCTATTGGGATATGTGAGGTCAATTTTTCACACTCTGCTCCCTGGTTCATTCATGACCTGTAGAAAATAAAAATAGCTGGATGTGTCCTGATATGACGCTTCAAACGCTCTGGGCTGTCTGTCTATAAACTGGCCTTCTGAACATCAAAGGACTTACTCAAAGTCCCTTAAAAATGCTCGATTGCAGTACTATTCCAACCTAATTAATAACCTAATTAAAGCATCTTTGTTCCATCATAAATCATCTCCCGAAGCCACAATCATCTTCACCAAGCGAAGCTATAGAAGAAGATATAACAGCTTCATTAACTTTTTCAGAGCCAAGGTCAAAAACATCTGCTCTCTGATGTCTAGCTTTTCCTCTCTGCCTTCTCCTGTCATCGACCCTGTGTCTGGGAGCACGCCATCTCCATTTCATTTTACTGGTGTCAAGCAGAGCCACATTGAGGAAATCCTTTTTGTGCCCTGGGCACCATTCCCAGAGCTCTGCTCAAATCATGCATTCCCATTCTCAGCCTCAAGATCACTAAAACTGTCAACCTCTCCCTTCAAACTGGTACTTTTCCATCTAAGCTCAAGGTTGCAATCATGTGCTCCCTCCTTAAGAAGACCACCCTGGACCCAGAAGTTCTTGCTAGCCACAGACCTATCAGCAACCTCCCTTTTCTGTCCAAGGTGTTAGAGAAGGTGGTTGCTTCTGAGCTTCAAAGTGCTTATGTCTCACTGTAAGGATGCATGTCTAGATTGCTCCCTGCTACCTGTGGTGTTCTGCAAGGGTTGGTTCTCGGCCCCATCCTGTTTAATCTTTAAATGCTCTGCTTTGGACATATCATCAGCAGGGATTTTGATTCATTGCTATGCTGATGATACCCAGCTGTACATCAAAACTGCTTCGAGCTCTTGTCTCCGCACCTGTCTTAGGGAGAGGCCTGAATAAGCACCAATTTACTCCAATTAAACAGCAGCAAAACTGAAGCATTCCTTATTGGTACTCCACACCAGATTCAGTCATCCTTCAAACCTCTTCTCGCCTTTGATGGTAAGAACATCTCCCTTTCCTCCTCAGTCACTAACCTGGGTTTTAGGTTTGACCCTCAGGTGACTTTTGATTACCATATAAAACGTCTATGCAAAATCTCTTTCTGCCATCTCAAAAACATCTCTAAACTTGTCCATGCCTTTATCTCCTCAAGACTGGACCCCTGCAATGCGCTCTCCACGGGGATCCCTGGCAGGAGCATCCAGAAGCTCCAGTGCATTCATAACAGCACTGCCAGGATGAGATCCTGATGAGAGTGTGAAAACATGAACATATTACACCAGTTCTATTTTCATTACACTGGCTCTCTGTTCCCTCTAGGATTGACTACAAAGTCCTGCTTCTCACATTCATATCCATCAACGTACATTTGCCTCCCTACCTACAGGGACTGATCATACCACAAACCTCCACCTGCATCCTCAGATCTGCCAGCAGCTTGTTCCTACAGGACCCCAGTACTAAGCTCCACATCATGGGGGATCAAGCCTTCGGCTCTGCTGCACCACGCTTGTGGAACAGCCATCCTAACCATCTGAGAGCAGCACAGACCCTAGTCCCTTTTCATCTTAACTCTTGTTACTATTTTCTATACTGTAGCACTTTGAGTTTTACTATGACTGAAAAATAAGGTACAAATTGCAAGGTAAATGTATTATCATTTTTATTAACATTTTCATTACTATTTGCTTTTTTAAAGATTTTCAAAATATGGTTAGTGTCAAACATCAAAGAAAAACACACACTTTCACTTTGATAGTATGGATGGTTCATTTTGTTCTGCTGACAAAATCCTTGCTTTTGTCGTTTCATTCACAGCCCAAGGCAAAGTGATATCTATTACTGAGTTACAAGGTGCAAAGTTCATACATTTGAAGTTTTGATCACTGAAAGTAACATTGTACTGTGAAAGGCGATTTATTTAACATCACTCTGTGAGCGTAGGCGAATGTCTCATTTTTTACACAAGCCTCTTCAGATGCATGTAGCGTAGATTGCTGTGGGCATGCAGTAGACATACTTGACGGTGAAGGACATTTTGTGATCTCTCATTACCCCCCCAGCATAGAGGCAGCAGTGTTTATGTGTGCATCGGCACTGCTGCGTGTGTATTTGATCAGACGCTAATTAAAAGTCAATTAGCCTGCAGCCCAGTGGGTGACTGACCTCTCTAAACACAGGAAGGATTGGGGATGTGAAAAGCTCCCTAAGCTCATTATTTACCGTGACACTGTCCTTCTCCCTCTATTTACTGCAAACTCCTACTGTCTGTCCACCTGCCTGCATCTGTCTCTCTGTCTGCTTCATTACTTTATATGTTAACCATACTGAGCTGAAACATACATAGGGAAAAAAGTCTAATTTGGAGTTGCTGACCTGCTGCTACATGGTTATTCTGGACTTTAATGTTCTAAAAATAAGACAAATACAGTACTCTGTTGTAACATTCCTTGTTTCATTCCCTCTTCACTTTGTGATTACACTCATGCTCGCTGTTTTCCTCCTAGCCTTGAAATTGCAAAGCGTACTTCCCTTCTGGGGGAAGAAATCAATGTTGGATTGATTGACTGAATGGCCCCCTTCTTGGGAGCAGTGGTTGCAATGTTGTTGCAATAGCAAGATAAATATAGAACACTCCATGAACACCCTCACCATCGTCTACCACTAATACTACTTAATACTGCAATTTATTTTCCAGTGTAAGTAATTATTGGCTGTTGCAGTAAAAGTTGTCCAGAAAGTGTTGCTAAATCCTGCTGCAGGATCAGAAGCTTGAGGCATCACTGTTGAAGTCTGGAACCAAATGTAAAGAAATAGCCATAACGAACAGTTTGGGATGAGATGACAAGAGGTTCACCTTCACACAAATAATGTTGTAAAGATAAGATGTCACAGTTGAATTAAACTGCAAAATATCATAATTGTCACATTACACTGAGAGCTGGTTCAATACGAAAACAAGAGCAAGTTCCCCAGATGCCTTGAAATGATCTTGTTTTCATTACTAAAACAACTGTGACTATACTTCATATGTATTGAACAACAAAACAGTAAGTGTCCATTGTGTATAGTCTCTTGCTAATATACTAATTGTGTTTCTTAATACACATAATGTAGTTTTAGTAGACACACAGCAGTATATTATTTCAATCCCTCATTTAAATTGTCAAAGACTTCAATTTAAAGTTAAAATTTAAGTCAAAAGTCAATAAAACATATTTACATTAAGGTCATGATACATTATTGGTTCATTCTGCTAAACTGTTGCACAGTGTTTTACAATCATATTTTTCAGTTTGCCATTATGTTTTTAGTTTTTAGTAAATCTCGTTTTAGGTTTGTCATTACTTCCATGCTTAACACAAGTTTAAATGTACTTTAAAATTTAAAGGGACTTTGTGTAGAATTACAAACTTCAGATTAATGCAGCCAGTGGTGGTACAAAAGAATGTGACCTGGCGACACAGATAACGAAGGGCTCAAAGCAGTTTTCATTTTCTCTACAATCAAAAAACATATGCCATCAGAATTATTTGAAAGATCTTATAATCACATAAAAACTACACCAGTAGAGGCTTTAAACTTCAAAATGACAAAAACCCTCTAATGTGTGTAACTACAAAAAGCTATGCTCATGTTTACTAACCTGTCTGGTCAGTGATGTTTTATATTAAAAGATAGCAAAAGGATGAGAAGCAAAAGATCAAATGTCAGTGAGACCATATTATCCTGGAAGCACGACTCACTCACTGCATGTTTAAGATTTAATTTCTACTTGTCACGTCCAGTGGGCAGAAAGGTGAACCAGAGCTAGGCGACACCATATTTTCGTTTTTGAGAAATTAAATGAATCTACAGCGTCTCAATTAGTGGGGATGGAATGATCTCCTGCTCTGCAGCCATGCTCTGATTGATGATTTTTTACACAGAAATTTGCCTCACACAGCTTTATCACTTTGATTAAGTAAAATATTTTCATGCAATGTTTAAATGAGGCTGTCATATTACACCACCCGCTAGTAACAACACATTGCCAGTTTCATTATTACAATATTTCCTGTCATGAGAAAGACATGTCTACCACACACTGTACCTGTCAAACATATTAACACTATTACTAACTGACTGTTAAAGTATTTTATAGTTGCTATGGCTTTTATTTACATAGCAATATCAATATTTTATTTCCATCATTTATAAGCACACTCTGATGAGATGATGAAAATTATGCTAACTTTATGGTAAAGTCAATGTAAAGTAATATACACAAAATGTCAAATCGCGAGGCTATTTAATGAATGCAGAGGCCATGTTAATGATTACATTTCCATTAAAATTCAAAGAAAATAATAATTGATCCATCTTGGTTTGACCTTTTGTACAAATTAAAACCAAATACTGAAATACTAGAACAGGCAGCGAGGTATTAAACTGAATATGACTGATACCATTTGTGCCAATAACTGAATCATCTAAATGATGGTACATCTGTGTGGTTATTAATGTGCATCATGTGTTGCACCAAGTGTGGGAGGGTAGACTTCTATAATGCTGACATTCATTTTCTTTTCAACAATGAATGATAGAATGAGAAATATGCAAATTATGCATTGAAAACCGGTGTCTTATGGGATCTGGCAGGGTGGAAATATGAAGCACTTCCATACGTGCAATATAATATGATACAAATCAGTGATTCATAACAAGAAATGTATGTTGCTGCATCTACCTGACCCTGCTCTGTGTTCTCATGCTGACAGAGGTTTGGTAACAGGAGGGAGCGTTAGCACTCGTTTGTGCGATACGTGTTACGATAAGGCCAAACATCAAAGCTGGCTTAAGAATTTCCTGTTACTGCTCTCAGAGGTTATAAGCAGGCTGTTAGTGTGGCTCCCTATGGAGATAACTGGACCAATTGAAGGACAGTCCTCAAGGGGTTCCAAGCAAAGGAAGTGAGAAGTGGATCAGCGGTTCTTATCGCTTCAGGATTTTACTTCGGCACGACTTCCTGCAGGTCTGCATTAGAAAAAGATGAACATTTAGTGAGGAGTTCTTTCCTTATCCATAAAACCATCAGAGGAGAGTCTCTGAAAAGGTTGTGAAAAGGCTTTCAGTGTATCTCCCATCCTGGCTCAGCTGAAATGCCTCATCAAGCACTCTCTCTTTGGACAGCTACAGCAGAGTGTGAGAGTGACTGAGAGCTGAGAGTGACGATGCAGCTGGAGGCAAATACCGCTACCTGCCTTTTTCTTTATTAATGAAGTTCCACCTGGGAGGCTGAATGTGGCGCTGGAAATGTTCTAAGTGTTTTCAAGGAGGTATACATTTTTGTGTGCATTATTAATAGTCACTGTAATATTAATTATTTTTACCGTTCCCAGGAACACTTGTTATTTGCTCACTGTTGAACATTAAATTATTTAGCCGCAGTGACTGCAGGTTTGTTTTGGACAATTATTATTATAGCAAATTTAAAAAATTGTAAGACTGCCGTTGTTTGGTAGTTTGTTTTTATAAGATTTAATTTTTTAAAATAAAATATACACTCACTGGCCACTTTATTAGGTACACCTTGCTAGTACCGGGCTAGTACCCCTTTTTGCCTTCAGAACTGCCTTAATTCTCATGGCATAGATTCAACAAGGTGCTAGAGATTTTGCTCCATATTGACATGATCTCTTTTCATGATCATGCAGTTATTGCAGATTTGTTGGCTAAACAAACATGATGCTAATCTCCCATTCCACCACATTCCAAAGGTACTCTATGGGATTGAGATCTGGTGATTGTTGAGGCCATTTGAGGTTAAACTCAAGATCACAGTATCTCTAGGATATGGTAAAAACACATGTTTTCAGCAAACATTAATGATACTTTTTATGTCATGAATTGAACAAAATTTAGTAACACCCCCTCTGGCAGATACCACAGCTTGCAAACAGTTTTTGTAACCGGCTAAAAATCTTTCAATTCTTGTATTTGGGATTTTCTCCCATTCTTCCTTGCAAAAGGCTTCTATTTCTGCAATATTCTTGGGCTGTCTTGCATGCACAGCTCTTTTCAGATCCACCCACAGATTTTCAATTATGTTTAAGTCAGGGGACAGTGAGGGCCATTCCAAAACCCTGCGTCTCTTGAGGTAGTCCATGCTGGTTTTCGAGGTATGTTTAGGATCATTAAAAAGTCCTCTTTTCAGCTTCAGGTGTGATGTTTGCTTCTAGAATTTGCTGGTACTGTATGTAGTAGAATCCATTCTTCCCTCCACCTGTGCAATGTTCCCTGTGCCTCTAGCTGCAACACAAGATAGATGATGATAGATCCTAGTGTTTCCCCTAGGTCGAGTGGTTTGGCCTGGAGGGATGGGGGGATTAGCAGCCACATATTTCTCCATGTCTGTTTAGGGTCATCAGGTAAGGGTAACCCATTGGTACTAACTTCAGAGCTAACCCCCTTCTTGGTCTTGACAAGCTACAGCATTTATTGACTGACACTGTATTTACACACACTGCCAGACTGACAACTTATTGTTAACCTTTTCCTCTGCTCTGCTCGCATTCACTGCTCTTTTGCTTAACTTCTCACTCACTGATGCTCTGCCCTATACCTTAAAAGGAGGTACGCTACCTGCAGTTTCCCAGGCAACGACACGGACATTGACTTACGTTTCGAAACATCGCTGCTCAGAGGCTCCCAAATTTTATTGATTCCAAAATGAATGGATATTTGGTGTTATTTTTGGCGTTTAAAAAAATATATTTTTTAGACTGGCGGGGGTTCTCGTTGACCTGGCGGCCCGCCAGGCCTGTGCTATTATAGGAGAAACACTGGATCCACCCCCATGCAACAGTTGGCAAGGTATTCTTTTCATGAAATGCTGCTCTTTTTTTCTCTAAACATACCTTTGCTGATTGTGGCCAAAGAGTTTATTTTAACCTCATCAATCAAGAACACTTGTTTCCAAAATGGGTCAGGCTTCTGTAGATGTTCTATTGCATATTTCTGTTGTTGGATTTTATGATAAGTACGCAGATACAGTTTTCTGCTACTGACTCTTCCATGAAGGTCTGCACAGTGGAACAGTGCACCACCACTCCTGAATCTTCCTGCAGGTTTTTCACAATCAAATGGGGGTTTAGATTTGCCTTTCTGACCAGCATACAAGCAGTTCAATCAGGAGAGACAAGTGAAGTAAAGAGTAAAGATAATTGTTTATTATAACAGATGATATAGTGATGATAAAGAAAGTCTGTGGCACTTAGACTCTACAGGGAGTAATCAAGGGGCATCAGCCCTGAGCAGCAGCAAGATAAAAACCCCCATGGTGTCCAGCTACTGGTGGTGATGGTGGCTGATGACTCAGCTGGCACTGATAGGTTGATGTAACTGATGAGGTGATGAAGCTGATGAATCTGCAAAGACCAATTCAATCTGAAATCAAGATTCATTGATTTTTCTTTTCGTCCATTTTGGTGCAGTGAAACAAGCTATTAACACATCCACAATATATGGAGCGGCATCAGCATTTATTTGGTCTAGTGTTTGGAATATAAAATATATAAAAGATTCACTTTCTTTGTAATTCTGTTGGTTTCCATTAATTCCTGAGAAATATATCTGGCTTTTAAGCTGCTAAGTGCTCTACTATGTTCAACAGCCAGTTGCCAATTGTGCTTATCTGCTGTTTAGCACTTGGCACATAGTGTAAAGTGTGTTTATCAAAAAGTTACTTGCGGCTGAAAACAATGTTGAAGAGAGACCTGAGACTGAACCAAAACTTTAAAATTTGCAGAGTGTGTCTGCACACCTTTCACATTACATTTAATTTGATCCACTGTTGATATAAAAACATTAATTTAGCTTTAAACTGTTTGCTCACAATACACAGAAGCTGGTTTCATTATTTTCCTCTGTTCTACTTCTTAAAGGTTGAAGTTACCAATTAAAGTGGAAGATTTATACTCACTCTAAACCTTCCTTTTGAAGCAGTCCATAAACGCTATTGAATGTGGGTGAGGGGTTCTCAGTGGGTTTTAGTGGCCATTTAATTCCACATTCTGTCTCTGTCAAAGCCTTGAAAACACCTACAACCCCCACCCTTGTTTCTTTTCTCCTACGGTCAGGTAATTGGTGTTAGTTATGAGCCAGCGTCTGAGAGATCCAATGATTGTGTGTGTGTGTGTGTGTGTGTGTGTGTGTGGTTTTACGGTGCTGGTTTGCACCTTAAATGAGGGCCATTTTCATGAGTAATGATAAGCCTGCAAAACAGACGGAGAGAAATAAATTGAAAAAAAAAAGAAAGAATTACAGAGATAGCACACAAATACAAAGAAAGAATAATGAGTTGACATCATCTATAAACCCTACAGTAGACGTGGCTCACATTTGTGTGATGTGGCACATGAACAGTTTGAACACTCGAACCTCTTGTGGGTCTGTTTGTGAAAATAATTTGTGCAGTGATGTATCAGCTTATTTAAGTGTTTACAGTACGAATGAGAGCCCAATGTCTGTAACAAAATCTTGTTTTCTACACTGATTCATTTCTCACTTAGAAGGCTTGGATGCTTGTTTTCCATTCGTAATCTCAGACAAATGGCACACTGACTAGACTTACACACACATAGACACACAGTACTAAATATTCATATAGCACACTCGTCCCACACAGCTGCATGTATCCTTTAAATTTCACGCTTAATGTAAGCAGGCAACCACAACCGTGTTGCAAGTCCAAACCTGCATACAGTCTCTGTGTCAGTAGTAGGAAGCTCATTTATCCCTCTCTTTTCCAATAAAGATCATTGTTCGTCTCGCTGAGGCGTTGCCATGCCCACATGCATGAGGCAACAATATATATGTCAATATCAGCCAGTAGCTGTCAGGTTATTTATTTATTTATTTATTGTTATTATTCCCGTTATGGGAATGCATCATATTATTTGCTACAGGCAACCATTTTTCTTGGTTTGCTTGAGCTTTGCAGCAGAATAATGAATGTTAGAGCAAGAGATCCCACCAGCACACCTGCTGATGATGATAAAGGCTCAGTGGAGGGCTTATATGTGGAGTGCTATGACAAATGCTGCACTGGCCAATTCATGATCCATATCAAAAATCTCTGGGTAACATGGAATAGTAAGCCAAGGCCTCCGTATTTACTCATGATATAACATTTAAATAACGTTTTTGCTGGTAAATAGCAAGAGGACTAATGACCTGCCTGCAGTTTCAATAAATGTAATGGGATTCAGAATTTACTTGATTTGTTTTTTTCATAAAAGCCGCTGACACACTGCAGTTCTGTTTATTCATATGATGAGTTATTCGATCGTTTCAATTTTGTAGATTCATTCTTTTTGAACCCTGTTGCAATCAGCATTTATTCATATGCATGCAAATTATTGAAACGTATGTTGATTAATAAATTAGTAAGTTCATATAAAATTAGTGATCAACCATATTAATAAATGATCAGTTGTTTAAAGTTGTGAATGCATTCATTTCCTGTAAATCCCTTGTGCGTGTGAAGGCAATCTGAATCCAACATGAGAATGGTGCACTCCACCACTACCAGTAAAAACTACTGTACAAGAGAGGTAATTGCTCAATTTAAAAACTTATGAGCATAAATGATGTCTTCTCTTGATAATGGAATAAATAAGTAAAACTCATACCCAAATTCACATGACTAAACTTGGAAGCTCTATGCTGGGCTTTACAGGATTTTTGGGCCTAAAAATGTTTTCTCCGACTAGAAAAAATGTAGAAACCACAATTTCAGGTTTTCAGTTTTCCAGACTATATAAGCAGACTGCTTCGGTTAATTCGTTAGAGCTCAGTTAGGGTGTATGATACACAGTCCAGTCATAGAAACAGGCCTGTGTCGATGGTAATGTAGATAGAAAGGATGAATCTGTGGAACAGATGGACGTGTACATGAACAGATGGACTTACTCTCCACCTCTGAGCGTTCACATGTCTTTCGGGGAGCAGCCTTATGACTTTCTACTGCTATGGCATGGGCTTAGCCATTGACTCAGACTCAGCCATCAGGAAGAAAAAAAGAGAGGAATCAATACCTTTGTGTATGTGGGTGGAGGTGCGGATGGCAGAGGATTTCATTCAAATTCAGTGTTTGTCCTCGATTTTGTGTGAGGTAATGTTGCGTGATGACTGCTTCATTTAGTGAAGGTGATGCACTGAAGGTGACAGACTGTTTTGGTGTCCTGTCCGTGTGATTCTCACCATTTCCCCCTTCTTCACCCTCTTTTCGGAGGTGAAGCGCGTGTTTCTGGCTCCCACTGTTTTGGAAAGGCCAGCAGCTCCCGATTGAAGGCCTGACATTTGCCACTTTACTCTGTGTAGAAAGTGTAGGCGGAGCTACTTGCCCTGTTGTTGACATTTTCTAGGACTGATAGGATTTTTTATTTTTTCATAAGACGGTGAATGTGAGATTTTGTCCTTTTCTGTTGCCATGTAAAAGAGAGGCTGATGTATCACTGATGTAACTACATGACAGATCCGTGTTAGCAAAGCCTCTTAACACCACGCCTTGTTCCAGGGTGAGGCTGTGAAGGTACAGACAGACGTATGAACATTATAATCTGTGGTTCATCTGTTGTATGTTGTTGTCTCGTTTTTGGGTTGTTATTGTTGCAGCCTAATAAACTGCAGTGGAGTGGACTGAGCCAACAGTCTTCATACTGGCATGAACAGATTGTGCCAGATGTAGTTGCTTCTCATTGCAGTGGTTAATTATCTCTCTGAATATTTCCCTCTATATCTATTTCCTGGCGTTGGTGGAGCGAAGCCTGCAACCCATCTCATCTCATAGCCTTTTTTCAGCCTTTCAAATCATCACCCACAATTCAAAATTTGTCGAGTAAATTCAAACATCCGGTCTGAGTGGCTGTTTTCTGATTGAAGCAAAAACAGAGCCAGTCTGAACACAACAGATTGAAAGTTGGTAACAGTACTGAACTGTGTCAGAATCAGACAGATTGAACATTTTAAAGAGCAACTCCACGCTACATTCTGTTTGAAGGAAAAGGTTGCTGCCGATCACAGCTGAGTGTGATCTGCTGTGGTCTATTATACTTACAAACCATCTGCCACAGCTAGATGGCAGCACAAGCGGGATATAGGGTGTAGTTACTCTTTAAAGATGGAACTGCAGCAACCACATTTTTTGTCATAGATAGTAGTGTCCATAAACTACACATTTGGAGTTTAATTTTGTGAATATTGTTGGGAAACAGGTCAAGATCAACAATGTGCAAGTTTAATGTTTTACATATTAGTTTTTACATGAGCTTCATCTGCAGAAACTGGTTCTGGGGCATTATGACTGGGGACATCAAAAGATGCTGCACTTAATGCTTTTTAGTGGACTTCCTCTCTGCATTAAAAACATGTACATTGATAATTGCTTTACTGTGTCAATTAAGTATTTTGAGAGGTTTAGCCACATCTGCTAGTGCTACAATAGCTTTCCTTCACCATATTGTCAAAAGTATAGACGTGTGAAGCAGGTCCAGGGGAATCAAAAAGTAATTTATTTTTATATTTCAAAACAGTTGGTGAGGTGAACCGGTTCTCAATACCCAACCTTATTAATAAGTTAGTCTGAGCTTGACTGCAAACTCACCAGCTGTTGTTTAGCCAATTAGTCTATTCTCGTATACTGTTCTGCTCTGTACACTCACTCAACTTAAGTACAACACACACTGACTGGAGCTAATGTGCTAAAAGTAATGGTTTTCTGAAGCAATGATACGCCTTGATGCTGGGAAATAAGAGAACTGCTATTATTGGGATGCACTAACGTGCATCATGATGCTAATTATGTGTTTGCCTAGAAAGGTGCAGATGTTTGCTGCATGTTGTCATGGAAATGTTTCATCATCACTCAAAAACCATACAGAAACATAAAGAATTGTAGACACTGTACAATACATCACATTGTCAATAACAATTATGAATGTCCAAACTGAAGCAAAGCTAAAAAACAGTCAGGTCCCTAAATGGACTCTCTAAAACAGTAGGCTTAAGACAAAGATATCTCTAGTTAACCCTAGAGGTCAGCAAACAATCTTCAGATAGAAACAAGTTCAAAAGTTCAACTAGCCTAGGAGTAGTATCTCTTCACCGACATGTATACCAGAATGACAATGACAAGATTTGTAACATAAACAAAAAAGATTTATAAAACGATCACCGATTATTCAGTTTTCTCTCACAGCGTGCTTTCCTTTATGCTGCGTTCTGACTGATTCGACCTTAGTGTCAACTGGCTAACAAGAAGAAAATGTAAGGCTGGATAATGCAGTACTAAAGGAAATAGCTGCTCAGTCTGAATATCAGGCTGCTGAGCTTTCAGCAGTAAAAAAAAAAAAAAAAAAAGTGTAAGTGTAAACAAACAAAAGAGAAGCACTTTCCTCTGGTTGTAACTTAAAAAGATCAATCTTAATCTACTCATTAGATGCCTTTGAAACTATTTACCCAGTCTCTGCCAATAAGCACACATACTGCATACACAAGTGCATACACACACTGACACGCACACACACTTTTAACAATGCTGGGCAAAATGACTGATAATCTGTTGATTAGATATTTTTTTAGGGAATTTGAGGCTCTTACTGCCAACACACTCTTCTTACCTCTCTCTTAGCTTGATCATCTATACTGAAGACACACACACACATGCACGCACAGCGCATCAAGACTGCTGGCAGTAATTTAATCAGATTTCGCATTACTGTGTCCCTCCACCCACCCTCTCTGTCCCCGCATATGAATGTGACAAACTAAGGGAAATGTCTTTTTATACGTTTGGCATATCTGTTCCCAGCAATTCCCAGCGTTACAGTTCATCTGTTTCCCATCACTTTATCCAATTTCATACAGCTGAATGAGACAATGCAGACATTATCCGTTTTTTTCCTGCTCTGTCCATGAATTCACAGGAAGCCAGAGCTTCTGTGGTGAGAACTCCTGTGTGATGGATCGTAATGGAGGGAGACATTGCACAGTTTTGACATATTGGAAATGCAATATCAGCTATATTCATTTCTGCAGATGGCTCCCCAGTTTCACTTTAGCTGTCCATGTCACTTGTCATCTCACTGCTGCTGTAATATTATCTGTACAGCAGAGGGGACCCATTGCCATATTGTTATTTTGTTTCACTACTTTGCAAATCATATGCTTCTTTTGTACAAGCCCGCCTGCCCTCAACAACTTGGGCTGGTTTTGTTCTCCGTACACACACTTATATATTGTGAGTGCATGCAGGGATTAGTAAGAGCATCAACATCACAGAAAGAGACATATTGCTTTTGAGTGTCCTTCTCCTTTGATCTTCTACATAACTATCCAGCAGCTCTCTGTGACAGTGAAAGCAGGATATGACTTGTGATTTTCCAGGGCAAACAGTAACCTCACCTTAAAATGTCTGTCTTTTGCGTCAGCCTCTGTAAAGCAGGAACCAAAACTCCATATAGTTTTTAGTTTACATCCACCTGGAAAACAGAGGCTATGGTCAGCTTCACCTGAGAATAAACTAGGACTAAATTAGCATTTTGTTTTTACATTATTATTCAGTCCAATTGTTTTCATATTCAGTGGTGACTTATATAGCTGTCTCATCAAAGTAATTTTTAGATGACATTAAAGCTGTGGTAGGGTCCGTCTTATCCTTCCTTGTCACTGTTTTTCTGGCTCTGGCACAGGAAAATGTCCCTGATATTTATTCCGCCTACAAAGCTCTTATTGGTTTTGTTCTTTTCCACTCTGGGAAACAATCGTCAACAACTGCCAGAACTATTGCTGAAATAATCAGACGTATTTGACGATGTAGAGGTCTGGAACCAGTTCAGATCAGCTTGGTCTTGTGGCAGTTATCCCAACAACAACAGGTTTTTGTGGTGCAAAAAGTATAAAAAATGCAGAGAAACTTATCAAACCTCTACTGATCGCATGATCTAGTTTATCACTCTGCATATGAATGTTACTAACAGTCATATTTTCACCAAAATACACATCACCTTTCTCAGTCTTCATGCATGACCCCTTAAAGCTTAGAAGCAGGATTATTTTTTGTTTTGTGCTTGTAAAAGCATCCTCGTCTTTGCTCTTCCATTGGTCAGAAGAACTGCTCACTCACTGGCTTTAATCATGCTCCCGGAGTGGTTTGAGAAGTTTGGATAGATATTTAACATTTGTATTCTTCTGCCATGATCGTACGGCCTCAGTGAGCACCGGAGCTGCCTTACAAAAGCCACAGAAGGAATCGAAAAGGTGAAGTACCACTTAAAGTTTCAGCACAATGGGACCATCATTCTCCTCAGTATGTTGATTGCTGATGACAACAAACTGAAGAACAGTACAAGTTGTTTCAGTGGTTCAGAGTCAGGTCATGTGCATTCGGAGGAGCAGGTATAGGCTTACCGTTTCCATGGCGTTGTATAAAATACTGCTGTATATTTTGGTTTCGGGTTTTGTTTAACTCTGCGTTCAAGCGTAGACAAATTTAGAGATTCATTTCATTAAAATATAGTTTTGTACAGCATAGACCTGGACCATAGTAATAATATAGATCAGTCTAGATTCATGTGGTTCAATGATTTTTTTTTATTGTGTTGCATCCAACAGAATACCATCTCAATTTGCAAGTGTCATTGCAAGCATCCCTCTTAGCTTCAGACAGCTTTATATTTATGTTAATTCCTATGCTGATTAAGTGGCTTTGGGGAAACGCCCAATTGCTCTGTTGTTAACTTGTAAATAGATGGTGTTGACATGCAGTTGATTATTATTTTTTGCTAATGTTGTGGTAATTATAGCTTCACACAATGGTAGGCGTTAAACATGATCCTCTCTACGGCAGGGAATCCTCCCACTCCTGGTGCTCTGATCAGCCCACTCCCTCATAATTTTTTATCCTTCTCTTTCCATTCATTTGCAGAAATGACGGAAACAAAAAGGCAAAAATCACCTCAGTAAAGTTGAAAACTAATTTAATATTCCCCTTTTCCAGCTAAAGGTCTGATTCATTATTTCACTGCATTTTCTTCTCTGCTGGCAATAAACAAAACAAAACAGATTTGGCCATACACACACCTAGCTTGCTCTGTCCTGATTACTGTCATATATACACATAATCTTCTAAATTGTGGCTCCAAAATCATTAGCGATCTCTGTGATTAGTGCTTATTTCATTTCTGTCTGTTATTTCATGGACCAGTGGCTTCGCTGCACAGCAGATATGAAATGCTGCTCCAGCATGGCTGCAAGCTGCTGTCAGGACAGTATATTATATTGGATTATTATCCAAGGGTTATTCGTCCTCATTCTCAGGGAGACTAAGCCAAAATCGCTAATTCATGAGGGCAAGTCACTTACGCAAGGAGGAAACTAATGGATGCTGGATACTTCCTCACCAAAGATGTTTTATCATCTTTTGGCGCACTGTTATTTTATTTTTTTTCTTTTCAATAAAAAGACACCATCTTGTCACAATGTCAAGATAAGATCCTTCTTCTTATAGAAAATCTTAACTCTTTTTCACACTTCTGTACAGTTGTGTGTGTGTGTGTGTGTGTGTCCAATGTATCACTATCCACCTTGAGTAAAATAAAATAAGGGGAAAATATTTTTTCCAGAGGGAGTTATAATTTTTCACCTGAATTCTCACAGAAAATGCAATAAGTGAATAAATCGATGAATGATTCAAGTTTGACTTCACACATTACTACCTCCATTCTTGGAGAGCTATGTCTGTCAAAGGCAGGCTTTTTGATTTGGAGGCCCTTAGTGAAGCCCAGTATGGGGCCTTTACAAACAACCAAGGGCG
The DNA here is from genome assembly GCA_029490765.1 of Euthynnus affinis. Taxonomy (NCBI): domain Eukaryota; kingdom Metazoa; phylum Chordata; class Actinopteri; order Scombriformes; family Scombridae; genus Euthynnus; species Euthynnus affinis. The sequence continues at coordinate 3,385,835 of CM055856.1, forward strand.
CATGTGCAGCCACAGAGAAGAAAACACTTTTGTTCAATGTCATAACAGCTTATATATGAAATATAGAAATAAATCAAGTGGAGAACAATGATTTTAGGAGTATAGGTAGAGGTAAAATCAAGCACTACTTTACTTGTTTCTCTGACAAACAGGGAAGCTACATCTCCAGTTCTGACCATAATTGTCTGGACATTGACTGCTGTTCTTCTCCAACAGAAATCTTTTACCAGAAAGACCGCAGGATACATTTCAAGCTGTGCTTTTTCACACGGCTCCCTCCGCTTGTCAAGTTAAGGCTTGTTGAGTTTATAAACGTGTTCATCTTCCTCCCTGCAAGGCATGTTACGCACGGTTGCCTCCACATATGAAGAGTTGCTGCAGGGTCTTGGTTCTAAACATGGATGTGGATTCATAACGGGAACATTTGACGGAGCAAACCTCCACAATCAAACTCAGAAGTGATGTGCAGATTTGACCAGCTGATTGGATGTGTTTTTAGTCGTAGTCTTTCAGTGCAGCATGGGTGATGACAGACTAGCAAGAATGCCATTTAACATATGGTTGGGTTGAAGTTCATGTTTACTGTAACCTTGCCACTAGAAAAGAACATTGATGTCAGACAATTCTTGACCTCCTTGACCTCCACAACCTTGCATTCGGCTTCGCTACAAGGACAAACTGCTGCATTGGCACTGAATGTTGGTGTTGGATGGAAGTTGCACGTTGTTGCAGTTTTGACTAATATGAATGTCATTACTAGGAACTCTGGATTGGGAAAGCAGTGCACATAACATCCACTAAAAATGTGTTTTTTGGATTCTGCTGTAGTCACCACACTGTTACACAAGTTAATGGGTATTTTGTTATCGACCTTTTTGTCTCCAATGGACTGCAAGCCTCATTGGATATTAAGGGATAATGAGGCTTTGCTGCAGGTATTGATCATATCAGGGTTTCAGGAAGCTCCACCATGTTGCCAAGTCATACATATCAATAGTGTCTGTCGAAGATAAGAGCCGATGTGAAGAACAGAGTCACAAGTCACAAAGACCAAAAGAGCAGTTTTTTACTCTGAGAAATGAATCCTTTTCAGATCATTCTTCTTGAAATTCCAAGAGGTCCATGCCGTCTTCAAAAGGGCCTTTTGGAAATGAGCGCATGGGTAACAATGGCTATGATCTTGACAGTGCATTAAGCACATCTTAGCCTTGCAGGGGTGACATCCCCTCCACATACCATTGTGAGGAAGACAAGACATGTCATCCAGTCAGATGAGTTGGTTTCCTGTCGGTGATTAGGAGCTGCCACAGGTCCCCCACCTCTGTCCCATTACTCAACCTTGCATCACACCCAGCAGAGTCAGCCAGACTGTGACAGGTGAGATAGAGCCCCACTGGCCATCAGCGAGAGGTGACTTATTAAAAATAATGGGTGTGTGTGATATGATTGATGAGTTTGGGTTGACAGCTGGTAGTCCATAGCTATATCTGGACACCTTCTGCACCGACATGACTGACATGCCAGGAGACACGCAGAGCGAAAGAGAACATGTCATTTCAATATTTTAATTTTCCTGCACCTGCAAGAAGAAAGGGTGACTGAGGGGAAGGGGAGCGATACAATTACTATTCAGGGAGTACGTAATGTTCGACCCAAACTTTTCTTTTATTTATTGTCTTTCTGAGGCATCATCTGAATGTGAGTACACACTATAATAAGGCGAGAAATGTAGTACCACAGGGCACAAAGTCCCAAAATAAATACATTTTAATAAACCTTTTCTGTTTTGATCAGAGACATACTGCAGGGGAAGTTATGGGCTGTGGAGTTCACTGAGGAAACTTTTAACATCTGCTCTAGAATACTGAATAGGGAGAAGACTGACACCTTTTTTGAAGACTGACAAAAGGGAATATTTTCAAGGTAGAAGTTACTTTGGCTTTTGAGAATAGTTCAACAATTTGGGAGATAACACTTATTAGTTTTCTTTTCAAGAGTGAGATGAGATCAATGTCCATCTCATGGCTGTGTGTTAGGTATTAAACTGGAGTCAGGATGCGGTTTGGCTAATGCAAGAAAGTTTGTGGGGTTAACTTGTGCTCACCAACTGTATCTTGCAACCTGCACAATAGCTAAAGACCCTATGCAGAAGTATTGGGTGGGTGGATAAACTGATAATAAGGAAATGTATGGGTTAAACAAACATATATACCATGCAAACAAAGTGCTATATATGTCAGCAGAACACTACTATGGTAACATTGATGTGAAGATGTTGACATTAGTCCCTTACAGGTTTGACTTTTTTTGTTGGCAGCTCAGTTTTTAATTGATTAGTAAAAGGGTGGATGGCACAGACATAAATTAAACAATTTGTCCTTTAGGGAGTGTCTTGATGTGGTACAAATCAAAATCTCCTCTGTTGCTCTCATAGATGTATGTAATGATATATAGTATGGTATATATTAGTTTGTATGTGCTTATGGTTTGAGTGGCATCTTTTTCATTTGGAGCCAGGATCTTCCAACTAAGGAGTAACATGTTGTAGTGCACATTATCATAATCAAGTAACATTAAAGTGAAGTAAAATATTGTAACAATAGTCAGACTCAGTGCAAGTGTCAGAGCAGGCGAGAACAGTGGGTGAGCAAACTGTCAATCACAGCTGCCAACAAACGCCCACATGGCAGACATCAGTGTAACTATAAGTCTTCAAGCCTATTAGAGGGCCTGGATTTAGTGACACCATAATGAATGTGAATCAATGGGAGTCAGGGATTATTAGGAGCCAGCATCTATTGGCCATCAGTGGCATTTCACTTTAAGGTATGTCCAAATCAGCTTCAGAGTCAAGCTACGGTAGATGCTACTTGGTTTGCTCTTCTGGCATTTACCCATTGTCTTGTGTCAGTGGCCAAAATGCATTGGAACCACCTGTCTGACATCACTGTTGACTGTCTAATCTATTCCTACAAATGTCCTGATCCACCAAACTGAAAGACTTACCATAAGAATAAATCTGCTTCAGAGGTGTTGGTAGATATATATTTTTTCACTATGGAAAGACCCAGACTCGCTTGTTCCCTGTTTCCCTTTGTTATACTAAAGCACATCCTGACTCCAACTCTGTATTTAATGCACAAACATGAGATTGATATTGATCTTCTCATCTCACTCTTTGACAAAAAGCAAATATACGAAATTGCTGAGCTATTCCTTTAAAGCACCATTGGAGCTGACAGAGTGGCATTTCCACATTGGCCAACCAGGAACTTCTGTATATGATTACTAGACTAGACTTTCCAAATGTTATTGGACCGAATAGATTAAATTCTGATAGCGAAATGAGTCGTTTCGCTGGGGTTGTGATACTCAAAAAAATGTATCTGCTGATTTATAGACTTGTCTTTCACAATGTAAGTCTATGGAAAAAAGGGTTTTTTGGGGGTCAGTGTGCATCACATTACAGATATGAAAGTTGTAATTCCACTATGTCAAATTGGCTTTAAAGCCTGGCGGTGTTCGAGAGGGCTTGGTTGGCATCCATAAGTGTTGCATGAACTATTCCGGCATTGCCATGGCATATGCAAAAAGGTGCAAAACGGAAATGTTCATGAATGTAGCTGTGTGGGTGAATAGTGAAAATCACTATAATTTACTGGGAAGTATGTGTGAAAGAGGCTATAGAAAATCAAAATGGAAGGCATTGCTGAATAGATCAACTGACGGTCCAAAGGCAGCATGTTAATCGATCAGGTCCTTATAGCAGAGGTGAAAGCTATTGTGTCTCTGCAACACCCCCTTGGAATAAACTCCATTAAGTGGAATAATTCTTAAACACACAATCCACACTCAAGACAATAACCTTGGTCAGAGTTCAGCTACAGGGATTTAATTCACTTTTACACTCAAGGGAGTTGTTTGTCTCTTGATTCCCAATTACGTTCTCACTTCCTCTATTTCCCTCCTCTCATTTTTATCTCTCTTGCTCCCTTTGAAGTTTTCATGCTCATCGTTCACCCTCCCTTTTCCCTCCTCTCAAACAGCATAAATATCATGCTGGCAGCAGTGACTGCAATCCTTTGTGTCCTATCGCAGCCTGGACTCACTTATGTGCTGTCTTGTAAAAATAAAAATTATTGACTTGCATGGTAAAATTACGTTAAGGTGCAATGATAAATACGTTCCATAAAACTCCTAACATGTCACATCCATCCATCCATTTTCCGCCACTTATCCAGGACCATGACATTAACATGTCACATAAATGGCAGAAATTGTTTAATGTGACGTGGGTGTGTTTGGGATGTGAGGGTGTTTAAGTTACACAGGAAGCTAGCTTGGTGTGCAGGTAGTGGAGTGGCGTGCATAAAGCCATAATGATGAGTGAGGCAGCTGTATGTGTGTGTGCTTAAACCCCTCCTTTCCCCTACTCAGTGCCAACCCTATCGCTAACGCAGCAGCCCTCTGCATTATTTATCCCCACAGCAGTACAACCACTTTAACTGCTGCCACCACAGCCGAGGAGGCAATGGAGAAAGTGCACACCTTGCAACTCAAAGACCTTTTTCATAAACTTTACTCCTGTCTTCTTCTCTTAGTAAGCCTTAAGGATAAAGGCCTCTTTTCTACTTTCCCTTCGTACCTCCAAGCTCCCATCTGCTTTGGTTTTATCATAAAACGCCTTCTAAATTTTCCCATAATGGATATTGATTCGTCAAACAATAACAGCAGATCACGATAGACAGCTTGTGCAAAAGCGGTGTAACCTTGAAACTTGGAGGCTCTTTATGAGACCTGATAAACTGGTTGGCTGACTGTTACATGCTTCTGCTGTTATGCTTATTTCAATTTAATCTTCAATGCTTTTCACTTTATGTCCCGTCTGCCAGCAAAGCAAATGGGACGAGCAAGAGAATTGTCTTATTACCTGCTTATACTATAATGGAAAGATACAAAAGGGTTGACAGTGGAATGTCACCAAGCAAAAAATTAATACAGATCTCTTGTACTTTTGTGGAAGGGAAAGTTGGCAATTCATAATGGTGCATGAATACTACAAGTGACAAGTAATAGCAGAGTCAGCATGCGGTACCTGAGGAACAAACTCTTCACAGGGCTATGTCCAATCTCAAACAGGCCGTAATATTACAAATGCAAAGTACTCATCATCTGGTGTTGCTGTTTATTGATTTTTAACAGAAATGGCCTGCCTGCATCACTGAATCAACTCCAATAATGAAAAAGATGGAAAATATTTGAACAAGAGCCAACATGGCAGATATGGTAAAGCTCTTTCTCGTGATAGATGAAGCTTTGCTGTGTCAGTAACATTGGAAGTGGGATTTCTAAATATGGTGCGCTCTTCGGGGTATTTTGATGGCTCGGATGCTACATGGACAGAAGGAGATAAACAAGGGGCCAATGGGAATGGGAGCACAAAATAAAGAAAAGATAGCACTCCCTTTCAGGAGCAATAATCTGCCAGTTTTTTGGCATTACATCAGCAAGCCATTTGCAAAGCGGTGATAAGAAAATAGGATTGTATGCAAGAAAGCTAGATGAATTCGGAGTGGTAGGGGTCTGTGAGAGACCTACATTAGGAGCTCATCAAGTACTCTAGATAAGGTCAGATAATCAGAGATACATTTATTTAAAATGTTGTACATTTTCCATTCATGACCACATCTGTTTCCAAATGTTTGAATTACATAGGAACATTTTTAGGAATATTATTTGTGGGTGGTTGGCTAACAACTGACCTTTCATCATGACAGGAATATACACTAATGGCCATGTCATCTTTGACTTCCGCTCTGTGGGAGGCACAACACGGCACACAGGCAAGGTCATGCCATGTTTGCAGCTTCGCGCTTCCAGACATTCACACTTGCAGCTGTGAATACTAATGAGACATGTTTTGTTGGTCAAAAGGCATTTTAATTGGCGGCAGATCGGCTCTCAGACCTCTGGCTTGGAAAGAGGGAAACTAATGTGATATTGGCAGCAACTGAGTTTGACTTCTCTGACATTTCATACCCTGACTCAATTAAAAATATTTAATGTTTAATGTTCTCAACAAGAACAGAAATGAGCACCAAAATAGTCCTGCCATGAATTAAACTTTTTGTCATTTTTTGTTACTGTGCATGAAAAGGTAAATCTAACTTAACTGATTTTTGGCCACTTGGTAGGCAGCTATACAATCTTTAAACACAGCATTTACATATCATCACCTATGAAGTTGATATGTAATTGCTTATTTACACATCCAGCAGACACTGAGCAACATTAGCAAGCATTTGGAGTCGTGTTTCTGGACACTGTACTAACAAAAGTGCAATATTCACTCTGCTTTTAGTTCTGTTTTGGTGAGGAAGACCAAACCTTTGAGGAAAATATAGCTCTTTAGCTGCTAAATACTCAATGATGTTCATCAGATAGATTCTAGCTTTGTTTGTCTGCTGTTTGATGCCGGGCAGGTTTTATATAGTGAGAGTTTCTTTTTGCTAAAAGCAGCTGCCCATTGCTGTTGTAAACCATGTTGATGAGAGTGGTAAGAGTTAACCAAAACAGCAAAGTTGTGGCCTGTAAAACCAAAACATTGAGCCGAAAGAACACTCTGTATAGATGATGGAAATATTGCAATGTCTTTCTTTCACTTCATACAGAGTCATTTGAGCCAATGTTTATATAGAAATATTGATTATTGCGGTCTTAACAATATAGGACATAACACCTCATTTTACAGCAGGTGATGTGGACACTAAAGAACCAAATATTAGCTGGGAATCTATGTTGGCTCACTGGCACTGATCAAGTCCCATCCAAGCACAGGTTATCATGGTGTTGTCTATTACAGGGAACTTTTCTTTCACTGAGAGATGACAACTGGGACATACTTTATAACGCAGACAGTAGTAGTCAATATTATCTATTTTGCTTTTCACAGGTGCAATTCACTTCTTAAATGAGAATTGATGTCTTTTTTTCCCATTGCACCTTTTTCAGGCAGAGTGGTGTTTCCTGAACTATTCTACATGTCTGGACAGTTTTGAGAACTCATTACCTTCTCCCATCTGACAGCCCTACCTGAGGCGGCAAATCAGGAAGGAAGTGAGAGAGAGGGAGAGACAGAGACAGGGTCAGGGGCGAGGGTTTGCAAAATAACAGAACCCTACTGTCAAGGTTTTGTTAGTGTCTTTGTCATCCAGTGGCTCAAGAGGAGCCTCTCTGTCTGGCTGAGGTCTAATGGGATGTTGACCCAGCCCTGGACCTGTCTGTCAAACATCATCAGTCTTGACAAAAGGAGTGAAAGAGGGGCTAGCAGTGTCCCCCTGAAAGCAATTCTTCCCTAAGGAAGCCAGTGGCAAGAAAGATGTTGACAGTAGACACTTGGGAACCAATTTCACAGAAAGGCAAAAAAAAAAGAAATTTAGCTATCTGTGGCAGGTTCAAACACACACACACAAATATATAATGGAACAGCAAATGACTGCTGGGTAATTACGCTTAATGCTATAGTATCCGACCAATTAGCCAGCGAGGGTTAAATGGAACACTTCAATCTCTGGAGGGTTTGGACAGCTGCGTAAATGAAGTTTATATGAGGCATCGTTAGAAAATGCTTTAATTCAGGAGAAGCCAAGGTAATGTGGTGCATGTCAACACACTGTTTCTACTAATGAACTGGGTTCTCTGCAGTAAAGCTATGGTGAGATTGCCAGGCCTCAGCAGACATGAAAAATGACCGTTAGATTTTGGACCACCACCATATGGGCCCTCTGTGGCCCCTCTCCTCTCTGTGCTGAGATGTCTGGTGAGTGCAGAATAATCCACAAAAAAGAAAACCCAGCCACATCTTGTACCTGCAAACGAGGAGTGATGGTGCCATGAATATTTATCTGCCGTCCTCTTCACTATGCTCCAGCAACTCCTAGTGTGTCATTTATTTTGTGCAGATACATATCTGTCAGGAGCACCTCTGTTTTGCAGAGGTGAATGAACCTGTAATATGGTACTTCATATTCTTCCGATCCGCACCACCTCTGTGGCAGCATGGTATTAGCTAGTCAATCAATCATGTCAGTAAACCATCCATGAGAAAGCCAGTGTCAATAAAGGAGGAGGAGCTGGATATGGAGATGGATTTTTCATTTCATAGAAAACCATTTTTAAACTCTCAAGCACTGAAAAGCTGGCTATTGGCAGTGCACTTTGCCTCCTATTTTGTTCTCTTTTTCCAACAATATTAAACATCAGTTGTAAACATCAGGTTTGGTTTTAGTACCTTAAAGTTGAGGACATCAGCTTTCTTTTTTGGCTCAGAATTTTCAACCCATTATGAGCAATCATACAGGGAAAAGTATTAGTCAGAGAAGTCAGAGATTAATAAGAATCTCACCAAGAGTAACCTTGATAGACCGCAATGCAGTATGGCAGGATTAGTGTCTCTTACCCCAAAAAAACCTAACAAAAAACTTTTGGCTACTAGCCATAAGCCTCTTGATCTTTATTAATCATTTCTTTTTCCCATTTTTTACTTGAAATATATACTTCTCAAATATATCCGCACATGTCAGAGCCCAAATCTGATCCAAAATATGTGAGTGGACAATGCAGAGCATTCAGAGCGGGCCTGGGCCTTAAGTTTTGGAACTCTGGATCTCTAACATCGTAATAGTATATAAATGACATGTTCTATCCTTTTTAACTCATAATTGTTATCATCACAATCAACATTTCTCTCTTCATCTACATATAAAACAAACATCTGGATTCTACAAGCCTGATGCTGTGTTCACATCATGTGTGGTGGAAGTTAGAGATGTATGTTGTTTATAACTTTAGAGCATTCTGATAATTGGTCAACCAAGGACTAATTGTAGAGTTGGTCATGTGAGCATACAGTGAGCTGGATATAGAATAATATAATAATTTGCATTTAATCACCTTGAATAACAGGTCTTTGCTGACATGATGCATCAACATTTGGTTGCTTTTGCATGTATTGCTGAAATGTTTAGCTCCAAGTTGGATATATTCAGAAAAATCAGATTTTCATTGACTGAATTTCGAATGGTATTTGGTAACAGTACATGCAGTAGATGCAGCCTCCATCTGTGGAGTTTAGCTTATCTGCTAAACATGCTGCTCACGCTATGTTTGCTCCAAATATTTGTGCTTTCTCTGTAGTGGTGTTTCACAGTCGCCATGGTCTTGGAACATATGAGACAAACTTGTTTTGAACTGATCCTGGAAGTATTTGCTCATTGTGTATAGGGATCTGAGTGCTTCCATAACGTGGGTGACCTACGCTCAGCAATTTGTAGTCAATCGCTGCTGCTGCTGATCTGCTAAACATGCTGCTAACACTATGTTTTCTGTATAGACAGGGAGTAAATGTCCATTCTTGATCAAAATTCTGTTTTTTGCTGTTTATTTCTCTCTTTTTAGAGCACTTTTCTCTGACTCATGTTAAACCTCCTCTCTCCCTGAAATGTTGGAGTCAGTTGGCAGAATCCTGAATCCAGGTTGCTGATCACTGATTTACTCAAAGTTTATTAACATTAAACATATTGCGTGTCCAAATTACACCAAATTCGACACTGCACTTCCTTGGGTCCCCAGCCATATACCCATCAAGAGTGAAGTCGATCAGATGATTGGTTCTTGAGATGCACGAAGGACATACATACATACAGTACTTACAGACAGACAGACATACAGAATACAGAGATTCCTGCCTTTAGTAGAGAGATATTTTGTCTGAATACTGACATCTGATCACAGGCATTAGTATTTTCATGCAATAAAAATTAGCATCCTCATTATCTCAGTTCTGCTGCATTGAGATCCTATTTCTATATGCAAATAAGGGAGGCAAAGCTGGCAAACTTCTTAACAAAAATGGGAGCACTGCTGGATACCCTCAAAGGACCGCCACATTGTGACAGACTTGCCTTGCTAACTTGTCTGAAACTACTTGCTGTAAGAAGGCCATAAGGACTAGAAGGTATTCTAGTTATGTTCTAATTATGTTCTAGTTACGTATTCACACATGTGCAGCTGACAGACGCAACAGCGCAGCGTATGGATAGAGGCACACCAGCACCAACGTGCTGAGTAACATTAAAAATGGCAGCAACATAACCTGGCACAGTGACCACATCTTCACACACACACACACAACTGACATATGCAACAGCGCAGCATATGAATAGAGTTCCACAAGCACCAACATGCTGAGTAACGTTAAAAATGACACCTGTACATAGCATGGCACAGCACACATATTTACATATACACAGCTGATAGATGCAACAGCATCATTAATCAAGTCTACACTTGTACACCCAACAAAAACTCTACCCATTAAACAATAATATTGAAATAGGCAGTCCAAAATTGTAAATTAGCTTACTTTTCATGATTATATCAGGAGACAGCGGGGCTTGGTGTTGAACACTGAAATAATTTAATAACAGTCCAACGCCTCAGTCAGTTCTCTTTCAAAGGAGAGCAGGGAGAAAGAGTTCATTCTGTACGTCATCATTGATGCCCTGATGCCAGTTTTTTATCCAAATGACAGTTGAAAAGAGTCTTTCAACAGTACAGCCTGTTGCTGCCACTGATGGTTAAAGGGCTGAATTGGCAGCCACATACGTGTCGTTACTATTTGGCACTTGTTGAGGAGAAACTGGCGCAGGAGTAGGTGTCTGGCTTGACAATAATGGCTGAACTTGAGCTGAATTCTCTTCCCTCTGCTCCTCATGACATCTTTTTGTGACTGTTTTGCCATAGGTTTTTATCCTAACCTACATTAAAAGTAGCTAGCTGGCAGAAAGTAGGCTTCTTTTCCTCGGTGCAATGTGCAGCTGTACACTGAGAGAAAGAGAGGGGTCTGCATGCAATCTGGCATTTACAAAATTCACTGCCGTTCAAAAAATCTGACCTATCATCATCATCATAATGTAAACAAGAAGCAAAAAGCAAGGATTGTTTTATTTTTATTGGTTGTGTAGTCACATTTGAAACAGTACTCACTGACTGCTATTCACTGGATGATCTACCAAAAAAGGAAGCCTTCTAATTGGGTGGGCCCAGGCCCACAGCTACATGCCAGACTAGATGATGACAGACTCCTTTTCAAAAAGCGTCAACTTCTCTCTAGAAATACAGAAAAGAAAAAAAGTCAGTATTTTTTGCAGCCAATCATTATGGTCTCAATCAATAACATTGGGCTTGTGCCAGTTATCATTTTGAAAATTTTGGCTCCATTAATAGGATTTGAAGACTTACAGTAGCTTTGATTTCTACAATATGGCATTGATTGACTACTGTGATTTACAGTTCGCTCACCTGCTGCTCTCCCAGCTCCGACTATTGACTATCGGACTATTGACACAATATTTCAGTAAGTTTAATGTTACCTGATCAGCAAAAGTTGCTACCAAGTGTGCAATGCTGGGTGTTCCCAGTAAGTTAAGGTTTGCTTCAGTCTGGGGTAGCAGAGCGTGTTTACATAGCATGAAAGGCAACACCCTACACTCCTTATTTGGAAAGCCCGGGCTCCAAATGGAAAAGATGGCGCTGATCATGAGCAGAAGCTTTGGGTTTCCAACCCACTCCTCGCTACATCCATCTTTAAATACAGTCTGTGATTAAAACATGTTTTTTCTTACACAGAAAAGCTACCAGGTACAAATCACATGTTAATATCAGGTGTAATTATGGGTATAGATCAAATGAAATTACAACACTGCATCACCAACTGTACCTTATTATATTTTTCCTCAATACTTTGAAATAATGATCAAAGAACATATGTTATGGATTGTGATATGTAGCTTGTATAAAACATGATATTGATGTTTAAATTTTCATTTCACTGTTGGGGGTCCAGCGAGCATTACTGCTCCTGGTTTATTAAACTGTTCCCATCACTCACTTCCTTTCAATCACCATAGCATTGAAGTGGATGGTTGGTAAGGTGATTACTATTCATGAGTAGGGACCTCAAAACTACAGTCTCATTTACATGTTTGCTTGTGTTACACATACACACACTTATACTTTTCAAATAAGCTGCACTCTGCAATTTTAACCCAATCTATTATTCAAAAATGCCTCAAAGCCATTTGGTGGCTCTTGGTGAGGTGGTGGTGGAACAAAGGAGACAGTAGTGGAGGAGGAAATGGTTCTCTACATACAGTACCTCTAATAGAAGTGTGTAATTGTGTTGTTAGCACACACAACAAAGAAGCAATGGAGAGTTTTTATAATATTTGGTGAGTCCTATTGAAATCCGGGCCAGTAATGGCAAGGTGCTTTCCGCTTCTAAATCATTACATGGGAAATTGCCTCTGTTTTTTGACTTGCTTGCTATTGTGGGTTCTACAGTTTCTTGGCTTGACCTAATAAGACCTGCTCACAATTCAAAAGCTGAAGGCTTCTGTAGAGAGAGGTTGATAATGTGAGAATGAAGAAGAGTGCCTCTCTGGCAGCCAGACCTGTCGCTCACTTCAAAATAACACCTGTAGCCATCATGACTCTCCCTCTTTCTCTCTCTCTCTGTTATAAAGTTATTCTTTATAAGATTTTTAAAAACTTGTCACTACCAACTTGATCCTACTGCAACATTTAAGATGTTTAAATGACATAAATCATTTGAACCTTGTTGACGCAATTTAGAGAAATTCATACCCAATACTGTAAGTCAGTAGTCAATCAAACAAGAACATACAGACATCATACACTTACTCCTGGAAAGTATTTTGCTTTGAACAATAACTCATGAAACCTAATAATGTGAAACTCTTGTAATTCATTATCATATAAGTAAAGATTGATTTCCTTAATTGGTGCTGTTGGCTAAAAAAAAAAAAAGCAATGCCATCAATGTGCACATCACTGCACAGTTATCTGTATGTGCAATATGTGTGTCTTTGCATCAAAGGTGAAGAGTCCTTACTTATCATTCCCCTAACTTTATCTGTTCTCAGGTGTTCACCAGGTACGGCAAGTGCTATATGTTCAACGCTGCAGAGGAGGGAAAGACACTCCGCACCACCATGAAAGGAGGGACTGGTAACGGCCTGGAGATCATGCTGGACATCCAGCAGGACGAGTACCTGCCAGTGTGGGGGGACACAGGTAGGCCTGACAACATGCTTAGCTGCTCTGCTTGCTTTACTTTGAACAGATCCACATGTGAAGTGTGTGTTTGTAACATCTCATGACATGTTTATAGAGTAAGCCATCAAAGTTAATTAGATAAAATCACATCCTTTTTCTCCCAAACCTTTCTCCTTTACTTATGTAGAAGCCAAATCTGCTCATCTTTTCTCTGTTGTTGTTGTCTTAAGATTCCTTCAAGTGGAACTCATGTGGCTGTGTGTTAAACATTTGGTTAAAGTAACAGATCACTGTTGCTGTGTGATTGACTTTAAAATTAGACGCTGCTCTGTTTCCTTTTCAAAAAGTTGGGTTGGGTTGTATTACAGTGAGAGGTTTGAAACAAAAACAGAGTAGGCAACAAAAATAATAAAAATGTTTAAGAAGTTTAACTCACTATGTGCCAACTTTTTGTTTTCAAAAACACAAATACACCATAACTCATGAAGGCTGTTCATGTAGTCATGTATCTCTTTCTCCTCTCTTTCTGCTTCAGTACTTTAGATTATGTTTGTTCCACCAGGATCAAAGGCAAATATTGTTATGTTGGATTACTGTTACACCGGCACTTGATGTTGGTAGATTACATCTGGTACTTTGAGTGGATACGTACAGTGTCTGTCCGCTTTTTTCTGGCACTTCAATATTTCTGCATGAGTCAGTAACACTTTTGGACATGCTAGCGTAATGTTTGTACACCAAGCCCTCTTTTACAATGCCCCTTTTACCCAGCACTTGATTTACTACAGTGGTCCAATACACTACAGCATGAAAACTGAATATATCCTGACTGAAGGAAAATGAAAAAAATAAAATGGAAAATATCTGGTACAAAGCAAATTTCAGACTGTGCAAATCAAATAAATCTTCTCCCACACTGAGCCTTTGGGCCATGGGTGGTTTTTTTCCTCCATTCACATTATTTAATTTATCCTTAATTAACACAGCAATGATTCAGTGTCCTCCTGATGAAATCATTTCAGGGACAGTTTCACATCCAGAAACTCTTATTAAAATTTAAATGAAAAAAGCTGTGCAAAGTTTTAGGATGTGTAACACTTTCTATGACACCCAGGCCTATAATGCATTATAAGCTTACTTAAAATGTGTCTGCTTACAGAACTGTATAATTACAGTTAAGCATTCAAAAATATTCATAATGCTCTGTAACAATAATCATCATTTTATAATGATTTATATGGTCAAGTATCATAATACTTCATAATTGCTGGTCACTGACATTTTTTTTCAATGATCATAGTCTATTATAATTCTCATAGTTGTAGGCTAATACACTGTAATCATTTCATAATGCATTATAATCACTCTTATACTACATTATGCTGTGATTATAAGTAAGTGGTCATTGAGTCCTTTAAGCAAAGTGAAAAAAATATAATTAAATCTATGTGTAGTGAAGGAAGGTTCCCACAGCAGGTCTTGAAACCTGGTCTCCCAGATCACAGAAGGCTACGCTAACCAGTCAGCTAAAGAAGTGAGCTGTTGGTCAAGGGCCAGCGTGTTTGGTCATCCATGGTCATTTCTCTCTAGATGGCATGGGCCTGCACCGTGACACTATGCAAGAGCAATGCACAAAATGTTGGAAAATTAATTTATATGTTTAACAGATCATAACGGAAATTGGGTACTCCAATTTGACACAACTTTTTGATTCTCTCAGCTTTTCATCTAAGCGCCCTGCCAGCAATTTTTGGCCAGAGAGAAATGCTGTATGGACACAAGCCCTTAACAAGGTTGAGACTTACCAAGTGTTAACACCAGTGCCTGGTTTGCACCTTTTTTTCCAGTCACTTTTGTTAATCATATGTTTACATAAATGTAAAAATTACAGCTACAGATAAAATATAATTGATCATCAAAAAATAATATCAGATTGGAGTACTCAAACCTGTTAAATATATAAATTAATTTTGCAACATTTTATGTGTTGCTGTTGCATAGTGACCAGGCCTGTGCCCTTTTGTAATAGGGTCAGTGGTTAGAGTGACCACAGATGTCTAGATGTGATGGCCCCTAGCCAACAGTGTAATTCTTTGGTTGACTGGTTAGCTTAGCCATCTGTGGCCCAGAAGTTCGAGGTTTGAGACCCAGTGTGGGAGCCCCCCTTCGCTACACACAGATTTAATGACATTTTTCTCACCTTACTTAAGTGTTACCACCTTATTTTGCCTTAAAAGTTACAGATACTGTAGTTTCTTGAATATTACATGTATATCAGGTAAAATCTTATTGTTATTGCTATGATTAACAATTGCTATTTCATTGCAGTTTTCTTTACATTAAAGGCCAACTGTTACCAAGCCTAATACTTAAGGATTTATCCACACAGTTAGTAAAAGTGGCAGTGGCAACGTTTTAAGCATTGTGGCAAAAACACCGGTTCTCCCATTCATTTGAATGAGGGTAGTGCGATTAGGTTGCAGGGATTTTGGCTGCAGCAGTGACCCACTAGTCTGCGGCATGAAACTTGATCCAGAGTCAGCTTTTGAAGAAACGCAACCCAACGTCACGCTGTGGTGGCCAATCACAGTCGGCTGTCAGAGCTGTAAAACCCTGCCATGAGTGAGTACAAAGGCGTGACTGGAAAGAGGGGAGGACAGTTTTCTTTGTTTGATAACGCTGAAAGTAAAGTTAGAGTTTGCTGTTGGCTTCCTGACTCATTTAAAAAAAGAAGAGTTGAAAACAGAGAGAAAGAGAGAGAGAGAGAAAGCAGCTGTGGTCTAGTGAGCTAGAGAGTAAATGAAGAGAGGGAGCAGCGGTAGCAAGAAAGGGAATCAGATCAATAAAAGGTTATTTTCTGATTGTTTCGCAGTGGTTACAATCCAGAGCACAAATAAACACACCCACAACCCCACACAACCCTGCGGCAGGGTGCCGTAGCGCCTGATTTGGTCTGAACATGGCCTCAGTCCACTTCAAGCACTTGTTATACCAATAATTGTGGACTTCCAGCTTTTCCTGCTTTGTATTCACTGTAAGTCGCTGTAAATAGGCGCCTCAACAAGTTGTCTAATACATTATGTTTCAGGCCAGCTGACTTTTCCTCAGAGAATCCAGCCTCCTTAGCGATCATAATGTACATTCAAAACCTTTCCAAGTAGAGTATTGGAACCTCTCTGATAATCTTTTTTATAGAGTAGTGCAATTTTACATTATCCTCCATGCTGATGTGCATATTACAGATCTTGTTAGTGGTTCAGATTGAGTATTTTAGGGAGGCTGACTGTCTGAGTGGTTCCACAGTGAAGCTCATTGAATGGCTGGCTCACGTCTTAAACGAGAGGAAGGGCAGACAGGGGAGTTCCCGGAGCATCTAGTCAAGCTACAAGCAGCCCAGCAGATGGACATTATTTACTCTGGGCTCTAACTTAAAGAAGATCTATCATCAAAAAGTCCACATCTTATCAGTCCTCCTCAGGTTCGTCAGGTTTGATCAGGCTCTTCTCCAGCGAACATCCTGACAGCACCATCCTGGAGGTTTGTCTCCCAGCGGGCTCCGGTTTCCAGTGCCCTTGTTGATCCCCGTGTGGTTTAATTAGCCCAGATGAGCTGAGTCAGCCTCAGCAGGGAGCGCAGTGTCTCCTCAACTGAGCCAGGTCCCTGAGCTGTGCAGACATGATGAGCACATACTGCACAAGGACTCTTCCTCCATCTCTGCACCACCAATTACCTTTTTTCTATCCAGTCTCCAAACCTTCTCCCCTCCATTTGGCATTTCTTAATGTCCATCATCCAGAGGCCAGCAGTTGGTCTCTTAGGTTCTGTTAGCACACTGCTCTGTCCTGGGAGCTGTAGAGAAGCCATACTACTCCTCTTCACTTTATCAAGATGGACAAGCATTAAAAAAACAACATGTTTCAGAGTGTGAAAGATGAACAGGATGAATATATGTTTGAGTGGTGGGAGAAAACAGATGGCCTGTTGCTTGGATACCCAGCGTTCTCCTCACAGTGTTGCTGTCCAAACTACTCAGTGATGGTAATAATAAATGTATTGCATGTGTCTGTCCATCTTATTTTCATCCTTTCTAGAAGATATTTTCATGAATTTACTTTCAATATTTACACAGAAGACAGAGAGAAATCAATCTCAAGTCATTAGGATTCTATAGCAGACCATCAATTGTTTTGAAGTGTTGTTTCTGTTGCTTCCTTGACTTGCTAGTTGAGATGTAACGGAGCAGGAAAAAGCATAACCTTTGGTCCCGCAGACGCCAGCTGCAAAGATTTTTTATAGCAGTGTAAACATGTTGGCTTTGTCCTTAGTGAACTGTGATCCCACACACATTCCTTTTTGTTTTTGTGATTGCTTAGAATCATTATTTAAAATTAATTTAAAATAGCGTCCAGCGCATTGCATGCTGCCAGTTTTTGAAATGTAAAAGTTCTTGTTTTGCCCCCTTTTTGCACCTATGAACTTAGCACAGCTGTTGAAATATTTCAGTTTTAAAGATTAATATATTTAATAATCAGATGAAGTCTTGCATGGCCCGTTTTGAAAATTCATCTGATGTTTCAGCCTTGGACAGGCCTCTCCAATAGTCTTGATCAAAGTGGTCTGTTTAAACACTCGGCTACCCACCACATGTTTTCCTTCAGCAGCGAAGATGTTTGCATTGTGGAGAGAAAGCCCTTCGAACACATCACCGCCTGTGAGACCGCATTAATATTCAAGCTCCATTTCTTCTCAAATCAGAGACGTCTTCTCTTCTTATCATGCATATCACAGAGTTTTGGTTCATATCAAATCAGCACTCATGCACAGAGACTAAATTTGTAAACCTGACATTTCAGAGTTTCCAAGCAACCATTTACATTGTGCTCAACCATTATATGTCTATTTTTAACTGCATCATTGATGGAGTAATGCATAATGTCAGAGGTACGCAAATACTTCTTGATATATAGACCTCTGTTTTGTTTTCTCTCTGAAAATGAGAGAGGTATGTTACATGATTATTTTTTTTTATGTGTCTCTTTGGCTGACTTTGCTCTGTTGTCTGTTTTATTTGATTTTCTCCCTCTTATTGATTGCTTCTTTACTTTGTACTCCTTTTTCATCTTTTTATTAGTTGCTATCCTTGATTTTATTTACAACTACATCACTCTGTAGATAAACACTGGTGGGACTTATCACCGGTCTGAGCTTTCTGTCTTCTTCTGTTTCCTGTTTTCCATCAATGTGTCATCCATCATCTTAAATCTTAGCTCCCGTTTTATGTGGCAAACAGGCAAGTAAAGCCAGACAAGCATTTGAGTGCTAGACTTTCACAGTGTCTGTGCGTGCTTTATGTCTGCTGTTATTAATCAAAGCGACGGTGAAAAGCACTCATAGAAGCCTCTGAAAGGAGCACAGGGATGTTTGTTCAGCAACAGGTTAACCCAAGTGGAAAGTGGAAGTGGAAAGTCCTTGATCCTTTTATCTTTTTAACTTGTGTCATTTCCCTTTCTGGTGTTTGGTCAGTGTTATGTTTGCGTCAGTATTCTATGTGTGCGTGTGTGTGTGTCAAACAATTGCATTTGCTTCCTGAAAACTTGAGAGCTGCTCTGCTTTTTGTGGATCAGACACTTTCTTACATTGGCGAGGATATAACTTTAATTATTGCTGTCGTTGGTGAACACCAGCAATACACAGGAGGTTGTCTCAAGTTGTCTGGATGCAATGCTCATTTACTGCTGTTTAGAGGATATTGTCTTTCAATTTCAGTCTTG
This sequence comes from Euthynnus affinis, assembly GCA_029490765.1. NCBI lineage: Eukaryota > Metazoa > Chordata > Actinopteri > Scombriformes > Scombridae > Euthynnus > Euthynnus affinis. The sequence continues at coordinate 3,404,743 of CM055856.1, forward strand.
TTGTAAATTTTGATTTGTTTCTGTGCCTTCGCAAAGTACATTTGTGCTCAACAGCAAAATTACAATAATAACATTTTGTGCAAACTGAGCAAATATAACTGCTTAGCTTGCCATGGTGTTAGAGCTTCTCTGTAGCAGCCTGCCTTTATTTTTCTACGTCAAACAAATGTGTCTAGTATAGATTTGAGGATACAAAATTACCTCAATATGAGCAAGCATAAGAAAATCCAAAAGTATTAAGCATAATCTTTTAAGAAAATATGGATGAGAAGTCCTCTAAGTGCTCAGAAAAAAATGAAATTTCCATGACAACTAGGTGGATAGGATGAAAAGCTCAAGAACAGATTCTGAATGGTCCTTGTAGCCAGACTGTTTTGTTAACTGCTGTTAACAGTAGGTCAAGAATGAATTTTGAAAGTCAATTGTGGGCATGTTCAGTTGTTTGTTTAGTGAAAAATATTGTAATCAGTTTTATAATAGACAACAGAAAAAAGACAGAAAGTAGAATAAGTGAAAGAATCAAAATAGAAAGCTCTAAATAGTGATAGAAAAATAAAAGATAAAATAAATAAGATATGAGTGAATGCAATTATCAAACACTTTTGCTCCCAATTATTAGGTATTTAACATTCTTAATAATTAAAGTATAAGGCTGGACATTATTTTATATTGTTGTTATTCTCAACACATCTCATGAAAAGACCAAAACCAACAATGTGTCAGACCTTTGCTATCCTGTCTGTACGGAGGACCAAAAGTGCCATGTAAATAGTTAGAATGCATTTCATTAACAGATATCTCATTTGACAATAAAAAAAGAGCGTATTATATATATATATATGATATGTTATTATTATAATATAATATTTGTTTATGGATTAATTAATTAATCTGTAAATCATTTAATTCCTGTTTCTTTTGTCCAATAAGATATCAGTTAATGAAATGCTTTACATGCTGTTCTCCATATATCTCAAGGCACTCAGCTCCAAGCCCACTCTGAATATGTAAATAGATGTATAATTATAGCTTTATATCTTTTTAAGGCTAAGGAATTAAAAAAAAAAAGCTGGGCACTGTTTTCAGCAAACATTACTCAAACAGGATTAAATTGTGCATTTGTTGGGGACAATTTCAGTAGGGGATTAATACACGTTTTGTGCTCATGTGAGTATTTCAGGCAGTAGGATGATGTATGTAGGATAGACTTCAAATAAACTACAGTGTGTGTTCACTATAATGAAGGAACATGTCATAACAGTGCAGCAGCGAGACTCACTGATGTCTTTAATAATTTTTGGATAACAATGGAGCTCAATGGCACAGAGGGATAGGATATATCACACTTTGGACACATAGACAACACCTGTTAGGATCAATTCATTGTTGCTTTTGGTCTTTTCATGAGGTTTTTTAACAGTAAGAAAAACACAGAATATCACCAGACATATGCTTTACATAAAGAGAGACACCCACTGAGTATATGTTTGAAATTCAGCTTCAGTTTGCCAACAGCTGACTCTGATCTCCATATGTTCAACTGTCCACAACACAAACCAAGCCTGACATGCCCAGTTCTGAATGTGACAGAAATTTGGGAAATGTGGAATGGAGAGGAAGGAGATGGGGTTTGATGGACATTTCTACACTCATGCACGCACAGACCAATTTTCTCATTGGTCAGATGATATTTTCCTTTCTTTTTAATGTTTTTAAGAATCACTTGAAATGCTGAAGGGCAGTAAAGGTGAAATCAGAACACCGCTTGAATTTAATCACCATGATACAAAGCAGCAAGATCTAAGTTACGATTGTAGCAATAGATAGCATCATACTGTAGTCTACACCTCTTACTTTCTTGAATCATTTTAAGTCAAATGAGTGTGATAGCCGAGATGAAACACATAATAACCACAAGTCTATGAAACTATCTTTGATTCTGCTGAAGCTATGGTCCGATATAACAAACATTGTTATTCATGCACCTCTTGATCATCTTTTGATGAGGAGAACTGAACTGACTGGAGCCGTTGGCTCTGATCTTAAACACATGCATGCACTCTTTCTCATTGTTTCCTTCAGACAAACACACAGTGTACAAATACAGATCTCATTTTCACCCTCACTAAGTAAGATATCACTGTATCATTGCTATTTTGATCTGGGTAAATGAATGTCTTGTTGTGTGAAATAAAACATTCTGGATCCAGTGTCTCAGTTCATCACTATTTATTCTGCAAATATCAGTTCAGTCAGTGTTCTCTATGTTTGTATCATCACTGATTATCTGTACACTGAGCATACATGCATAATCATCAATTTGGTCATCTGACAAGTAACAGGTAGCAAATCTAGTGTATTATAGGAAGATTGGGTGATAATTAGAGCCGAAACAATCAGTTAATTAACCAACTCGTCAATTAATAGAAAATTACCTGGCAAATATTGTGATAATAGATTAATCATTTGCATAATTTTTTCAGCAAAATGTCAAACATTATATCCTTCCAGCTTCTCAATTGATACTCTTGTATAATTGTCAGACAAACATTTGAAGTCATTGCTTTGGACTTTATGAAACCATGCTGGGTAGTTTTCCTGATTTTATGACATTTCGATGACCTAAAGATTAATCAATTAAAGGAAAAAATAATCAGCAGATTAATCAATGACAATAATAGGTAGTCTTAGTGGGAATTACAGCTATGGATTTGTTTCTTTTCAATGCCCCCATTTGTCCTGTCCAGAGGTCTACATTGGTCCAAACTTCTGGATTTTATTTGAAACAGACGAATAAAAAAAATCTGCAGACATATAAGAGGGGACCCAAAAAGTCCCAGAATTCTTAGAAGAAAACCATGGTATAAATCTTTCAGTAATGCCTTTCTAACCCCCTTCAAAGTACTCTCCTTGAGATGTGATATACTTGTCCCAGTGCTTCTCCTCATGGATTTTTTTCACATTGGTGAATCTTCTCCCTTTCACTCCCAATTTTAATTTAACCAAGCTGTAGGTGTACACTGCCTAGCAGCAAATCTGATAACTGCACCCTACTCCCGTGTTATCAATGGCTTCCAGGAATCATAGGGTCCCTCCTCGTACATAAAGGTATTTTCAAAAAATGAAGCTCGATCTGATGACAGTCAATATATGTCTAAAATAGACTCAAAGATGATTAGGTCTGATCCAGAATGCCCTCAAAATAAAAAGACCAAAACAGAGCAACACCAACACTGGCAGCAGCATGACGCCAAACAAAATAACGAGCAACCTCAGTCAGAAAGAACAGCAATACATGTCTTAAAAATCAATGTAAAATCACCCCAAAAAAGCATATTCTTTCTCCTTTCTCCTGATTTTGATACACCCTGTAATCAGAGCTGATAGCAGATCCACTCAGGTGTTGGACCCAACCTGCACCTGATTACACCTCTGTCTTTAGATACCTCTTCTTGGTCAAGTAAAACAGTAGACGATTATATCATTTTATCATTATTGTGGCAGTTTGTTCATATTGAATGCCACATGTATTGGTAAAAACAAAAAGCTTCTTTTTTTTTAAATGCAACCAGTATTTGCAGAAAAAAGTTTCTGCATGAAGTCATAATCAATCTGTTCTCAACTGTTCTAATATTATCTAATAGGCTACTCTCTTCAAACTTCTGAGATTGAGACCATTATGTATGTAGCCAATAAATTAGAGTGTGAATGTTTATCCTGCAGTGAGCACTTTGTTTGACAAATGTACACACCTGATGTTTTTGGCATTAACATTACAGCATTCAACAGCTGAACAAATACATGCATATTTTTGTGCAACAGGGAAATATCAGTTGAAACAGTGACCATAGTGCTGCTTATTGGTCACCAAGGGTAACAAAGCTGCATTTAGCAATTAAATAACTATATGAAATGTCAATATTATTGGATTCCTGACTAAACACAAACTTGGATAAAGCTGTTATTATTTTTTGTATAATTATCAACAAATTCCAAAACCAATAATGAGTATGTGCTACTAAGTTATTGCATTTGCAGCCACAGTCTGATAACTTATTCTTCTTTGCCATCGATCTCTATTGTCAAATAAAAACTATGTAAAAACACAAAAGAGCCACACAGTCGCACTGGATGACATACTCCTTTATTACAATGATTATGGCTGTCGTAGTTTATTATGAACTATTTTTGTGTTTACAGACATCACTGTGTAGACTCAGGGATGTGTTTTTTTGTTTACACTGTTTAGTGTTCAATTTAATGAAGGAATATGTTACCCAGTGCAACAATATGGCTCTTTCATGTGTTTTTAATAGTTTTTGGACAACAGTGGCTAATTATATGAGATCCATAGCTGTGCTATGGCTGCTAATGGAGCATAATGCTGAAAAACATTTTAAGGGCACATTCTTGAATATCATATGCTTTCCTAAAACATGCTATACTATTATATTAACAATAAATTATAAGAAAATCATGTGACAAAGTGTCATTGAGTGGCAATGGGTTTATGTCAACTGACTGTAAATAAAGGAAACCCTGTTCACATACTTTGTACTTGTGGCCTGAGGCTGTTTTTCATGGTTTGGCCCCTTTAGTTCCAATTAAAGGAAATGTTAAAGCTTCACCATGCAGTAATATTTTAAAGGATAGCACATTTCCAACATTGCAGCAACAGCACTTGTTTGTTGCTTTCCATTTTCAACATGACAATGCCCCTGTGCACAATGCAAGGCCCAGAAATAATTGGTTTCCCCAGTTTGATGTAGAAGAATTTGACTGGCCTGCACAGAGCACTGACCTCAGCCCCATCCAACACCTTTGGGATGAACTGGAAGACTGACTGCGGGACATCAGTGACTAACCTCACTAATGCTCTTGTGGCTGAATGGTAGTTTTGTTTGTCTCATGCACCTGCAGAAGGATGCAAACACATGTACATGTGCAGCTGGGTGATGCAATACACATTCCTGCCAACGGTTTCATATTATTCTACTGATGTACAGGTGGCTGCTATGTGCCAAGAAATGCAGCAGTGTGCCAACAAAGGAAGGGAAGAGGAAGACCGCAAGCTAGTGAACATAGATTTAAACAATGCAGGATTGCAAATGTTTTATGAGAAAGGAAAAGGTTTGTTATACCTCAAGGATATATATAAAAAACATTCACAGTAAACGTTTTTGCATATTTTCTTTTGTTCTAAATACACAGAAAGATAATGGCTTCTTAATTGTACAATGCACATGTTAAAAAGTACAAGTCCAGGAGCTGGACAGTGCTGAATGAGGCATAAATGATAGAACAAAGACTTGACAACCGCATAACAGCACAAGACCTTCATTACAGAGAACATGATATCAAAATGTAAAGGAGAGAACGGACCCTGCATAGAATAGGACACAAAATGATTAATTTCCCTCTTTTACACACACACACACACACACACACACACACACACACAAAGACCGAGACAGCACACCCTCATTCACAATTATGTTATCTCAAACACACAACCCAAAAAAGTATGTTTCACCCTTTCTGTCCCTCTTCTATTTTTTTTTTTTATGTGAATGCATCCAAGCTGCTGCCTTATCTGTTGCTGTAAATGTTTGATTGATGACTGTGTCCTAGTGGGTTTATACTGTTGTGTGTGTGTGTGTGTGTGTGTATGTGTGTATCTTGTGAGGCTGAAAGGTTGCAGTGTCTTGTTTCTAAAGTACCCTGAAGTGTTGGGCTGATCAGGTGGCCTGGGGAAGCCTTGACTGTCCGATAGCATAATAGTGAGTTTGAGGACATGGAGAGAGAATGTTATTGATTTCTACAAAGACTGCTCTCTCTTTTCCCATAAATGTTATGTCTCTCTTCGTCCTTGCCCGCGTACCTCCGCGTCTGTGTGTGTGCATATGAGTGCTCTGAATGGCAGGATAAAGGTCCTTTAATCTGTGAAATCAGCACCCAGCCTTCCTCAATACCCGCGCTTGACGTCAAGACAAATCAAAGAGCACATCTAAGGAACTGTGTGTTATAATAAAGACTTTTTAAAAGCAGTCCTTGAGCCAGAGGCCTCAGGTGCTGAGAGGTTTCAAACATGAATTTCGGTTTTTGACTGTGTGCGCTAGCATCTGCTGAGTGTAAATAGCTTTTTTTGTGCCTCTGTTCCATAAGCAGTTTATATGAACCAGTCAAAAAGCCAACTTCTGCTTGCTTATTGACAGAATGAATCGACTAACTGGATCTTTCCATCTGTCTTCTTTCCAGAGGATACGGCCTTCGAGGCAGGTGTACGGGTGCAGATCCACAGCCAGGTGGAGCCCCCGTTCGTTCACGAGCTGGGCTTCGGCGTGGCCCCTGGCTTCCAGACTTTTGTAGCCACACAGGAGCAGAGGGTAGGTGACCCTGTCTTTCTGTGATACACAGTTAATAGCTTTTTACAATCATTTCTCATCCTTGTGCTGTTTTTCACCTCTAATCCACACGTTCAGCTTATCACTAAGAGATAAAAAAAAAAAAGAAAAAAAAAATCTGTGATAAATAACTTGCCATAACAGGCATGATGGGATTGTGTGCATGCATGCGTGTCCCAATACCCTCTGGACTCTCAATTGGCCTCTGTGGTCTCTTGGTGATTGTTGACTGACAAATGATAACTTCCCCCTCTGTCAGTGGCTTTGACCTTGCTGATAGAGAGGTGCTTCACTCTAACTCAGCCCTACTCAATCATACTGAAGCTTTGTTCCATCGCAGAAGGCTGATATTAAAGGTTGCAGGTCTCACAAATATACACAGCTGAACATTTTTGATGTAAATAGCCGTTTTCTCTGTCACTGGAGGCTTCCACTTCACATGGTGCTTTTTCACCGGTTTTCTTTTCCTTTCCTACAGAAAAGGTGTTTCTACACTGCCAAGCTGAGTGTCCCTATATTTTGACTCCTCTCAGCCGTGTCATTTTTCTAAGTTATTAATGCTGCTGTTGCTTGTGTCTCTATTTTCTTTCTGTCTACCTCTTTCTGTTTTTCAGCCTTCAAATTAATTTTTGAGAGAGGTATTGTCTGGCTCACCAGTCCTTGTCCTTGTCTGAGCAGACAGATTTCTGTCAAGATTAATTATTGCCCTCTATTTTGCTTTAAAATGTCCTCTGGCATATAAATTACATTTCCTTTACTTTGGCAACTCTGGCTTTCAGTGAGAGTGAATGAAATAGCAGATAATATAACACAGATATTGTTGAGTTCAGTTTTAATTTTAGGGGCTTTTCTTCAACACAGTTTAGCTGAAATCTCACAATAGCTCAGTGCGGTGCTGCGATACAGAGAGTCGCCTCAGCGGTAGCCAGGAAAGAGCACGGGAGATCTAGAGATGTGTTTAGGTCTCCCGGGTAATGAGCCTCCGGGGTTCCAGTCTCTGCTCATCTGTCATCCCTACTTCTGTGACTGGCAGGGTGAAGACAGACCCTCCTCTGCTTGCCTGCTGTGAAAACACTGCCCCTCTCCACAAGCACGCACAGCAGGAAACACTGTAAATTTAGCTCCGGCTAATTAATGCGGAGTTGCACTTTGTGTGAAGTCTGAGGAAAAACCTCTCGCTGTGAGAAGTTCCCACCTGTCTCTTCAAGCTTCGTCTTCTGCAGAAAACCTGAGGGCACTTTCAGACATTTCCAAAAACAATCATGATAATGATGATTGGGTAGAGTATCTGGGGCAGAGATTTGGGATGGGGCCTTGTGGAGAGTGAAGAAAAAAAAAAAAAAAGGGTGATTATCGGATCTTTATAATGGATACCAATCAGTCTGCCTGTGAAAATGACCTTGACAAAGAGTTTAAATGAACTAATTTTGCCTAATAATATTGGACCAAGATCAAAGATGATTCATCAAGTATGTAAGGCACAAACTACAAAGCCTATGGTAAGAGTTGAATGAGTCCTCAAGCGTAGGCAGGCAATTTTAGATTTAAGCTCTCCAGACATAGAAATTGCCTCTCTGTGGGCTTTTGACTGAAGCTAAAAGGCAGGGTGTTCTCTTGGTTGCTTGGAAAGTCATTCTTCCCAAGGAAAAAAAACTCCCCATTATACCATTATTCCTTTACTGCCTCTTGATTCAAGCTCAGGGTCTTTGTATCTCAGTATAGCTCTGTGCTGTCAGGAAAAAAATACCCACAGCAGAGGGCATTTTTTTTAAAAAAAATTTGTGATTTAATGTTGAGGTCCAACCTGCACTTGAAAGTTTCAGTCTCAGCTCACTCAACCAATGCAAAAACAATGACCTTATTAAAGCAGCGCCCTGTTCTCAAACCCAACTTTTAAAACAATGTCCCTTGCTGACCAAATTATAAAGCCTAATTAAAGCATTGCTGTGGTGTAACAGGAATTAAATATTGATTAATAAAACACTGAGTGGGGCACAGGCCTCGGCTCTTATTAGATAGACCATAATCAGGTCAGCGGGTCCCAACACAGTGAAAAGTGATATTGAGCACCTTGGATTATCTGATTACAGAGAAATAATCAGATCTCGAATCAGCCACAGTTGACTCTAATTAGGCCAGAAGAGAAGATTAGCTGAGGTGTGAAGGTGACTTTAAAGGTTAAGGATTGCTGAGGAGCACCTTTCTTAAGTCCCTAATAAAATTAATAGTGTCAGGATACTGATATTTATTGCTTGCGCCTGCTGCTGGCATCAGGGAGGGCATGTTTAATTATCACAGGAGACATTATAGCCTTGCCCAGAAATAGCCAGAGGCTTTGGGACACTCCAATATTCAGCGTACTTGATTGCTGTTTGGATTGTGTTTGAATTTATTGTCCTAAATGTTGGTGATGTGATTGCATCTACAGACCTACAGCATCAAACTCCCCCGAAGGGATAACAACATCGCCCCAATAGGAGGGGTATAGTTTCGAATTCTGTCAGTACTAACAAGTAAACTGTTGCCAAATTTCACCTGGCAGGATATCGTGTTTTGCCTCATCCAAAAAAAAATTGCTCTTTTGGCAGAGGAAGCAGCCTCGCCTGGGATGCATTGTGATGACAATGTAGGGAACTGGGGAACAGAGTGGGTGATAGATACTGAGTGCGTGGCAAGAGTGCTCTGCTTATGTTGCGGAGCAGATGGGCCTTCACACCGCTCGGCCCGGCGTCCCTCGTTCCTCATCTGCTGTCCCAGTCTTCAGAGCGGCAGGAGCATTAGGGGAACATTTGGAGTTTCTGTGCTCCCGTAGCTGGGTGTTGTGAGATTTTTCCAACAGAGTCTGGCTATCTGTTGAATTGTTTTCCGCACCGCCTGGTACACTGGCTGCGTTTCAAGGACTAAAGGAACGCATTTTTGAGAGCTGCTGTCTCCATTTTGGATTTAAGACATAAAATCTCTATGTATTTTCATCATATTTTTGTAGTTATCCGTCTCGCTTCTCCACTAACCTGAAATCTCTTCTCTCATTTGTAGCTGACCTACCTGCCTCCCCCGTGGGGAGAGTGCGAGTCCAAGGCTCTGGAGTCTGGCTTCTTCCAGGTCTACAGTGTTACTGCTTGTAGGATCGACTGCGAAACACGTTACATTGTGGAGAACTGCAACTGCAGGATGGTGCACATGCCAGGTAAGCACCACTGATGTACTGACTTCAGAAAAAAAAGAACATTCTGACATTGTGGGTGGTGTATTGAGTATGTATTCATCAACAGGAGTTTTCAGCAGGTTTGCAGTATTTTATGTGAGATTAAACAGCATTGAGAAGGCTCATATTGATATGACAAGTCAATACTGGATTAGGTGTCGGCATTTAAAAAAGCCTTGGGATTATATGTCTGGCAGGAAAAAGGTGCTGCGCCTCACATTTGTTTCTAGATTCATCCAACTGTTTACACTTTGTTTGGGGAGTCATCCAAGGACTTAATGTTTGAACACTGACATTGACTGAATTCTTCTCATTAAGTTTTTTCCATTCAAATTCTTCCCAGGTGATGCTTCGTACTGTACGCCCGAGCAGTACAAAGACTGCGCAGAGCCTGCCCTTGGTAAGTCCACGTATACACACAACCTCACAAAGACGAAACTCATATACTGTACGCTGGTTTACATATCATTATTTGCCTCGGCAAGGATTAGGATAATTTTTCCTCCTGTTGATACAGAGCTTTAACACTAAACCTGCTTTAAAGATGAGCAACATCGGAGAGAATTTAAACCTTGAGACGGCTCGACTTAAGAGCAGCTACAGTTTATCATCGTGAAAAGCCAAAATACTGATGAAAGAAATGAAGAAAAAAACTTCAGGGATGAGTGACAGCATCCGTCATACTGTACATCCTCTCTCCCTGTAATTGGACCTCATTTAGAAAGGGAATTGTACAGTCAGAGGATAACTTGACACGTAGGCACAGCACCGTTCTACTAATAAGGCTACAGGAGATACAGAGTGTTCATTTTATGGTGGAAAGTGTCACTACTTAACTTTCTGATTAATCAAGAGAACAGGAGTCATCTTAATATTCCCCCTTGTGTGAAGGCCTCATCAAGTAAATAACCAGCGTCTGAGCAGATCGAGACTGCAGTATTAGAGTTCAATTTAATGGATGGATAGTCAGATTGATAATGTGTCATATTTCCTGCGTTGAAGTAAATTATACAACCATGTAAAAGGTTTCTGGCAGCCTTGGCTCATTCCTTCAAATTCCAAATTTTATATTAACTTTGTCAGTTTTATTAAATGTTGCTCATCTAGCTGTTTTAAGATATTGATCTGATTTTCGTATTTTTTTGACTTTTTATGAATTTGCCCTGATAGCTAAGTGTAATATTTTACTTTTGCTGTGGCCGTGCCCTCGAGAGGGGCTCATGAAAGTCAGATGAGATGGTTTCTCTGATTTTATCTAAATTACATTCCTTGGAAACTGTTTAAAAGTCTAGGTTTTAGCCTTACAAAGCAGCAGGATCATAAAGAGGTGTTTTCTCATTCGTTTCCATCCTATTAAGGATCACAAGGACAGCTGGAGCCTATCCCAGCATGCATTGGGTGAGAGGTATTATACATCCTTAGGCAGGTTGCTGGTCTGCTATATTTGGGCAAACACATACTCACTTATATTTACTCCTGTTTTTTTGGGGGATTTTTTGTTTGTGGTGTTCACGGCACCGAAAAATTACATGTTGAAAAATTTAACAGCACTGTGTTCCTCCAGAATCAGCATCATTGTTACTCTGGACAATCTACATAAGTGGCTGTAAAGAGTTTTAAAGGAAAAGTCCAACTGTTGGAAACATGTCCTGTTGATCATTAACAGCAAAAACATTTTTCTGGAAAGACGTGTTGTTGTTTTTTTTTTTTCTGTTGTTGTCATTTTTAAATTCTGTGAGCACCAAATAAGTCAAAGGTCTTCAAGCGCCCACTCTGTAGACACGACCCGGGACCTCAGTCAGACAATTCAGGTCAAGCAAGGTCCTGTTGTATTATGGTTCTCTAGTCTATATGTCAATAGGTCTCATAACCCGAGCAGATCTGAGCAAACATTCTGTCAGCTCTGATCCAGCAGTGCACCATAACAATTGCCGGGGAAATGATTGTTTTGTGTGTGTGTGTGTGTGTGTGTGTGTGAGGCAGAGAGTGTGAACATTTTGGAACAGGTCTAACTATCCTTCTCATATTATTTTCATTCAAAAATTTTGAGCCAATGAAGGGAAGAGCTAAAGTCAGAAATCTCAAAACATCATTAGTGCTGCATGGATCCACACCTTAAATGTTTATTTATCCTATCTGGTGTCACAAAGAAATCATTGACTATAAAAATCAGGAGCCTTGTTCATCATAAATAGTGACGAACAGGAAAAGGGACAAAAAAAGGCTTCTTGTGTGATTGTGTCATGAGTTTCTTTCACTTTTTATTGGGGAACTACTAAAATAAACAGCATATTCACAACATAAGCTCAATGCTCTTCCAACCATTTTTTAAAATTTATTCACACTTACAGTAAGTGGTGACACATGTACATGTTACCACAGAAGTCGACCGGTAGGAGTTACAGAATCATCAGTAAAACCTTCTTTCCTCCCACACCAGTCTTTGCTCAGCCCCTACCTCTCCCACCCTAAAGGAAAATTATTCCTGGAGAGCCAGAAGAACGTAGCCAAGGGCAACAAAACTTTCAGGCAATCAGCATCAAGACTGCAAACTCCCACACCATAAGAGCATTCATTGTAAGTCACCAATGTGTCATTAACATGCACTCGAAACCACAAGTTTTGAAAATATTTTCAGTGCCGATTCCAAAACCTGAGTGAGATGGCTTTGGTGCTTATTCCAGGCAGCTCTTTTCCTCTCTTTTTCTGTAATTGGCTTCATTTTTGGAACAGTGAGACTTTCACAATCCCTACACACACACACATACACACACACACACACACACATACGCATGAACACCCTCAGCTTGGATCATTGAATGCAAATGAATTCTAGTTTAAACTCAGTGCCAATTTGCTATACCCATCAGAGGAGATTTCAGACGGCAAAGTTTGATTGGCTTTTTCTCTCTCTATAACTATGTCACTCAAGTTTTTGAGTCTGCACTGAAAATATTTTTTAATAGGAGACAGCTGCATCTGTTTGTGAACAACTTGCTTATGTCTTCATTTGATTTTGAGGAAACTGAGAAGGCTTATAATTACGCATCCAGACAGAGAGAAAACACAATTATTTTCAGTGTCTGTTATAGGCGCTGAAGTCGAGACCCATCCTGCCAAAACCGACTAAAATAAGTGGTTATATCAGTTGTCTTCCTGCCAAAAAGATATTTATTTACACTTTCTCATCAGTTATTATTATCAGCTAGTTCTACATTAACATTTAGCAAAATGAAAAAAACTTTCCAGGAATAAATGTAACAAGATAATTTGGTCTTTTAGATTTCAATGTGTGTGGGAGAAAAAGTGCAGGCGGTGGATAAAGGTGTGAGGCTTAGAGAAAGAAATCAATCATTTGAATGCACGAGGCCTTGCTCCCGTGTATCCAATAACGTCTCATTTGAATAAAAATAGGAGACCACTGAGAAGCCATATTGAATTTCCTCTCGCAATTACGTGACTGTGTGGCCCTGCCGGCTATTAGTGCACCATGGGGGATAGCTGCCTCATGCTCTGTGATCTGCGGGTCTGCCACAGAGTTGTCTCAGTGAGAAATAAGGCTGATAACATTACGTTCTCCTTTCAGAGAATAAGGGGTGGGATGCACGGGGAGATTTTAAATCCCAAGAAGCCTTTTAAGTCCAAAATCGAGAAGTTTTTGGTAGTGAGAAACTACTCGGTAATCTCTGGTGAAATTCAGTGTATTTAAACTTTGGAACTTCAAAAATTAAGACTTCAGCTTAAGAAAGTTATTTGTGAGGAATTTGAGCAGCCTCAGTGCCAGAGTAGCTTTTGATGGAGCTATATTTGAAAAGCTTGTGTCGCTTAACATTACCATCACTGTGAAAGAGTTGGTGTTATGTAGGAGGCTGTGGGCTTAACGCAAAATCATCCAGTGCATTCAAGATTTAAGTGTAACTGACGAGGCAGAGCCCTGAATAGAGTCTGGCATTTCGGCATCAGGACATTGTCTCTGTCAGGCTGTTTCACAAATGCTGCTGGAGGGTGTTTGATGCTTTACATTCTCTCCTCTTTGACATTGACAATGACATTGTCTTATGCTGTTGTTCAGTCTTTTATGGAGTACACATTCACAAGACTCAAGACGCAGCATGAATGGGCCATGTGTGAAATCGGGTGTGTTATTTGTATGCAGAGAGGTACGACGCAGTGTGAGCAACCTCTCTTTTTAGTCGCATTAAAGAGATGGCAGATGCATTTTCCTGACTCTCAGAAGATATATAAAACCCACACTTCAGCTTGAGAGCAATAAGCTTTATTGTTTTATAACCAGTGAAAGAAAGCGACATACAGTTGACACTAACATACTACAAAGATGGAGCCTATTAAAACTAATTAGCCGTGGTGGGTATCTTGAACTGTTATAGGAACTTAACATGTTGCTATTTCAGATTAGTATGGTTTTACTTCACAATAACCTTGTTGAGATACAAAAAAGGGGGGGAAATAATAAAATGAATATTTCTATTAAAACAACATATCATTATTTTTGTTGTCAATTAACATGTTGCTCATTTCTTCAATAGACAGTCAAAAAAATAACATAAACAATAAAAAATGGCAGATTTGATATCCCAGAGTCCAAGGTGACATCCTGAAGTTGTTCCTATCTTATTTAGGGCATCACTCTCATATTTTAAAATATAAATATCTTTATAATAAGTCATGATGTTTCCCTGTCACTTAAGATTCATTTTACCTGCTGCCTTTATTAGATTTAGTCCTGCTTTTTTCATTTCCTATACTTTTAATAAGTGTATTTCTTTATGGTTTATTAATATATGGATTGTTTGATTTGTGCAGAAGACTCTCCTGTTGATATTTTTATTGCATCTTATTATTTCACAAGCCAGTGTGGGCAAAGGTTCTTCAAATAAAAGGGAAGATATTTTGTTTGCCAGTTGGATATGACTTATTGCAGGGATTAATGCTTTAGTCAAACTTGCATCTTGTAAGCAGAATATTCATAACCACACCAGGAACTTGTGTTCAGAAGAACTCACATTGTAGTTGGCGCTAACATACAGCAAAGATGAGGTTAATTAAAAGTAATTAGCTGTGGTGGGCATCTTGAACCATTAACCAATGGCAACCCTTATTTCCTGTGTTCATCACCTTCAACTCATTCTCCCATGTCCCATGTTCCATTTTCCCTCCCAATTTCACACTCCTCCTCTCATCACCACCACTCCCATGTGAAGCTAAACTGTCGGCTTTGGAGAGCAGTAACTGCATGTGCAGGACACCATGCAACATGACGCGCTACAACAAAGAGCTGTCCATGGTCAAAATCCCCAGCAAGACCTCAGCCCGCTACCTGCAGAAGAAGTTCAACAAGTCGGAGAAGTATATAACGTAAGTCTCGTTGTTTGCTCTGTTCTTACAACCAGCAGGTGGTACAAGACATATCTGCTGTATTTATGGGTCTGCAGTTACAAAGTTTTAAACAGGTGAATGATAGTGTAAAGTAATGCTATTGCTTGTAATGTTAGGGTGATAAGTAAAATTCCTCAAGTGATAGTACAGTCAAATTAACATAAAAATAACTTTAAATACATTTACTGTACTTTAAACCTACATATTGACACAGTCAATGGGCCCAATTCATGAAATGCACAGATTTGATCTTCATTAATAGATTTTTTGGGGGATTCATCAGTGTTTTAGTTTTTCCAAAATGCATGTAGGTAAAAATTATTGGCTGTAGTCTTGTTCTCTTCTCTGATGGATGGAAAATATATATATATATCAGAAAAATATTCTAATCTCAGTTAACTAGAGTGCACATTCAAAACAATCTTCATTCACAAAGAAATGCATTTTAAGACAAGCATATGAGTAAATGGTACATTCATCACTGGGATAAAAACAAGTCAGTGGCCTGTGAATCAGACATCGGGTTTTCTCCCTTTTATCTTAATCAGTTTTTCACAAATATTTAAGAGAGAAAAATGAGAAACCATTCACTAATAAGGCTCAGTGAGTTGAACCGATCTTTTTTATTTTTTTATTTTATTAAATTCAGACATTATTCTTACACTAAGGCAGGCAAACACATCAGTATTCACATTCACACCAACCAACAATTTAGAGTCTCCAGTTTACCTGTTGAGCTGAGCATACACAGGAAACTAGTACATGAAAAGGGAAAAAAGGGAAAAAATCAAACTCCACACAAATATGACCTTGGTAAAATCAAGAGTTCCTTTCAGATAGTATTACGAATCACTGAGCACCACATTTTATCATTTCTTTCCCCTTATAAACATTGGTTTTAAAGGCCTGGGTATCTTTGACTGGCTGTGAAAAGCTGAGCCAAAGCAACAAGCATCTCCTCCTCCAACACAGTGAAGGTGTTTCTGTGATTGTACAGCTCTGTAGGAAATGGATGGACTGTTGATGATTGCGTTGCTTTCCAAGCGAGCACCTGATGCTGTGGGATTCATTCAACCCAAATTCATTCTACCTTTTCCAGAGACAACATCCTGGTGTTGGACGTGTTCTTTGAAGCTCTAAACTATGAGACCATTGAGCAGAAGAAAGCCTATGAGGTGGCAGGCTTGCTGGGTAGGTTTACTTCACGTTACCCTTATTTTACAGGTCTGAATCTAGCCTCCATCAGCTATGCTTTTTCTACGGATGTGCAGAAAGTATTTGCGTTTGTGTCTGTATTTGTTGAGGCAGCAAATCATTTGTATTTGATAAAAGTGGAAATAGGTGTAACAATCCTGTTTTTGTTTTTACTACACTTCTAATTTTAGGATATTAAAGTGTTAAATGAATGTTCTCCAGTAAAGTAAGATTCCCACTCAAGGTCTTGAACCCTAGACTTCCAGACCACAGATAATTGTGCTGACCATTCAGCCATAGCTCAGCTCCACCAGACGTACAGGCCTGCAGCTATTTATACATCCATGACACAGAGATAGACAACAGAGTGGAACAGAGGAGAAAGATGGAGACGGCAATGTAACCTCGCTACACTACAAGAGCCAACCTGTGTGCTGTTGATATGTTTTGTTGTTCGTTCTCATGAGACAAACACCATCAACAAATGAAAATAGCAGCAATTAGCCTTTACATAAGCCTTGATTGAATATAAGGAAGTCATTGCACTTGCTTTTTTTTTCATTTTTGAGTGTGACCCTTTCGATTGCCAAACAGAAATAGCCAGAGTATGGAGATTTGGGTCAGGATTGGATTGTTTTTCTGCGTAACACTTTGGGTTCTGGCCAGAATTTGTTTTTTGTTATTAAATGTATTGGAAAATGTCTCTTTTTTTTTCTTTCTCTGACTGTGCCACTCGTCTGAGTCGCAAGTAGATATGCAGTGCCCATTGGGAAGAGGGAAAGAGACAGAGTGTAGCCACTGTGTTGCATTAGCCTTGCCAGCAATGATTAGTAATTGGATGAAATAGGACAAAACTATAGCTTCAGGTCTTGGGTTTGGCAGCACCAGCTGGGTCCAGACAGGTCAGGTCTTAAAAATAAATGTACTTGTCGGGTTTGAGGTGTTTCGCATAAATGAAAATAGCAGATGATTTGGAGGCAGAGAACACCATGACACAAAACTGAGTGACATTTCACAAGTCTGCTATTGCTATTTTCATATATAAGGACACCTTAAAGCACTCTTACTGTGCTTGTACCGAGGCCACTAACCAAAGGCAAACTAGAAAGCTATGTTCATACTGAGACTGTTGATCACAGCTTGACCGCAGTCGACTACGTACAATTTTAACAAATACCTGCCAGCCAGCTGGAATCAAGTATTTTTCTTGGCCATGGTGTAATGCTATGTACAACTAAACTTTTTTTTTTCTTACTTCTTTCTCATTACATATCTTGCTGTGTGTCTTCTACAGGTGACATTGGGGGTCAGATGGGTCTATTCATTGGAGCCAGCATCCTCACCATCCTAGAGCTGTTCGACTATGCTTATGAGGTCGGTCTCATTTCCTCTACATGGTCTTGTATTTCTTGTTGCTGCAATAAACCCTAATAGCTCTTGTTTTTCAGTGAAGAGCCAGAGCATTGACTGAATTTCTGACAACAGACACAGTGTCACTGATACAAAAAGCAGATAAAGAACTAAATTTACCCCAGAGCTTACTGAGATGAAGGACTGTGTGATGGTACTTTTCCATTACCTTTGCTCCATTGTGAGCCTTAGAGCTTCTCATGCTGCTCTCAGCTGCACAGTGTTCTGAAAAGCACATAATAGTCTCCACATCCCCTAGGGTTTTGGAAATAGACAGGAAAAGTAATTTTCAAGGTTGTTTTTTTTTTTTTTCATTTTAATGGGCATAATGGAGTTATGGGTGTCCAAAACCTTTATGTCGCTAACATAAGCAGTTCCTAAGCAACTTTTATCAGCTTTCAAGCTGAAATAATTTTGACGGTTGTTACCACATTTGCCACCTTATTACCTTTTACCTTAAACTCCAATGTTCCTGTGCAGTGCAGTCAGTAATTACAACAAGAGCTCATGGTGATAGTCTGACTGAATTGCATCTGTGTGATTTCCTGATGTGCAGGTAGTGAAAGACAGACTACTGGATCTACTGAGCAGAGAGGAGGAGGAGGAGAGTCATGGAGAGGATGTGGTAAGAGCAGCCTTTAACCCTTCACTTGTCAGTCTCCAGCACAGAGTGCTCTGTGTAAGTGGAGCGTGTAGATTGAGAGTAATTTCACTCCCTCTGATCATGCATATCAAACCCTGCCCTATCCCTACCCCTCCACACAAGCAAAGAGAGAGCACCCTAGAGACCCTGAGACTGTGTTCAGACCGACAGTAAAATGGCAATTTGTGGGGAAAAACGCTTTGCTCTTTGCATTATTTGACTCTTGTCAGCCTGTACACAGCCTAATCTTAACCCCCCCTAACCTTGCGTACTTTTTTCACTCCCTGAGGACCAAAATAAAATCACTACATTTGAATCCCTGATATCAGTGGATTTGCATGCCCAGAGCTTTGACACACAAATTTCTGCTGTTGAACAAATGCAAACCAGCTTGAAAGCACTGACCTTTGGGGTAAGGCAGAGGGGAGGCAGAGATTCTAAAATCCAAGAAGCTACAGTATCATATTAGCTGTGTCACACCATCCAATTTTATACAGCCTTCCTCTGCCTGAGTATAAACTGTTACTTAAGAGTCCTAGTTTATAGAAATCGATGGTACAAACACATCTCTTGAATAAACCATGTTTACTTTTATCCTGATAATGACCGAGCTGTTCTGGCTGGGTAGTGCTAACATGTTATTGTCTAGTTAGTATGTTAGTGGCTTTTAGCTTGTCAACCAGCTCCACATGTAGTCACCGAGTGAGTCAACACTACCTTATTTACTCTTATTTTGCTGTTCTGCTTTCGGGTCTGACCTAGAACTGAGACTCTCTTAATCTTGTTTCCCAGAGTTCCTGTGACCCAGTGGCAAACCACTCTGAGTCCATCAGCCACACTGTGACAGTGCCCCTGCAGACTACGCTGGGCACCCTGGAGGAGATTGCCTGCTGAGGCCCTCCCTCCTTCCCCTCAGAGCCACACACACAACGAGAGGCTGCCTCCATTGGGTGGTGATATGTCCTCTGTTTGGGCACCCTGCAGGACCTTAACAGGGGAGGGGAAGAGACAAGGACAAATACAAGGGTTGGTCTGAGGACAGCGCTGCGCTCTGTCACACCGCCCTGTCTGAGGCACTAATGGGGATTAAGGAGCTGTCGGCTGGACTTATCAGCCCTCTCTGTCACCCCGCACTGTACTGTAGTGAGAGGGCAGCCTCCGCTGTGCCAGACATGCATTGGGGTCTGTGTCTCCACATCCACGCACACAGAAATTCAAAGACTGGGTGGGGCAAGTACCCAGAGGGGGCTCATCCCTGTGCAGCATATCTATGTAACAAAACACATTCATATGTCGCTCACTGCCAAATGAACTGTACAAAATTGGTTTCAAACTGTCCAAACTGCATGCGTTGATCTATCTTGCTCTCTTTGCTGATGCATACGTTGGACTGCAGTGTTGCTTTACTGTACATGTGTGCCATTTGTCTCTCTATCTGCAGGACTGGCCCGTGATATGGGCCCAGGTGAGATATCGAACTTCGAATGTACAGATTGAACTTATGGTTGTTTAAAATCATAGTTCAGATGTGACTAATTCATGTTTGAAAATCTATTCTGATGAGCGATTTATCAAAAAGAGGCTGGTGATGTGTGAGTATTATTGAGGGGGGAAAAAACACCTGAACTTTCTGTTTTGTTTACTGAAAACAGAATGAAATCTTAAACATTTTGTAGGCCATATTTTGCTTTTTTTTTTTTTTACCTGTCAGTTTCAGTTTAATCAGTTTACTAAAAGGCATGTTTACTACGTGACTCCCGGGGTGCTAAGCTGTTCTAGACAGACATCTTTAAAGGGATGTCATACTCTTACTGTTAATTTATGTGAATAAATGACTGGCTTCTGGTTGCTGCACCTCACCACAACACCGAGCTAAGTGAGGTGGAATCTGAATTTATTTGCCTGCCAGACAGCAAGCCGTGTATAAAACGCTCCAGTGAAAGAATATGCCCAGGGTGTTGTCAAACCATTATATTTCGTTAACAGAATGTTGAGGTGACATTTTGGACAGCTGTGTACCATTTTATAAAAGATGTCATTATTTTGTCCTCCACCCAAAAACAATTCCCTGGCTTGACTATTTTAAATAATTTTCATGATTATAAAAATTGTTGCAAAAGTACCATGAGGACAGTTCAGCCAGATTTTTTTTTTTTTTTTTTTTTTTTTTTTTAGGATACAGGGTCTGCTGTATTATGGTGTAAATATCTGTGTTTTTTTCTCATAAAAACGGGTACCATGCAGACATGCCTGAAGCAGATCTAATTTAAAAGAACTTTGGTGAAACATCAACACCTGGTCCAGAAGTGACTACATATCGGTCACATTCGTTTTGTAATATTACTCAAACTGCAGCTCTCCGTGGGTGAGAATATTATGTAACAGGCAGTAGCATTTTGGGGTATTTGAATGTCAAGCAAGCACCTGGCATCCTTTTCAAAACATCTGAATCTACAGTGTCCTCAGAAACTACAGTTACATATGGCTTTACACCAAATGCTTGTGTGAGACCATTTGGAAGATTTAGTGTATCTGAGTTTGCTATTTCTAGTCCCTGATCATCCTAGCATGGTCTCTGTCATCATGGTAATGTACATTACAGGTAGGAATGAATTCAAGTGCTTTGTGAGACTGTTTGAATTATGATTTCCCATCTGTGCTTCAAACTGCCGTCGCTGTGTACTATCTCATGTTGTGGCTTCAGACGAACACAATCCTCAGTCGACCTGCAGGGGTGTGAGACAAAACGTGTCTAGCGACTCCTGGTGGCAACGACACTGGCTGTTTCTTCTCTCTACTTTGGCTTCAATCGCTATCGCAGGACAGCGTTTTCTCATTTTGTGATGCAGCATACAGTGTGTGTTTTTAATGTGAAACAATAAAATGAAAAAGTTGTTTTGCAGTGGTGGCGTCCTGTTGTAGCAAGGCTGAGCAATGCAAGTTTGTTTCAACAACAAGGCAATTCAAAGCTATACATAAGACATAAAATGGCCTAATAAAAAGTCTGGTGATCTTCTATATCTATTTTTATTGTCAACAAAACCCCATGTGCAGAGCCAAATCAACAATGAATTTATCCTTCTTGCAAGTGTTGTTTGTGTATCCAAAGCCTGATACATCATATTCCTCTGTGCCGTAGACCGTTGTTGTCCAAAAACTATTAAAATACGTTAGTGAGCCACACTGTTGCACAGGGTGACATGTTCCTTTACCCAGAGACCACAAGTAGAGGTCTCAGATACTAGATATTAGTTTGTTTAGAAACAGCTCCAAAGATTAATAACAGTAATCACATTTTCAGACTCAGGAGAGTAGTTCTGTGTAAGGCAGACACCATTGAGTACAGGAACATGGTTTTGTATCCAGAGCTTCACCAGCTGTGCAAGTCAAGAGCTTGTGATATGTAACATAAAAACACAACAAGCTAGCAGAGCACTGTAAACAGAACCATATTCCTGCACATTCACAGTGGTGTCTGCCTACAAGGAACTACTCTCCGGAGACTGAAAGCATAATTGCTGTTACTAATCTTATATGAGAATTGACAATAAGAAAAAAATCAGCAGTCATATCCTTTAAGAAAAGATATAAATAAACACCTGGCAATATAGAAAAACAAATAAATAGGAGATGTTAAATAGGAGATAGGAATAAAACAAAACAGATTAAAAAGGATAAGTTAAAATGGAATTAAAGAGATGAGTACGAAATTACAGTGTAGTGATAGATATGGATAGAAAATAGCCTAATTGAATTTATCAGTGGAAACACTAACACAGTAACACCAACACTAACACTCTTACATTTGTACATTAAATATTAAGCTACAGCCCACAGGTGGTTAGCTTAGCTTAGCATAAAGGGTGAAAATAGTTAGCTTGGGGTACTCTGATGCACTGGTGCCCAGCAGTTGTCCTCAGTTGATGTGCCATTTCTTGCTAGTTCTGACCTATGAACTCACTCAGAGATATTCTCAACTTTTATATGTGGGAGTTGAAAATAATACAAAGAATGAGTCAGTAAAAAGCACCTGACAGCTCCTGCAGAAAGAACTGGAGAATAGCAAGCCATGCTTGATCAAATGTACAGTATCTTGGCAAGGTGCAATTTCCCTCTGACATCTGTGCTACATGCTCTTAATATCGCCTGAAGTGTTCCTCTGTTCAGCCTCGAATGATTACAGCGGCTTGGACAATGCAGAAGTCACGTCACAGCAGTGGAAAAATCCACTTGAAACCAAATTTAGCTTGCTGGTCAGGTTTTATTAAGCATCGCTACTTTTAAAAAAACATCCAACAGCGGTAGCAGTGAAAACTGGAACCCAGAGATTGCTATATGGCCTTTCTCCATGGCCACACATTAGTTTCATTAATTTAGTAATAATGTTTTCTCCTCCAGCGCAGACATGCACAAATCATATTACTGTATGAAAGAAAGGAAATAAGGAAAGAGATGACATTCAGTTCAAGACTGCTTCAAAAGCAGAGGAGTCAGGAATGATTGTAACAGTTAATGGACATAGGGGCTGAAGGGGATTGTTCACACTGAGACTTTTTGGTTTAGTTTAATCTCAGAGCATAGTAGCAATGACATTTTTGAGCAAATGGACCTAGAAAAGGACCCCTGACTTTTTATATATTAATATTCTGTGCTATTGCCAGAGACTCTTGTCTAGGAGATGCTGCAGACTCAGGTTCAGCCTCAGTTCAGTCTCAGTTCATTTAGCAGATACTTAGGCATCAGAAATTGCCTGCAGGTCAGCCATAGTGCATCAGCAACTCATTGTAAACACGCTGATTGCTTTGGTAGAGTAGGAACTCACACTCATCAGAGGTTGCATTGGTATTTAAAACAGCACTGTAGAAAGAATAGATCAAACACTTCAGGGCATTTAAGTGTTTTATGAAACAGTTTTGTATGCAAAAGCAAGAAGAAAAAACCCTCTTTGCTCGGCCAAAAACCAAAAGAGAGAAGGGGTGTGGGTAACTAAAGTCAAAGTCCAGCATGTGCATTTAATTTTAATTCATTTTTTCAGGTTCTGCTCACAAGTTATTTAGTAGTTGCTTTCTTACTCTGTTGCATTTCACAGAGCCGAGAAAGGTCTAGACTGAGGTCCAAGAGGAAGAGTATGTTGGTATGTGTGGGTCCTGAAAGTAAGTAACTATTTCACACTGAAGAACGCAGAGCAGAAGCATCTGAGTATCTGTCAATTTTAGTCCCCTGTGCATGATAGAACCAAAAAATAGAATTAAAAGAACATTATTTTGTGATCTCTTGCTAAACCAGCAACACCTAAATCTGTCCTCGTGTATGCTGGAACTTGACAAGGAATAGATCTGGGTGAGACAGTGTGTGGGTTATGACCAAATACAACGTTTCTCTGAGAAGGAAGAAATGCAGAAATAGGATTTCTGGCTATCTTTCACTTGCAGAGGATCACATAGGAGTTGACATGTCCAAAATCTGCTAGATGGAGATGAAGCCAAACACTTATTGATTGAGCATGGAAAGATATCTGGCAGCACTTGGACTGGGCTAACCAGGCAGTTTTTCGTGGTTTAACCATTTGCTTCCTAATTTAGCCTTCACTAATTCTAATGTGCAGCACAGTTCCTGTTTTTCTCAACCACTGGCAGTCTGAGAAGGAGGAGAATGACTAGCATCTACTTCAACTGATATGCATGGAGTCTCCAGCTGCTTCTGTTTACCTGACAGCAAAGAGGACATTTCATAAACACTGAAACATTTTTCATGAAAAACTGTTACAATCCAATCCAATAACCAATACAAAATGTAGTAAATTATTATATTACTGCAAAAGCAGTTACTTCAATATCCACTACACATTTTTACTCTATGTTGGCAGTTCATTATTACCTTTGCTAAGGAGGTCTTTTCAGACAGGGACATTTTGCTGTGTGTTAACAGACTTTATTGAAATTAGCTGGAAAGTTTGACCGTGGGCCAAGGAAGACCTTTTTAGTTTCTGGTACTGATGGCACCACCTTGAGGTTTAGAAGAATGTCTGGGTTTTTTTCTAGTTTCCTAGGTTCAGTGTGCATCACACCACAGCTCGAAAATATTTTCAGCTGTTTTAGTTTTTTCTTTCTACATATTTCATCTAATTTTCAGCAAAATTGATACATAACATATTTGGATCACCCACCAAACATTTTCATCAGTTCTTCAGTATTCCATACCATTTGCTTATGACTGGTTGCCAAATTCTTGTAGGCATGGCCTGATGATTTAACATAAGTTAATGCAGCTGCAACCAAACATAAAGGTCCAGTTTGTAGAATTGAGTGGCATCTAGCAGAACAGACTTTGCAGAAATGGAATAAAATATTTGTATAATCACCTGAAAATAAGAATCGTTGTGTTTTCGTTACTATAGAATGAGCCCTTTATATCGACATAGGGAGCGGGTCCTCTACCACAGAGCCCACCATGTTGTTTCAGTAGCCATAATGACTGTTTATTACCATGGCAATTTTAATACAGTTGTGCACCCAGATGCAGATTGAAAACTTATAAACATGTTTTACTATTTGAATGATAAATGCAGGGGATTGGATTGTAGAGTTGTTTCTGACTGAATAAATTCTAGTCTATTATTTACATTGAGTTTTCCATCACATTCTGTTAATTACATTATACATATTTATTACATTATGAGATTCTACAATTATGTTTGCATTTTAGACTGTAAATTATTTCATCCCCCCCCATGAATACTGACAGTATTTTCATCCCTGAAGAACAGAATATCAAGCTGGATTTGGTGCCAGCTTGATGTTTTGCAGTTATTCAGGCATCATACACTTGTACTCTACATTCATGTCAGAGAGAGAAAAGCAGTTAGTGCAGAGTGAGCAGATTAAAGAGAAAATGAGAGATAATTGGAATATGAACAAAGAGACACTCATGCATTGACAGTAAGACAGCCACAGGAGAACTGAATCAAGATGGAACAAAACACACCAGGGAGGAAGATTGAAACAGGGGCTTTGTTTTCTCTTTTTCAACCAGTTGTACCAGTCATTGACCAACTGGGAACAAAGGGTTTTCCATTTATTCATCCCAATTCAATCCCACAGTCGTTATATCCAACCTAATGTCTGGGAATCTCGGTCAGTCAGTTCACATCCAGGACAATACATTTAACCTTGAGATCTATAATTCATGCACTTGCAAATATAATGTCACCAAAGCAATATTGGCAGCATAATTGAATTTTCATCTCAAAACAGACACAGAAGATGGAGAGTTGCAGATCAAATCTTACTGAATAGAATATGTGTTAGCACTGGAAAAGTGTATTTATTAAATGAAATTAGAAAATAGATTACATTTATGTTTGTTTTGCTGCACATTAGAGATACAGGTTTCTATATGTACTTGCTCAGTCCAGTATAATGGAACATCAGATATGATTGCATTATTTATTTTATGTATACAACACTTGCAGGTTATTACCTGGGGCTGAATCATATTTAATTACCTGTTGACTCTGTTTATTGCTTAAGAGAGTTGATTACCAATTTAATCACAAGCCATAGACTCATAGGGACGTCATTCCATGTGCTCCTAACGAGCCTCAGGGGAAATCAGTGACATTCGGAATAGCTAACTGGACTAATAATCCATTCAACTAATGAAAAGACATATGCATCCATCTGACAAACTCTCTTAACAAGTCGTGTGTCAACATTCCTGAGATCCTTCAGGACAGTTTTGCAAATGTATAATAACTGAAACAAGGCTGCAACATCCCATGTCTTGCAAATCATCATGGCCTGATGAGTTAAAACCCCCTACAAATTCCCCTAAAGACATTTACAGATACACTTTGAAACTGAAGTTATAAAGCCGTGTGCTGGGCGTTGTTCATGTGTACAATGGAAACCTGCCTACAGATTTCCATTTAAACTTGCTCATGAGCGTGTTTTATAAAATCTACTTTGTCAACATAACAAACAAGTCATGGCATTATGGCCTGACAACACTAAGAACATTTCAACCTCATAGAGTTGTTTACTTCATTTTCATTGTCGCTGACAACCAAATTACCATTGCAACTCCGCTCAGTTTCCAACGCTCTTACCTACTTTAATCATGAATTGATGTCAACTGGTATGATTTCTTTATATGGTCATCTGCTCCACACACAGCATGTAAGTTCATTGCTCTGCCCTGCTAATATTATGGCATTTTCCCATTGTTTTGGGGGTAGTCACACCAAGCCGTGACTGGCACGCTGTGTTTTTTTTTCCATTACACAACATGGCAAAGTAAGATAAGAACATCATCCACATCATCACTGTGGCTGTTTCTGCTTGTACTATTTCTCCCTGCATTATTTCTAACCAATCTGCTGAACAAAGAGCTTCAAATATCTCTGAATGTTATTGTATTGGACGTTTTTTAGCGCCACTAGCAAAGCTCTGCTAATTTAGTGAGGAACACATTTAATTTCCTGTAAATTTGTCACAGTAAAAGTCTCCTGTCATTTAGTTAATATGAAGCAGCAAAAGCAGGAAATATCATGTTTTCATCAGCAGTAACTTAACACAACTTTGATACATCTACCCCTCACAGGCTTTCAGAAAGATGGCCAATCAGAACAGAGTGAGCTCATAAGGAGGGGTGCCTTGAAGAGACATGAGTTAAAACTGCCTGTTAGAGACAGAGGCTGAAATGAGGGGCTGCATAAAGGGCAACTATAAGATAAATAAGGAGTTTTTTAAAACTGTGAATGATGCAAAGCTACTCTAGTCTACTCTAGGATAATGATCCCCTTTAATGATGGCTGCATTGAATGTAGGTGAGCAGCTCCAGGGCTCTAGTGAGTTGCAGAATCATTGTTAATATTATTATTTACAGCTGTGCTTTTCCTTCTCTGACAAGTAAAATCTTCTGTCATAAAAAGGGTCTTTTGTTGTTGATACATCAGTCTAGACAAAAATGGACCAACTGGCATTGCAATCCCTACATCCAAGCTGCTAACATGGCTAAAAAAAATATCAAAGAAAGAAACATGAGAATTGCTGACAAAAAATGTTGAGAATTGATTTAACTGAAGAAAATAATGTGTGGGAAAGAAATGACTCTGAGCTAAAGGATTTATTTCCTTTCCTTGAAATAACACAAGTAAGGATGTGAATAATAGATATTCACTGTTTTCACATCAAAACCATACTTAGAAAACAAAGAGGATCATGCAACAGATTGTAGGGCTTGAACATTATTAGACATGTTATTTTAAACTTTACCGAACAAATAAAACTTCACAAAACAGAATCCAATCTACAACTTGCCAGTACAAATAAAAAATCCTACAAGAAATTATAACAGTGATTTTAATTTAAATTGACAAATGAATAATAGAAGAAACCACAAATCCCAAAACAATCGCAGTCATAATGGTGGAACAGATTAGGGAGGGAGTGTGTGTGCATTCTTGTCTGGGTGTGTGTACGTTCCTCAGTAAAATGTATTGTGCCAAACGGTGATAGATAACAGTACCTGCGGGGAAATCTGGGCCAAAGCAATGAAGCAGAAGACGTGAGGGAAACCTTTAGAGAAGGGCCACCACAATTGCAATCATTTGTTCTCCAGCTCATCCATCACTGAGGAATCTACTTGGTACAAGTTACATTATGAAAAAAGTCATCTGGGGAGATTACTGTGTGGCCTTGGTGCTGTACAGTACCTAAGAGGTTGCACAGATTAGATTAGAGTGGAGAAGTGGACCACTGTTGTATGCTATCATGACTAGATGTTGAGTTCTGATTCAATAATACGTGGCCTTTATCAGTATCACTCCTGAGGAATATGTGTTTACCGGCTTTTTATTTTATCTCCTATCTCGCAGTGCAAGCGAGTAAACACGGTCGAATGTGACACGGCTTTCAGTCTCTGAAAACAATCAGAATCAGGATGTTAACATCATCATCATCAAAAAACAATTTTAGGGTGAAACCATCTTTCACATCATTTCCTACCAGCAATATGATCTGTCCCACACTGGGATGTGTCATGTTCTGTTTGTGCCATCTAGTGGTGACACACACAGCACGTTTGATATGACTGTCATAATGTCTCCTCTGGGGACATCATCAAGAGGTCATCTAAACCTTCATATACATGACAGAGTCAGTTTGGTGATAAAAAAAACAACAACAATGTAATCTAATGGAAGTTACTCACAAAACCTCAGCTGAAGTGTTTTATATTCTTAGACCTGTAACTAAAGTTTGTTTTTTGTTTTCGTTTTTGATTAATCTGCCAATTATTTTCTCAATTAACTGATTAATCATTTTGTCTATAAAATGGCAGAAAATAGTAAAATCCGAGAGAGGCTGAAACTAGCAAATTTCCATCATTTTTGAATAAATGGTGAATAATGAAAATTATAATTTAATTATCAAAATAGTTGCTCTAACTGCAGCTTTACTTATTAATACTTATTATGTGGCTGACAAGAGTTCTGCACACTGTGCTGATAACTCCCAGTGAAGTTAATTTACCAGAGCTTTACCGCTCTGGTAATTTGTTTTTTGACCGAGAAATTTTTTTGGTTGGCTGCCTGCTTTGTTACCTGAACATTACACCCATATTTGACTGCAGAACATATCATCTCAAAAACCACAGGCATTGATCATGTACTATAACCACCTCCAATCTTTCAGGGAGGCTTTCCACAAGATTTTGGAACCACTTTGCTCCCATTCTGCCACAAGAGCATCAATCAGGTCGGCTTCTGATGTTGGATAATGAGGCCTGACTTACAGTTGGCATTTCAATCCATCCTATATCTTCTGCTCTCTAGTTGGCCTTTGAAGTTTGTACTTGCAGCAAGCAACTATGAAACTGTGCAAACAGTACTGGACAACAGATTTAATGATAGTGATTACAAATCGGAAAGAAGTAATGAAATGCCATATAAGATAGTTAGGTATTGTGAAAATCAATCAGTATAGAAACAAGGAAACTGGATTCACAAAGTATAGACAATGGTAGAGGTCTGAATAGTTTTGGTGTCCCTTATGCAAATGTCACCAGTGAAATATCAATATTAAGCCCCCATTGCAAGTACAACACAATAGTTAATCAAGTAAAAATACACATAAGGTTCTTGAGAGTAAAAGTACAGTAAATTAACAGTTACTTTATTTTTTGTATTAGCAACACATTAGCCTGACAGCTAGTATAAAAGCTAGCTTGGTTACCGGTAAACTGATCACAGAAAGCTATTATTAATGTAACTGTATTGTTGCATTGTAATGTTGAAACATTAAAGGGCAATCCCCAAACTATTGACATAAAGGAGGAAGCACACTTTTGTTTAAAATATCAATGTATACTGTAGCATTAGGATTTCCCTTGACCAAACCATACAAGACTACCCGAGACCAAAAGTACGCAAGGTGTCTACATACTTTTGGCAATATAGTTAAAGTGTTTTATGTCTCCTTCCAATATTCTGTGTGCACATCTGTTTCAACTAATGAAAATGCCTAGATGCGGCCAACATGACATTTTCTTGTATACTGAAAGGCTTTGAAGAGTTAGTTGCAGTGAGGCATGTGGGGTTTAATTTGCTGTCAAGTTATCAGACTAGTTAACACTTCTTAATTACATTTTAAAATGCTGAACTAAACTTTGCTAAACTTTTTTTAATATAATAACAACATCTGGTAGTAGCTTTTGTGGATTTGACAACAGGCAGTGAGTCCCTGAACCAATGTGACTCACTCTGCAGCTGACAAATCAACTCATTGGCAACACCTGTCATCATCAGTGTCTGAACCCTAAGAACAAACATGCAGACAAAGGAAGCAGATGGGTAATTGCTTGATTTATGACAAATTATTTCTGTTTACATGCAACCAACAAACTTCTGCACAGAGACAGAAGAAGCAACATAACTGGTAAGAGAAAACTTTCTTTATACATTAAGAAAATATAATCCTTATATAATGATTTTTTTGAGGTCATTGCAGCATAACAAACTAAAGATGTAGAACACACAGTGGTTTAATGTAATGCCGTACATTTACCCAAGAACTATACTTAAGTACAATTTTGAGGTGCTTGTTCTTTTCATTTTCTGCTTCTTTTTGCTTCTACTCTTCTAGATTTCAGAGGGGAATATTGCAGCTTTTACTGCACTACATTTATTTGCCTGCTTTAGTTAGTAGTTAGTTGTCAGTTTAATATAGAAACTTATGAGAAGATAATTAAATACAACACGTTATAAAAGATTAAACCAGCTGTTCTGAATCTTTTTGGCTAATTTGTCTAGTTTGGGCTCCTTATCATATTTCAGATGTCTGAGTTGTTAGCAGTTCCAGCAAAGAGACATTTGCCCTCTACGCTTCTCACATAACTTCATTTCAATAACTGTTTGAGGCCCAAGGATATTAAACTCTCCAATATTTCACAAAACAGAAAAGATTAGAGAAAATGTGTGCACCAGAACTATGTTTTTCTTCTATCCTCTCCCATTAATTATCTCACGACCACTCAAATTTATCTTGTGACCCTGTGGAGGGACCTGACCCATAGGTTTGGAGCCACTGGACTAAATTATCTAACTGTATATAAATTAGCCCCACCTCCAGCTGCTGCAGCAGTAAAATGCTGCTTACATATGATGCATTAGCATTAACTATGGAATTCATTGTAATATCAAGTTGGCTATAAAACATCAGTCATGAGAAGATTTTCTTCTAAGTACTTTTACTTTTAATAATTCATTTAAAATTGTACTTAAGTAAAAGAGGTATTATTAGCTACATTTACTGGAAGTACTTTTACTTAAGGAAAGGATATGAACTCTTCTTCCGTAACTGGCAATACATGACACTGTTTGTCCCACAATCACCCCTCAAATCTCGCTCAGATTATTTATAGATGTCAACTTTCCCTCATTCACAACTTTAAGAAATTACAAGAACTTCTCTCATGCTTTAGTGAACAATTTTTTTGGAGCGCTTTGTATCTCGACCCAATGACTCATACAGCAGAATGAGCATGAAGTTCACCCTCTTCAATCTGAAGGTCATCTCATTCCTCTCAGGCAAAAGTCTTTTGGATGAGAGCCGTTCTTACAGTTCTACTCATGAGCTAAGGCTCTAAAGCTGAATTACATCCAGTCTGGCTAATACAGAAGTGCTTCTGTGCCAAACACCATATAGCTATAATTGAATTCAGATTCAATTATAGCTCAATATATCATAATCATTATAGCCTCCTCCAAGGCCCACAAGCCCAAAGGCTCGCCTTGTACAAGATTTTTTTTATTTTTTTTATTCTTCTACTATCAATAACTCAAAACACACTATATCAGTACTTCATTCACTCTATTGTATATCAAATTATTGATGTTGTAAACCTCCATTTGATTTCAACATTCTGCCTTCAGTTAATTAGGTTTACATTGATTTAAAAAAAAAAAAAAACATTTAAAAAGTCTCATTATGAGCAAAAAAGAGAATCCAAACTCAAACTGAAGCTACTAGAAAATATCATTAATCATTAAGTTAAACAACACAAGGCTAATTAAAACACCCTGCATGGTTCCACTCTGCTTTTCCAATTTCTGTGTGTTCGTCTTCTCCTATCTTGTTTCAATTTGTCTTGTCCTTGAGGAAATCTTCAGTCCATTTGAACAAACTAAGTACTGTAACTTCATAGACATTGATGTGCAGCAAGCAAGGACGACAGGCACTTATTTTTTGTTTGCTAAGCGCATCATAAAACATAAGAATCCTTTTGAGTTAACACTCAATAGTCCTGCAGTAGCCCAAACTCTTTAATTAACCTAAAGCTTTAATAAAAATATAATTCTTCACATTTAAAAGATAAGCTGAACAAAAAGACTTCAAGGACATTAGACAGGCAATTACACAGAAACTTAAAGCGAATGAGTCACCTAGAGTTATCTAAGGAATTGTTCAATTGTGTCCATTGTCCATATTTGCTTTCATTTTGACATTGAGATGAGAAGATTGATGCCAATGTCATCTGTGAGATAAGGACAGGGTTGGAGTTATTTGTCCCTCATTCCTGAGTGTGCAATGGAACATTTTGAGCACAGAAAAATATTTTTGGAAAAAATAAAATATATTTTGTATAAAAATAATCATGCAAAGAATTTAATATCAGCAAACAAATCTATGTGTTCAACACACTTGTGTTTGATGTTAGTTTTATTTACTTCTCCTCTCAATTTCTTCTTAAGTGTTTGATAGTTGCATGGATATTAGCCAACACATAACTAAATATACTGAGGAAAAAAGAGATTTTTGTTTGCTCAGATTAAATCATTCTTTGCATGATAATTATTTCTATACAAAATCGATTTTATTTTCTTGCAAAAAAATATTTTTCTGTGCTCAAAGTGTTCCACGACTTGCCAAGAAATGAGGCACAAATATAACTGTTTAGCCTAGCTTAACAAAGACTGAGGCAGGGCAAAATTGGCAACTATGAGTAAAGTGCTATTTAGCAATGTGTAAAAGTTTAGTCGGATTTGTTCATGTACCAGAGTCGGACAGTGTTTGTTAGCCTGTTAGCTTGTTAGCCTGGAGACAGGAGACTCATTACTTGTTAGCCTGTAGATGCTTTGCTACTTGCTGACTCACTGCTGCAGTTTAGTTGATACGATTGTTAGCCTGCTTTAGTGCCTGTTCAAAATAATGTTTTGCATTTAGATTGAAATGTCTTTATTTCCTCCAGATCATTTCTTATTTTGTCATGGTTCAAGATAAATACGAGTTTGTATATTTTATTATTTACTGTAAAATGTATCAAGACCTACACACACAGCATCAACATAATAAAAAAACGTGTCAGCTTTATGTTAAAGGCTGATATTTTTTGGAGGATAATAAAGAATAAATGGATTTACTACCGCATGATACACATATACATCTGGTTATCATGTCCTGCATTGTGTGGCCCGGTGCTGGAAAGCTCGAAATACAAACTTTTTATTTTTAATTTACATTTTTAATTATGAAACAAAAGAAGGACAGAAAAAATCCCAATACAGCACACATACACAACACAAAAACACTAGAGGTTACAGACAATAAGAAAAGGAAACATAGTATACTTGTTTAAGAAACCATTACATCGCCAATCCTTAATAATAGGACTACTCCAAGGATCTACTACAAGGATCAGGTTTCTATTTAATTGTGCTGGTTTTATTCTTTACAGTCAAAACACTTGACTGAAAAGTCTCTTATTTATCTAGTCTTTTTTTTTTTTTTTTTTTTTTTTTTTTATAACTGCCCATGGTCCATCTAAGCCATTTTCTCTATAAAGCCCCTACAGGGCTGAGGCAGCACGTTCTATTATTATCAGTTCTATGAAGTCCTTTAGCCAGTGATTCGAACAAAAACAATTTAATTTCCTGAGTTTCCAGTTCATAAGAATGATCCTTTTCACAGAAAGAAAAGCCAATGTTATCAAACGTTGTATTACTACAGATTTCAATCCATCCACTTTAACTCCCAGTAAACACACTTCTGCACATAGTGGTATATCTACGTTTAATATGGAACAGAGCATTTTTTGTACTCCTACCCAAAATTGTCTTATTTCTGGACAATGTCATTACATATGTATTAGAGATCCTCTCTCTCCACATCCATGCCAACATACATCTGTCATATTGGGATTAATTTTATTCAACTTCTGTGGAGTTATATATATTTAATACAAAATTTTCATCTGTATAAGTTTATATCTTTCATATTTCGATAAGAATTGTATGTTGCATTAGAGTCCCATTGTCCTGGTGGTAGGTGTTTTCCTAAATCATGTTCCCATTGTGATTTGACGTTATCCACGCTACTGCAGGAGGAGAGAGATATAAGTCTGTAAAGCTTAGATACTGTGCCTCTATTTGCTACAATCTCTCTCAATTTATTAACTGCATTTTTATCTGAGGCCAGTATGATACCTTTTAGAGATAAGTGTCTGCATTATAGATTTCAACTGCAAATACTGCAGAAAATACTGATTGTTGAAGTTAGCTTTAAGCTCATTAAATCTTGTTATTCTCTCCTCCTCCTTCAAGATTTGGCCTAGGTTCTTAACATTATGGCTTTCCCATTCTTTATTAATACGAGTCTTCCCTTCAGCAGTGAATAATGGGTTCTTCCATAATGGACATGAAGGCAAAAGTAGTCCATTAATTGCACATTTCTTTTGAATTATTTTTGCTATTTCACATGAAAAACTAACTATTGGGTTCTTAATATTGATATTGAGCTTTGTACAATACCACAAAGAAGAAAGGGATACTTATTTGTGTTCCAGTCATTTCCAAAAATACACGCATTTTTAAAAAAAAAAAAAATACATTTTGAAGTCCAGACTGGAGTATAATGAGACAACTCAAAACACTGGAACCAGCAATACTGTTAAATATCAGCATATTAACACACAGCTGCTTGCATGTCAGTAGTCTTGGTTTAGATGAAAATAAGAAGATTAGAGATAATCAGTCCTCTCATCTAATTCTCGGAAAGAAAGCACGTAAAAGTAAACTGACGACAGAAAATGTGGAAAAGCAAGTAATGAATGAAGTTTCCAGGGATTAACAAGTTATCATCCACATTTTTAAAGTAATCACATATATTCAGCAATGGGTATTTTTTTTAGTAGCAAACACAGTGCTGAAGCGAAGAAGCACATCAAATCTTTCCATGGAGATTCAAACTGCTATAAATGTTTTAAAAAATGGACTCAAGGCTTGGGGCAGCAACTTTAATTTATTTTTACATATGCTTTACTTCAAAACGGATAGTACAGGTATAGGAA
This sequence comes from Euthynnus affinis, assembly GCA_029490765.1. Classification (NCBI taxonomy): domain Eukaryota; kingdom Metazoa; phylum Chordata; class Actinopteri; order Scombriformes; family Scombridae; genus Euthynnus; species Euthynnus affinis. Next base: position 3,439,841 of record CM055856.1, read on the forward strand.
AGTATATGGCCTTTGTGTTAACCGGTGAGCCGTGAATCACAGCATATTTTGTGTGTCTATAATGAATGTTTGTGGATCCGAGTGCAGCCTCAGCACACCTTCACACTAACATAGTTCTGTTTTCTCAGCGGAGCAGCTCCACTAATTAGAATGATTGTTACACACTTTAATTGGCTCTGCCAGCAGCAGTCTCAGGAGCCGCAGGATGTTCGGAGAGTTAATTGCATAAAAGAGAGAGAGAGGGAGGAAAAAAAAAAAGCTGATGATCAACCCTCACAAAACTTACCAAAAACCTGCGCTACACAGGCAGAATAATGGGCTTCCTATCTTTTTTCAATTACAGAAACTGAATGGGAACAGTAATGAAAAGTAAGTGCAAAGTCCACAATGGTGTTTACAGGAATGTTAAAATTGGTGCTTACATTGGTTGTTTCAGGGTTGTTGTTGTTTTTTGGTGACGGGTTTCTTTAAATTTGAGTTTATAAATCATTAATCTGATGTGTTGAATTTTTACAGGATCCAGTTTTGTGTTTAGATAAAAATACTGGGATGTGTTTTTCCCCCCCTTTTTTTATCCTCAAATTTGGTGATATAGAGGTCTATTGATATACTAGGTGGGTGGATTAAGATTGTCTGTGATGTTTGTCGTCATATTTAGATTTAGCTTAAAGGTACAATCCGTGATCCAAAAATACATTTTTAATAATACAGGATTGGAATCAGCTCAGATTTATTAATGTCTTTTAGTTTATTACATCAACACTAAAAAAATGGCTGTAATTAATAGATTTTGTGTGAATGTTGCATGAGTAATATTTATAAAAGCAGCAGCAAAATAGCTCTACTGCATGCATTTCAGTGATCATGATCACCTGACAAACTCAGAAAGGTTTGTTATTGACCTATAAAACTGAACACTACAATGTCTTTTCAGCTTATGCTTTCCTTGTACTAAAGGGAACTCTTTATCACATCAAGATCAGTTCACTAGTCATGTTGAGTGCAACTCAGCCTGTGAAAACAGTTGTATAATATCTTTTGTGGCTCCAAAACCTGCCCCCTGATGATGTCAGTTTGGCCTTAGAAACCACTCATTTATAACCAATGCTGTGGGTGTTTACCAGGCAGGATGGTCCATTTTGGAGGTACTGCTGACTATCGTCATCCTCTTAAATCTCTTGTTCCTTCCATTACTACAGCCACAGAATGAAAATGTTTTAACTTATAGCGCTCAGGTTCCTCTAAAGTGCATTGAAATTCCTTTCCAGAACCTCAATTTGTATCCAACTAATCCATCACTGTGACAATAATCTCTTCCCAGTGTGGTCCACTTGGAAAACAATGCTGATAGATGTGCGGTTACTCTTGTGGACCAAAGCTGAGGACTCAGGAGGAGCAGTGTTTTTAGATGCACTGAAATTAACTGCCGTAGAGTCAACAAGAGCTCTGAGGTAAACACACACATTTAACATGTTGACATTGAAATGTTCACTGCAATCCTTAGGGCTTCATATAAGAGGTACGTAATGGCGTTTTCAAAAAGAATTATTCAAATGAAATACCAAGAATTAGATTCAGCTAGCTTTATTATGGCACTTTTTACATGTCACATTACAAATTGAAGATTCTAGGTTTCTTGTTTCATACAGCACATGAAAAGATTGAGAACATTGCATATAAAAAACAAAAGGGCATCTGGAAGCTGCTTTGTTTTTCATCACACACTCGTCAGTGTAGGAGTGATAGTTAATCCAAAATGTTTTTAAAGCTATGTAGAACATTGTCAAACCTTTTTAATTTTAAACAGTGCTTCCACTAACTATTTTCATTATCATTACTCAGCCAATTCAATTGTTTAATTGATTAATCTTTGTCCTTAAAATGTCAGAAAGTAGTGAAAAATGCCAATTAAAATTCCCTAAAGCCAGAGGTGATGTCTTAAAATTGCTTGTTTTTTTTGTTTTTTTTCCAGACAGTCCAAAACCCTGAGACTTTCAGTTTGCTATCACAAACGACAAAGAAATGCAGCAGATCCTAACACTTGAGAAACTGGAACTAAGGAATGTTTGGTATATTTGTTTGATAAATGCCTTACATGATCATCAAAATAGTTTTTTATCAAATAGTTAATATTCTATTAATCAATCATTTTTGCTTTAAATTTGAAATCTGTGGATATTTTGCCTCCCATGCCCACACTGTGTCTCCAGTCTGACAGTACGACAATAAAGCAAAACCCTGATTATTAAGGAAACAGACATCATCTCTTCTTCTGCAGTCAAAAATACAGATATGTGCAAGGAAACTGTACAAAATCCATTCCTGGAGCGTCGCATGTCGGTGTATGAACATACACTGTGACGTCCATCCACACACACACACACACACACACTTTGTGGATGGCGCTATTTTACACACAAACAGATGTGGGTTTCTGGGGAACAACAGGTAAACAGGTTGCATTGAAGTGCTACGAGATCTTTCGTTGGCACACGAGGAGTAACATTTACAGTATTTACATCTTAGATTAGATAATCAGTTGTCATGCGTTTCCTAAAAACAACGTTTTGTAGAAAATAAGATTCTCACATTCCAGTTTTAATATTTTGTTTCTGTCCATTTGTGGAAACTATTTATGGTTTAGCAAAAAGAGAAATTTGAAATCGCATTCACTTAAATCTTAATTACTCTATTTCTGCTGAATGTATGGTTGGTTCTTATGCTGTCCAGGATGTATGAGGAGTAGGAATTAACAGGAAGCATTCAGCGATTAGCATTGAATTAAATAAAAAATTTGGAACTTAAAAAAAAGCATGCTACTAAAACTACTCCAACAGGAGTCACATTAAAGCTGACTGACAGAGCAATCCTCTGAGTGGGATCCCAAACCTGACACACTCTAGTGAACGACGCGGCTAGAAAGAGTGACAGTGTGAGGAATAAAACACTTAAACTACAAACTTTTATCCTTTCCTTGTCTTTTTAAAGTTAATAAATAAATATAAAGCAAACTTGAATAAATATGACATGAGAATGTAGCGAACATCTGAGTGACATTAAAACTGATTTTTGGGCAATTAACTCTCCTTGAGCCAATAGAGCTGTCGATCTGCTGTAACACCCCAGACGATGAGGTATTCCTCTGACATCATCCTCTCCCTTTGGTGCCTCAGTTTATGGCTGCCGGATGAGCCCCATGTCAGTCAGGTAGAGGGAGTTCAATGGACTCCCAGGCTGGCCAGAAGGCCTTTGGGAGGGGAAGGGAATCGGCTCATGAGGAGAAAACCAGTGCAGGATTTGGTGGGTTGGCTGTGAAGCTCTTCTGGAAGATGCAGGAGGGTAGGTTTAGGTCCGCACCCAGCTGAGAGGCACCCAGAAGGACTCTCGCTCCAGCCTTTCCAAAATACCTCTCAGCTCTGCACAGGCACTGGCTGAGTCCTCCTTGATCAGGACCCGGTCTACCAGGTGTCCATACTGTTGATCAATCTGAATGGCAGACTGACGCATCTCCTGAAGGTCCTCGTCCTGTTAGAGAAAGAAATATAGATTTAAACTAACTGTGCCATGATACAGAGGCTGGATCCTCTGAGTGAGTCATCTGCTGGTCTTCCATGACCCATATTTTTTAAAAGGGACATAACATGCTTATTTATATACTGTTATAATGTTCCAAAACTTGCTGCCTTTAAGTCAAAAGCCACAGCTTCAGCCTGCTATGAAAGCTCTGTTTGTAAGGTTACCTCTACATCCTCAAACTGACGTCACATTGGCCAGAAATAGCCATCCACGTAGTGTTTGTTGCTAAGGTTGTTCAGTGGGTCGTTTGCACTGTCCAGTTGCATATTTCATATCAAAATCGGGCTTAAACATGTATGGATATATTTGAGAAGTTTAAAGAAAAGAACAGAGTGGACTCATCAGAAGGAGCAAAGGCACTAAACTGGCCTGTTTCAGACAGGCTGAACTGAGAGGCTGCATAAAGAGCCAGTATAAGGTAAATATAAGTTTGTTGTTGTTTTTATGGTTTTTTTTTTTTTAAATCATGCAAAAATATTCCAGTAGTGCCCTAGAATAAAAACATAGACCTGGAAATGTGCATGATTATTCCTCTTTAAAGGATGCAACCACTGAGGAATGTGGACCATGAAGTTGGGTACCAGAAAGGAGAATTTGCTTTCAGGTCCTTTGTGGGATGGATCTTCATGGTCCACGTAAAGGTGTCCATATGTAGGACCTGCAGGTTCAAAGGACTTAAAGGCTGAACATGCTCCTCCTCAATAAATGAGACTATAAAACTATAATTGTGCAGTTGGGTTTATCTTTTGGTGAATACATCCCTATAACATATAATGAAAATGAACCATGCATGGCAACAATAACAAACAGTTTGGCTTCCAATATTTACACCCTACGTTACCTTTCATCTACTTTCAAGTGTCTCCAGTTTATGTATTAATATTTAATAGTGACTCCTGAACACAAATATCAAGTCAATATGATGGGGTCACATCATATTCTCCCGCTTAATAAACTGACAAGAGTAGCCTTGCTCCATTAATGAGTGGATTATTGAATATTTAGGGCCGCAAAAGATGTGTGTACTCTCAAATTCAGGCAAAGGAATACTTCAAAGCCGTATTTGGCAAAGCCTTTGAAATTGGACTCCAGAGGATCCAGCTACTGAACCGACACAGCTTTATTGCAAGGAGAAAAACGAACACTCACTGTTATGCGGCCATGGTCTCCCCCTCCTGGTGAGGTGGCGGCACTGCGCCGACGTCTGCTCTCAGGAACGCGGGGTTTGACAAATATCACATAGGGCTTGAACTCTGCTGTTCGCAGCCTCTTCAGGGCCTGGAGCAGACGAGGATTTATATATAATAGAACAAAGAGCAAAAGCAGAGGTCAGAAATCAGACACAGTAGGAGAAAGTCAACAATGATGCATTACTCTCCACACAGTGAGCAAATGGGGTATGACTGTCCATTCAGCAAACTTCTGCCGCCTGCAGGATCTGACATGTTATGATAGTTGACTGTGATACTTTTGGATGTCCATTAGACAAGATGGGTTCAAGTGGCTGCAACATGACCCCTACCTCAGGCTGCACATCAACTATACACATCTTCTTGGCCTGCACAGAGCGAATAGCCTCTATACTGGTGCCATACTGGTTCTCCTTGTATTCCCCATGCTCTATGAACCTGAGGAGAAACAACAAAACATTAACTTCAGCATGAAATAACTCATAAATGTTTACACAAAATCAATATGGTATCATTAGAAACCTACTTGTTGTTCAGGGCATCTGCATCAAATTGCTGTTTGGTGACAAAGTGGTACTCTACACCCTCCTTCTCATGAGGTTTCTTGGGTCTGGTGGTATCTGTGGGATACAAAAGAGTAAGTTAAGTGAATGTTACTACATGGTGTACAGTAATGTTGGTTCATTGATAAGTCATGGGTGACTCACGTGGTACAGCCACTGCATAACGATGTGGGTTTTCAGCAATCACCCGCTGTTTGAGTTCATTGATTCGTGCTCCAAGAGAACCTTTTGAAGCCGATTGTGTGTGTGAAAGGAAAAAAAGAAAAGAAAATAAAGATAAATAATGTCAGCACTAGGTCATCAGTATGTTGCACCGCATATTTTGATCCACTTGATGTCACTATCATCACATAAGAACATTTGTGTCATCAAGTAGCTCAGTCATACCAATCAGAACCACCAGACGGGGCCTCTCACTGGGCCGTTGTTGGTAGCGAGTAACCTCCTCGTAGGTCAAGAAATCAGGATCTCCGGGATCTGAGCCCTCACCAGAAGATCCTTGCCTGTCTTTACGACTCAGCCGGAAACTCCTCCGCAGACCAGCTACAGCAAGGCCAGAGATAAGGGACAAAGGTGCAGAAAATATAAAAGGTTAGATATCATGAGCCTTAAAACGTGCTTTCACAAGATTACATATCACATAAGTACACAACTTACATGATGCAAACGCAATCTCTTAATATCTTTATTAAATTAAGTGCAGTGAACAAACATGTTTTGAATAAATCCAAGACCAACCCGCTGATAATCATGCATTAAAAACATTTGTGAACAGTGCATATGGCGTAGAATAGCTCACTCTTATCTTTAGTATAAATGGACTACTTGATAGTGTGAGATATTAGTGGAACTTCGAGCCAATTAGATATGAAAACTTGAATCACATGCAGCTATAAACATATCAGGTGAAGTTCTTATAGCCTGAGAAGGAAGCAGACTCCATTTCTAAGCAAAAACATTGTTAGGAACATTTGATACATTCTTTAAGTGATTAATTTTTCAGCAAAAAAAAATTCCATTGACCCAAGATAGACATAATTTTCTATCATTATGGTCCAAACAAGGCATGCTACTTTGAACAAGGCTACAGTGCTGAGGCAGGACAGACAGGACAGCCTGGCCCTGGGAAACACCACGTCAGTGACGGCAAATGATGGTCTCCCATTGCCAGGACTGTCTGTATCCCCCTGTCAGTGGTGTGTACCTGAGGGAATAAGCCGGGCACTGTACCTGAATAAAATTCCCAGGAAAACACCTGGCCACAGGAGGGCGCCACTGCTTTACACTTAGGAGAGACTATAACTGGCGTTAGAGCATCACACAACCCAGCCTCACACCTCCACACAGGGTGAACGAGCAGCAAACGTGCCTGGTTGAGTGTGCAATGCGTCCAACGCAGCAGGCCCTCATGAGGGGGAGGGGAGGGGAGGGGTGTTTTGGGGAAAGGGGAAGCAGTGCACTGGCCGCAGCAGCAATGGCAGTCAGTTAGATGCAGGGCGGGAGGGCAGGAGGTTAGGAGGATCCAAACACTGCTAGGAAGCGGGGTTGGGCAGAGGGAGGGAAAGGGGTGGCTTTACAGCTTCAAGCAGACTGCTGAATGTACAGGTTCATACGAAGCACAAATATGGTTTTAAGGTATCTTGTGTTACAGTGAGAAGGTGCTGTTAAGCTGTCAGCTGTGTTTAGATTGCTCCTTGTGTGCACATCGTCATTCCAGCAGCTCACAAGATGTGAGGGAGCAAACGGGACGGGGGGCGGGGATGGAGGGGAGGGGTTGGGGGGCATGTTGGGCTGTAGAAGGGTGAGGGAGGGGAGGTCAGTGAAAGGCTAGAAAGGGGTTGAGGATAAAGGGGACTAATGCATTTCCTTCATCCCAATTTGAATTCAGTAAAGCCTGTTGAAAACATTACATGCCTGGCTACTTAATTTATTGCAATAAATACCAATATTTTAATAGTTGCTATTTTTTCTCCCCAGGTCATTTTCTAACATATTCATAGGTTTCCTGTAAAAAGCTACAGATGGCTGACAAATTAAAGGAAAAACCAACATAAATACACTTTGTAAGGTGCTGAGCCACCACTTGCACCCAGAACAGCTTGAATGCAACTTGGCATTAATTCTACATCTCTACTGGTGGGATGAACACCATTTTTCCAAAAGATATTCCCTCATTTGGTGTTTTTATGATGGTGGTGGAGAGCTCTGTCTAACATGTTGGTCTAAAATCTCTCATATGTGTTCAATAGAGTTGAGATCTGGTCACTGCAAAGGCCATAGCATATGATTCATATAATCAAGAGATTCAGTGAGCCCTCCTGCTGTATGGGTGTGGACAATGTCATTCTGGAAAAGACCATCAGGATAGAAATGTTTCATCATCATGATAAAGATGATGACGCAGAGTAACTTTGTATTGATTTGTAGTGACCCTTCCCTCTAAGGGGACAAGTGGACCCAAACTATATCAGCAAAATGCCCCCCCACAGCATAACTGAGCCACAGTAGGGGTCCAGCATTCAGGCCTATACTGGTTTTCCTGTTAATTTGTCACCTGTTTTTATGTAAGTTAATAGTAATTACAGGAAACATTTTAGAGAATTTTCTGTAAAAAAGGAATTACCCTCCATATCAATCCACATAAATATTCATTCATCATTAATTTGTTATTTAAAAATTTACTCTTTAAATTAGATTAAAATTAGATACAAATTAGAGACAAGAGTGTTACTTCATAATCTTCCATAATGATTTGATTAGAGCCAGTAATTTGTGTTGGTGTAATACAGCCTACGTCTGTACTGTGATATCCGACACTTTGACACATCACCAAACTATTTGTTACCTCTAATTATGTAGTGGAGTCGCTGAAGAGACAGATCTGTTATTGGCACCTGTAGATGTGTGAGACGATACTTCCTACACATTTTTTCTACATTGCTTTCCTTTCATGTTTTGGACAAACACTGCGGTAGTTAAATGTTTCTCTACATCTGTACCTTTATTCTCTTGTCAAGTATGTTAAAGAAATTATAATATAGATCCTCATTCACCCTTTTAGATCCCCAACCCCTCGCATCGACCCCATCTCTTGATCCTTTGAAACCTTCACCCCTCCTCTTACCCCTCAACCCCGGGCCCAGACAGGTCAACCCTGCAAGCAATCATTGAGATCCCCAGCCCAAAGCAACCAGGGAACCAGCGCACAGCCAGGCTGCAACAGGCAAAGAGCAGAAAGGGAGAAGGAGGTGGAGAAAGATGTGCACGGTCTCACCTATGTACTGTCCATTGAAATAGCCCTCACAGTCACAGTCCTCTGTAGGGAGGCAAGCAGGGAAGAGAGGGGTAAGCACAGGGTAAGAGACCTGGAAGAGGAATTAATTAAGGAATTGAAGGGGGTGGAAGAGTTAAAGAGTGGGGTGGGCCGTGGGCTCTGGAGAGGGCAGGCGAGGCCGGCAGGCAGCAGGCAGGCAGGCAGACAGCAGGAGGCGAGAGTGGAGGGGCAGCCAAGAGATAATGAAGGAACGCTGTTGGAGGCAACAGCCACTAACAAAACCTTTATGATAGAGGAGAGGACAGAAGAGAAGGAGAGGAGAGGAGAGGAGAGGAGAGGAGAGGAGAGGAGAGGAGAGGAGAGGAGAGGAGAGGAGAGGAGAGGAGAGGAGAGGAGAGGAGGCTACCCTTCATCTGGAGGGGAGCCAGCTGTGAGCCGAGTCTCTGTGACCCACACACACGCACGCACACAAGTCTTGCCTTCCCAAAGATGCACAGCTGAGGTACAACATGCTCACATAAAGAAACCTACAAATCCACTATTTCAAAAACAAAAAGAAAATATGTATACTCCCTCATCTACAATCTATATTCTGACCTTTCATCAAATATAACGAGTGACAATCGGCTCGGATTTTTAGAAAATAGACAAAAGGATGGGTGGAAAAATTTTCTTTTAGAGCACAGAAACAGAGCAGCAGCTGAAACTGCAGCAGAGTGGAAGATGAGGAGAGAAAATCAGAACAAAAGATAATAGGGGACCGAGGATGACGAAAAAGAAAAGAGGAGCTATTGTTATCTTTAACAACCTCTGCTTGGTTGGACTCAAATCTCCAGAGATGCTGTTCTGCCTGCACATCACCTGGTACAGTACACGCACACAAACAAGCCAGGCAAAGGATCTCTATTCTGGTCTGGTACACTAACAGCAGGAGGGGAGGAATTAAGCTAGAAGCAGTAGAAATCCCAAATGCACACCCCACTAACACACATGCAAGCTCTCTCTCTCTACACACACACACACACACACACACAGAGAGGCTTTGAGTCCTCTATGAACATTTCCTTATTGCGTATGTTGTTTGTGGGTGTATCTGTGTATTCTGGATGAATGTTGTGTTGTTTGTCATGTTTGTGGCCACACAGGTACCCACCTTTATCACATCCTTGGTCATCTGATATAGTTGGCGACAAGGAAGAAGACAGCGTAAAAAATTATTAGTGCAGGTAAGAGACAGGTTATTTTCGTGTAGATGGCAGATAAGAGGATGAGATTTGTATATTTATGAAAGCAAAGCATTCTAAATATAAGTACTTCTGTTAAAATGACGTCACTAATGGGGCAGGAGGGAGGGGGGGTGGGGGTGGAGGGGGGGCTGCATTTAAAGGGCCCCAGCTGGGATTTAGGGGAATTAATCAGAGAGCTGGAGGAGCGTGGAGGGAAGCTGAGACAGAAGAGTCCCCACAGGCTTGCTGCTGTGTGGCATAGCAGGGCTAGCTGCCATATTGCTAAGCCCTTGTTGTCTCCCCGTGGCTCAGGGCTAATCGGATCGCCTGCAGCTTATGCGCCATGAAGAGCCACCACTCATATTACCCTCTCACCTGGCTGTTTACACGCCACCTCTATAGTATCAAGTGAGAAAGTGAGAAGTGTAATGTATTGTTGAGGCGTTGTATCTCAATGGGCGCCTGTTGTAACGCTGCCCGGATCTACTTAAGCTGAACTTGCAGCCTCGCTCGCTGGCCAGATGGACTAAACATGAAAGAGATTAATTCATATCTGTGATCCCTCCCTCCGTTTCTGTGCCCCTCCATCTCTCTCTCATCCCTTTTAAAAAACATGTCTACATAGCAGCACGGAAAGAACAGACAATGATTACTAATGCCTCTGAGAATGCCAATTACCAGCAAGAAAGGTCAATAAATGTCAATGAAAACATTGCTGCATTTATCCAGCGGAGAAATTATTGTCCTCAAATGACAGTGACAGAGTACATTAGTAGAGAAAGGAGAGCTGGTAGAAAAAAATATGCTGCAGCTTGTAAACTGTAATTGTGAAATAATGCTGAAAATGTAGTGGAATCCTGGGAAGCAGAAACTTACAGATAGGCTTTTTAGGGGATTTTGGATTCGGGAGCGTGCCCATTTTGATCCTGTAGGCCAGTCGCCTGGAGGAAATGTGCAGCAGAACAAAAGAGCCATAGAAGATGAAGGCAGGAAAAGAATCATCAGGTCAGAAATACACAAGGAGCAAAAAGGGGGGAGGAGGGAATGTCAGTGAGGCAGAGTAAAAGATTCAAACATGAAAGCCAGGGGATCATGCAACCGTGTGTGATGCCTGTCAACAAGCAGAACTGAGCTTATGCTACTTTTGTATGTCATACAGATGCATTAAAAAAACATTCACAGAAGACGAGGCTTCTTCTATCTTTACCCAGAGTTCAGAGTGCAGCGGGAATCCACAGTATCAACAGAAGTGTGTTCATCCTTAACACTGATTTAACCTGCAAAAGACCCCATGTAGGTTTTCTCAGTCTAACCTGTGTCTTTCTCTGTGTTTGAGCTGTGGTTATTAATCCAACAGATTCTGCAGTGTTTGGTATGAATCTTGCAGCCCGCTGAGATCATCTTACAGGCGGATTATGACACTTACAGTACAGTATCTGCGCTTATTCAAGGCTGTGTTTCAAATTATTTTTTCCACACCGCTCTGATGCTCCATCTAATCATAGTTGACCCCTCGAAATGGAACACATGAATGTGGATTTAACAGATTACAAATAGCTGGATGAAATAAATATCCACACTGTGTGGGTGAACCGTTCAGTCCTGGCACTGATTAGTTCACAGCATAGATCCATTTTAATTCTGTTCCTCATGTAATGTAAGTCCACTAATACATGATGTACAGTACTCTCACCTCTCCTGGAACTGTTTAGAGGGGATGAGCCCGGCCCGTAGGTTGCTGTCTCCCACGCGCTTTGCCTGCCACCACGTATGGTCGTCCTGGGTCACGACCTGCAGGATGTCTCCCCGCTTGAAGGGAAGTCCCGCTTCTTGGCAGGGCGTGGCCTTGTCTTCCAAGGGGATGTAGTCGAACAGGGCTCTCACATACACCTGGAACGAAAGATACAGGCTGCTTTACTACCACAGTGAGGTGTTGAATAGCTCAGAGTGATAGGAAAGAGCAAAGAGAGAGAGCAAAAAAGCCCCATATTTTGCTATTTATTATTTTAAATGAGCGTAGACAAAGCCGTCTCTGACTAGTCAGTCAGTCTAAGGGTCAAATTAACTCTGTGGAAATTGATTTTATTCAGTGTCTTGCATCTTTAAGGAAACCATTTATCTGGGGATCACAGCAGTGTGCACAAAAAGACCACCACTCTACTTTAAGCCTCACAGTACATTAAGGCAATGTTTAGCATATTTTGTGCTTTCATCTGCAGTTTCACTGAGCATGCTCACTCACTCTCGCTTCATCTTACCTTGCTCTCCTTCAGCCGGTCCTCTTCTTTAACAGCAGGGATTATCTTCAGAGTGATGGAGCCCTGGGACTGGGACTAGATCACAAGTAGACAGGAAGGGATTGGGTGGAGGCAATAGAGAACATTTTAGGTAAAGATTCACTTTTGTCATAATCCTAGAAAAAATATATTTTCTTACTGTTTTTTTCTGTGTAGTTCTAGTCCATGCAACTGAATACAGAGATGCAGTGGAGTATAATGCACATGAGTTTACTGCACCTGTCTTTACTACTGACATTTATTTAGAAGAGTAATCATAACACATCGTGTGGAACTGATGCAAGATCTTAGGGGTATTCTGGGGGGAAATAGTAGTTGGTTGCCTTATGACTCACATTTTTTCACATCAGTGATTTTTTTCTGGGGCAAAATATCACTGAGTTTAGATTTTGTAAGTAAAAACTAAGGATGGACGTTGGCATCACTGATTCAATTAAATTTAGATTCACAAAGTTCAGATTCTATTTAATTTGATTTTGTTTATTTCAGTTCTTGAAGATTCAGTCACATCAGATAAACGATACCAATATTGCGTAAATATGAAAGTGCTTCTTGGAATTTATTCTGGGAAAATCCTTTTTTTTCCATATCTAAGCAGCTGTTTTTTTGTGAATATAAAATTGCAAAATGTGCAGAGTATAAGCTAAATTGTTAATTTCTGTTTACAAAACAGGCAAAAGGGGAAAATAAGTAACCACAATATCAACATATAAAATCTAGACAGAAGTAAAGATCTATGTTAGAATTCATTCAACTGAATATGAAGATTAATTGAAAAATAAAATTTCTTATCCAGTCCAAAAAATATTAGTACAGATGAAATGATTTGCGATGGACAACCTTCAATTGTTGTGTCAACATGCCTTTTAAATGTACAGCAGTATCTACTGTCGGTCTTACCAGCAGCTGACTGATCTCATCAGGCCTTTTGTGGATCACAGAGACGCCGTTGACTTCCCTGAGTTCATCTCCTACGTGGACCAAACCTATAAGTAGAAGGGAGATACTATTAAAGGCACAGATTGAGTGGGCAGAAACATCAATGACAATCAAAGAGGCTTCACAGAGCTTTCTGGGTCTTCAGGGTTTATCAGTCGCATCTTAACATCAGTATTGTTGTCAGATACACAGATACGGGCAGCTTCTATTCTCAGCTGTGATCTTTTTAGCCGCAGCCACAACAATGAAACCAAAGACTGTGAGAAGTGAGATCAATACGCTTTTCCCCCTCGGGACAGAGAAGCACATAGCAGACACACTATTGTGTTATCCCACTCATATAATGAACATGCGCACATTTACCAGACATAGACAGAGGCCTCGAGGCTAAATCTGAAATTTCTCTACAGCTTCTGTTTCTGCACTGATGAGAGCTTTTTCCATCACTTGACACAGCAAGAAAAGGGAGGAAACCATTAATGATTAATGGTCTGATTGATTTACATTCACAGCATGTTTCTAACACCAGATAGCGCACACACCTATGTGTGGCTGATATTTCCATGGTAACATCCATGAAAGGATCTTTGTTGAGTCTATATTATGTGTGATTGATTCTCTCGGGACTTGTGGGGAGCTTCAGATTTCAAACAGCAACCACCACACTATCCCTCTCATTTTTCTCTTCTTGCTCTCACTGCTGTGATGCATCTCTCTTTCACCCTGTGGCTTTGATCTCACTGTCATTACAGTATCAGCTTCTGATTTGCTATCCCATACACATATGCATAGTTTCCTTCATTTACACTGGTTTCCAAACACCCAAGTGCGATCACACTGCTGTGAAAACCACGAACCTCTCGGGGCGTCATGATGGCTCAGCCCACCTCAGGGCTGTGCTACATAACTGCAGTGTCCTGGTTCACATCCATGCTGGGAACTTTTTTGCATGTCATCTCTGACTCTATATATGTACATCACATGAATATAGGAAAATTTTATAAATGTGGTTAGTGAAAAGGATAGATTGAACTCATGTCTCAAATCTAAATAACTCAAGGACAATCTTCTCAAAGATTGTTTCTCTTGGACTGTTTCATTTGAATAAAAAACTACAAAATTTCACAAGGAAGGTTTTCTTCATTTCATACCAAGGTAATCATGTCCCTTAAAATTCATCTCACGGACTCCTTTTCGTCTCACCCCAAGATGACAAGGTGAAGATAAGGGCTTGTAGAAATCCCAGAATAACAAACAGAAAAGTAGCTAAATTTACCGCTTCGGTCAGCTGCGCCTCCCCTCATGATCCGAGCCACAATCACTGACCCCGTGGCCTCATCACGCCTGATGGTTGCTCCCTGGAGTACATGTAGGGAGAAGGAATAGGATCATTAACAAGAAAAAAGCAAACTTCTTTTTTCATCCAGTGTTCCTGTCGGATCTTTTGTTCTAATTTCCACCCCCATCTTTCTGTCCAAACTCACCAGAGGCTCCTTGTTCTTCACCAGCCTGACAATCTTCACCGACTCCTCCTCCAGATCGTCCTCAAAGTCATCCGGCAGCGGCGGCAGCACGGGGTCAAAGTTCTTCTGAGCCACGGTGTCGTGCACCGAGAGAACAGCCTGATGGGACAGAAAACAGACATGCTGAGATTACAATGCTGACAGAGCAGCCTCATGTCTGCCAGAATCTGTAAACAAGCTTCAGAGATGAATTTGTGAATGTCTAGTGTCAGGAAAAATGAAATCTCTGTCAGGACAAATGCCACATGGACATACAAAAGTGTTACTTGATAAAAGCAAAGCTCTTCATGTTATTATATGTGAAACATTCTTTGGATTTGTAGTAGTTTGTATTGTGGACAAACATGACTTGGATTATTTTTTATTAACGGATCCTTTTTGAAATATTTTCACGTGTTTACCTTGAGATGTGGTGAGGTCAGTAGGTGCAGCAGCTCCTTCTCCTCCGTGCTCATTGGTCCACTCTGCAGCTCCTCTGCCACCTGCCAATCACAGCACACACACACATGAACCACGAGCACCTGGTATGAGCTTGCATATGCATGTGTTTACCGGTAATGCACACTGCGGTTTACTGTGGGAGGAATGCAGACCGATACACAGACATGCACACAAGGAAGATAAGTAATGAGCAGCTAAGGTCAGCAGTTTCTCTCCTTCTGATAACTGGTGAGAGCCAGAGAGGAGCAGGATGTGGCATTTCATTAGATGAGCATTGGGATGATTCAGCACTTTTGAGAACATTAAAATTCACTTTTGATACCTGCGTTGCTTCTCTGCTGGAGCTAACACATTGTGACTGACTGCTGTGCCCAAATGGAAAAATAATTTAAGGTGTGTGTGTGTGTGTGGGAGGATTGTCTCTGCATGTGTGATGAACTTACATCCTCTGCCAGACAAGAGGCACTGTGGAGGACAGGTGTCGGACTCTGTCTCTCATACTGTCTCAGCTTCTCGTGAATCTGTAACACAAACACATTTACTTCTTTTAAAAAGCAAGGATTTTTTTTTGGAAGTTGGAGTTTTGGAAAAGGTTTGCAAAAGCCAAAAGTCAAGTGATGTGAAACAATACTGTACATACACATCCAAGTCTGGCCTTTTCAGGCTGCACAATCGTTGAAATGTGTTGTGAGGTTTTTAATCTGTGCCTGGATCCTGACCTCATTGAAATGCATGGCACAGATAGGGTTCATGTGCTATGTTTGTCTTTATTCAAATAAGCTTTGTCGCCGCTGAGAAAACAGTCAAAACAGTATGAAAATGAATTATTTTTGCATGGCCTCTGGGCTCACTTTCCACCAAGTTTACCAAAATCTTTTAAATCTGAGATATCATGCCACTGTAATTAAAAAAAAGTCAAACAAACCCTGACCAAAGACACTGCCTCCTTGGCAATGACATTTAAGGACTAGAGCTCTTATTTCCATATGCAAGAAATTTGAACTGATTTATAATGCACTACACAGTAGATAAATACATGTTTACGTGATAATAAGAATTCCTCACCTTCATGAGGTATCCCAAGCTCCTTTCACTGAAGACATCTTTGAGGAACACCATGTCCTCTTTGTGATTGGCATCGGGACGCAGCTGAGAGGTCAGCAGGGCCAGCGTTTCATGCAGCCCTACAGAGGAGAGGAATAATGAAACCATGTACAGTATATTAACACAAACAGATGGAGCACAGCTAGCTTTGAACAGTATGTGGACAGTATGGGTTTAGCATCTGTGCCAACTCATCTCACCTGCTCCTGCTGTGAGGACCGGCATGGCTTCTTTCATGGGTCAGTGAGGTGAGGAGGGGAAACCTGGGAGGTGGAGAAAGAGGCAAATTTTAATGAACATTTCCTCATGCTCTCATATGGATGCTGACTGTTGTTTTCCCTGTCTTTGGGGATTAAAAAAAAGGGTTTCTACTGCTCATAGATAAAAATAGAAGTGTATTTTTGTGTTTGTGTGAGCATATAAAGGCATCTTGGGACCCATGTGCAGTACTCTGCTGTATGCCATCTCCTTGTTGGCTTCATGCTATAAATCCGGGCTGCATTTTACATTTTGCAGTAGTTACCTCATGTGTGAATGTGTAGGTTTGTATGCCTAAGTCTGCTTGCATTATTGAGCCATACAAGTGAGATAAACAGTCACTACTGGCACTATTAATCATGCTGGCTTGCGTCAGGCCCGCTGAGCTTTGTGTCAGTGTTTGAGAGAGCAGGACAGTGGGCTGCTCTGGCACAAACCTGTGTGAAATAATTGAAGCACTGTGTCATAGCACTCTGAGTAATGGAAAAGCTGAGGAAACACTGATAGGACAGAAAGGAGGCCTTTCACTTAACAGACTGCTCATTAATCTACAGGATGTATGTGTGGTATACAGTGTGTAGTGTAGTAAATCTAACCTCTCAGCCCTATCCAGCAACGCTACTTGTCAAACATTAACTTCCTCTTTGTGCTGGGGAGGGGTTAGGGGGGATAATAACTCTATAGGTTAAGATATTCGTGCAATTACATCATAAAAGAAATACTACATCGCAAAAAAAACCCATCCATCTTAATAAGTGTTCTAGTCTCAATTTGCATCTTCAATCAGCCAATGTGTGAGATAATCTTTTTTCAGGACTTTTTAATAAGTGTCAGTGTTTTGAAATGACAACAGACTGAGATATATTATTGTTGGAAATAGCTTAAATGAATTTATACTGGAAATAGCTGAAATAATAATTTAAGAAAATCTGATTTTAGGCCTAAATTACATGTTAATCCAATAACACACTGACTGAATTAAATAAGAGACAGAGACAGTAATGTAAGATATTAGTATGTATACAGTATATATTGACAGATCTGTGAGTGACTCAAAGCTGCAGTCAGCAGGAGCAGCTACAGCTTTTACTGATCAATAGTCCTGCTCCTCCACTCAATACTTCAATATGTCAATAACGTAAACCACAGATAATCATGTCCCACTATGATCCGAGGACACAACAGCAGAAAGGTTTGTCAAAACCAAAACTCTCAGGAAGCTGTGATAAAGAGCATTGCCATTTTCATATAAATTATATTCTGCATCATCACTCGACCTTTGTCAGAGTACTTTGCCTTTGCAACAATGTTATATAATAATGGACATTATGAGGCATAGGTGTCAGGCTGCTGCAGTTTAGGTAAATATGGGCTTGTTTCAAAAATACGACATCTAAATACTGAATTATATAATCGTACCACCTACCCATTTGACATATTGATAGAGAGCGTGTTCAGACTGTTTGGAAAAGGGGTGGTTGTGCAATCCTTTAACCTGTCTGGTATCTGTGTGCTTATCTGCATTGAACTGCACAGTATGTGTAAAATAAACAGATTTACAAAGAATGTTTTATTACAGGGCTGTTCGTGTAAGTGTATGCACCACCCTATAGGGGCCTGCCCCAATGATGCATCTTTTTTTAGTGCATAGAGATTGTAAAGTTGATATATGAATATAAGAATTATTCTTAAACATTCTTTAGCAGTTAATTTTGTATTTTAAGCACACAAGTCTGTAGTTTGAGTTTCTTTCTTCATTCTCTGTAATATTTGGGCAGTTTTTAAGCAATTATTGTGCAAGAACATGTCCAAACAATCTGGAAACACTGGCTCACAATTACAAAAAGAGACAGAGAAACTAACCCTGCAGCAGACAAGCAAAAACACAGAAAATGTTTGTGTTATTTTCCCACGCTAGCACCATTTGAAGGAGACAGAGAATATTGAGATAACACTAAATGTAAACTGTTAACCTAACAGCCTGTAAACTGTTAGCATAGCATGTTATCCACTTACAATACTGACAACTGGCCCAGGTGGTTGGAAACAAGTACAGACTGGGCTGACATCAGTGCGGTAAAAAGAAGTTTTTACTTGGTCAAAGGCTTACAGTCAGCTATATGAAGGTGGTAAACCAGACCAAAGTATGAATACAGGCAGGCAGCTGGTCATCAGAACAGGAACAAAGGTAGGAAGCTAAGACAACGTTTACATACTGAGGATAATGGCTAATGTGAAGCAGCTGGGCAGGTAGGTGATTGGGTCAGGTGACATGCACCAGCAGCAGCAGAAGTAAACTGCAGTGGCAGCTAGAGGACAGGTGAGGAATAGCAGGTCTGAGATTTCAAATGCAGAGAGGCTGAAGAAGAGGAGAGGAGCCAGAAGAGGAAGACGGAGTAGATGAATAAAGCACTGGATTATCCCACACAGCCTATCAAGATGAGTGAAAGGAACTGAGGTGTGAACCTTATATTGTTAAATCATGAGATGATTTTAATAATTAAGAAATTACTTAAGTTTGTGTTACCACACTTAACACTAATCTGTTCAAGTTTTAGGCCACCCAGATGTTTGATCCTATCAGTGATCCCCTTGATGCTCTCTTGATTCCCAGAAAATTTGGACCAGGCATTCCTTTTTCCCCTCGGGGTAAATGGTGATAACTTCCTCCTGCCTCATCATTAATCTTCCTCGACTGTATTTGGTTCCACTTAGCAAAATGTCTGTGTAAATATGTTTAGCAAACTGACAATAGCATTTAGCTTAAAGCACTGCAATGCAGCCTCAGAGCCTCTTGGGTGGCAGACTCATATTCTTGACTTATTATCATTGATCCATATATTATATTATATATTCCTTATTTGATATATACCCTTAACTGAACCATAGTGTTTGAATTTGTTCTTTCGTGACATAAGCTAGAATTCCTGTTAAATGTGTTACCAGTGCAGAATTGTATCCTTAGGGTCTCTAACCCAGAAACATCAACATCGATATGCAGTGCAGCAAGAGAAGAGTCCCTGAATGACGACAGAGGGGAAGCAACACGAACAAACTGCAGCTGTCTGAATCTTCAACTTGATATCGTTTTGTCCTCATCCATGTGGTTGTTACGATGACACAAAGCTTATGTCAGTTCTGATTGATCATCTCTCAGCTTTGGTTAATTCTTTGAGGGTTGTCTTTCTTTCGGTTTGTGCCTCTGGGACCTGGTTTTGAAATCATTTATTCTACGAGCTTTAAGAGTTTTACTTACTGTATTCAGGTATGTGATTTAACAGAACCAAACCACATATTTACACAAAATCTGAGCAGTTATTTCGTATCTGTGTGAGCTTTTTCAAAAAGAATATGCCAGTCCAAATTCCACTGTTTCTAACTGTATATTGCAAGAGTGCAATTCTCTCGCTCCTGCTACAGCATTTTTTAAAAGTATCCCTGTTTTTTGATGGTACATTATCAGAATATGATTAACTTCGGCAGAGACATAGACAGCGATGAGCTCATGAATAATGAACAGAGAAGATATTACGGAGCGAGAAGGGGAGATGAGGGGAGTATGAGCAGGAGGAGGAAGGCAGCACTTTTTTGTACTGTCAGGAGAATCTGTGGATCAACACAAAAGTGACAGTCTCTTTATTCTCAAGTGTGTCAGTTGGGATTTCCTCCCTATCACCCCACTATATTTAACTCAGAAGGGTAAAAACATCATTATCGATAATATGTCTCTGGGAATGGTAAGGTAGGTGCTTCATTCTGTATTCAATATAAATATTCACTTTTCACTGACGAATTTGCAACCAACCAGCTTCAACAAAGAAAACCTTTGAAAAATTTCCTCCCAGCTCCTCCCGTCCATATTATCACTGATAGAAGTTGCAGACAGAAAGAATTAATGAGAAAATAAAAATTTAATGCCTCCCTCAAAGAGTTGATTTATATTACATGGTATGAAAGGTTTGGGCTTCATATGGAGGCAGTGCAGGGATACAAAGTTTGAGGTTTTCAAAGGTTTGGGCTTTTTTTTTCTGTTTAGATTTTTTATTTTCATTTCAGCTTTGCTTTGTTGAGTTTAGTTTGGTTTTAGGAACTTAAATATACCAATTTATATGACCAACAAGTCCTCCAAATTAAACGACAAAATATATTGTTGGTCTGTGCAATCCAGAATGAAATACTGACTCGTTTTCTAATCTGATGCCCCCATGACCAGGACAAAATCATTTGTCTGTACCATCCAAAGTCTTTACAAATCACTGTTGGAAAAGTAATTATGTTTTATGATGTGGTGACACCAAGGTTAAGATTTTGTTAGGTTTAGGCACAAAAATGACTTAGGTTTAGGAAAACATTGTGGTCTCAGTTATATTATATATATATGTCTTGATGGCTGCAATAACCACAAAGTTAGAGGATGGGGTTTTGTAAAAAGCCATGTTGTTTCACAAAAATGTTGATTGAAATTGGAAACAAACAGCATTCTCCCGCATTAAAGGTCTAGTGTTGACCAATGGATCCACCTCGACTGCCTCTCTACGTGTACACAATATAATAACATCAACTTGCAGTATTTCTATATCTCTTTTGCGCCAGTCATAATTACTTTGGCTGCTGGGGGACTTCTGTCACTTGAGTGTAAATATATGTTGTTTTGGGGCATTGCCATTTTTCTTGGGAGGACAGTATCAAAATTGCAGTTTTCTGTGCCTCAGTATATTCAGCACACCGACTTTACATTTACTATTTATTATATCCACATACACACACAGTAAGCTTTTATCTATAATCTATAGTTTGGTCTTCAAATACTCAAGAATGCATGAACTGGAGATGGTATTGTCAGATTCAGGTGCTTTATGAGGACGTTTTCCACAAACAAACCAGTATAACAGGAATATGGGGACCCATCTTTATTTTTGTCTAAGAGACAAATCAGAAGAACTGATATAGGAATAAATGTAGCTATTCTGAATTACATTGCAACCAAACTGACTGAGCTGAAGTATAGAGCTTTTCTAACCTAATGAGGACTTACAACAACCACACATTTTGTTATTTGACTCTGTTATTTGGGTTTGACTTCAAACAAATATTTCCCAAAATGTGCATTTTGTGTCTATTGATATTTTTTGTGTCATGTTGTGTCTGTTTCATTGTTTTATTGTCCCATGTAACATGACAAGTAAGTCTCCCGTTGATGAAGGATTAGAAGAAGCAGAATCCTTATCTCTTCATCATCAGCATCAGCTTTTTTACATCATCGGCCCCTTTGTTATTGTCGCCACCGATGCTGTCAGAACCAGCTTAAAGAAAACAACAAACAATTATGTAAGATTAAACGATTAATTAGCTGAAAACTGCAGTTGAATGATGTTTCTCTAAATTATTAAAGTAGAGATGGATGTGTTTAGAAACCGTGTGGTTCATCATATGTCCCTCTGCAGCAGTTCATTAACAATCCTGAGAGGATGACATCATCTGCTGAGCTACTCTCACATCGACGTGGTGAAGTCATCACAGAGAGTGATTACTGGAGCATCTCCATGGGGGGCTTTGGGATTTAGTTTAAGTTTTCAAATTTGAAATTGTAATACATATACATTATAGTAGTATTATGTATAATGGAACTGAAGCACATGGCTAGTTTTTTTTTGCTATTAGCTCTATTTCTCTTTGTTCTAAAAATCTCCAGTTTCTCAAAAGCAAAATTTTGATTTGTAAGAATTAGCCTTAATTACTCTGCTATATTAAATTACACTGATGAAGCTCTCTCATACAGTGATCTTTGCTGCTGACCTGGTGGCAGACAAAGGGGAATTATTATAGAAAGAACCAATATTCTTGTCAATGGTCTCTTTTGTGTATATGGGTAATAGACGTATTCATATCAAAAACAGACTGGTGTAGAAACACATGATAGCCCTCAAAGCTAGCTAATAGTTAACATCAGTGTGTAAGAACTAATGATAATACTGAGTATACTGAGACTTACAGTTATGTAAGGTTAAAAGTAGGTAAATGTAGGGTTAACTCATTACGCTGGATGATGTAGGGAGACCTTATGGTGACCTGTGCTCTTGGTCACTGACCAGAAAATAACACAATGTATTCAAGGGAATGTGTTTGTACTGTTTACTCCTGTCTTTGCCTGATATCAGACAGAATTGTGAACTTGTTACACTCTGTTTCTATCTTCAGTGTGACATTGCCTCCACTCGAACTGATTCCACCACCAAACACTCTGGTGGCTGGTGGTGATCGAATCCCCGTGGTGGGTGACATACCGCAAGTTGGGTTGTGCTTGGTTTTGGCTCGTCAGCTTTCAACATGGCATTGGGGCGACAAACTTTCTTGTATTACAGCTAAACAGTACACTAAAATTCGTTTCTGAAAATATTCGAGATTAGAAATATACAAGGCAGTGACAGAATCTTGATGTGTATGTTTGATCAGCGCTGCCTAGTTTTACTCCTCCTTGGTTCTGGCGCACAGCTTGACAACGCTTGACAACAGCTTGACAATGGTGTTAGTCCCACCTGTGGCGCTGATTGGCTAATCGTTAGTCCCCCCATGGCGCTCATTGGATCAATTGCTTTTCCAACTGGGAAACCGCTGTTTCATGTCATGATGCCAGACGAACATAATCAGTCAACTCGACTCAGTGGCAGATTTAAAGGTTTGAGCCCAGGCAACTCCTTTCTCACAGCTGATTATGAACAATGCTGTATCTGTTGTTGTTTATCGCCCAACAGAGCAGGATTATTTAAAAATTTATAGTGCAATACCACTAAGATACCCTCCTCCATTTTGGACTCTGGTACTCCATCCCTGCAAAGGCCAACATTTTACAGATGGTTTGCAGTTAATGCAGTCGTTGCGATTCAAATTTGAATGTCAATGTTAATTTAAGTTAAACTCTATGCAAAAATATCAACATTAAGTCATGAGCCAATTCTTTGAAATGAATTTATTTCAGTTGGAAATGTCACTGTTTATAAATACTGGTGTACCCTGACAGTTAGGGGTATCGGTGCTGTGATAGATCCTAATTGTGGGTAGTAATAGTTTGTTCTCAGGAGTTAAAGTAGTTAAAGTATCAATATCGACACTACTGACAATTCCATCTAATTGTGTGTATTAAACTCTGATTTTACACATCACAGTCTGATTTCTGGTCTTATGGAGCACTAATGCATTTGTGAAACTAGTCATATAAAGCCTTTTGTGGGCCCAGAGAGACCTGCGCTGACAAATTGTCTCACGTGATGTCACTTGATGAGTCATCATCAGTTGGGGCTCAAGACAACACATTTGAAAATGAAAAAAATACAAAGGTGTGATGTTAGAGAGAAATGAGGTTATCAGACCTCTTGTGAATGGAATGAGCTGACAGATTTTGACAAGGAAGATGAATTTTAAAAGACAATATCTCTGGTTCTGTGGCACTAATTTTGATCCTTTCTTGTCAAACATGAGTCCAACAATGTTATTGGAGTGAAATGCTAAATCAATGGCGTTTCACTCAAGTCAAGTAGCTATATTTTTGTTAGCAAATGGCTAAATACTAATCCCACTGAGAATCAACACCAAAGTCTTTCAGCTCATTGTTTTAGTTTGTTGTCTGTATATTTGATAACCAACACAGATCCCTACTGTATGTAAAACCATCAGTAAATGCTTCTAACTCGAACAGGACTATTTTATGCTGCTACCAATATTTTTTACGAGTGTTTGCAAGTTAGAACCACAGCCATAGTAATATATTTATTAATGTATACTTTCCCCTTCAAATGAACAAACAATATTCATATTAACTAGTTCTCTTATATATGACCTCTGGCTTTACAGCTCACAGAAAACCTGCAGGAATTAGTCTAAGTTCTGGTAGCGAAACAGATGTTCAAAAAGCATCAAATTCCTGCTGTCACACATCACCTCAAAACACGACTACAGACATCAAATCACCAAACGTCACTGATCCAGAAATAGACTGCAGACATCACACTTTTTGCATTTTGTCCCAGCAAAAATGACGTTTGCAGATCAAATCTAGTTAAGGGCTTAGCCGCAGATCACACAAACATAATGGAGTCCCAGTGAGGTCACTGAAAAAGCTCAGACGTCAGCTGACCAGATAACAGATAACAGACACATTTAGCTACATCATTGCGTGCTAAATAAGAGATTTATCAACCAACATAACACTAAATGTAATTCTCGGTGTTGTTGGCCATCATTTCACTCAATCATTAATAGATTAGTAATGTGGACTCGCAGGACTAAACTCACATAAACACGCAGCCAACATACTCAGACATGTCTCTGAGCTCCTCCTACTTCATCCTACTCTCTCATTTCTTTTCTCTTCTGTTTCTATCCACATTCTCTCTGTCCCTGTTTCAGCTTTTCCTTTGTCAGATTCTCACAAGCTCCTCCACAGGCCCTTTATTCGCCTGCTTTCACTCACAAGCCCTGGAGGTGGTGTGACGTCAGCAGGTTCGGCAGTGTAGCAGTTGGCCCTCACAGCCATCAACACACTGTCAAGAGCTTCATCAGATCTCTCTGGCACTCTGTTTGATGCTTCATCCAGTAAGGCCTCAGCCGTAAGAGCTTCTGAAAATGCACCTGAGCTGCACCTGCTAAGCAGGGTTATAAAACCCAGAAGTTTGAGAGTCTCTCTGTCTCCTCAAAGAATGATGTAGATTCTAGGCCTGCGAATATCACTTCTTTTCATCATCAATCTATCAATTAAGTCAGAAAGTCAAAAAAAAATTGGGTCCATCACAAGTTCCCAAAAATATAAATGTCATCAAATGTCTTATTTTGTTTGCCAAACACTCCAACCCCAGTGTTAGCCTAGAGATATCTAACATTGTACTTGATAAAGAATTTGATGATTAATTGATCATCCAAATAGTTGCTGATTCGTTCTCTGTTAATTGACTAATTGATTACTTGACTAATTGACTAACTGTTTCAGCCCTAGTTGGTTCTGCTACTGCTGCTATTTTATTTTTAATTTTAGGTGAAAATATAGGGCAGGGCATACTAAGTTTATTTGTATGCACAGACAAAAAAAAGGTCTTGAGAATGTCATCCTGGTGTTTATATTTTCGAGGCAAGCAGCTTCTCACGGTCATGACTTCATTTACAAGAAAAAAAAAGATAATATTTGTTTATGTTTGGGAAAAAAGACAGAAGAATTGTTGAGTGATGTTGCTCCATAAATCATTTTAGGGAGGAGTTTGGGATGCATAAGCATAGAAGAGGCTGGAGTTCACACACCCTATAACCTACTAACTGTCAAAGTAATCATTTTCTAATGTAAACAAAATAGTTTTAGTTGCCTTATATTAACCAGATCTTAAAGAGGCCCTGTGGAGTTTTGTTGTAAACAAAAGATATAGTTACATTTAGTGTTACTCTCCAAAATGCATTGTTTGTATTCTTGAAGTCTAATAAATGTGTTGAAAGCCGATTAAATTCTGCATTGTTTACATCCACGTTTACTAGCATGCAGCCTTCTTCTTTCTTGCCTTTGCTGGTACATTGTTACATTTCTTGGTGCATTACAGCCACCTGTAGTTTACTGGTAATAGTCTGAAGGCAGGACTGTGTATCATGTCACCAGCATGCATGTGCATCCTTCTCAATAGCGCAACTAGAGGTCAGAAACTGGACAGGTTGCCTTCAACTGCAGAGGTGGCAGATCGAAAAACACTTACCACCCAACAACACAAAAATGATTAGTCATTTTTGGAAGGTACTAACAATCAACCTATTTTGTCATTTACTGTCAATCTGAGACCTTTGTCTAGAAAAAAGGGGGACCATTGTGTGTATTTGTCTATTTGAGATACATACATCCTTTTGTTCTGTCATCTGGAAACCGTAGTGGACACCAGAATCAGGTTTAAAGTTGTTTCTTCTCCCACAGTTTTTCCAGAGGTAAGTAATCAGGCATTACAAGCTAGCTTAAGCTAAAGCTGTGGTATGTGGCATAAGTTCATGCTATATGTTGTCCCTATACAAATAAACATTAAATAATGCTGTAGTGGTGTGTATCCTTGATGATGTACTTCTAGATCTCTATGTATGTCTGAAATGTTACCCATCAAGACCTGGCATCTGGAGGGGCTATTGTGATGTCTGTGTGGGGTTATAAGGATCATTAGAAACACCCTCTTGAACATAACAGCACTTAATGAAAATGTATTGTCTACTACGCTGTGAGAATGCCTTGGCGTTGAGGCACTAAAACAACAAATGCTCAGTCAAGCTGTTCTAAGCAGACTGTTGAGTATTTTCCTTTGCCAGATGACGAGGGTCAACCCCGCTCCAGTCCCTGCTTCAGGACGGTGCACTCTCATTCTTAGCTACGGGCTTTTACAATATGGTGGAGGATATTATTTCCGCATCAATCCCCAAACGGTGGTAGTGAAGAATTTGAACCCAAGGACTGATGCCAGGAGCAGAAGGCAGGCTGAGTATTTAGCACCGGAGCCTTGTGCACGACAACAGTGGAGGAAGTGAAGCAGTTTGCACATGTGCGTTCTGCATGTACAGTACAGACAGAGAAACACTGACACGCGCCGTATCTATGTAAGTGTCCACACACACACACACACACACACACACACACACAGCTGACAGCGACAACATCTCGGTCAGTACGTGATCGAGCATCTTGGCTCGACTCCTGACCGCCTCGAGAATGCACAGCGCTCACATGCAGGCTAATCCACTGCCCTGACAGTAATGGGAGGCAACACTAAGCATGTTTGGCCAGCATCCAATATGCCTTTCACACGCACACATACACACAAACACACCCACATTTCCCAGACTCACACCGACACACAGATGCAACCATACCACCACCCATCATCTAATCACGTATCACAGGAGGGAGCAGAGGGTGTGGTCATATAGAAACTTGTAATATTTACATCATGGAGGGAAACTAGTGATGTTGACAACTGACACACTCCTACTCAGTGTCACTGAATTGCTGCTCCCCCCTCCCCAGTCCCCCCTACACCCACCCCACACCGCTACACAGCAAAGCAGAGGCAGATGTCTATTATCTCTTTCTGTCTCTCTCCTCCTCTCTCTCTCCCTCTCTCTATTCTTACTTCCTCATGTCTGTACAGCATAATGCCGGCCCTCCATCCCATCCTCCCACCCTCTTTCTCTCTCCTCAGTCTCTCTGCATCACTCTGCAGTGCTACAGCGCTCTGCTCTCCCCACATACAGCATGCCGTCAGCTGGCAGATGGAGGAAAAAAGGAAAACACACACACTGGATAACAGAGCATCCTGTCCTCCAGCTAATACCTCATGTTCACACTGATAACAACAAGGTGTTGAGATAGATGGATATGGACAGAAATGAGTAGGAACTGCCTTCTTACCTTCTCTTCTCTCTGTATCTCCTCCTCTCTCTCTCTCTCTCTCCCTCTCTCTCTTTCTCTCTCTCTCTCTGTCAGTGTTTGTGTCCCTCCTGACTGCAGCCACACTGTTTCTCTCGCTCTGATTCCTCCTCCTCCTCCTTCCTTCTTCCTCCTTCTCCTCTGGCTGCTGCTCTCACAAACCTGCTGCCGCTGAGTGTCCGCCTCTTCCCCTCTTTCTCTCGCTCTGCCTCTCTCAGCCCCTCCCCTTACCACTCTCCTCCCTGTACATCTCTGATGCTCTCTCTGTCCACAACATCAGTGGATGAAGAATGCCATAGAGGAGCTGTGATTTTGTGTTTTGCTGCCTATGTGATGCTGTAGTCCCATTTCATGCCTCTGTGTAACACAATTCTCATACCTGTTTCCAATGGGAAAACGGGCAAATTTGCAGATTTTATTTACATTCATTCAGAAAAAAAACAACATATGAATAAAAATGAACATGTATTTATACTAAAGTTATATGAAGGTGACCACAATAGATTTAGAAGTGGGTGAGTTTTTCGAGATTTATGATTATATATAGTCTCACATCATGGTATCTGATGATTCATGTAGCTTTTTCTCTAAACAAATAGTTGGATCTGAAATATCTCCTTGCTTATTTAGTATGACAAAGAAAAATCAAAACATCCTGTCATGCATAAAAACGTGACCATGGAAAACAACATTAAAGCAAACCTATATTTTTATACTACCAATGGATCAAATGGTTACATGTAATGTGAAAGGAGTCTCTCACAGTGACAAACCAACCGCGAATTATCACTTGACTCAGATATAGATAGATTAACATCTTTCAGCTCAGCATTTGGGTTTTACAGATTGCAACTTAACGGTTTGGTTCAGTCTCACCGCTTTCGCCAAACCTGCTTTTAGCTGCAGCAAGCAGCTGTTTTCTGGTAAAACACTCTAATTAACTCCATCTGCCCAGCACCAAATGGCAGAAAGACAAAGTTAGCAACTAGTGGAACATTTAGCAGCTAAAGAGCTAGATATGCCCCCTGAGATGTTGGTGGAGACCCAACCAGAGCTAAAAGGAGAGTGAATATCGGACTAACATTTAAACTAACTGATCATTTTGGCCACTTGAGGGCAGCCGAAACAAGTTGTCAACACAACATTGACATATTATGAGCTTTTACGTTGATATGGTATACATGTTAGCAAACAGTTTGTTATTTACACATCTAGCAGTTACAGGCAGAATTATGACTGATTATGATGATTATTTATATAATATTTGAAGTAGTGTTTCTGTCCACCGGGTGAATGCAAATCCAATATTCACTCAGCTCTGTTTTTCTTCTCTATTAACACCTCTATTATCTCCATTAACTCCTAAAGGAAATGGCTGTTTAGCTGCTAAATGCTCTACTATGTTCACCAGCTAGTTTACAGATAACTGTGTTTGTTCGCTGTTTGGCGCTGTGTACAGTGACAATTATTGTGACTATGAGAGCACTGAGGGTGAACCAAAACATTTAAGTTGCAGTTAGGCAATAGCTTGCTAACATGACAAAAAGAAATCTTTTAAAAATTCAGATAGTTATCTCTGTGACTTAAATGTAATTGATAACAGAGGCACAAACTGAGGCCATACGATTCTATAGATATGGTCACCAGAGACATCTATTTTCCCTTTCACTTTGGTCTGATTATGACATGATGTGGTGGCTTTTGGATATTCTGCCTCTGACAGAGACCTCCCCTCCCCCTCCTCCCTGAGCGTGGCAGGACAGAGGCTGAGGTTGTGACAGCCCACATCCAGCTACGTAGCGGCTGCTTTCTCTTTGTCTGCACACATGTAGCTCACACAGCAGACACACAGCATCTTAATGACGGGTTGACCCTCCCCAACATACACACACACACACACACTCCTCCACTCCACCCCTCCATTCACATGATAATCGTGGGTGTCTCCAGTCTTTCTTTGTGCTCCGGTGACCCCCCCTCGTGTCCAGACCGCTGAAGACCTCAGGATACAAAGAACTGCACATGAAAACATGCCCCGAGTATGGAGACACTAGAGATATTAAATTGTGAATAAAAAAAGGATTTACATATGTTTTTCATACTGATGTGTGTGTACATGCTAGATGAAACAAGAAAGGGACTGTCCTTAACTGGCCAGGTGATGGCTTTGTGGAAAACATTTTGGTTATTTCTCATTTAGTTGGTTACACGTCTACAAATACTGCTGCACTAACTGTGCAAATTCCTAAAAGATAGCATGAAATTTACGTGTGAAGGTGTTTGTTACTTAAAGTAGGGATGCACAAAGCTGTGTGTAAAGACAGTAATAATGAAGGTTAATCAGGTTTTAAAAAAACAATATTAATAATATTTTTTTTGCATGAAGGGTCTAACTGCATGAGCTCAAATTTAAAGGGAAACCCATATAATCTCAGTACTATGTGCAAAATATATTAATATTCTATTTTATGTTTAAGACATAAATAGGAAATGTGTATGAATTTATGTTTTTATTTGAATTATTTGTACTGATTTTTGTTTAAACTGGTATTGTTTTTATATTGTTGATCATTCAACTGGAGGTCTTACTGTAGTTCTATCATTGCAAGTTATATTTTAGTCAATGGTCATTTATAGTGGAGATTGCGACAACATATTTTGTATTTTGTTTTTTTTTTCATGTATCCCAGGTTCTTCAGATGACTTCTGGTCAGCGATGCTGTTTTCACATTTATAGAAATGCTGATTAATATATACACCGTCACTGTAAAATAAATAAATGAATAATAAAACCAGTCAATAAATACCAAACTTGGAAGTCCTGACCTGTTACAGCCAAGTCAGTGCAGTGACAGCAGGTCAGCTGTGTAGAGGGAGTATCTCCACTCCAAACATCCCCATCAGTTACAGCGGAGGTCGTTATGGGTCTTTGGCCATATTGATTCAGTGGCATCTGCTAACCTCCTCCTCTGGGGAGCAGGAGAGGCTGGAATGATGTCCACAGTGTGGGGTGGAGCAGGAGGTCCGAGCTGTGTTCTGACCCTGCAAATAGGTCATAAACTGGGTCTGTGTGTGTTCAGTCAGCTCCGGAGGGACCACACGGATGGAGCTGTAATCAGATAATAGGCCAAATGCTGGAGACTCTGTGAGCCATTATTCTGTGCTGAATGCAGATGTGTACTACAGAATGATGCTGCATCGCAAAAATGATGAAGCCAAGTGTTTACTTACTATTAGAAAAAAGCAGCAGAAGCCAGACATGCCCTGTAGTGAAATAAGTCTGCCTCATTAACTTTGTTTCATGTCAGTGCCTCTGGCATCTTTGTTCTCGTGCATCCTCTGTGCAGGATGACAAAGCAGAAATGACTCAAAAAAGGTAATTACTTTATACAAACAAGCAACAAAAAAATCTAATCATTCTTTTCCTTTTTCCATGCTTTTATTGTACTCTTATCTCAGTCTGTGGAGATCCATCTTTGTAGAAGTGGATGCACCTGAAATCAGATACAATAGTGGAACAATACATTACATACTGTGGAGGAGCTGCTCTGGATCATTTCTCTGCAATGCTGGAGCAACTTACTGTGCTGTATCACAGAACAGGAAAGCATTTTATGCGCAAGGAAAATGCTTAAAAATACTTTAAATGGAGCCTAAACATTCCTTCATGGTGGGCAACATGCCGAAACAAAACCCAGTTGATGTGCCAAAAGTATGTGCGCTATTAGACATAGATTATTTATAGAACTGATAAATGGATAATAGCTTCGAAGGCATTCTCTAAAAGATGTTTTTTTGCCCTTGGATGGCAATTTATTATACTCATTAGAGAGATTGCCCTATTGCCAGAGGGTCATCTGTAATCACAGTGATTGCCAATTAGTGCATCAGCAGCCACATGTCTATATAGTCACTATTCTGTCATGATAGAAATGTTCTGGGGGGGTGAAAATATCTGCTCGCAGCTGAATTGCCATACTGTCTCTGTATGCAGTGATTTAAGAATGACGCAAAAAACATGTAATGTGGTTTTCACATTAGATAGCTGTGATACACATACACACACTCTATATCCCCTGTGGTCAAAGTGAATGCTGACATTCTTATCTTTCTTTGTATAACCAATAAAAGTATTAAAGTAAACTGCCTCATTAAATATAACGTTGTATTCCACACTTAACTTATCTGTAAAGTTTAACCCTATATTTTTTGCATGACTCACGTCTTTTCCCATCAAGACCTGCATGACTTACCAGAACAGGCGTGACACACTAAAACAGCCAGATAAGTGGCAGATTAATGTGCCAGTGATGTCACAGTCCAAAGTAGTTGACAACAAGGCAGACAACACTAATAAGTTGAATTAAAGGGGCTTTACTGAAACCAGCAAACGGAGAGTAGTCAAGTGGAAATTATTTCAGACAGCAAGACATGCAGGCAGGTCAGACACAAGCTGTGGGACAAAACACAGGTGGCAGATTGCAGAACAAGCAGCAGGTAGGAATACTGTAACTGGAGGTTAACGTATACTGTGGAGCTGATAGGGTAATGAGAGGCAGGTGCACAGGGAGGAACCGGGTCACTAACTAACAGGTGTGGACAGGTTTGGTTTGCTTCGTCATTTTACTGAACCTACACTATCTACAAATAACAAAGATATGAAGATGACCTAATTAATGAGTTCTATTTGTCTATCCACAGCAACAATATAATACAATACAATAAAAATGAGCAGTTTAGAGTCTACACCTCAATGACAAAGTCTTTTTTTTAGCCAAAACTGAAAAGTATATGCTTCATATTATTTATTACAGTACTGTTGTGTTCATCAACATAACATCTCCCAAACCAAGAGGCAATTTTGCTTTACATAAGGTATAAAAATTATTAGAACAACATTTCAAAACCAATGAAAGTATTCCATTACACAAGATGGAAGACTGCAGGAAGTATAATAAGTTACCCCAATAAATAAGAGTGTAATTTAAAAACTACTTGATCAGTGGTACAAGAGTTTTTCATTTAGATTTGACCAGTTGAAAGTTTGCCAGATAGAGATATGAAAGAAAAAAGTTCTTAAATTTTTTTTTCTTACTTATCTCAAATTATTAAACATTATCAGAGTACATTCAATAGATATTTGTACCTTTCTTAGGCCTCTAAAATCTTGACAAATGAGAATAATCCAATAATTGAATGGATTACAACGCTATAATCTGTGATGAGGGTTCACAAGAAGAATTATTTTCTTTTAAGGGACCACAAGTCAAAAAGGTTGGGAACCAGAGGATTAAAGTGTAAGATGTTCCTGCCATTTTGTTCATCCCATTCATGTGGATCTTAAGGTGTCAGCTCGCTGTATAAATGAAGAAGGATTAACAGACTAGAAGGTATCACCTCCCTGTATAATAGTAACTGCAATCATATTTACTCCCTTTCATCAGATCGCTGCTGTTTGTCTGGAAGCAGGAGGCTTAATGTCCTCTCAGACTAATGCCTGCCCGGCGCCACGTCTTTCTCACTATTCTCTGGGCCTCCAAGAGTCATCAATATGATTGTCTGTCTGGCCTTCCCTGCATTATCTCCTGGCACTCAGGCTCCTCCAAGGCCTCCGGCTGCTCCGTTCTCTCCATCGTCTGAGATAACGTGGGGGAGATGGGATGATTACAAATCAGATTAGGCCACTTTGATAAGGTGAAGTTAGGGATACAAAACAAGCTTGAGCCCAGGAACACTTCTATTCTTTTCTTACCTTATGAAACCCTGATATTTTTCATTTAATACAAATACCTGGCTGTTCTACCAAACAGAAAGTATGATGATGATTGATTTGTTATATGGAGGGAAGGTGTATAATCAGTGGAAGTGATTGTAGCAAACTTCACTTTCTCACTGTACAAGTAACATGATTAAGTTTGCAACTTGAGTATTGATGCTATAAATAACAATAAATAAGGTAAAAAAAAAAATAGAACAACAAATAAATAAATAATAATACAAAGATGTTTAAATCTCAAATTGTTTGCCATCAAAAGACAAAATTAAAGACAGAACAGCAAAAAGTCCAATATAAACATCCAGTCATTGACACTGCTTAAAAATTACTTCATTTATTTATATATGAAACATTAATGTCAGCCTTAATAGTTTAATATTCCTTCTTTTCCAGATAAAGAACAATTGCTGAGCTGACTTTAAATAACTTAACATCACCGGTTATAATAAGATAATACAAGAAGGTGTAAGTCTGAGGAGGACTGTGGAGTGTTTTTGGCAGCTGTTAGCTGAGACCTATGAAGCTGCTGGGAAATGTTTCATAATTTTATGTACTTCACAGGCTGCTGCAGAGCTGCATTAGTGAAAGTGAATTACAGCCTTCTGTGTGACTTAATAAAGACAGAAGAAGGAAGGAAAAGAAAGCTGAGAAGAAACAGAGGGAGAGAATAACAGGCGGATTTCTGCTCATTCACAGCAATAAAATAGTAAAGCAGGTGGCTTCAGCTTCCTTTGTGGACCTTTTGGCAGGAATTTATTAGATTGTTTTGTTGGCAATCGTGCATTGTTAAGTGTTTGCATACTAGCTTCTCCATCTGCTGCAGTTAAAAAGGCTCTAATCTTTGCCTCAAACTGCTCCATATGCTGCTCTCTCTTTTGTTTGGTTGTGAGCTCAGCAACACACCTACAATATTATATTCTCAGAGAGATTTTTTTGTCATTTTTATGAACTTGGAAATAAACTTGGATCATTAAATTTTATGTTACGAGTAGCTGAGGAGCCCAGGTGGTTTCAGGGTCCAGGGAGGAGTAGGGGAGTATGAGGAAGAGAACATCAAAATTTTCATTAACAAAGAAAAACTGCCTTAATTTAAAGCTTTACAATGCTTTTCGGTAATTTGATGAGTTTTCTTTTCAGCACTTTAAGTAATAACAAAGTAATAGAGGGGCAATATTTGATAATAAAGAGTAATAATAACGTAATATAGTTTAATTACAAAGTAATAACAGGTAAAAGTGTATATTAGGGGTCAAAAATAAAAGGGTAATAACACAGAAATACATCTAAAGATAACATTTATTAATAGCAAAGTAAAATTAAGGTGATACATTTTGAAATGGTAATATTGTGATAATAATAGGATAATAACTTGGAAACACGTGTGCTAGTTTCTGTGTAATATCCATGAAGCAAAATGCATAAATACCTTGTTTTCTTTACCCAAAAATGAGTGTTTACTGTATGTATCCATTGGTGACTACATTTATAGACACATGACAATATACTTGGTCCAGTTCTTTCAGGTTTTGAGTCAGATCTTGACCACATCACATGCTTACATATATTTCTATTTAAAAATGGATCCCGAAAGCCTTGTGTCTGTTATGTTAAAAGACTCTAAAAACACACTTTCTTGATAACCTACTTAAATGAGCAATGACGTCTAACATTTCTGCAAAAGTTACATGCAAGAATTGGGATTTTGCAAAATTTGAATAAAATCTAATGACAGTCGTGAGGTTGTTTGCTTGTATTGCCAGGTACTATCAGTCAAAGCTGATCAAATCGCATCCACACAGTCCTGATGATGCAGATTAGCTGAGTTTTTGAGTCTTAAACTCTCAATGAATAATATCATGTATATTTCAGAACTTTATTACTGAGTCATGAATATTTCATGTTATAAAGTTGTCAGAGTTTTTTAAATGTTGCTGTAGGTATCCTGTTGTTATAATTGCTCTATTGTTGTGATGCCAAACCAGCTTTCTCCCAGATTCTTATACTCTGTTTACTTGAAAAATAAATATTTTAACAGATTTATAGTCTTACCAAATTGATACTGACTCATGTGTCTTTTGGTCAGTGTTTCTGGCCAAAATTCATAAAGTACTGTAAATACTTTAAGCCATTTCAGAAGAGAGAATCAATAACTCATATAGGAGATCTTTATCTCACCAAAAAAGTGTGACTAGTTGAGACAGGCTTGGTCTGCAGAGCACTGCATCTGTCTCTCCTCCCACCCTGAGAACAGCCTCTCAGGGAGGAGGAAGTTCCTCAAGTTGGCGGTCCAGCTCGTTTGTCTCAGTAGCTCGATGCTTATTGGATTGCGTGCCCATTCCCACAGCTCCAGCAGGTCAAATGACTGGGATGTGTAGCTCACGGCCGCTAAGTGGTCTATTGATCAGTCAGGCGAGCCTGTGGGCTGATGGGATGTGCTGCAGCAGACAGAGCCAGGACCTGGCAGGTTGGTAATAGGTACAAAGTATGATGCATTCCTCCAAAGATGAGAATCGCTGCCCTGGCTGTTTATTATATACAAATTAGAATACGAAGTGTATAATTTAAATTCTGCTACACAGTTTTTACATATGAATTTTTCTGCTATTTGTCAAAAACAGGGTATCTTGTAAATGCGTCAAATCTGGACAAAAAGCTCTTCTTAAACTTGCAACAATACAGTTTTAAGTTTATAAACTGGAAGAAGAATTTGAAGATTTCAAGCACCTCTGGTCATATGGGCATTAAAGTGAAGTAAATTTGAGTAAAAACAGTCACTATTATTATTACTACATCATCATGCATTCAAAATATGTGACATAGCTTTTGAGAGTTTACATTCTCATTAATATAATATTGTAAGAACATTGATTACCATAGTAGTTTGTAACATTTGAGGCAATTTAAAGGAAAATTATCAATACATATCAATATATAAGCAGTACTTACAGCACTGTCAGCTGCTAAAGGCTTCAAGCCAAACTAAGGGAGTGGTGGATGGTAGACAGTAAAGACAGTTAATCATCATATGGACAAAGTGAAACGTTAAAATTGAAATGATTATATTGTTCAGTTTCCTTCATGAAAGCACCTTGACTTTACTTGAGCAGATTCCCTCCCTGTAAAGTTCTATGGCTGCTTTAATTGTGTGATTTCACTCACAGGCAGATGAGTATTAAAATCCAGCCCTGTGACTGGCATTGGTTTTGATCCACAGATCAGGATGTTGCACAGTACACACATATATAAACCCACTCTATACATATAAATATAAATCAACATGTCCATCTGATTTGTACCCCCTGCATGCCAGTCACAGTGTTCCAGTGACCCAGTGCCCAAGATTAAAGCCTGGCAAAGCCAGATTTAGCCTCCCAGCAAACAAAATCCAGCTTTTAAGAGCCTGTGAGGAGCACTCAACTGTAATGCCACAGCACCACACGTCCAGACAACTTTTGCACAAACACTAACATGAAACTTCTAAGACTTTCTAACACCTTTAGCTTCATCCCTCAGAGTGAAATATCACCACACTTCAGGCAGGGAGATGGAGCATTTCTAGGTAAAATGCACAGTCAACATGAACTCCTTTTACAGAAACAATTCCATTAACAATGTGATTCATGTGGCCATTTACTTACCATGGCCTGACGCTGCTGTGATATGCATAATGAAATGCGTCATACTTCTCAATGAGAGCAGTGGTGTTTGTGAAAGCAATACAGCAAATGAAATAAAGTGTTGTATTTTATTGCTTGTTTTCAACCTTTGATTTGTTAAGTGCTTTAAATGTTTTATACAATTTATACTTGGAGCTGCATTTCATGTATGAAAGGTATTTCGGCGGTTTTATTTACATTTAAGTGGATGTAATACTTAATATTTACTGGATGAACTGTGTTCAGTTTCTGTAGCTTGGAGCTGATTTTCTTTAGACAGCACTATTTGGCAGCCACATTCATCTAGTGGTACGATATTCTACAGACTGCAAAGGTTCACTTTAAAGTCCTTTGATCAGTTCACATATTTAGATATTTCTGACTCTTCAGATGTCTGCTATACTCTCACAGCTAATGATTAGTGACACAAATAGGCTGTGAAAACCCCAGAAAGGCATAAAGTTTTGAATAAGGGGGCAATGAAGCTTGTTAATGATCTTACATAGGGCTGTTACACTACACATCCATCAATGATGACAAACAAGGCTGTTGTGTTTAAATAAATTTATTTCCAATCCACACACATACATTTTCTGCCAAAAAGATAAATTATTTACAGAAATTTGACACACTTATAAAATAGCGCATTGTCCCTGACACACAAGGATAAATATACATGTAAATATATATATATATATATTTATCTATATATATATATAAGTCTTCAAAAGAAATTTATTCAAGTGATAATTGGCACATCCAGCAGACAGGCTATATCACCAGCTTTGCATAATGTTTCCTATATGTTGGACAGATTAAAACATTAAAACAGGCACATTTTGCAAGTGT
The DNA here is from genome assembly GCA_029490765.1 of Euthynnus affinis. Lineage (NCBI taxonomy): Eukaryota > Metazoa > Chordata > Actinopteri > Scombriformes > Scombridae > Euthynnus > Euthynnus affinis. The sequence continues at coordinate 3,477,944 of CM055856.1, forward strand.
GGCTTAAACAAATACAGAATTTTAGACTGCTACAATATAAATCCCTTTAAAAAATACCCAGAAGCAGGGATCCAGCCCCTTTAGTCATTCAAGATTTATTTTTCTAAAAAATAATCATAAGAAAAATATATAGTAGCCCCAGAAAGCCCACATTCAATTTACCCTTGATTTCTGGGGAAAACTGGTGGTAAACTTAACACACACTCGAGTGCAATTAGCAAAATAAGACTCACACAGCTTGATTTTAAAAGACTACGGGAGGATTTTTTTAAAGCTTAGAAAAGTCAACAGTATCTGTAAAAACAGTAGCAGAATGATAATGAACAACAGTGACATCTACTGGTTACAGCAGTAACATTTAGCTCTTGCCACAGAGCAGGCATGATGAATACAATCTCATTTTTTAAAAAAATGTTCAGAAATTCTTGCGTGTGTTAAATGAATGTCTTTGGTGGCTCCAAGTTTTCTTTTAAGGAATGTCCTTTGTGATTTGTCATTGAACCAGGAAAGTCCAAAACTGTGAAGTACCTTTATAAACGACCTGAAGTTTATAAAGGTTTGTAACCATGACACCATGGTTACAAACCATGACACCATGACAATAGATGTGGTCCCAGAGTTTTAAATCAGTGACTTCTTGTTGATTTGATCTCCAGCTGCCCAGGTGTTCAGTTTCTATTATCATCTCCTGGTAAGAAGTAGGGATTCTCGTGGCCTTGAACCAGATATGAATAACGGGATGGATTTTTACCTTTGAAGGTTTTCATTCCATCTGGGTTGACGTCATATGATCCCGACTGAAATGTCAGTGAAACCAATCAATGCGTTAGTGTCTTTCAAATGTAGAGGCTTCACACATTCACTCACTCAGACAACTCGAGCGTACATACACCAGTAACCACAGTCGCCAATGTGCAGTGAGAATGAAAAACTATGCATGACTACTCCCAAACTAGCACCAGCTCAGTTCCTTTGAACTGTCAATCACAAGATGAAGCATGAGGATGAAAGCACACTGCTTTCCACAACAATCAAAGACCTCTCTCTTGTGAAGCTTCCCATCACCCACAAACCCCGTCAGCGCAATTTTCACTGTGGCCAGTCTAAATCAACAGGAAAATCAGAATCTAAAAGCAAAGCCTTACCTTTTTCCATCCTTTATGCTTCGGATGAAAACCCTAAAGTAACACACTGGGAGTCAGGCAAAGCAGGGAGCATGGGAGGGAGCTACGTCCTAGCACTATAAACATTCTGGATGATTAGGTGTAACATACGGGTGTGCATTGGATTGAAAATATATTATCAAGGCATTAAATCTGTTTTTGAAATGATACAGGATAACTATGTACCCAGTGAGCATGGATTTGTGGATTTGCAGGTCAAATAACTTCTGGTTATCTGGTGTTAAAAATTGGCCAAATTAGGTAGAAATGCATTTAAAAGTGGCTCCTACCAACACAATGAAATGTGGTAATTCAAATAATATTGACACAACATTTATATGGAGCCTAAATTCACTTTTCCACCTATAGCCAGATTTTAACTCAGACAAGAGATATTTTTCACCAACAAATCCATACTTACTGGGTAGATATGATTCTAAGGAGATACAATTTGGATGCAAGAGGATGGGGCGACCAAACTGAAGGCTGATTTTGTGAATGATCAACAAGATTAGTAGTAATTGGTTCAGACGACGGAGGAGACAAAAGAAAATCTGTGATAACTCACCATTCCATTGCTTTGGCGCTTTTTGTCCACCAAAGCATGAGTACTGCCCCCTTCTGTCATCTCCATGGGAGGAGTTGATTCCCAGTTAGTGGTGGCACGAGGGATGGGGGTGATGCCAGTGGGCCAGGGTTGATTTTCCTCACCTGATGGATAAGGACTGCTGTCTTTTGGCTTGCTCTTTGAGCACATCCTCCTAATGTACAGAGAGAGGGTAATGTATGAATGAGCATATTAGAAGGATAAGGCTGCTGCTATTTTTTTTTATTATAAAAATGAATTGAATTGATGCAAGTACTGCATGTGTATCCAAAGTCTGATATAGCTTATTCCTCTGTGCCATAGAGCTCTAAAATCAATTTAAAACACATATTCAATTCAATGTGATGATAATTTCATGTTACATATGTTGAAATATAAGCATTAAAATGCTGAAAAACACATTTACGTATCTCTAGATGTCTCCACTGAGTCAACTCTACTTTTGCTTATTTTTTACCTGCAAATAATCAAAGCCATATTTACAGGGCTAATGTGGGTCATAGTTACTGATGCAATGTGTAAAATACATGTGCTGATTATATTCAGAGCAATTAAATCAATAGGGTGTGTAAAGTTGTGATGATAAGTTTTTTTTTTTTTAATTATTCTCACCAGCAGCAATAAATAAGCAAAGCCAAGACAAGGATGAGAAGAATTCCTCCTAGTACACAGGAGATGACCACCACTGCCAGAAGAGCCGCTGTGAACGCACACATAAGGCACACACATGATGAATTTCTGGGGTCAGTAAATAACTGCTGCTGGATTATTTTTGCCTGTGTAACAGCATGGTTACTCACAATCATTGCAGTTGAAGCCAGCATATCCAAATGGACATCTGAAAGACAAAACAGATTTAAAACACGTGATATTCGCATTTCAGGGTTGTCCTGTAGCTTCTTAATGAAATTTAACAAGGAATCCACATGAGGGAGCCAGTAACTGTGATTCACCCTGTCTCACACACACACACACACATACACACACACACAGCATTACACACTGACACCTTACAATACCTGACAAACATGTAAAACATATCTTGTAACCAAAATGTAAAAAGTGTGTGTACTCACAATTCGCACTTGTCTCCCACTGCCCTCTGCCCACTTGGACAAGCTACGAAGAGAAACGCCATAACATAAACTCACACACACACACAAACAATCTTCTGTCCAAAGAAATTGAAATGAAAATATAACAAGCTACAGTGTCCAAATCAGACACGGTATATGGAGAAAAACTGCACGCTTGGTTGAGCATTCCATAAAAACATGACCACAATGGGAGCCTCTTCATACGGGAGCTGCATGATGACAATTACAAACAAGCGCATAATAGTACATTATGTTTTTTTTCTGGGAAAGGAACTGTATGCAGCTTAATGTCTTTATTAGTTCTTCCTATAGCTGCTATGGTCACAACCCTCCACAGAGAGAGAGAGAAGGTTGTGATTCTTCCACTCGTTTCCAGGGTAACAACCCTGTTAAAAAGAAATAAATTTGAGAGATAAATGAAGGAAGGTTCAAAGGTCGGTGCTGAGAAAAGGCTACAGCTCTTGACCTTGTCTCTGAGTCTCACTCCCTGTTGGTTCTCCCCCTCATTCTCACACAAAAGTATTTCAGTGGGGATAAGAAGGTTTTGTTACAGTTCTGTTGAGTCGAGATCAGCTAGGAAAATTTCACTTGAACTTGTCCTCAGACGCTGTGGGTCATCAGCTCTTAAAGTCTTTATGAGAGGCTTTAATGTCTATATGGCAGCAGATTACAGTAAAGAATGCAGTCTGCTTATTCAAACCTAACACAAGAATACGATAAAAAAAGACCATCAATGCATAAAGAGATAAAAAGTTACCATTACCTTTGCAACTGGTATTTGAGTACACGATCTTGATGTAGCCTTCCTTACAGGAACAAGTAACTTGGCCATTTTCATTTGAGCATGTTGTAGTGAAGATATCACAAGGTAATGGCTCCTGATCACACAGCTTTGTACCTAAGATAGAGAGGGTTTAAAACAAGTGTATAAGAAAAACCTTTTACTTGAGATAACGTAGCCTGTGTCTCGTATATGTCAAGTTCCCCTTCAAAATCAAACTACCCTTCCTTTAACTTGCACAGTGTTCTAGCAGTACTTACCTGTAAATTCAGCCTCATTCAACAATCCCGCCTCTGAGTTTAATATGGCCTCTTTGATGGATTTATCAACAGACTCTTCAGAGGTGGAGGCAGTGTTTTCAAAGATGTTACTTACATCTGCTATCACACTTCCTTGTCTGGAAAATTACAGAGAAGCACCAAAAAAGCTATGAAATAATTTGTTTTATATGGTATAATGTCCATTTTGTAGCAGGTGAAAGAGAAAATACTCACTGAAGTTGTACAACATCAGACCTTATGTACCCCGGCTCATTTCTGAGGATATTTCCGAGCTATGAAACAAAGAATGTGGTTTAATGAGACAGAGGTGTGTATTAATGTATAAGTATTCAACATATTTTCTGAGCTCTGGACATACCGCTGCAGAGATATTAGCTGCCGTCTGCTGGAATATAGCTGAGGACCTGTTAAGCATTTGATTCTGAAATGTCAAGGAGGTGATATGAAGCTGTCCTGGGAACACTCGGGCTGAGTGAAAAGGAGAGGAGAAAAAGAGGCAAAAGGTTGTTATAGAAGAAAATTCACTGGGGCTACCTTATTATTATCTCTGTTACTTGAAATGTCATTACCACGTGTGCAACGGCCGTTCTGGAAGAAGCTACCAGCGAGACACTGGCAGGTACCATTAAGACAGACGCTGTCAGGTGGGCATTGGACAGCAGGACACACTAGTAAAGGGACAGAAGAAAAATAATGCATTCACCACCCACAAATCTGATTTTTTTTTCTCATGTGAATTGAATCTGAGCCACTATATACAACTGGTCACCAAATCTGACCCAGATTTCCCTTGGGAAAATTGTATAAAGACTGTGTTTGGACCAGCACGGGCCTTGCGCCTGCATGAAAATAGGGCACTAAGATTTTAAGTCAAGCAAGTGTTTCTCTCCTCGTGAATAAATGCAAAGATGATCTATTAATGACTTGCACGACAGGTCTGAACTTGAAAACGTTGCTCATAAATTCTAAGTACAAGAAATCTGATGAATGTTCTTAAATTGGCCACAAGTGCCTCTTAAAAATGAATCTGTTTATAGGAGTGGTTCTTGCACAAGGCCCATTGTGTTGATGTACCATACACTCTTGATCTCACCAAGACATCTGACAAGACAAATGATATCAAACACTTTGGAGAAAGGTACAAACCTATAACTGGACCCTGGGTAGTGATGGGTGGGGCTATTGTGGTCCCTGTTGGCTGTGGGCTGGTGGCAGTGATGGTGGTACCAGTACTGATGGTGTTGACTGTGGTCATGCCACTAACTGGTATAGTGGAATTAGTCAGAGTGGTGGTTTCTACTGTGTGGAAAAATATGTAACAATCAGTCCAAAGACATTTAATCAAATAATAAAGTCAATGTCAGAAACTAACTCTACATACAGTAGGTGTTCTATAAAGCTTTATACAGCAAAAGTATTACACTATTATGATTTACCTGTATCACAAATATGCCTACAAAAAACTGTAAATTCACCACAAATCAGAGACTGGCTTAGCTTTTGTATTGTGCGTACTTTGCTGACAACACATTAAATCCTTTTACGGGATTATAGTCTTAATAGGGCCACACTGGTGGTTTGATTTCCTACCTTCCAGACCAGTTTTGGGCTCAGTTCATAGAAGATGGAGAGACTTGAAAATTGTCGGCAATAGGTAGAATATGTATCTTTTGTTATCTGTTTATTTTTTCTAAATGTATCACTGCATAGTGATTTGAGAGTTTTTACTGCTCTGAGACTTGACTTCATTAAGGTAGCATCAACTTGACTTAATGTCACAAAGTCATTAAAAATGCATTAAACATCATTAAACCTTACATAAGGCCTATGCAGTGAAAGGACCTGGTCATATGCAGTTGTTGAAAGATGCTGTCATTAAAAAAAACAATCAGAGGCCTGAAAAACTTTCACAGTGACTTGCAACTTGCTTATGAGGCTCTGTGATTTAAATACATAAAAAAATCTCCACATTTATTATTTATGGCCTCTAACATTGAGAATCTCTAAATCACTAAATACTTTCTCACCTGAAAGTATATTATTTTATAAGAACACAACCCTTATCATGCTGTTAGTCCTACCTCCTGAGGTTGTTGTTGAGGGAATTAGGGTAGTGGTGGTATTTCCTTCAGGGTGTACAGTGCTATTGCCTGGGGGGGTTTGTGGAGAGGGAGAGCTGGAGGTGGAGATGGAGGTAGGTGAAGAGGATGGGGTTCCAGGTGGGAGTGTGGTCATTTCTGTTCTACTGGTTGTGTTTGTAGTGATAGTTGAAGATGCAGTGGTAGATGCAGGAGACTCAGGAGAGGTGTTAGTAGAGTTTGTTAGTGTGGTTGTAGTTAATACAGTTGTAGAGTTTTCTGGGGTTACTGTACTTGTAGTTGTTGTGCCGTTGCCGGTCTGTGCAGTTGGAGTGATGGAAGTCGTGCCGTTGTTCGTCTGTGTAGTTGGTGCGATTGGAGTTGTGCCATTGTTGGTCTGTGTGGTCGGTGCGATTGGAGTTGTGCCATTGTTGGTCTGTGTGGTCGGTGCGATAGGTGTCGTGCTGTTGTTGGTCTGTGTGGTTGGTGCGATTGGAGTTGTACCGTTGTTGGTCTGTGTGGTCAGTGTTGTACTGTTGTTGGTCTCTGTGGTTGGTGTGATTGGAGTTGTGCCATTGTTGGTCTGTGTGGTCGGTGCGATTGGAGTTGTGCCGTTGTTGGTCTGTGTGGTCAGTGTTGTACCGTTGTTGGTCTCTGTGGTTGGTGTGATCGGAGTTGTGCCATTGTTGGTCTGTGTGGTCGGTGCGATTGGAGTTGTGCCGTTGTTGGTCTCTGTGGTTGGTGTGATTGGAGTTGTGCCATTGTTGGTCTGTGTGGTCAGTGTTGTACCGTTGTTGGTCTCTGTGGTTGGTGTGATTGGAGTTGTACCGTTGTTGGTCTCTGTGGTTGGTGTGATTGGAGTTGTGCCGTTGTTGGTCTGTGTGGTTGGTGTGATTGGAGTTGTGCCGTTGTTGGTCTGTGTGGTCAGTGTTGTGCCATTGTTGGTCTCTGTGGTTGGTGTGATTGGAGTTGTACCGTTGTTGGTCTCTGTGGTTGGTGTGATTGGAGTTGTGCCATTGTTGGTCTGTGTGGTCGGTGCCATTGGAGTTGTGCTGTTGTTGGTCTGTGTGGTCAGTGTTGTACCGTTGTTGGTCTCTGTGGTTGGTGTGATTGGAGTTGTACCGTTGTTGGTCTCTGTGGTTGGTGTGATTGGAGTTGTGCCATTGTTGGTCTGTGTGGTTGGTGTGATTGGAGTTGTGCTGTTGTTGGTCTGTGTGGTCAGTGTTGTACCATTGATGGTCTCTGTGGTTGGTGTGATTGGAGTTGTGCCATTGTTGGTCTGTGTGGTTGGTGTGATTGGAGTTGTACCGTTGTTGGCCTCTGTGGTTGGTGTGATTGGAGTTGTACCGTTGTTGGCCTCTGTGGTTGGTGTGATTGGAGTTGTACCGTTGTTGGCCTCTGTGGTTGGTGTGATTGGAGTTGTACCGTTGTTGGCCTCTGTGGTTGGTGCGATCGGAGCTGTGCTGTTGTTGGTCTGTGTGGTCAGTGCAATTGGAGTTGTGACGTTGTTAGTCTGTGTGGTTGGTGTGAGTGAAGTTGTCTCGTTGGTGTGTGTGGTTGGTGTAATTGAAGTTGTGCCAATAGTGCTGAGTGGAGCAGGTGTGGTGGTTGTATTTGTAGTCTCACTAGCGTTGGTAGGTTGGTTTGTCTCTGGGTTTGCAGTGGATGCGACATCACCACTGGTAGGAGTTGATGGGAAGTCAGTTGTGCTTCTGCTGGTGGTCGAGTTACTGTTTTCTGTCACGGTGCTGTTGACTGTTTCTGTGGTGTTCCCGGACTCTGTGCTCGGCTGGGAGAAGCTGGTCTCTGCATGAGTTGTGAATGTAGTCATAGATGTAGCTTCAGTCGTGTCATTGCCTCTAGTTGGAGTCAATACTGTGAAGGACTCTGTGGTGGATGTTGTAAAACTGCTAGTTGTTTCGGTGCTGCTTGAATTTGAGCTTTCAGGCTCTGGCGTTGACATTCCTACAAATAAAATAAAAGCACAAAAAATAATTCACTAACAATTCTGTGATGTCAGCCACAAGAAAAATAAGAATTTCAGCAATGTGTAGGACAAGAAAAATTCTGACATTGGTGTCCTCAAGTGGTGTGGTAGAAAGACAATACACATTGGAAACTGATTAATTAGAAGCAACTAATAACTGCAACTGCAAACTTCAGTGAGAGTGTCTAATTTTTCTATAAAAGAAAAACTTATATCATCAGGATAAATGTGAAAAATGCTAAGATCACATAAAATGTTGTTGCTTTAAACCTGCAATATTTTTTGGCCACTTGGGGACAGCACAACAAGCTGTAAACATAACATTGACATATTATGACCTTATAACAAACAGTTCCCTATTTGTGCATCCAGCAGACACAAAGCAACATTAACTTTCATTTGGAGTCCTGTTTTGTATCCATCTGAGGAATGAAAGTTCAGCATTCATTTTCCTTTTAGCTCTGTTTCATTTGATTTTTTGTGGGAAATATCCAGCTCTTTAGATGCTAAACGCTCCACTATTTTCACCAGTTGGTCGCTAACTTTGTCTTCGTCTGCCATTTGGTGCTGAGCAGGTAATGTAGTGTGTGAAAACAGCTGCCTACTGCTGCTGGAAACAACACTAAAGAGAGTGATGAGAGTGAACCAAAATAGTATTCACATTCACAGAAAACAGAGGATATTGTATCAATATGAGATCAGGGTTCAAAAAATAATCAGATCATCTACTCTATGCAGGAAGCTTGTTAGTATGATGTTTCTGTAATATTAACAAAAATGTAAAACAGAAAGATGCCATGATAAAAAGTTACACTGTGTATATAAGTATATAAAATAAGATGTTCATTTTTTGCATTTTAACATGGCAGCACTGACATTCTGTAACCAAAATTAGATATCTGTTGTACATATTTTATCTCTTTTCAGCCGTGTGACATTCCAAAAATATTACTTTGTAAAAGATTAGAAGCATTAATGAGTTGGTAACAATTGAAGACACATTTATATTAATTTCATCTAAGAAGAGTTTAAGGTGTAGCCACAGAGGGAAATAAAGCTGTGTTTTCAATAAACATTCATCACCAAGAGCATAAAAAGATGATAGCATTGACCCAGCAGATAAGAACCCCTGTAAGTGGTATCTGTTTACAAAACCAAGATGTGTCAGTCACAAGCACCATAAAGTTCATAAGAGCATCGTAAAGTAAGGAGTTGCCTCCTGCTTCATCAGTGTGCTGTCATGATGCCTGTTCCCATTTAGCCTGCTCCCACTCTCCGCTCTGTGTTTATGGGGGAAGAGAGGAAGCCAGAGGGCAGCCTGAGGAGCGGCACAAGCAGTAGGAGGTTTTTGATAATGGCTTTAGCCTGTTTACCTCAGCTCAGTATGCACTGAATGATTACATTCAATGCCCCTTTTCAGAAACCAGAGAGGGAACTGGTTTACCCTAAGTTTAAGATGGGTGGACGCCTTACACAAACAGTTTTTTCCAATAAGGCATCTTAAAAGCAGAAGGAAGTGGTGAGAAAACAAAGACTAATATCAGTTCCTGAACCTGATTTGATTATTTTCTGTGCGTATAAGGCCTTCTGTGACCTAATCTCTTTATCACTTGGTAACAAAGACTCATTTAGAGATGAAAAACCACAGGCTCAACACACCCTGTGACAGCAGACTTTTATGGATATGATTACTATGACTATGACCAATGTACACGCACGCACGCACAAACACGCCCATACCCTCCCTCAAAAGATCATATATTAGGGGAGTGGAATAAGACATTAGGCAATCAACAATGATAGATGAGAAAGTGATGACAGGTTGTAAAGATATATTTCAGATGATGCTTTCATTGATCATAAAGTAAAGAAGTGCTGGAACTATATGTGAAGCAGCACAGAGTGAGATCATTGCTGTAAGACACACATATAATATTGGTGACTGGCTTGTACAGATTAAGACTTAAGGGCGATGCACTAATCTTACTGGATGCCCAGAGATCAAGATTAATGGAAAAACCTCTTAAATCAGATCCAACCGACCTTGTATTAATTAGCGTCATTGTATTCTTTGTGTGTTACATTCTCACCATAGTAGATTCCTCTGTATCATTTGCAAAGACTCATGAGTTTCCATGAACGACTGAGTTGAAGGTTAGGCATTTCATGGTTCACCTTCTTCGTGCGTACTTTACATTCTTTTAAAAAATTTTAAAGGCTTTTTAGTTTTATCTGCTACATTTTACTTATTTTTTAGATTCCCATTGCTTTATCGAAACTGGGCAGCCAGTTTCAGTTTACTCTCCATCCCGGAGATTAGTCACATGTGTGTGACTTGGTTTACTACAATCGCTGGGTGCCAAGCTGCTATCAGTGCCAGCAGGTAGGCCTACTGTAGATCTGTGTGCAAATGGAGTAACAGTGGAGGTCTGTAACATTTTAGAAATATTGTTTTTACCACACACAATCAAATTAAGAAGTAAAATAGTAACATTAACTCTAGTGGTGCGGACTCAAAACCTTATCAGCTGTGCACGTGTGGAGAGACCACTTTCCTTTCAACACCTTCGAACTCCACATAACTGTCACACTGGAAAGTTTACTGTGTACCAGTCTATCTCTGTCTTGATCGAAGACACAATAAAACTCGAAATTCATATTTGAGGCAAGCATTAAGTGAACACTGAATAAATCATAAATATTGGAAAGGGGATCAAAGTTGTACCTGAGGAAAGATTTTCTGCTTAGCCAAATTATTATTTCCTGTCAAAAGTATTGATATAATATGAGGAGATATTGGACTCTTAAATAGTTAGTCAATTAATCCATAAGTTGATCTTCAGAAAATGAATCGCTAACCTTTTTTGATAATTGATTGATTGTTTTGAGTAATTTCTTCAGAAAAAGTGTCTAAATTCTCTGACTACAGCTTCTTAAATGTGAATATTTTTTGGTTTCATTTCTCTTTTATGATAGTAAGCTGAATATCTTTGGGTTATTGACTGTTGTTTGGGACAAAACAAAGAATCTGAGCTTTGGGAAACAACCTTTATCACCATTTTCTGACATTCTATAGTCTAAACATCTATTGATTAACTGAGACGAAATGAAAGTAATAGTTAGTTTCAGCCCTAGACTCAAAATTAAATTTATGTCCCTGATGCCTCAGCTGTATGATGTGTTTAGTGCAATTAGCAAATGTTAGCAAGCTAACATGTTAAACTTAAACAGTGGATATGGTAAACATTATACCATCTGAACATCAGCATGTTACACAATGACAGCATTACTGTCATTATGAGTATGTTAGCATGTATGTTAGCATTCAGCTCAAAGCAGTGCATTTAAAGTACAGCCTGACAGGGCTGCTAGCACAGCTGTAGACTCCTGCTGTAGTGAACTGGTGAATTATCTCTCAAATAAGTCAGTACATGACACAAACTATTAATTCTAAATTAAATTATTATAAATATTAATGTCTCATAAAATATTCTGAGAACTAATAGGAGTGTACTAATATTTAAATCAGTATGCAAGAAGATTGCCTTCATTACCACATTTGATCAACAGCCGATGGTTCATAGAGGCCTTTTATTTAGAAAAAAATTTAGGTTTAATGTGGAACCTGATGTGTTTATAGATTTCGCAAGAACTACATGCATGACAAAGCCTTTTTTCTTGGCATTAGTGATGTGTTATGAAATCCAATTATGCCCTTTATCCCAATTTCAAAGGTCCTGTTTATAAATGATTGTTATATTCTGTTTATCATTTCTCTACAATACTGCTGAGACCATTATGAAGTAGAGCACAAAACAGAACAATAATGTTGAAGGGAATTACCATAATCAGACATCAGACTTTATAAACACTATTACCTGTCTGCATGGACACACTGACGGGAAACAAAACTTTTTTTATCTAATGACATTTATAAAGTTCCTTGTTTCTGTAACACAGTGTCATTTACAATAAATCCACATGTCTACACAGACCAGATTTTTCCATATAGCCTTCTCAGGCAATGATTATGGTCTGATGTACCTTAGTCTCATTTGTATTTCTGATACAAACACATTTCTGATACATTTGTATTTCTCTGATTTCTGATTAATAAATCTTCCTTATACCGCCTACAATCGTCCATGATCCGACAGATGGTCACATATTACACCTATTTTAACCTTGAAAATTTTGGTCCTTACTTATAGAACCCTACATGGACAGCCGTGCTGTTAGGTCCTCTACCGAGGGTTTTCTGAGTGTACTTTGGAGACATTTTAAGACTCGGGGAGACTGTGCTTTCCAGTCAGAAGCACCTAAGCTTTGGACTAGTCTCCCAATAAGCTTGAGGTCTTTGGACACTGTGGACTCTTAAAGAGTAAATATTCTGAAAACTAATAGGAGTGTACTAATATTTAAATCAGTATGCTAGAAGATTGCCTTCATTACCACATTTGATCCAACAGCCGATAGTTCATAAGAGGCCTTTTATTTAGAAAAAAATGTAGGTTTATGGTGGAACCTGATGTGTTTATAGTTTTGGTATGAACTACATTCATGACAAAGCCTTATTTCCGTGATGTGTTCTGAAATCCAATTATGCACTTTATTCCAATTTCAAAGGTCCCGTTTATAAATGATTGTTAGATTCTGTTTATCATTTCTCTACAATACTGCTGAGACCATTATGAAATAGAGCACAAAACAGAACAATAATGTTGAAAGGAATTACCATAATCAGACTTTATAAACACTATTACCTGTCTGCATGGACACACTGATGGGAAACAAAACTTTTTATCTAATGACATTTCTAAAGTTCCTTGTTTCTGTAACACAGTGTCATTTACATTAAATCCACATGTCTACACAGACCTTGTAAAGTGAGGTTCAGATTTTTCCATATAGCCTTCTCAGGCAATGATTATGGTCTGATGTACCTTAGTCTCATTTGTATTTCTGATACCTGAAGAAATCATAAATAATCCAGATAAAGATCTCATAAGTTTACTTAAAAAAAACAAAAAACATGTCTACTCATGTACACAAAGGGAAATGATGGACAAACAGGAAAAAAGTTACAGGCAACAATGTTACCAATTTGGTTAAACATGAACAAACACAGCGGTTCTTATTTCACTGTCATTTTCATAGTGATGTTTGTTTCCAGGGTTGTCAGGGTTGCTTCTCTATTTTCCACTGACATGGAAATGTCAGTCAAATACATGCAAATGACATAAATAGATTGTAAATAAGTCAATTATGTCAATGTACGTTCCACAGTGCATCTATGACGCCAAAGACTGATATAGTAATAGCAGCAATCATTTATATTTACACTCCTCAGCTTCACCACAGATCACAGCATTCCTTTAACCATAGTTCTTGTTTTGACAGAGCTGCTAATAGTTTCTTAGTATTGTGCGGTGTTGAAGTAACCCATGTTGGAAATGTTTATGAAACCCATAAGAAACCATGTAAACAGACAGTCACTTAGTGTAATGCAGTTGAGACAGTGGAGTTATTACCAGCACACTGCATGCTGAACAGTGAGCCTTGTCTCTTAGGATTTAACCTACAGCCAGATAATCCCCCGTAGACACAAAAGGGATGACTGGGTCAGGCAGGGTGACAAGTGGGTCTAAGGTCGCCTGCAAGCACACATACTCAGGAGGATGTGGATCCGGCTTTACCCACCGGGAACTACTCATCTGGTCCAAGTAAGAACGCCCGCTACTCGCTTTGACAAACTATCACAGTACCGAAGCCACTTAAAATCTGCCACGCCCCTCCACCTAAATCTTTCCCTTTATTTCTGGACACTGAAATCAGACAAGAAACACAGCGCGGTGCGAGTGTATCTGTTGCCAAGGAGATGTCTGCTTCCCAGTGTCAAAGCTTCGCCTAACTTCGACAATTTTTGGCGTTGATGCTCGTGTTTCGGTGCTGCTCTGCACTTCAGAGGATTTCTATTCAGTAGCACAATAGCACTCCAGTGAAGTACCTGTTCATGAACTGACTGTCAGATCCGATCCCCCGAACACACATCCTCAACTTCCTGTCCACACAACCACTGCCCAGCACTAAATCCTTGTCTGTATTGATGACACGCCTCTGGGTGAGGGTTACTAATTCCCAGAAGGAATCCTGAGGACTATAGAGAGCTGAAGACACACTCTCTCCTCATTTGTTGCCATGAAACATTTCCAGCTTATTGTTGGGATTAAGGGAAGGTGCGTTCCAGAAATAGTTCTCTAGCACGTCCAGCAGCACTGAGAGAAAGACGGTACTAATTAAAGAACGCACACAGAGCAGGAGATGAACTGACAGGTTGTGACCCAACAGTCAGGAAGAACCTGAGGCCAAGAGGCAGGATCTCATTAGGAGACAGAGGAGTCATGTGGAGAGCTGACCTATGGTGATGTGTGTGTGTAGTGCCTGTGTTTCAGAAATCATGCAGTATGACATCTGAAACAAGCTGATCAAAGAAAAAAAAAGCTAGAGGCATACTGGACTGCACCTCACAAGTAATTACTGATCACACTTTGGGTCCCTATGGCAGCTAATGAGAGCGAACATTTCTTACATACTTCTTTATGACCCGCTGGTATTTAAAGGTGCCCGTTCCTGTGCCTCGTGTCGAACCAAAACACACAGATACACACAGGTCAGTTTCCTTCAGTGTTCATTGCTGAGGGGAAACCAGGCCTGAGGGCTGTCACATCAAAGCAACGCAGCTGACGCCAGTTCACCAGGAGCGACCCGACCTCACAGGACGGAGTGGAAGCTGCACCAACAGTCTATCATCCTGCTGAGTGTCTCATGTCAACAGTCCTGATCAGAGGATACACAGATGCCTCAAACAGCAGTGGTGAATAGCTTGGTGTTATGCTTTAAGTCACACCATCGCAGTGTTAGTAAAAATATGGACATGACTCTGTTCTGCTTAGACTTTGCTCTCCTTCGTCTGGACTGTTACATAAACTTCAGCTCGGCTCTTCCTGCTGCTGACAAGACAGACTTGATGTCTGACACACACATGTACAGCCCAACCCACATACTCACACACACAATCTTATCATAGAAAGCCACAGCTGTTTTACAATTGCACGTGCCTAGGGTAGCATGGTAGACAAATTAAAAGAAGCTGATCTAATTTCAGTGTCTTTTTATTATGGCCGATTATGTCAAACTGCAGGTCCTTTTCAGTGTTTCCGCTCATCAATCAGGCAGAACCTTGGTGGAACCTTATCTTCATCTCCTCTGTCTTCAATTCATGAGTTTTGAAGCTCAAATTAAGATTCTGACCCGATCACATTTCTTTCACCTGAGAAATCATCATGTATGGACTACTACTGTCATTCTCTTTTTACCTGCCTTAATAAATCTTCCTTATACCGCCTACAATCGTCAATGATCCCACAGACGGTCACATATTACACCTATTTTAACCTCGCTCCACTGACTATTAATTAATTTTAGTATAATAGTTAACAATAGTTAATTAACTTAATAACTGTGCTTTCCAGTCAGAAGCCCCTGAGCTTTGGACTAGTCTCCCAATAAGCTTGAGGTCTTTGGACACTGTGGACTCTTAAAGAGCAGTTAAAAACCCATCTGTTCAGACAGGCATTTGGGAAGCATGTTATATTTTATGTCTTCATTTGTTTCATATTGGTGTTGTGGTCTTATGGTCATAAGATTCTATGTAAATAAACTCATTTGCTCGCTCTCACCAGACAGTCTGCAATTTCAGTGGCGTCCTCAACTAGCGGAGTCAGACAAGAAACAAGCTCTCTCTATCTGAGCAAACAGAGCTTTCGTACTGCAACCAGGATGTAACAGATGGCTCCCTGAAGCAGAGCTCATTCGCAGGGCCTCTGCACATATCATGTCCAATTAAAGCTCCGCCAGCACATGCTTTCCAATTACCGAGTGAGATTTACTGCCCTAGAGCAGGTCTAATCCAACAGGATACAGCAGGGACTCAGCGACAGAGGGTGGAAAAGACAGAGAAGAAACAGCAACAAGTGTGCATGAGAAGGGGACGTAAAAAAAAAAAACAATACATGCCAGTGAGTGAGAGTGCATGAAATGAGGAAGGTGACACTGTGAAATGAATGAGCTCTTTGAGTGAAGCTTAACGGTGCAGCACGCAATTATTAAAAGTAAAGCAAACAAGGAACTGATATAGAAAATTCTCCCACAGCCATCTGGCAACCTTGACTGCTCTGGTAGTGACCTAACGATGACTCGCCAGCAAATCATGACACATGTGGATGAGACATGACATACGGCATGTGGTTTCAGGAAGAAGAGGAAGCAATAGCAGATAGAAGAGAGGTCATAAAAAAAGAAAACAAAAAAAAAAAACAAACACTCTGCTCCCCTCTGTCTGGAAGATTTCTTATAGAAGTAGAAGAAAATGTGGCGCCAGACTCAGAGGAGGAGGACCACGACCCTTAGGAGGTCTTTTCATCTGGACCTCTTTACTGCTACTTCAGACACACTCCACTCAGTCATGCCCCAAATTGCAGCCTCCACAGTCTTCCTCCATCAACCTTCAAATTCTGTGTTTCTATACAAGCAGACGCATGACAAGAGGTGGATCACACAAACAGCCCGCAGGCTCCCAGCGAGGCTCTGCCACATGACAGCGACTGACTCTCATACCGTTCACACATGTGAACCTTTAAACACAGTGATGCACTTCAGGCTGGTCACAAATAATACAAGGGTGACCAATGGATTTCACTGGAGCGAGTCTGTACAGTGGGGGGCTCATCAAAATTCCTCAGGCAGCTTCACCACGCCATCAAGGGGGTCAGCTTAAACACACAGAGTAAACTTTGTGTGTGGAGTGTGCTGCGCTTCAGGGAGTCGGCTGTTGTTTGACCGATGCCTCCTCCCTCGCATCTGCCCACCCCGAGAGATTTGACTCACCCTGAAGGAGTGGTGAGTCAGAGTTTAAGACTATTTAGAGCCATATACAAGACACCCCCATGAGTGTGCAAAAAAAAAGGAAGAAAGGTTAGATTTTTCTTAAGGCACTTACTGATTTCCTATTGTAATGTAGGTTTTATGATTTATTTTGCTTATTTTATTTAATTGATTTTGCATCTTGGACTATCCACACAATGTTTGTCTTTTATGATGTGATTTTCTTTTTCTTTTTTTTCTTTTTTTGGATGTCCATGATAATTATTATCTTGTCTGCTTTCCGAAAAAAAATAAACCTGCTCTTTGTTCCCGTTATTCAATTTTCTTGCTCCTCGGTTCTCATTTTCTAGCATGTCAGACCTTGAATACCTGTCCTCGTCTTGATAAACGTTGGTCGACTTAGTCAAGGACTTTATCATTTTATCCTTGACAAAATCTGATACGTTGTTTTTTTTAGATAAATATATTTAGAAATTGTCAAGAATGTAACCATTATCACTGATGTATTCATGCACATTGCCAAAATATGTTTTAGGATTGTTTTCAAATATCACAAATTGTATTCCTATCATGTGTGATTTTCTGTAAAAGACATCTCTACCATAAACATAACTACATATGATAGATTATAAACTAGCTACTTCATTAACTACATATTTGAGATATTTATTTGCATATTATAGCTATATTATTTGCATGAATAAATATTAACCTTGTTGGCTATAATAAACTTAATAATATGTTGATTGTGGATCACACATGAATGAAAAAAAGGACAGAAAAGAGGACAAAAATGTATTTTGAACATGCCTAAAATATCACTTATTTCCATATATTTGCATTATTTTAACATTGACTATACAGTATTATTCAGTCTGAAAACTCCCTTTTTACACCCTTGTAAAATGTAACTCGTTACTCTTTTTCAACTAGATTTCGTGGTACGTGCGATAAAACAAACAAACAAACAAACAAACCGTTTTCTAGCCTAATATACAGCCTAGAAGTAAACTTCACTCACCTTTGACGACAGCAGCCAGGAGAAACACGACAGGCAAACATCTGAGAATCATGTTTCAGGTCTTGGATGTAACTTTTTGTCTGAGGAGAACCAGTAGGTTGTGAAGTCCCGTGTTCTGCTAGTATAACGGGGTATAACAGTGCTCTACAGACGCTGCCTGCTACAGGTGGCTGAGAGCTGCAGTCTCTGACAGCATTAAAAGCTTTAGTCTCTTCTCTGATTGGCCAGGCTCTGCTGCCACTCAGCATTACTGTACTGCGCCTCCACCCAGGAGGAGAGCTTTTACTATAACTTGTCATCAACGGCACGGAAAAAAACTAGTGTACAATAAAGGGCTATTTATAACTGATTGTCACCTTGATTCTTTTTGTGTGTTTAGACTCAGAGGAAGCAAATATAACCTTAGACCTTAGTACAGCTAGGAGGGGCAGGAAACTCTGAAAACCCTGATGGAGACTACTTCAAAACTGGGCATCATATTCAAAATTCATAAGAATATCATATGTTGTTTGTATCCCAGCCAAAAAAAAAGTCTCTTTAAAATACATTTTACAAACAAGAGTCCATAGACAGTTGTAATTTTGCCTTCATCCTGTATTTTGAGTTTTAGTGAATCATTGGTCAGACACAGAGATAAACTGGCACACAGGAAACTCTCCAATGTGACAATTACATGGAACATTTTCTATCTAAGTACAGATAAGACCGAAGGGAATGTCATAACTTTGCATTCACCATGTACAGAGAGTGACAAGTTGAAGCTGTTATTAGTCTTTGGAGCTGTTTCTTAACAAGCTGAAGTAACCACACTCTTTTAGGAGCAAGGAACGTGTCACTCAGAACAGTGGTGTGGCTCACTGACAGTGAGCACAGAGGAATAAGATACTGTATATCAAGCTTTGATTACACACAAAATACCTGTTAATAGGCGTATTAATTGTAAGTTTGGCTCTGCGCATGAGATTTGTTGACAAAAAAAAAAAAACATCGCCAGTCTTGTGCTTTAAGTTATCACAATTCATCCTGAGGTGAACACAAATATATGTGCACTATTCAGTTGTTGTCAAACCTTTCTCTCAAAACCAAAACTATAGAGGAAAATTCATTGGATCCTCAATTAGGATTCATCGACTCCACAAAAATTCAAGACGTGTCACTAAAAAACAAAAATGTCAACCTGATGGTAGTCAGAGAGGGAACATTGTTAGGATACAGCCTCTGGGGACCATTTATGTCTGGTGGACTGCCATCCCCAGAGTCATGCCACTAACATAGTTAAAATACCATAATGAATGGGTACCCTGAGATACCTGCATTGAATGCTTGTTAAGTAAAAACTATGCATGGCAAGGAAATTCCACTCATATTTATCTGATTCTATCATATTTGCTGACGTGGCTATCAATAATTTTGACAATGGACCTCGTGGTGACCTACCTGAAAGTCAAACAATATGGCACCTTACCAAATAAAACCTACCAAGAACAGTTCCATACAACTATACCACTTTATTTTTGGAAAATAAGAGCACACATCATAATTCTTAAATAAAATAGTTCCCCAAAAAATGATGCAGCACATACTTAAACTGCAAACTCACCTTATCCCACATACTGTAGGCTATGATGATTATGTGAAATATTAAATCAAGTGATTTTATGGTTTTCATTCTTTTTCCAAGTATGACAGTAACTTCTCTTGTCAGAGTTGTCTGAAAATGAGAACATAAGAGTAAAATGTTAACAAACTCTCCACAATGTCATTGCTTTTCTCCTTGTTATCATTGTGGACTTCTAAATGGGCTGCACTGTTTCAGGCTAAATTGGCTTTGTTAAGAAAAGCAAAAGACAGATCTCAAAAAAAAAAAAAAAAAAAACCTCTTATCTTTTCAGCAGTTATGTAACATTTGAGACAACGCTATGAGGGTAACATGCAATTTCTGCCAAACCTTTATTATTTGCTCCACTTGAGTTAAGTGCTTAAAAGTTTAGTTCACCCAAACTTTTTCCTCCACTTAACCTCTGTAGCTTCTAGTCATATATTTGGTTTTATTTGATGTTTCCAGATCTCTGTTGCTGACAATCCATCTGTAGCAACAATTCTACTCCACAGACCTTCATGCCAATAGTCATTGAGAACCACAGTATCTTATATTGCATACAGTGAAAGCTGATTTTCTAGAGTAAAAAAGATTCCTTACCTTTACAGTTAACGTCCTTGGTCAAAAAATCATGTTCCTTCAGGGATGAAACGGGTCGATTACACTGCAAGTTGTTTAACAGTGGTTCATTTAGCATCTGAAGTCTGTTTATTTCTGTCAGAAATATGTTTAAGTCTCCCAAAACTCAAAATGTGTTTTCCTCCCTGTTCCTTCAGTTGGATGTTTGATCCTCACTGTGCAGAATGATGCATGTGCAGAGTTTGACACTAGAAAGGTGTTTTCACATTCATCTTACGATAAGATAACCATTTATTTATCACCTACGGGGAGAAATCTGTGATATCACAGCAACAAAGCTAGACAGCAAGACAAAGATAACCGGCAATATCAACAAGATAAAGTGCACCTATTAATAAATAATAATAATAAAAATTGTAATAAAAATTGGCTGAAGGTGCTTCCCCTCTGCCACAGCTCCTCATAAAGGGGGACGAGAGGGATTTCCTGATTTACTGATTTTGTCCCTTGCCCTCCTCTCCGCCACTTCTGCCTCCTGACAGTCCAGCTGCAGTCCAACTACAGTGCTAGCCTTCCTCACCAGCTTGTTGAGCCTGTAGAGCTCCCCCAGCACACCACAGCGGAAAAACAACATGCTGGCCACCATCGACTGGTAAAACATCCCCAGTAGCCTGCTCATCACCAGCTCTTTGGTCCTGGAGATACTGAGCTTGAGGTGGTTCTCAGACCAAACACAGAGTTTTATTTGAGTGAGAAGGAGTAGATGTAAAGACTGAACTTACTTTTTTTGTGGAATAAACATATTAAATGTATTCAAAGTAGAGTGTTTTTTTTATATATCTTCTAGAGGGAAATGACTTTATCTCCAATGAGGCATACACACTTAGATCCTACAGTGTAAATAGGCATCCTGTACAGACCGGACTTACAGTATTAGAGAAAACTCCTCCACCACCAGGCACACATAAATAGCTCTTGATATCAAAAGTGCACTAAGCTGTGCCAGCTTTCTCTGTGCCAACTAACAATATTTATTGTCAAAGATCTTGGTTCATACAAAGGTCTGGAAGGACACAACCTCACTATTATCAAATCTATCACCTGTATTTGTTGGACAGAACTATAACTGATGATTAAAGTGTGAATAATAGAGTCACACACAATTTGTTTACGCTTCATTTTTCCACTACAAATGTGTATTGTTCTCTGCTGTTTCTGCACCAGTAAACAACATACAGTAAACATTCAGCGACTACTATTTCAGGATCTTTTCTCTGGAAACTTGGAGTGCAATGTCGCGGTCTTCCTACGTGACTGCCTCGGTTCGTACAATTGTTTAATTGTGGATGGCACATTGCCCGGTGCATGTGTTGAAGAACAGCAAATAGTTGATCAAATGATCAAATGAAGCCTGAAACTATGTGGCGCTATTCATTTAGAAACAAAACAGCTGAAGTCCAAGTCGACGTCTCCTAACTAGGTCAACCTGACTAATTATCAAGGAAGTATTTCCATCTTGTTTGTTTTATTCTGAGACTGAAATATATGAATAATTGATTGTATCAATAGGATATTAGTTTGGTTTAATATTTACGACATACACTTTAAGCAGAGTGTACACATGAAATACAATACAATATCGGGAAGACTCCTAATTTCCTTATCATAGGAAACTGTCTACAATATTGCTGCCTCACTGATAAGGGTATTTTACAGTTAATAGTGTAACAAACTACTCCCTGGTAATTGCATGGTGACAAGCATAAATATAAATACTATAATGTAGATCTCAACTAATTAGTATTTTCTTATTGTTGCCAAGGAAGAATTTGTTTGTTTTATATTGAGGCTGAGATATATGAATCACTGATGGCAACAGCAGGGTATTAGTTAGCGTTTTGGTATTTACAACACTTCGAACAGGGAATATTTTTTGCCCTTGTTTAACTAAGGTTTGGACTTTATCTGAGCATTTAAAACTTAACGGTTAATTTCTCATCGCAACTTTTACGATATTCTGTATATTCATATGACGCATTTCTGCAGCAAATTCAAACGCTATCCTTTCGCATTCTCTATGTTCCAACAGTGCAGCTTTTATGGTTCTGCGAAGAGACACTCCCGAGACATAACATATGCAGCAGCGCATGAACAAATACACCTTGTTGACCTCACTCTTATCACATGCAAATACGCAGAAACATTGCAACATTTTTCAATATCTTGTGTTGATTTTCAAACACGTAACCGCCAAGACTAATTCCAGTGGCCTTTTATTATTGACCAAGTGTCTAATTTCAGGACTGAATTCTGGGTAAAAGGGCGAGGACAGAGTATTTATTTTCTGCTATTAATGGTTTTCTCCACTCTTAGCTGTACCTTCGAATGAAAATGTTAAAGGAGATGATACGTTTTGGACAAACTAGACCACATGAAAGTAGTAAAGGGCAGTTTTTGTGTTTCCATTGTGTCCCATTTGCTATGCATAATACACAAATGTAAAAGCCTCATTTGCATTCTTTATGTAATTTAGCTTGCCTATGACTCATGTTCCAGCATCATTACACCTCACGCTTCTTTTATCACCAGTGCGACTCATTGTCTATCTCTCTGTGTACACAGCCCAATATACAGCCTCTTTCCTGCTTTGAAGTTGAAAACATCATGCACCTCACTTTCACATCCACTCTTGTTAAAAGACCTGCACTTTCTGGAAGGAGAAAGAGAAAACTGAAGTGCAGACACTGAGGACGGAGAGCTCACTATCTATTTGGCAGGCCTCCCGTTGGGGTTAACCCTAGCGTCTGTTGTACAGCCAAATACACCTCTCTGACATTCAGCTCAAAGAATATGGAGTGCTGTTTTATTGAGAAAAGCTGCTTCTCACTATGAGACACAACTCCTTGGTTACTTCATAAAATAACGTCACATTCCTCCTGGTCGCACCTTTACTATTGTTCAACTTTTTACGGCCTGGTTATCCCTCTTTCCAGTCAACATCGAATACAATACCTACTTACCGATAATGAGTCATGGTGATGTAAGGAAAGTTCTATTTTTGGATTCAAATCAACAGAACAGAAACTTAAGGCGTATCATTGCTACACCATTTCATTGAAAACACTGTAGTTTATTAACAGAACAAGATGGGATTGGCATTGAATGACAGAAGTCTTTTGGGGGGTGTGGACATCAGTATGTGAAGATTTGCAATTCATGTTTGCATGCAAAACAGAGACGAAACCCAGGTTTTATTGAGGTGTGACGGGGAAACAGTCGACTTCTCTTTTCAGTTTACGGAAGAAGGTTAATTCCTCATACATGATGAGAAGTCACCAGTGTTAAAGGTTATATTTATCTGAACGAGTAGCAGTGCCGTTGGGTGCGTTACTGTTGGGTTAGATAAGTATTCCAATGGTGATCACATGGTCAAATTTTCCTGTGGTGAAAAAAAAAAAAAAATGTTGTCATGTCCATTTTTTGGTTGCACAAAAAATCAATAGAAAAGAATATGAAAATAAACTTAGATGAAATGCAATGATGAATATATACTTCCAATTATTTTACACTGGTTTGAAGGGGTTGTGTTTGGTTTTGAAAACTAAGTAATGAGGAAAATTAGTCTCTCAGCTATTTATTATTAATATGTTTTGAGTGGGAGAGGAAAAGATTAATTAGATTTGAATTTTTCTGTATTTCTATTGCATCCTGAGTCAGCTCTGGTTTGGTTGGAAAAATTTATACAAGAAAATAACTGCCACATTTCTTTAATGTGCTTTTCAATTAGTCTGTTTGTCCGTTAAGAGACAAAGTCAGGCTGAGGTGAGGTTAATGCCCATGTCACCTGGAAAAATAAAACCTGAAAAATATGATCAATAAAACGTAGAGACGAAGCACTAAAGCATAAACTAAAAGGCCCTCAACATCCCACTTCTAGAAAAACATCACCACCACCCAGTGGTGAAAAGAAATACTCACATTAAGCTTCAGTAAGCCTCTTATGTGCTTCGCTACACTGATATGCAGAGTAGATAAGCACACGATCATTAACAGTAACCCTTCAACGCATCTAAATAACGCGTCAACATCTTTATCACATATAGAATGACAGTGATAGTTTTTGATAACAGTATTTTTATTGTTTTCTCCCTAATCAGTTTTAAATTCATTGGACAAGTACAGTCTTGTGAAACGTGTCACAAGAACCTTAAAGAACATAAAAATGGAGGATATCATCAGCTACAAAATTTGGCGGTGATTTAAAAAAAAAAAAAAAAAAAAGGGAACGATAGATAGTAAAATAAATTTTATACAGGGGTCAGAATTAAGTAAAGTAAGATGTAGTGTTTTGTACAGTTGTTGTAAACAATAAGCATATTGAAACAATATGGCAAATACGATCTGGAGGAGAGGAGGTCGAACTGAAGGGACTAAACACTGGTTGGCATGAGACATTTGCAGAAAACCCTTAAGCAACAACGTCTCATTGGGTCACATAAATGTCATGGACACAAATGTTCAAAAATAGTCCCACAAAAACATGAATTCTTTTTTTTTTTTTCTTTTACACACAACAGTATATCTGCTACATACATCAAACCTTCACTCCTTTGTCCCTGGTTTACTGTGATATGAGGTATATGCGAGGCCTTGTTCACCCCTCAACCGTTCAACATGGCGACGTTTTACTTGAGTCAATGTGATATTACAGCATCGCATTCATTCCGCCATGTTTAATGATTGCTTCAAAAAAAAAACAACAGGCCATTGGAGCATAAAGGGGTTTTTTAAAGACTCATTCAGCAGAGTGATATCTTTTCCAGCACTCATGGCCAGTTGTCGCTATGGAAGACAGCGCAGTTATTGTTGTCTTTACAAAGAAAAACAAACAAAAAAAATAAAATAAAACGTACAGCATAAATACATTTAAAAATCAGCAAGAGATTACATCTAACATTTACTAGACAATATCTTGCACCTGTACTTCTCAGGAATAGGCACCCAATTTCTAAACGGGACAAATATGCTCGGTACTGCCAGCACACAAGAAAAAGTTGAAATGCATACAAGTTCTGGTCAGCCACCTTTTTGCTCATACTGCTTATGGCTGCCTCAGTAACAGCTGAATACTTGATCACTAACACATTTGTCATCAAATTCAATAAAAAAAAGCAAAGCTTCTAAAGTTGGGTAACAAGTCAAACTAAAACTAGGGGTTTGAATTACATTTACATTATCCCGATTAAATGTCTGTATTTTAAAAGCCCCTCCGCCCTCCCCTCCCTTCCCAGCTAAACCCTCCCTAAAAGTAAGGAGAAAGAGAAAATGTTAATGAAAAATCCCACTTTCACATATCAACTATGCCCCCCCCCCCCTCCCTCCCTGCCCCAATCCCGTATAAACCATGCTACCCAGACAAAGGGTATTCTCATCATACAGAATATGTTCAACCCCCAGAAAAACCCCCCTCTGCATATGCCCAAACAGCAACACGCCTCTTTCAAAAAGCCAGTCCATTCCTGACGTTTGAGCTTCCTTGATCTGACGGGGTACTTTACACAATGTAAGAAAACGGCTCAAAGTGCTAATTGGATTCTTTTAAAGACATAAGAGAAATGAGGAAGACGACGAGGGCGGGATAAAGGGGAAAGGCCATTCTATTCGCTGTCCAACAGCAACCTCTATTGGCCAAAGAACAGCCCTAACATCACTTTTGTTCTCCAAAAATATAACAAGGACAACATTTACCCCCTGAAACAGCCCTCACTCTCCCTCTACTTCAACTGGCAGTTCCCCAGAATGATTAAATCTGTTATTTTACATAATATATATTCTTATAAATATATATAGATATATATATATGGCCCTTATTGAAGAAAACATGAGTTTCACATTGACACGAAAGTACCATAATCTCTATATAGCCAAGTAGAAAGTGTTTTCAGTGTTCAAGTGAGCTGGCAGCAGTCTGTTTATGTCACACTCATTCAACAAGTAATAAAACATAAGAAAAATCCTCTTTGAAGTCGCAAACTTACACTGAACCTCATATGCTTCTTCTTTTCCACTTTTTCCTGAGTAATACTTTTAACCTTGTAACAGACAATAACTTTTTTTTTTTTTCTTTTTTTTTTGCTATTTCAATTCTGGGCTATTCCCTGCCATCATGGTTATTTCCATTGTTATTTTACAATTGTAAAGTTGATTGCTCAAACACTTCAGCTCATTGGAAAAGAAAATACGTCCGATGCTACTCTACGCTTACTTAAAAAGTACTTTCAGTTCATGATTAATGACCAGACCTATTGTCACTAATATGACATGAATAAACAGTCAATACATATTTAACTTAAAAATAACAGATACTTAAAAAAAAAAAAAAAAAAAAATTGCATTTGCAGGAAGCCTTGCAGGCTTATTGTGGGGAGAGGAGTGGGCACAAAGACAGAGCATCAGTATAATTAAAATAAAGATGTCACTTAAAAAAATAATAATAATAATAACAATAATAATAATAATAATAATAATAATAATAATAAAATAGGAGCACTAAACAATTAACATAAGAACATCAATTTTAATGACAGTGTTCTCTCCCTCTCAGGCTCTCATCTGTAGCTTTGGCTTGTTGGAGTTTTGGAACCTGTACTTACTGGCTCATTGACATCAGATAACAAACTACTATACCCTGAGAATTCAGACACAGGCGTCCGTATCCTGTGATGATCCACCTCCCCGCTAGAGTCAGTGCCGTAAGACAAGCCGCGGCCGTCTGACTTGAACTGGGAGCCAAAGGCCTGAGCAAAGTTTTCTATCTGGTAGGAAGGCTTGGAGGAGTCGAGAGAGGACAGATCCTGTGAGGGGGTTAGAGGGTAGACCGCCGTGCCGTTCTTGACAGGCGGTTGGTCCTTCTGGCTGCTCAGGTCAGACGGGCTGATCTGGTAGGAGGAAGGGGGAGTGGAGGAGTGCTGCTTCTCCATCTGGTCGGTGAGCTCCTGAGAAGGGGTGAGCTGCTGGTGTGTGGAGGCCTCCAGGCTGCTCAGGTGGAAGCTGTGCTGTGGTGAGGAGCCCGTCAGCATCGCGAAGTGAGACTTTGGCACAGAGGAGGGCAGCGAAGGCGAGGCCGCTGAGTGGCCGAACCCACACTCCAGTGGGGAAGTAGTGTAGATGTTTTTGTCAGAGTAAAGGGGGTTGCCCGGGTGAGAACTGGTGAATGGTCCGGAGGTGGGGGGCCCGGGACCCAGAGGGAAGCTGGCACTGTGGCTGGTGCGCTCCAGGGCCTGCAGCAGGAAGCGAGAATATTCGTGCATCATGACGGTTTTGTCTCCAGACGGGCTGGGGACGTCGGTGTTGTGGCCGATGTCGGGACCGTCGGCCGCGTGAGGGTTCAGCTCCACGTGGTGGTCGCCGATGTCGAAGTGTACATCGTGGTGCGAGCCGTCGGGTTTCTGGGTGTAGTGGTCGAGGAGGCTCTGCAGCACCTCGTCGGGGATCCCTGACTTGTCGAGACTCAGAGGCGCGTCACTGTCCAACACGCTGGAAACGACACCCTGAATGACAGACGGGTGGGAAGACAAATGGCCGACGCTGACATCATATTCGCTGTTGGTTCCTCCGGTAACCGTGGGCCCTGATGAGTTTGAATTATTCGCTGCATGAAGGTAACGTCTCTTCTTGAGAAACTGCATGGCGTCATCGTAGTTGCTGCTGGTGGGCCCCACTTTAGCCCCGTTACCCTGCATGAGGCCCAGACCGTCCATGCCCCCGCTCTGCTCCAGCTGGCCTGCTTTGGCCTGTCCCAGACCCACTTTATCAAGACTCTTGCGATTGGCCTTCTTGAAAGCCATCTTTGGAGCTCGGCCTTGGTGGCCATGCTGCATACTGGGTCCCGGCTCAGTGGAGGAAGACACCGTTTGATTCTCCACAGAGTATTCGTGGATGCTGTAGCCTCCAGATACAGCATCATGAATGTGCGGTATCCTCATCCCTGCTGATGCTGCTCCTCCTGCATCCCCCTTCTTCTTCTTGCGCTCCCCTCCCTCTCCAGAATTTTTGGACCTTCCCCTCTTCCTCCCGGTATTCCCTGCGTTTCCCTGAGTGATTCCATAGCTGCCGTGTCCCATGTCTACACAACCCAAGTCCATCATCCCGGGATCGAGCCCCTTCTTTATGGCTTCTCCACAGGTTCGCTTGTGCTTAAGCAATCGGTCTGTCCTAGAAAAATACTGAACGGAACAAAAACCAAATGTCTTTAAAGCAAATAATGAAGGATGATCTTGATATACAGTATAAAGGATCGCATTAGATAGCCATCAGAAAGCCCTGTGTGTGTGATAGAAAGCAGCTCACTAACCTGTTGGCAGGTCTCACATCTGTACGGCTTCTCTCCGCTGTGCGTCCTCTTGTGCCTCTCCATGTGGTACTTTTGAATGAATCGCATGTTACACTGGTCGCAGCTGAATGGCTTCTCTCCTGACACACGAAAACAGCATCGCTCAAGGTTAGTTTATCTTCTGGTTGATTGGAAACACAGCGTGACTCACAGGCTGCGACGGGCTGTTTGGTGATAAGAATGGCTCGTTGCTGTTAAAATCACTCACCACTGTGGATTTTCTCGTGTCGCTGGAGAAGGTACTTCTGAATGAAACTCATGTTGCACTGGCTGCATCTGAAGGGTCTTTCACCTGAAATTAAACCACAGAGATTTATATGGTGACGATGTTGAACCCCTCAGATGGTCGTTACCGTTCTGTGACAAGGTGCTCTTGGATGAACTGATAAACACAAGGATCAATGTAATGCAATAATTACTACCTTATCTTTTTTTATAGAGAACTATAAGGTGACTTGACACACATGTTGCAAGGCTATTGCAGTGGGTTGCGTTGTGTTTCACATACTTTCATGTCTTTGTATTACGTCCATTAATCCAACATAGAAGTGTGAATTTTCTTTTTTCTCACAGTATGATTGGATTCATGACTTTAAAAGTTGTCTTATATGAGTTAAAAGGAATTTGAGAAAAGAACGTTAAGTAAAATGAAACATACCGCATATCCTTCATCAGTCTAAATATCCAAGTACATAAAGTGATCAATTGTGCATGACCTTCAGCTGATATTCCACTCTTAAAATCAATTTTCTAGATCACTGAACTCTTTTGTGACAACAGCAATTATCACGTAACAATTAATCATTCTGACACATAACACAAACAAGAAAGATGAGATTAAATTTAAAACAAAAAAAAGAAATGTCCTGTACTGACCCAGACCAAAGAAGGATTTACTTACAGTTAAGTAAGGGGCAACAAAACAAAAACAAAAATTACACTTAATGGCACATTAAAACAGAGTATCCTGGCAGTTAAATACCCACTCTGGGCTTGTGTATATCTGAGATCACATGTGTCTCAGTAACTATCCAAAACAACAAAACTGTAGAAAACCAGACCAGAACTAATGATATGTCTTCATGGATGAGCCACCGTTTGCTTTTTTTAGTGTCAGGACAGCAGAAAAGCTCAAAACTTGGGATAACTTCAATTACCTTTAAATAACTGAAAACTAACAAAACTGTGCTTATTTCAAAGCTCATACACATTAAAACAACAATAAATAAAGTGTAGTTGTGCTGATTGTGCAACCCCGCCCCCCCCCCCCAAAAATAAAACAAAACAAGCCATGAGCAAAAACATGAGAGAAAATATGATCATCATGGTGGAAATAAGCGTATCACAGTACCTGTGTGAATGAGGACATGTCTGCGTAGGTGATAGGAGCTTCTGAAGGATGCGGCGCAGTGTTCACAGATGTGAGGCTTGGTTCCTGGGGACAGGCTGCCTCCATCTGCATCCAGCATCATTGATTGCTGTAGAACAATACAGAGAGAGACAAGGACCCCGATTCAGTCAGTCTGAAATCTGAAACATGTTTATATTCTGCTGAATGTAACAGTATAATGAGAACTATCCATGTAGTTTTTAAAAATCTGAATTTTAAAATTGAGTATTTTTAACAATATAAAGTATTATTATTGTTGTGTTAATTTTGAATATTAAAAATATATATAAATACACTTTTTTTATGGTGATATGTAATGAGAATTGTACATAACTGAGTTGAAATGCCAACATGTAAGATATATGTATGACAAACCTTTGCCTCACTTCGCTTCTTTCTTGGTCTACCCTCCTGTCCATCACCGTTTGACCTTCGACCTTTTCTCCCAGTGGGCTCTTGACTCGGCAGCTGTGAGGATGACAAAAGGAGAGGGAGAGGCCGTGAGAGCAAGCCACGACAAGGAAATTGCTTGATTGAAGGTTAAGGGCCTTCAGTCTAAAACTGTCACGCAAACAAGTCCGTGTTTGTTGCTCATGCAAACAAACAAAACACTGTGACGACGTCTGGTGACTGTCTGTTGGAACGTCAATTTGCGAGATGTGGTTCTAGTGGGCGGGATGACAAAGCCCTAAATTTATAGCCTTTCTATGGAAAAGCAGCCTATAATTCACTGCGAGAGCTTTTCATTTACTATTATAGTATATACACAAACTGTACACCTCATATGCTGCTGTACCTAAAATGAACATTCAAACTTTACCAAACTATCTGCGTGGACTATTAAGAAGTGGTTCCCTCTTTTCTCCTTTCAGTTTTTTTTTTTTTTTTTAACCGTCCTGCATTGCCGTTTCTTTCTCAGTTGTCCTCGCTGCCATATGGTGACTGACAGGATAAACATGGCTGCACCTGCTGTTCTCAAAATCAGCCCAATTCTTAGAGTAAGAACAGGAGAAAGTCAAACCAAAATATATCAAATTTTAAACTTGATTTACTACAAACTCACAAGAAAAAAAAGTGCAAGAATAACAATTTGGAAATATTCCAAAAAGTACTAACTATAGGGCATATTTTATCTACGTAGCTGTCTTGAGAATATAAAATAATCATTTGAGCCTGACCGAAAATGGAAATCTCATGTTCTGCTTTCAGAACATGAAATTATCCTTGAATAGACCATTTAAAAAAAAAAAAAAAGAAAGAAAGAAACTCTGGCACAGTGGAGACAATAATTCACTCTGTTTTTCATCATACTTACATCTAAGAGCCTGATGACCTCTGATGCTTGGCTATTGTTACAAATGTGTGGATGTGCGTATTTCTAATTGAATGAGCACAAAAGAACTCTGAAATGAAGTGCAAGCTCAAACAAGACAGCTGTGTCCTTGCCAAGACGTTTTCATTCACGCCAAAGCTGGATGACATCACCCTTTAAGCCAGAAAGAGAAAAAAAAGGGAGGGGTGTGTGTGTGTGTGTGTGGAAGGGGGGGCTCATTTATATTTTGCATCTAAAGCCGTCAGTAGATTCATGTCACCATAACCTGTTTCAGACAAGCTCCTCCCCTGCACCCTTCCTTTCCCAGACTCCTCCCTCTCAGGCTTTTAAATGATGGCCTATTTGACAACACAGCAGGACTGCTTTTGTGTTTTTGGGGACAGACTAAACAAAAATGATTCAAACTTAAATGATTTTTTTTTTTTCAAATTCATCTGGGTTTATATTGCTGATGTTTGATTCCACATTGTCCACATAAAAACTGACTAACATGAATAAAAACAGTAATGCAATTCTGACAATAGTCTGAGAAATGCAGGGTTTTTGAAGCCAACATTGATATAGCTATTAAACTTTTACAAAAAATCCAATAATGACAAAATGACAAGCAATATTAGTTTCTTTATACAAACGTTTTTTTTTTGCTTTTCTTTAAACAATGGTGTCCAAGAAATGTATTTTCCTTTTACCTTTGAAAAATACAGAATGGTGAGCCAAGCTAGCCGTCGTTTCAACAGCCCTGAACACCAGATATAAGCCAGATATATATTTTGTTTATCTTAAATTCTGTATAGTAGTATTCCTCCAATGCCTGACATGAGTGCATACTTATTTTTATATCCGTCTTATCTGAAATGCTGATATGAACACAGTTTTACGTCACAGAGAGGAAGTGAAAAATCTTAACAGAACTTGTGGTACTTCCTTACAGTTCTGGATAGCTCTTTAGTTTGTGCTCACACATTAAAAAAAAAAATAAAAAAAATAAAAAGTTTTTTTCAGGACATGCAATGGTGTAAGATGTACTGACATGCTTTACTTAAGTATAGATTAAACCTGAAGAAACATGATAATGTGACAGAGGAAAGATGACAAACAACATACTATCATACAGCATGATAATGCTCTTTCCATTATCTCATTTCACATTAACATGTGGTATTTCTAATCTTAATTTATGACATTTCAGCATATGTATTCATGTTAATGTGGTTTTCAGTATTTAGGTCGATACTCTAGAGTGAACAGCATATGCTGTGGCAACAACAGGAAGTCTCCTGTAAAGTGGATTAATAGTAGAAATATAACTTTACAGCTGCTCTAATCAATATTTTTATGTTAATAATCAATCAGAAAACTATGTGTATGCGAATGGAGTCGCTTGTATTGATGAATCCACATAGAATTATCACACGACTCTGTAGTCCTCTCAGCTTTGTGGAGCATTTTAGTGTCTTTCACTTTAATGTTTCAGTTTTACAGCCTGCAATTTTAATGTTTTATTTCACTCTCATTGCTGTCCTCAACCCTGTTTCCCTAATAAACCAACTGTACACTGACCAGCACCAAACAGCAGAGAGATTAGGTCAGTGACTATATGGTGAACAAAGTGGATCATATACAGTAGCAACTAAAGATACTGATGTTTATCTCAGGAGCTGGTGGAGACCAATGAATGTTGGACTTAAAGACAGAACACAGCTCCAAATGAATGTGTTTGTTGCTCTGTGTTTACCAGAAATGAAGTTTATATGCTGGTAATATCTCACTGTTGTAATTACACCTTGTTCCACTTCCCCCAAGAGGCCAAAAACATCTGATAATAATGCTTTAAGGAATCAGAATTACTTAAAACGAGCTTCCTCTCACATTCTGGTTCCCTATCAGCGATACTTACGTTGCCCATGTTGAGGTCATGCACCAGCAGGCCCTGGTTGTTACTGAGTGTCACCTCCAGCAGCTCTGTGCTCTTGCCTGGTCCTCCTGGGTACAGCGGCAGGCGATAATCATGCTCTGACAGCTTCTCCTGCTTGATACCCATGGTGTGAACATAGTCTCCTACCCCCGCACACCCCAAAACGCCGCCCTGAGTGCCCATGCTGCAGTCGGGCGAGTCACGCTCCTTCTTCAAGATCATTTCTTGCGGCGGAAGGTCCTGCATGACAGACTGGGCGGCCAGCCGGGTGAAGCTGGTCACCGGGGGGAGGTGGCTGAACATTATCATGCCAGGACCGAAATTGGAGTCCATGCTCCCGTTGGAGCGCAGGAATTCATTGCCTAGTTTGTCTTGAATGATGCTCATGGTGAATGCCGGCGGGCAGGAAAACTATGGGGTACCAATCAGTGTCATCCTGTGAGGATAATAACAGCCACAATCAGTGTTAAATACAGTATTAGGTCAATGTGTGATTCTTTTAAGGGATGCACAGATAAATAGCAATCAATCTGTGAGGATATACACACAAATAACAGCCAGCAGACAACAATTATGGAGCCAGTTAAGCTCGGTCTTCAGGAATCAGTGTCACGGCCTCTGATCTCACAACTGGGTGCTTAGTTGGATTAAAACTGATGATTTGTAGGTCAACAAAAGGGCTACAGTCTGGCATTATGACAAGTGGATACGAGCAATAAAACAGGAGCTAAACTGTACAAAATTCTCTCAGGTTGATTACAGTGTGTTTGTGTATATATGATACAGTATTTCACAGGGCGAAAAGGTCATTGTGACTGCAACGCTAGACACAACATGAGATGAGGAATGAGAGGATTGAAGTTGTGCGTTAATCTGTTTGATGGGCCTGTCTGACCCAGTCATCCTATTTGCATGAGCTTATCTGACAATGAGAGTGCACACAGACTGCATTAGAAAGACTGCTGCTTTAATTATGTGGCATAAACAAATCAAGCGTGTTTTGTAGTAGCTGTGAATGTAAACATTTCATTCAAGATTATATATATAAAAAAAGAGTTCAGGTGGTGATGTAACATGTTAACATTTTTGAATGAAATGGGATTAGCTTTTCTCAAATGTAAACAAATGTTAGGAAACGTGTCTCTTTCGGTTTTGTTATTTGCTATTTCCATTCAGTTTCATTTTCTCTTTCTTTCTTTTTTTTTTTTAATAAATCTTATTTATATGTTCATGGATTAGCTTTCAAGGTCCGATCAGCTAAGTTAATGAATGCTATCTGACTGCTGCCAAATGCCTCCAGCTTTGATGATGCGCTAGCAGCAATAACCGACTCCGCTAACACAAAGACAACTTTTTTCAAACATGAAACAATACTTCTGTTCCTTCCGACTAACTTCGGCTTTCTCAAACATCTTACAGCAAATGAACACAGCGCTGAGTGTGGACCCCCGTGGTCTGGCGTAGTTTTTCTTTTTCCTTTTCTGAAAACTGCCATGCGTGTGTTCGCTTGGCAATTAGCTACCTAGCTAAGCATTTAGGCTAACCACTGTTGCGGGGCCCTTCTTCTTTGTGATGCGGGATCAGGCAATAATTAATATGGCCATGCAATAACAGCAGCAGACCTGCGCGGATGGACGCCACCACCGTGCAGCACACATGAACACACACATATACCCCAAAAAAAGCCCTCGCCGAAGCGTGAAGACAAGTCGGTTTCTCTTTCAAACGTGTAAACAAAGTTTCGTTTTCTACTTTTGCTGCTGAAATCAAAGAAATGTGATTGTAGGAGGCAGATATCACTTCACAGTAGCATTGCGTTACATCAGACAAACAAAAATCCGTGAGCTGGAAAAAATGATCAAGGACGAATGCTGTGTTTGAGATATATATATATAAAAATTAACATAGCTATCTTACGCCGTTTTATACCTATACTTTACTGCTTTCAGCAAGTTGGTTTTCTTCGTTTCCTGCACAGTGAGCCGACTGTAAGTGATGGAGCGACAACACAGGCAGGACCCATAACAAACGGCCCACACAACTCCAGCGAACAATGATGCTCGTCCGATTAGCCGACACGGCTAACTTAGCAGGCTAACTAGCGGTACCGTCAGTGCGCTGCGCTTTGTTGTCTGTCCCGTACGAGGAGTTTCAACCGCTACAGCGACCGACTCTGCCCCAAACTTAGCTTTTATGAATTTCCCTTACCGGTGCACGACCATGACCCGTCGTTTTGGCTCGTGTTGTTCGCCCTCAGCTGTCCGTTTAAAAATCTAGAGCCAAAACATTGTTCTCCCGCAGCTGCTGGGTTCTTCCATCTTGCCTCGGCGCAGGGGATTCTGGGTCCCGCAGGCGGACGCGTCCTGAAGAGACGCAACAATAAAAAAAAAAAAAAAAAAAAGCTCAATGTGTTATTAGTATTCGTTAGCATGTGTTTAAGTTAAACAGTCTTGAAATCAGATATTCATTTAATCACGATATATACATTTATATTGGAGTTGTGTATATACATAATTACATAGTTATTCAATAGGCTGGCCTATAATTCCTGTATTTGTATGCATGATGTATTTTAAGCATAGGCAGAAGAAGAAGAAGAATTCAGATCATTTAGTAAAAATAGAAACGCTGCAAGTACTTACCAGAAGTGCAGAAGCAGCCTATAGATAGACAGCTAAACTTATACTTGCAGTTCACTTAGTGTGTGGTTTAAAACATTATATAATATTTTATAAGATGATCATGTGATTTTTTACATAAATTTAAATCTGCCACTAATTATAGGTTTCCAAAAATGTAGGAAAAAAGTGGAATACATGTAGTAGAGTAAAAGTGTAGGCCTATGCTACCAGGAAAAGAAAATACTGAAGTACCTTAACATTTTTCTTAATTATTTGAGTAAATATATTTAGTTACTTTCCACCAGTGACCATAGCTTACAGGTTAATGAGGAGAACATATCTTTACAAAGAGCAACTAATAGTAATTTCTCTTTGTTGCAGCTAACTTTCTTTACTAGTTTCTGTCTTCTTGCTATCTCTTCTCTTTCTATTAATGTTGGTCATTGCCACCATCAGTGAAAGGAGACAAAAAAAACCACCTTCAATGGCAGTAGTGAATAAAGATCCCCAAATTTAAATGGCTGAGGCTGATTGTTCCAAATGCCAGAATGACGGAGCGAGTCCCAGACCAGCCATTCAGATGATCATAACAGATGTATTTAGAAGTGAAGCTCTTAGATGTGCTGGATGAATGACTATGTATACATCTAAAAGCACATCAGAGTCAGGCCTAGCACCCCCCACCCTTAATTGCCTTTGCTAATGAACCAATTAATTCAGAAAGCAGAGCATAATTGAAATGCAGACAGTAGAGTAATGCAAAAAAGGTCAGCGAGTGCATTTTTGATGTCCCTACTCCTTTCATATATCCGTAATGGCAACCCACATTACTGACAGTGATATCTTTGAAATCACTCTCATCTTCGAGTGTTTAAATATGTATGATGGCGCGATGATGGTTGCCTGATGAACTGGGGCTAGTTAAAAATCAGTGAATAAAATTTGAGAAAATGGATTTACTTGAAGGTAAAAAAAAAAAAAAAGTTCATCTTTTTCAATTTGATTATAACCAAGATCATCAAGTCTTGTCTTTGGCTTATACTACATCTGTATGGCAGATTGTAAGCTTGGTTTATATGAGGCTTGTTAACTACAGTGGATATCTTCCACACTTGTTTTTCTAAAAAAAAAAAAATCCCCTCTTTGTGTCTCGATGGACAGTGTTTTCCTGTTCAGCTGCAGTGGAAGGATCATAACAAACAG
This sequence comes from Euthynnus affinis, assembly GCA_029490765.1. Taxonomy (NCBI): domain Eukaryota; kingdom Metazoa; phylum Chordata; class Actinopteri; order Scombriformes; family Scombridae; genus Euthynnus; species Euthynnus affinis. The sequence continues at coordinate 3,514,935 of CM055856.1, forward strand.
TAAAAAGACTGCAACTTTGAATGATATTGACTTGATTTGATTAATTGGAATGGCTGAAGTCTCATATTATCTTCAAATAGACTTTTAAATACGTTTTTGCACGGAAGGAGGGCTGTCGATTGTGTCCCCTATCACTTACATTGAAAGTGCATTATGAAAGGATCTCTTAATGGTCATTATGAACAGGAGGAATCAATACAGCAAGAAAATTTCAGTGACTTTTTTTCAACTTGACTTGAGTGTTTCTAATTCCTTGGCTACGACCCTTCGCGGCTTATCAAAGTATAAAGATCATCAAGTTCATCTGATCTCCCCTTTTTAATATATTAAACTTCATAAAGTAAAAACACGCCATCATCACGTGACAACACTAACAGAACACCAGTCAGCCTTCAGCATCTTCCTGTTATTTCAGTCTGCTCAGAGACAGAGAGAGGAAATCCTTGGTTTTTATTTCAGTGTCATCTTCCGAATCTTATATGTCAATCTCAGCTGAGGTTAGGAAATGTCAGTGTATGGCTCAACTTTCCAACAGTCCCCGCCATCAGCTGAGTGGATGACTGCACTGAATGGGACATTAAGGTCAGAGACATTATGACTCCTGCACTTTGAGTCATGTCATCTGGCACTGACTCTACTTTCAATTGAATAATCTGCCATCATTTTGCAGGGGACAGAGAAATGAGCATGTCTGAACCTGCACATACTGCACACTTTGGCTATGAAAGAATATAAACTGACTATTTTCATGTCTGGAATCTGCAGCAATTTCTGTATCATATGACACAAAGTGTTATTAATTCTACCTCCTCATTAATAATTCAGTCTGTGCAGCATGTCTTTGTTCCCTCTCCCTCCTCCCCTGAATCCATCCCAACCTCGCATGCAATAAATTTGGATGTGAATGTTGAATTTTTTTCCCCTCATCGTCTAATAATGGAAGCCAAGAAAACTGTGAACAGCGGAGAGCCAAGGTTCGGTGATCGCTTGTGTTGTGCTGATTTGGAAACCTCTCACTGGGAAAGCCTGATGCCTACACATAACAGATGGCGATCCTGGCCGTCTACGCCCTAATCCTCAATTGTCAGGAGGATCACAGCCCAGAATATCAGTTCCCTCTATTGAGACAGAAGTCCCTCATCAGTTGTGTAGAATGACTTATGCCGTTGGGAGAAAATAACATTTGGATGATTATACTTGATGCATTGACATGTGATGTTTGGTGATCTATGCTACAAATCAGAAACTCCTTGGCTAATATCAGCACAGGTTTAAAAATGGATTAGGTTACACCTATAGACTGAGGTGGTGGGGAAGCATAGCTGACAACTTGATGTGACCTCCAATACAAACTGGTAAAATTCTTTTGTAGACGTAGTCCTAACTCTTAAAATTGAACTGAGTCTGTCTGTGCATATTCAACATCCAAAGTCACGTCAATTTGTTTATAAAGCGAATTTAGGAACAGCAAATGTGTGCTTTCCAGAGAGATGAGAATTACAATCAAATAAAAACAGACATAATTATGAGGATCAAAAGAAAAATTAATTAAAATGTAGAATAGAATAAATACATATCAGTTTATTCAGACACATCTAAGAAGATACTTTGCATATTTTGCTAACTTTTTTGACAAAAAATCCATTTTTGGTTCCACTTTTCTCTGACGACAGGTTGGTTTTAATCACAGTATTAAACACAAAAAATGTTAAAAATCTGATTTATGTGCAAAAGAACGTTCCTTTAAAAAAAAAAAAAAGATGATTAGAAACAATCTTTTAAACTTGTCTCACAGCCTGTTCTTATTCTCAGCAACTCATTTTAATACTCGATGCAATACAGCAGCACAATGCAGCAGGAAACTGCTATGCATCATCTTTCTTTTATTCATGGAAATGTTGTCTTTTTTTAGAAGCCTACTTGAATAATTTGTTGTTGAAATATACATAGATCTCCTTGTTGATTATACATTTTTAGATTAAATAGCCACAAAATGCACACTATGGCAAGAAGTCTTTCTGTTTTCAGTATCCTGTAATGCAGTCATTATTTCCTGATTGTTCTCAATGCAGCAGTCATTAACCCTTTAAAACAAATGTTAGATCAGTCTGATACTTGCTTGTTTGATGTCTCTATGTTCTCTACAGTATCGTCTGCAGCTTTGATGGTGAAACATCAAGTTTCTCTTTGATTGTTCAACATTTGAGCTACGAGCTGGTGGTGGTTAGCGTCCGCAAGAAATTTGCTATAATATGTTAGATCATGTGAAGTTTAAAGCACAGATGAAAGATAAAATCCACAAGTGGGTGATGTAAAAATGAAAGGTCCTGTGAGGCCGTAATACAGCAGGCCAATTACAGGTGTTTTCACTTATCAAAGCTAATTAGGCATCTCTCATCACCTTCTCAGAGCTGTGAGGGCGAGCACAGACTGTGCTTGAATGGAATTTTGCACCTGTAAAGCACTCCATCCAGTTTCAGCCAGAGCAGATGTCTAATCAGCCAGAATAATTGAAAACACTTGTGTGAGTGTGCAGGGTGTTAATCAGCATTAATGAAATATGCATCTCAGTTTAATATCTTTTAATGTGCTGATTATATTGAAAGCCAGAGGGTCCAGGGTTATGATTATTTGACTTGCTAAAGGTGCTCTTGATTTATTCAGACAGACATTTCTAAGGGGATTCTAGTATATATATATTTTTAAAAGACAGTATTGTGTGATACTGATATAAAATGTGCAGCTTCTCATGTAAGTTTGAGTTTGTAGACATATGAAGAAAATGTGTTTCTGAAAAATACAACTTCATTCACTGAAACCCCTTAAAATCCTCAGATGTGTGATTTAGGTCACTGATTCCGCATAAGCTCCAGTTTTCCATGTGTTTTATTTGCATATTTGTTTTAAATTGCACAAAACAATTGTAAAAATTGCATGTTGACTCCACAAAGCAACATCTAAAAGCATACAGAGGCCAATAATCTTGAAAAAAAACAAAATCAATTTTTTTTTAATATTGATAAAGTGTTTAAAATACTATGATAGAGCATCTTAAAAGCACTCCATTAATAAACAAGGTAATGAATGGTTTTTGGATCTTGTTTTTTTTTAAGAGTGCAAGTCTCTTTACATATCAGTAATCCTCCTGGGTCTCAACACAAATTGGGTCTGAACAAAAACCACTTGAGATGAGGGTCAGTTGATGAAATCAGTCGAAGGCTTGTTCATACTACCTGTCTGATTGGAAGTGTAATTAAGAATTTGTTACAGTAGAGCTCCTTCTTTGTGTTCTGTCTGATTGAAACAAGGGTAAAAAGAGAACCAAGGACAATGCAACCCTTTTACAACTGTCCTTTGGGAGAACAGTAGTCCAGGAAATCCTCCACTGTTGTAGCTGTCCAATGTGTGAATCAATAAGGAGGCATTACAGGAAAGAGGAGAGGCACAGATTTAATGCCAGACTTAAATTGGACAATGTATCAGGACAGAGAGTGGTACAATTAAATTTATTCAAAACAAGGAGTATTATAATAAGAGAATTTCTGGAAAATATCTAAAATTCAAATGAGTACGGTATGCCTCTTATGTTAATGCTTATTTTACTTGACATTATACTTCAGTGTAATACCATAAACTTTGGCTCAGATTCACAAAGTAATACTGTAGCCTATCTGCAATTCAATTAGCTAATGTCCCTCATGTTGCTCATATTAGACCAATATTAGATCAAATATGCACATAGGTTGTCCATCCAGTAGATGGCACAGTCTAACTTGAAAGCACAAAGTACCTTCAACCTCATCTTACAGCTTCTCTGTGTGAGGCTCCATGCTGTTAATCATACAATGTAAATGCAATTAAAGCACTGTGAGAAATGAATGAATGAATGAAAGAATCGCCTAATTAATTAATATATCAATTAAGTCACACACTGATTTAATTGACCAAATGAGCTGGATGTTGTTCACCTCACACTCTCTCTCTCTCTACATACACACGCAGTCTTGTGTAACTCTCCCCTCCTCTCCTCCTGCGCCCTTCCCTCCCTCTCCTCCCATCTCTCCCCCTCACACACACACACACACGCACACACACACTCACACTTCATCTTTTACAGCCCACCAGAAGCTGTGAATGGTAGACAGCTCCTCGTATTTCGCTCCGCTGGTGAGCATCACGCCAGTCAGTGTGATTGGAGGCTGAGCAGAGCGCACAGCTCCAGTCAGCGATCTTCTGATGCCATGCTAAATTGACCCATAAATAACTGGAAGAGTATTGGATTTTTTTTAAGTGGGGATACTAGGTATGGTTTGAAAGCACTGACGTTCACGTATTTTATTTTTTTATTTTTATCTCTAGGATTTACATTGGTGCGCGCTAAAGTGGCCATGGCGCATTTTACGCACTGCAGGTAACCAGTGTTTTGGTGGCTCAAACAAACAAAAACATGGATTAAACAGCAAGTCATTTTCCCCTTTACTTCAGAGGAGCTCAAATGGCTGCACTTCGTAGAAAATTTGGTGAAGACTACCAAGTGGTTAACACAAATCGGGCAACTACTTTTTCTGCTCCGGTTAAAAAGAAACGGCAGCGCTTCGTGGAGAAGAACGGACGCTGCAATGTGCAGCACGGCAACCTCGGCGGAGAGACCAGCAGGTATCTGTCTGACCTCTTCACCACTTTGGTCGACCTAAAGTGGAGATGGAACCTGCTCATCTTCATCCTAACTTATACAATCGCTTGGCTGGTCATGGCATCTATGTGGTGGATCATCGCTTACATCAGGGGAGACCTAAATCACGGCCATGACTCGTCTTATACCCCCTGTGTGGCCAATGTTTACAACTTCCCCTCAGCCTTTCTGTTTTTTATCGAGACTGAGGCCACGATCGGATACGGTTACCGGTACATTACCGAGAAGTGTCCAGAGGGCATCATCCTCTTCTTGTTCCAGTCACTGCTGGGCTCCATAGTGGACGCTTTTCTCATCGGCTGCATGTTCATAAAAATGTCCCAACCTAAGAAACGCGCAGAGACGCTCATGTTCAGTCAGGACGCAGTGATATCTCAGCGAGACGGCAAACTGTGCCTCATGTTCCGTGTGGGCAACCTGCGGAACAGCCACATGGTGTCTGCTCAGATCAGGTGCAAACTCATAAAGGTAAGCTCACAAGTGCCAGATACTCTGCGTCTATGTGCTCTATAATTGATGAGAACAACTCCCTGAAAACTAAGAAACCCTGAAGTGTAGGAGCTGAGTTGAAGTTGATGATGTGATTTATTTTTCACCAATGAGCCCACAAAGGGAAAAGTTGCATTTTGCATATGAAAGATTATAATGAACCTTTAAAAAAATTGTAAAGCCTTATTGTAAGCAGGTCCCACTACACAATACATGCATTGTTAAACAAAACAGGCTTAAGGTAGCATTACCATAATCCTTCAGCTGCAGGATGCTGAGGCTGACTATCAGCCAGGTGCATCTCAAACCACAGAGATAAGAGAGAGTAAAGAGACTGCTGGTCTTTGTGGGGAGCGTTGCAGTGTGGGTAGCCGACACCAGCATCAGCTCCTCTCCAGCTGGTCACATGTGGACAAATAGGTGTGTATCAATAAGTGAAGGCGACAGAAAGATGGCACCCTGAGGAATAAAGTTAGACTTTTACATACAAAATATCTGTAAGGGAGCTTCACACACAAAACCCCAGATCAGTGGAGTCACTAAAACAGCACTGCTGGGACTGAGCATCAGGACAAAAAAAGGTATTTGTGGCCCAAAAAAAAAGCTTCCTTCTTTTCTTTAGGCTCTGAGATATAAAATATGTTGGAATGCATTACAGTGTTTCAATACAGCTTCAACAACACTCTGAAGACAGTGAAAGGACAAAAACACTCAGCAGTGCTTATCGACTGGGCTGCTTTGAATCCTCCTGACCAACTGTGTCACTTTGGTTATCCACTAATGAAGAACTCAGCTTTTGGGGAATATGGCTAATGAACCTCGCACTCTGAAAACAAGCAACAATGCAGAAAATCACCAGCAAACAGCAGCAAGGTTGACTGGCTCCTCTTTTAATTATCATAATAGAGCTCCTCTCAGCCACATCCATGTTCAATGTGCAAAATGGGCCATAAAGAAGATAAACAGCATTAGTGAGGTGCTTGGAGCTTGTTTATGTCTGTGTTCTCCTCCGCACACAGCCACATCGAGCACAGCGTTGGTCAGCTTAATGATGCATGCAGGCAGAGAGGGAGGCAGGGAGGACCGAGCTATTCCACAGTTACAAGCATGGAGGAAGTGAACATCCCCATAGGCATAAAGTACAATCACACATGTCTACGCTGATTTCCCCTTGACTCTCCTGTGAGAGTGGGCCGAAAGCTCTCAGCATCTCAATCAGACATAAGAGATATAATATAATATAATATAATATAATATAATATAATGAATAGTCAGTTTTAGGTGTCTTAAAAGTGATTTTTTTAAACAATGGCATCCCGAACTAGAACAGAAATATGAGGATTTATGGTAGATTTAAAAACAGCCTTCAAAAAAGGTTCAAGAACAGATGTAGTATCATAAAATAATCAAGGTTCACTGAATTTTTATAGTCAAGAGCCACATTCCTCTTCTACTTTTCCTTCTGGACTGCAAGAAATACAATCAGTATAAATTCCAAGACCTCTCTGCCAACCTCACATCATTTTTTATACTCCCTCTCTCTCCGAAATACAATAAATACAGCATCCACTCTGTGCTCCTTAGTATTTTTTTTTTATTTTTGCTCCAGGGCTTCGTGGTCTAACCTTGTTCTTTCGCTTCAAAGACTCTCTTCCTGAGACAGATTTTTTTTTTGCAGTAGCTCTGCCAGAGTACAGAATAAAAAAAAGTAAAAAAAAAAAAAAAAAGTGAGTCACTGTGCATGTATGTCAGTATTGTTTAAACTGAACATACCTTTAGCTATTATATGTCACATACTATGTTTAAAAAACCTTAAACAAAAAAAAAATCAAGTAATCATATTTCAGACTGAATGCTTTTAGTGCAGTCCCTGTACAGAAATGTTGGTGGTGCTGTTGAACTGCAACCCTCTTCAAGTCATGCCTCATCATATAAATACTTCGACATTACTGGCAGAGGAATCTTTTCAACTTGTATAGAAACAGTATGTGTGTGTGAGAGAGAGAGTTTGTGAGAAGTGGTAACTTCATCAAACTGCTTCTACAACAGAGTAAATGAACAGCTCTCTGACATCAAATCTAATCGAAATCTTTTAGAAATCAAAAGACATCATTCTTAGACATCACACAATATCATTTTGAGTATTCTCTGAAGCTTTTGATTGATTTTATATAAAACTCTGAGCTGACTTCAGTTACATATTGAGTCTGAATATGACATTTTGTAAACAATGGCATGGTAGTTGTGTGAACACACCCCAAGTTTTCTAAAGGAGGATTTCTGCTTCAACAAAAGTCCTTGTTGAATGGTTGAAAAAGTCAGAATTTAAAACTGTCAATCCGACATTCATGGCTTCTTCACACAGTGATTGGCCAAGTGTGCAGTGGTGAGAAAGTAAGCGAGGTTTGAGCCTTTCTCTCAAGCTCTTTTTATACGTCTAATCCTGTCTCCGCCCTCTCTACGATAGCAGGTTTTTTTCCACCCTGCCTTCAAGTGTAGCCACAGGAAACAACCATAAACACTTCTGCCATCCAACGTGATCAAACAACATGTCATATGAAGCAGTTCCTTTCAAGCATACTCCCACCTTAATGAAACTCTACAGGGCACTCGTCTTCGCAGGAGTGACCACTGAAGCTTTGCATGTATGTCACAGCAAATAAGGTCAAGTGCAGTCAACTCTATAGAGTGTGTATCTGTAAAAGCACGGTCTTAACCTTGTTCTTATCAACCGAGCCTTCAGCAGCTATTAAGAAGGCATGCTGTCATGCTCCACCTGTTTTCATAGAACAGAATAGAACGAGGTCTACACTAGCCACTGCTCTGTTTTCACTGAGCTGAACAGTGTTGTTGGAGATGTCACAGACACAAACAAATTGGTCTCAGTGCATTCCTCTGTAAGATAAAACTGCAACCACACCTAGTTACAGAGTGATGGTCTTCCCTTTCTCTCTGATGATGCTCAGGAAGCCAAAGAAAGGTTTTTCTCTGTACTAGCTGGGGCCACATCGCTTAAAAAAAAAAAAGCCAGCATATTTTGTTGAGCTGCATGAAGACAATGAAGACCTACTGTCTACTCCTACTAAGCTCTGCTCATGGGGTCAGTTGGTTTGCTTTGAAGGATCAGGAGACAGTTTGTGGTTTCACATGGAGTCTGCAGCAATAGAATAAAGAGATTACCTCACAGCTGCAAAAAGAAAAAATGTTATTGACCGGGAATTGTGTGGGAGGTGCCACCGTGTAGTCATAACCGCTGTAGTACATGCTGCAAGGGTGGTTAAGGTATTACAGTCAGCGATAAAGCATCTAAAGAGGCTCAGAATATAGCATAGCAGTAAGTCTTTCTCATTCATGCAACGATTACAACAGCGTCTCTTTCTTTCCTCACATAAGAGTTGTCCGCACAAATAAAACCAGATTCAAACCAGACTGAGAGGAACGAGCATGAAAAACCGCAGTTCTTCCAACTGTGGTTTGAAGCTCAGATCTGAGAAGACAGTTTGACACAGTTTGATGGTTCCTTGATACCTGCAGCCGTATGCTCAGCATCAAGGCATTTCATTGACAAAGCTACGACTATCAATACAAAATCGAGTTGTCAGATGAAGCTACAGCTCATTTTGTCCAGGCAAAGTTGAAGTGTCAAGTGCTGAGTAAAAAAAAAGGAAATGGAAACACTTGTTGGCGCTGCTGTGTTTAGGCAGCACGTTGGCGTACCAGAGCTCCGCTGAACTGTCGTGGACGTTCACTGGATGACAGCAGACAGCAGGAAGACGGGAGAGAGAGAGACCAATAGGAACTGTCATACGGAGTCCTACCATAAGCGGTTGAAATGCAGCTTTGCACGGCATCCATGACAGCCTCAGAGGGCATCCTGGTGGAACATCCCAGCTGAAAATATAACTCTGGTATTACTGCGGGGTTTTGTGGGAGGAGGTGAGAAAGCGAAAAGGGATTGATTGAAAGTGATGGAAAGTGGTGAGCGAGCTAGAGAGCGGCTTGCAGTAAGAGAGGGGAGAAATAAAAAGAATTACTAACAGATTTTTTTTCTTAATGTTTTCATTGTATGAGTGGTGCTTTCTATTTCAGAGATATACAAGGGAGAGAAATCCTCTCGGCTGAATATCTCCTCAGAGGATTGCAGGATGGGCTACATACACTAGTCAATAGAACAAGAATTGATTTCCATTTCTTTTCTAATAAGAATAGAGATGCAATTATACCATCAGGTTGTGGAGGGCCTTGAAGCTCTGGAATCATTGATTAGCAAGCCCCAGAAAACCTCAAGACCCACTGTAAGTTTTTTTTTTTTTTTTTTGCTGTAAGATAATGAATGCTAACAAATACATAATCATAGATGTAGGTACAAACACAAATTTTCTGACCTTGGTTTCCTCGCTTTCCAAGGCATTCAAAAGAAGGCATGTTAGATGAAGTGTGTATATTATTTGCTTTGTCTGTGCCAGGAAACACAAATGGTTAAATGTAATATTAGTGTTCTTGAAGAAACACTATAGCTTCAGGATCCTTGCACAGAGACAGGCAGTAATAATAGATGAGCCTAGTAACAGTATTTTCCACATCTAAGTAAGAATCAGAGGCAGCACAGTCATGACAAAACACATTTTTGGCCAAGAACACTGTGACACTATTTCTACCCACTCCTGCCAAAGTCATTAAATGTCACATTGAGATTTAAAACAGTTTGCAAGCAGAAGACGAAACAGCATACATACATAGTACATTTCACCCTATTACTTCAAAACATGCCTATTTTTGTGGACTAGAGCTCTATAATCAAATAATCAGTGTGATCTCACATGCCTCCTGATCACTAGGCTTGACAATCCAGATAAATCTTGCAGTTTTCACTTTGTGAGACAGTGTGGCCACCCATTATTTTTAGATCATTGAGAAAAGACTCGAGTAACTCTATGGATTGTTTTCGTATTGAATGATTCTATAGTGCATGACTTATGTCCAATGCCAACATTCAGTGCTAATCCAGGAAGTACTGTGCCATTTATACACCAAGGCAAAGTGGAAAAAAAGGATTGTGGAGGTCAGGTTGGTGGAAGGGATTCTAGTTTGTCTGACTTTTATGCCAGAAACCAGAGTTTGCATCCCATCATTTACAAACAAGTACCAGTCTTTTCTTTAAATTATTCATCTTAAATCATTTTATTTGTCTAATCCTTACCATGCAGTAGTTGCCAGGCACCAATAATGTTGAAATAAATGTAAATGAATACAGAATCAAATATTTGTTTTAGTAAAAATAGCAATATTTAGCAAAAATACTGGAAATGTGCTGGTTTCAGCTTCTCACATATGAAGATTTAATGTTTTTCTTCATCATACATGAAACTGAATATCTTTGGGTTTGGGGCTGTTCATCTGGCATTTTTTACTATTTACTTAAACAATTAAGCAATTCATCAAGAAAATATTCTGCTGATTGATTGATGATGAACATAATCATGAGTTCCAGCTCTAAATGAATGTAAAAATGTTGACACTGAATATTATTATTGAACATAATTCAGAGTTTTGCAGAATTGTCCACTATCAATGTGAAGTCTGGCACAGATGGTTTTATCTAAGCTTTTGATGGACAAATTGGTGTCATCCTTGTCAGATTAGTGAGTTCTAATGTAGTGAGTTTGACATTTGGTCACTCCAGATTTGGATGGGCCATGATGCAGATGTTTTCCCTGCAGCGGGAGACTTGTATATGTGCATGAGAAGCTGTGCCCTTAATGCACAAATGAACTTGGAACTGAAATAAAAAACCCAGCTCACAGAGAGTTTTGATATGTTTGCCCATGTCCTTCTTTATGTTAAAGAACAGAAACATCCAGTTAAGTAACTTAGACTATGTTCACATTAAGCTGAGTAAGTCTAATAACGCATCTTTCTCTTACCCTTTTGGCCTTCTGTCCACACCAGTTCTTCAGCAAAGCACTCAAGAATCCATAAATCTGAAAAGACCTCCCCTGAAAAATGTGAGCCTACTAAGACACCATCAAGGGGCCTTGTGGCTGTACAATTAAAATTCCACATTCTGTCGCTTTTAACCCTCTCTGCGATCACTCATTTTAGACGTCAGCATTCCTGATGGCACGGCACAGGTGTTGTCATTAAGCTGCGTTTAGGTTTATTGTGTCATAAAACGGCAGTTTGATTGTTTTCTCAGGGCAGCAACAAAGGGATTGCTATTTGCCTGGTGGGTGAATTGTCTGGCAAAGGAAACATTTGTAAATGAGAACAAGAAAATTGTAAGTTGGGCTTTATTATGAAGGAGAGAAGACACAACAGAGATTTAATCAGTGGAGCTGGAGCCTTGTTTGCATCTTATTTGAGTCAGGTTGTGTCTTTCCTTCTGATCTGATGCACTTTTGTTGTTTTCTACCAAGAGGGCAAAGAAGAGATGTAGCAATTTTCACATCGCATGGATGTTTCAGCGCAGACAGAAATCTTATTGACACTACACTAACACTCTTGATTTGATTTGACCAATTCATCTCACTCATCTCGGCTGGATTGGCTGACACTTACTTGTTTGTTGAAATTTTAGACTAGTCCAATATTTCTAAATATAGAGCAGGCAGACGGTATCTGGTAGTGTGAAAGCCTGCTTGATTCGCCTGGCTTGTCAGGTGACTTGATCGCCTACGATCTCTTCCACCCCCACTCTCAGGCTACTGATTGATGAAGGCCTAGCACGGCATGGAGTGGAATTGAGTAGGAAGATCAGGCCACTTTAAGTCTAATCAATTTTATTTATCACCTGTCTTCATCCATGAGAATCATTCATGCCACTGAAACTCTCCTTTTGTGAGCGTGAAACAAAACCAGGTTGCCTTTCTAATGATAATGAACAGCTGGCAGGTTGACTGGGATGGTGAGTTGTCAGATGCAATGGGTAGAATTTTGAACAGAAATGTGCTTGTGTTCTCATCTGGTGCTTTTGCTCCACCATCTCCCCGAGAGCTTCGAATAAAATGAATTTTAAAAAGTCCTTGTCTTGATGCAGCAGAGCTTGGGGAGAAAATCTGTTTATTTGTTAGAACAGAGTGTCTGATATACAGAAAAGACAGTAGACAAGCTCAGCTATCTCAGAATCTTTGTGCAGGAAGAAGCGTAGGAGAGTGCTAACAGGGGCTGTGTAAGGAGCTTTGCCTGTCAATGTTTGCATACAGTCATCCATCTTTTTAATCTTAAGCGACAAAGACAGAAAAGTGAAAAGTAGAATTTCCCTAAGCTAGCATGAGATAACCCACATGAGGGAACGATGCCAAACAGTATTCAGCCGCCTGTAAGCACCTGACAAGTGAACAATGCCCCCCTGACATAAAAGTCATCCCCCACCCTCCCAACATAAATCCAGAAGAGCATCTCATTGATATTCACAGGAGATAGAAATAGAATTCAATGTTTTCTGGCAATGCAAAGCTTGTTTACTCACACTTCATTCACACTTTGCGTCTCGGAAAGATAAACCATAGGGCAATGTCACCGGGAGGTCAGGATCAAATTGGGCTCCGAGTGGTACGTAGCTGCAGTGCAGGAGTGGCCTGTGTGGGTGATTGAGATAGAAAGCAGCACCAGAGATGTAGTAAACCCACTGAAAGCTAATTTATTTATTAATGAAAACATAAGTCCTCATTTTTGTATCTTTGATTTCCCAAAAATCAAACATCTTGATATAATAGGAAGCACCAATGTTAAAATCCTCCGTAAATATGACACCAAAAGTGTGCTAATTGAATCACTTGCTGAAATCAGAACATAAATTCGGACATTAGTTCAAAACAGTTCTTGAATCTTATTATAGTCAGTTTTTTGTTCACGTTTGTGTGTTTTCCTTTACTTTCCACTGAATTGTCCAGTAGCTTAGCAACGCTAACCAACTTTCAATCATTTTCGACATGTTGAGTGAAACCTGGCATTTGATTATTTAATTAGTGTGAGGGGTGGTTTCTTTCTTTGGCCTTTCCAGAAATCAAAAACACAAGAGCAAAAGAATAAAGACTGCATTAAACAGATTCAGTTGTTGCTCTAATGTAAAATGCAATTGTTAGCATTACCACCTACTACACCTACACCTAACTGAGTATTGCTGTACTTACAAAAAAAACAGGGGTTACAAGTTAAATAATAAAAAAAGTCACATTCACTTCAGAGTTCAGGGGAATGTTAGCAGCTCTGTCCTGGTCTTTATTGGATTTTGGATTTTTACACTCCAGCAACACCTGTCAAACACATCGACTCGTCCCAATCCTAAAAGCCATTATTCTTTAAAAGTGAAACATACAATTTATAAATATGAAGATGCCAAGCAGCCAAACTGAGAGAGAAAATAAAAGACTGAATTTACATTTTTCCTTATCATTTTTGAATTACTAGGAATAATTAGCTTTACACTGGGAAACTTCAGCCTCAGTCTTTTAGTATTATGTAGCCATCAAATACATACTTAAGTCCCTATTACAAGATTTCATTATAAAATGAGTCGGCTGGAAACATTAAACCGTCATCCAGATGGTGTTTTAAACCAAATGATGGAGTTAAAGTTAAAGGTAATTAGCTAGCTAGAGCTAATAAAATCTGTAGTTGACAGTCGGAAAATTGCTGGTCGTCAGATAAAAATGAGAAGCCTTTTTTTTTTTTTTTTTTTTTTTTAAAGTCAAGGACCCATTGTTTCAAAAATGACAAGGATTTTCTATGACAATTCTGCCACCATTATCACTGTAAACCGCATATGTGCCAAGCTTTTGACAGATGTAGCAACAGTAACCGAGGGGGGCGGGGCTTAAAGAGAAGGGTCAATTGCTGGGTGATACCAAATATATCTAGATGACAATGACTCAGTAATAAAGGCTGAAAGAGGAAAAATGCCTTTGTTGGAATGATGTGTGAATATTTTTGGGATTTACAACAAGAACAAAAGAAACAGAAACGGCAGAGAGGGTTGCAGAGATGGGGGTGGGACTGCGTGTGTGTCTGTGTGGGAGATCATTATCATTATTATAAGCTGTGTGTTGGTGGAATAGTGTGGGTGAGTGGGTGGGTGGTGGCTGACACATCTCAATTATTAGTTGCAGGTGAAACAATGTAGAAAAAGAGTATACAATTTGTCTTTGCTAGTAAATTCTTTATGGGAAAATCAACTTAACACAGTTTTTTTTAATGTATTGTTGAGTTGAAAAGAACAAAGTATTTCTACACAGGAGAGAAAAAGATAATCCTGACCTCAGAGGGTCAGATTTTTTTTTAAACATAAATGACACGGAAATAATATTATATGTCAAAACATACTGAAACTAATGAAATACATGAGGTTGTTTTTAGCAGGGCTGACCATCCTTTCAAGCTTTTTTTTTAATATATAAAAGCTTTTTGGAAAAAAAAAAACACCCCAGACATCTATTTTCTAAAAGCAGGACGAAGAAAATGGCTTCACTTTTAAGGAAAAAAAACAGACTGCTGAGTGAGGAGGGCAAACAGGAAGAGAAAAAGGGAACAGATTGATTAGACAGTATAAGACAGCAAAAGAGAAAATAGATCCAAGACCTTGGTGCTCTGCTCCAACATCATCTGGACAATTAAATGCTTCCGCACCAATTAATGCTCTGTGGGCAAGTCCTGTCCAAACACTACTGTCTCAAATGTCAAGTTTACATACTATAAGTTCTTCTAGAAAATCAATGTGAAGTGCCAAGTCTGTGAGGGTGATATAGTGGATTATGCTGAAGAACAAGAATCTTTGTTACTCTGTTCTACCGTGTCAGGCATTTAATCCTCTTTCTTCTCGCTTTCTTGTTTTCTCTCTTCATTTCACTTTTCCCCCCTCTGTCTTTCTCTACTTCTGTCCCTGTCTCTCTTTTTGGCTTTCAGTCTCGCCAGACACCTGAGGGTGAGTTCTTGCCTCTGGACCAGTGTGAATTGGATGTTGGTTTTGGGACGGGTGCGGACCAGCTCTTCCTGGTTTCCCCTCTTACCATCTGCCATGAAATCAATCCCAAGAGCCCCTTTTTCGACCTTTCCCAGCGCTCGCTCATGAATGAACAGTTTGAGATTGTTGTTATCCTCGAGGGCATCGTGGAGACCACTGGTGAGGAATCCTGTTTGAATTGAACTTCTTTCAGCTCTTTCTTTAAATGCTTTTTATGTCCCTTCCATCTCATTCTCATCGCTTCTTTTCTTCGCTCTTCTCCCTCACAATTTAAATGTAAATTCATATATTAATATCAACCTCGTAATCTAGACTCTCGTGAAATCTCATTTCCATGCCTTCCACGTTTTTGCATATTTGAAGAAGGCAGGACCTGAAAAAAGTAAGAATGAGAACAACACATGAGAATGACACACTGATTGAATTATGAGGGATATTTTATTACTGCAGAATCGGTTTATGCCCACTCTATGCATAATAAAAGCCTGTGGTCATAGATGCGTGTGTCACTGTGATGAATGAGCTGAGGTTTTAGTAGAAGTTCCACTCCATTTTTCAGATGACAGCTGAGAGCAGAGGTAATTCTGAACGTGAGAGACATTGGTATACAGCCGTCGCTGTAAACTACAGGCAGCCATGCTGGAGTAGTCTCAGCAACAACACTGCTCTCTCTCTTTTGTATATTTAACAGAATGATTCTTCCCTAAAGTACAACACGAATAAATCCATCTCACTCTTTTCTTTGCAGCTCTGCTTCTATCCATCCCCCCTATAACCCTCACTTTGCTACTGCTATAGGAGAAACCACAGAGCTGAATAGGCTTAGAGCAAGAGGAGGGATCAGCAGAGAAGCGTAGAGGCAAGCAGGCAACATGGTCTGTGCTCTGTTGATAATACCATTAAATCAGGGTGCAGCCACAAGTTTACTGTCGCAGTGCTGTGGCACTCATAGCCGAAGAGTAGAGGAGGGAAGCCCTGTCATTGTCACCTTCAGTTGATCCTGATATCCCATCATCCTCACACTAACACATATCCCATTAATCCGAACACATTAAGAGTTATCCCCTCACATCCAGCCGGTCCTGACAGCTGCTCAGCTTGTTGATTGTCTCCCCAACTCATTTCAATTGTCTCTCAACCAGACTTGACACATTACCATGCAGTTGCTCTAATACACGTCAGTTTTAGTTCATGTCTTACTGGCTCGTATTGATTCTGTTTTCACACATCAGAACAAAAGCAGAAAGAGTGGGTCTGAGGCATGTGTCTCCACAAAACTGAATGTTTTTCTGTCAAGTTTGAAAAAGTATATTACCCAGTGCAGGTGTAAGCAGCTTGAGAATGCATGTATAGATGGAGAGTGAAGTCTCTATAGAACAAATAACCTTCACAGTTACAGTGTTTATAGTTTTATACTCAATAATGTGACGAAACCAGGCTAAACATAATCTCTTTAAGGATAAGGCTGGCAATATTATGATTCTGGTCAGCAAATCCAATTACAGCACGATACACTTGTCCCAGCACTTCTCCCATCCTGGGAACATTTTCTGTAGTCATCTTTTTTCACCATGTCCAGAGCCTCCTATGATTCTTCCTGGATTTCTTCCACGCTTGCGAATCTCCTCCATTTTAGTCAAAATTTTAGTTTATCAAAGCTGTAGGCATAAACTAGCCAAAGCCGATAACTACAACCTACTCCCATGCTCTCAATGGCATCCAGGAATGTTTGGGTCCCCCTTGTATATCTTGTTGTCAAAAAGCTATAAACACATAAGTGAGCCACACTGTTGCACAGAGTGAAATGTTCCTTCATTACCATGATCACGGGCACTGTAGTTTAGTTTGACTCTGTCCTGCTGCCATAAATACTCTGATTATACTAATCCTCAGATGAAAATAGTTCCTAACAAATGCACTATTGACTCCTGTTTGAGTAACATTTGCTGAAAACTACAGAACTACCCAACTAGCCTCCTTAAAAATAAAAATAGGCATTTTGATCATTTTTAAGCTCGACTTCTTCAGACAAGGGAGAGACAGACTTAGGCATTAGTGTTTGGGCCTTTTTCACAGGATTTTAAAAAAGCACCAGCCTTATCCTTGAAGTGTAGTACAGTACTAAAACACAGAACAGAATGTGTAGATTGAGGGTACTATATTACAAACAACTGAAGAATAAACCTCATAAAAGTAGGAAATGTATTTCCTCTGTTAAGCCATATATCATCTCCATCTATAGCTTACACTTTCACTAATATGCAGATGACACACACCTCTCTTTTACATGTGTGTTACATTTCTATGTCGTTCTAATTTATATTCTTGCAAATTAACACTGAGCCAGATTCAAATAAAAACTTGCAGAAAAGCTGAAGCATCATAATGCACCACATAAACAGTGCCAGTGAAGGCTACTGCCAGGAAATTTACATAAAGTCTTCTTCAGGGACGCCCTGCTCACTGTCTGCCAAGTGTTTGCATAGTTGTGCTAAGGGCTTTTATTTTTATGCAAGATGCACTAAACATTAACCAGCTGGTTGAATACCCATATGACGCCTGAATGATGAAACAAAACCGGCATGCCTGCCAGGCTTTAAACCCAGAAGCGTCCACTGCAGCAGTATTACTGCTGTCTTATGTATCTACACTCAGCAGAAATACAGTCATTTTCCTGATAATAAAAGACTATAGTACTGGAAAATTGTCCCAAACTCACCCTCGTGATTAAAACCAAGCCTCTGGGGCTAATTACAAATAAAAATGACCTTTGCGTAGTTGCAGGGCGGTTGAAGGTTGTCTGTGGATGAAGATGAGTAGTGAGCCTGGAATAGCATCAGGCTATGACATAACACTGCACATATCATCCCTCAGAGGGACGGGATCAGACTCCTACTCTACAGCTAACTGTAGTGTTTAACAGAAAAGCTCAGGTTGTAGCAGAGCCATTGGATCAGAAAAAATATGGACTAAGTGCTTATTGATCTCAAAGGGCTCACAACAAACATTGAAATGTCAAGGAAATTATTTTACAAGAACTGAGGTCAAATGGAAAAAGTGGGTTCAGGATGCTTGCAAACGTTTACAATGCTACAATACAGCAGACACACAGGCGCAAGCATTACCAGGAAAGCTTTACTCTGCTTCTCAACATGTCATCTTTAATTTACGGACAAATACGCACACTAATAAATAACTGCCAAAAGAGCATGACATAATTGTGCCAATAGATAATTGCCTTTCAGACCAGAGCAGATTTATGCCAGTATAATTCACAATCAACACCACAAGCTACAATATGACATGTAAAGACAGGACCCGTGGCTCTTGCCATTGATGTATTGATGTGGGACTGGTGCTGGGTGCTAATTATGCTGATCAGATTTAAACTGGCAATTATCACAGCACAACACAAGACAACACCGATACCAAGCATCACTCACCTTTCACCCTTATTAACAGCATAAAATATGGGAAGTGCTCACTCTTGCACGGAAAGAATAACAGCTCTGCTTTAACTTCAGGGAGGAATATTTACAGAGAGACAGAAGACACAAGCAGAAATATCTGTGTCTTCATCACATATCACCTACCTAGTTATCTCAGTACATAAAGGCAACATGCATAGAATACAGAGACACATATAGTACTAACAATAGTCAGAAGTAATAGCTGTGTGGCTGCTTTCATGAGCCATTTGGGAAATGGCAAGAAACCCCTTCCTGTGGATTTACTGTTGAAACGGTATTTAAATATTCAGTATGTGACTATGGAACAGAATGGTAGATTGCACAGGAAGGATTATGAGGCAGTGATTCAACATGCAAGAGATAAAGAGAGTGAATTGTGCCCTTTTGAATTCCTCCTCATCTGCCAATAATTGTTTTGTTGCAGCTAACTCCCATTTATTGACAGTTATTAAAGTTATTACTTCCATGTCACTCCCTCGTAGGTATGACATGCCAGGCACGGACGTCATATACTGAGGATGAGGTTTTATGGGGCCATCGCTTCCTGCCGGTGATGTCTCTGGAGGAGGGCTTTTTCAGGGTAGACTACTCTCAGTTCCACAGCACGTTCGAGGTACCAACGCCACCATACAGCGTCAAAGAGCACGAAGAGAAGAACTCACTGCCCTCACCTCTATCCACTCCCACCCCTGCACTGACTGAGAGCCACGGTGCCCGGCGCGATCGGGTGTTTTCCGTAGATTGCATCAACACTTCAGATGAAAGGGGCCGTCATGGAGGCGCTGGGGGTCGACTGCCAAGCAAGCTGCAGAGGATGAGTTCTTCTGGGAAGGAGGACCTGCAGAGGAAGGTGCTTCTGCTGAGCTCCCAGCACCCTGAGAAGGCCTGCAGCACAGGAGACCTGCCCCTGAAGCTCCAGCGCCTCAGCTCCTCGCCCGGACCCGAGGCGGAGAATCGGCTGCAACTAAAGTCCCTCAAGGTGGGCTTCGAACCCATGACCCAGTCTACCGGAGACCTGTACCAGCAAAGCCTACACCCCACGCTGTCCCCTGCTCCGGTGCCGATGCCCAGCCCACTGCTCTCGGCCGGAGGGAGGCTGGAGGACAACCTGCCGGCAAAGCTACGGAAGATGAACGCTGACCGCTGAAACCCAGAAAGACCCACAACAACAGACTCCCACTGACCTCCAATGACTGATGGACAGGAGGAGACATGCATGGAAACAGATTCAAAGATGTACTTTACCTTTGGGAAGCTTCAATAAGGAAAAACTGATGGTTTTGCTGACAATTTATTGATTAGTTTTTTTTTCTTTCTTGAAACACAACCTTTACTGGAATTACTGTGGTTTTTGTGTTTCATAGCAAAGACATTCATGCAGGCTTTGTTACACACAAAACAACAAAAAAAAACACAAACTTCATGCTTAATGCGAACTTGATCATTCTGCATGTATACACTAAATCCATTGTTTAATGTATGCACCACTACACTTAATAGTCAATATTAGTTTTATCTAAATATAAATTATATTGAGCTGATAATAAATGCTGTTTAATCTTTCTCTTTTTTGTGTTTTTATTGCTGTGACACCAAAAACTTATGTTTGATTGTTTAGTTTATGAACTAATTCAACAGTGCAATGCAGTTTGAATAGTCTGTTGTTAATGTCCTAATTTTGTCCCTTTGGCAAGCGACACTTTATGCAGCAACAATCCCATAATTCCTCAGTGAATAAAGTGCGTGTAAGAGAGAGTGCGAGAGGATAATGAGCCACGCTGCTGCCGAGAGAGAGAAATATGAAGGGTGTTCATTGGAGAATGGAGGCTGATTATAGCCAGCCGAATGTTCCAGACAAAGGGGTAATGTGGTCACTGAGGCATCATGTCTAAACACAGGATTATGTGGTCTTCTCTCCAACGTATGTCCAAGCAGGCAGCCACAATCTTGGTTTAGTAGTAATTTTATTTATTTTACCCAGGAATGAAGAAATGCTATTTTGTCAGCTGTTGTACAAACAGCTAGAGAAATTGGAGATTTACAGATAAAGACAATCTCCTTTTCCTGAAACAAATAGTCTTCCAACAACATACTGAGAAGAGAGCGACAGGAAGCATGAGACTCAATTAAAAAAAAACACACACACCGCACTATATGGATCACAGAGGTCAGCTTATCCAAAGTACTTAGAGCTAAACCTTAATTTCACCAATACAGCAGAACAAAGACAGGAAAATCAATTGATGAGGGAGATTTTTCCTGCTTCAACTACACACTTGGAGAGAGCTTCCCCCTCTCATTATGAACCCGCAGCTTCAACCACCCACTCAGTTTACACAGAGCCCAAACTGCTCTGTACACTCTATTCCTCTAATTTAGCTGCACACAGCCTTGTGTGTGTGTGTGTGTGTGTGTTTGTACATTAATTTACTACGCACATGGTTTGCCACTCTTCTCATGCTGTGTATGATTTGCCAAATTACACAACAATGAATAGAAATGGACTCATTACAAGATTACGACGAAACATGGAGACAGTTAATAATGAAACTTAATATGACGGTTTTACAGAAAGCACAAACTCTTGATGACATTGTTCAACTATAGCTGTACCCAAAGTTGATTACTGCTTTCATTACATGACTTACTGGTTTAATTAATCGGTGATGTTGAAGTAGCCCGGGTTATTTTTTTGAATGAGGCTATTTCATGTGAAAAACCTCATACTGTAGTCAGCCTCTGCATGGGAATTATTTTGCCCACTGTCAACCGCTCGTTGAGTAGTTATCACCAAAACCAGGAAAGTATAGCAGTTCAAAGCACTACCTATTTTTCATATCTATCACACTTCATGTAAAATGTATCCAATCTCCTACTTTTAGTGCTGTAATATATCTAAAAATGGTCTGTTCCCCCCACTTTGGCACAATAATATGCTTATAAGTTTGCATTTTAAAAAAGCTGGTGTATAGATAAAGAGCCAGTTTTTATCTCCAACACCCTCTGAACAGGACTACCCAGTAATGACACTATATTTTCATGTTATTGATGCATATTCACAATTAATGAAAGTTAAATGTTCACAATGATCAAGCCAATCACCATGAGACTAATAATCTTATTATAGACCTGGTCTGTAATAAAATGTAGACCAGGTCCATATTTTAATTCTAAGGCTTATTGGACTGGTTTATTTTTGCATGATTTACAGTTCAAAATACTCATTATTTATCTTCTACTGGCCCAGCATTAAACACATCCATCATTAAACCCTGTTATGTCCTCACAACAATTAAGTTGGCAAACCATGAGCTATTGTACTGGACTAATTTAACTGCCAAACTGTCACCAATTATAGTTTATTTACCTGAGAAGATGCCAAATGTCACTCTATAGGCTACCTGGAGCCATTACTTGAGATCACTGCTAGAAACCTTCCCACAGTGTCAACCACGGTCACCTCCTCTGTTTCTCAAACTAACGACCCTCGTTAACACCATTTTTGTCAGAGTTTTGGAGATTCAGCTGCTGTCTGAGGTTTTGTCGGATGGTTTCAGCCTCTGCCCTGACCCTGACACTGATGTCTTCACAGGTTAAAAATACCTGGAACATGAATACTTAATAACAAGACAAGGCATGGAGGGGCTCGCTGACGTCCCTATGCTGTTCTCTGACTCAAATGTGCCTCTGACATGGGGAGTTGAAAAAGTTTTAAATGACAAAAACACATAATTCTCATCTCTGTCAAAAAAAAAAAAGCAGAGTGCATTAATTTCCCATTCTTTCCCATCAGACAGTCGGGTTTGGAGATGGGGGATGTTTTGATGTATAACTGATTCATTTATAATCCACAGTGTACTGTGTTGCACCAACTGTGAATGAATGTCTAATTAGATCACTTGTGGTGTCTAAAAGGGAAATGCGCCTGACGGAACCACCTTACGGAGACACACAAACAAACACCCACACATACACGCGCACTCCACAAACAGACACAGCAGCCGTCAATCAAAACCAAGCCACTTCTTTCCACCACAGTCACCACGGCAACATGGGAACCTCTTTGCCCTGCAGCAGTGGAGGCTAAGCGTACAGCCGAGGTGTATATGTGTGTTTATGTTTGTGTGAAGGGAGATCCTCATTGTATTCTTCAGTGCTGAAAATCAGACTCTCACACCCACTCTTGTTTAGCCAATATAGCATTTAAAATATGAGTGTGTGTATGTGTGTGCCTGGGTGGTGGTGCGTGCAGATGAGTCGGACTGCTGATCTAAACTGCCGATATCAAGCGTCTCATCTGCGGCTCTATGATTTATTCCTCCTTATCCGCGGAGAGTAACCTAGTGGGAATCTAGAAAAGGAAAGATAGTAAATAACATCAGCGCACATCCTTCTGTGTAGCATTTTAATTTCAACATGTCTGCCTTACAATGGAGACAACCGCTGTTGACATGCTTTGAAAATAATGAATAGCTGACTACATCGATTTTTCCATGCATGTATTACCATAATACTTGCCCGCGGGCCGTGTGTGGGGAATGTGTAAATATTGGTTCTTTAAAGCTAGTGTCTGTGACTGGACTGAAGCGCCGGAATGAATGGATCATCTTTGAGAAGATGCATAGTCCGAGCATCCTCTGGAGACGTCCCTCTCTTTGCTCCACCTAACGCATCCAGGCTAAAGATCAAAGGACCAATCAATACCTGTCTCGCTGCCGCAATCCAACCCATGACCTGCAACGCAAGCCGATGCTCAGAGGCTTGGATAATCACTCCGCTCCACAGGGACAGCTGGTGTCAGGAGGGATTGGAGGATGGAGGTCCAACTACAGCTCAGAGAGAAGTTTGGGTGCAATCCTAGCAGAATGACCTCATATCCCCCCCCCACCCCACAAGAAATCAATAAGTAGATCTGAGCTCTATTCATCACAGCAGCACACATGAGACACACTCAGACACATATGGATATATTATTTTCATCAGAGATATCCGCGATGTCTCAGACAAACTGCAGAACGTGTGTTCCAGTTGAATGATGTGATTTTGGATACGGTATGTCATCCCCGAGTGAGATGGAGCTGTACCTTTTTTGAAATTTTGGTTTTCCCTTGTGTAGCGATCAAAGAAGGAGGAGGAATTCAATATCTGTCTGTTCATGTAGCTGCAAGGCATTGTGACTCCAAAGTACAATATTCAGAGTAATTTGTTTTCTGTTGTATACCTGTCAACTTTAGAGGCTGTGCTGCTTGTTGTTGTGTTCTTTTTTGTAGCCAGTAGGCAGCACAGCAAAATCACAATATTAATGAGAATATTTTCCATCACTGATCCAGGATATACCACTACAAGGTAAAATCATTCATACCCAATATTAGGCCGTGGTGCAAATGTAAAACATCCCCTCTGGAGTCTCAGGGGTTTTTGCATTTGAAAAACAGAGCCTCCAGGAACAGAGGTGCACCGTGCAGCGATTTTGGCATTGCGGCCACACCTGGAAAAGCTGTCCTGTGATGCCCTCCGACCCAAGAGAGACTTTTTGTACACATCCATTACAAGACAAGAAACTGTAACAACAGAGTTTCCTGAGGATCACGTGGTAAAAAAAAGACACCTTCAATTCATTGATTTATCATATTCATTAGGTTTTTGTTTCCATAGCTGTCAATTGTTTGTGCAGTCAGTCAAGTGGGATGAAGAAAAACAGTCTGAATGAAGTGGAAGAAACTATTTCAGCATATAATGTTGTTTTGTGTCATTGGTCCCTCTTCATCTCAAAGGGGCTTATCCTAAAATTAAAATAAATACGCTACTACTTGATATTGAGAAACCAAGATTATATCAAAACCTTTGTTAGGATAAAATATCTTCCAATTAAACATGAGGCGCATTTTAAAGGTGATTGCAAACAAAATAAGACAGACGTTGTTGGACATGAGTGGATGCAAAAGACATGAGTTTGCCTTGGGCAGCGCAAATTGAGGTACAGGCGCATCTGCATGAGTTGAAAATGTTTGAACTTGGGTGAAACATTTGCACATATCCCCAGGCTTTGTGACTACATTTCTTCAAGTGTGGGGACAGAAAGAAGGGGGGAGGGGCCAAGAAGAAAATGACAGAAAGAACTGAGCTGAACCTTCCACACACTCACAGGTACACTACGCTCAAACATAGTCAGAGCGTACATCCCGTAGATAGCCACAGCTAACATCTTTGCAGCACAGCTGTTAAGTGGCGTGAAAATTCAATTTCAGTCTGAGCAAACTTAAACCGCTTCCACTCCACCCCAATTTTTGGAGCAAAAACACCTAGCATGTTATCGCTGTTCTTCCGGAACCACGGTGACCACAGTATATGTAAAATAAGGTCTTGCCAGAAAGGGAACCTCTCAAAGTGTGTTTTGAAAGTGTCAGAAACACACGATCATGATACATGATACATGATACAGAAACAGGGCAGCAGGTAAAATTTGTTTATTTGTAAAATTTGTTTGTCTAAAATAAAAATGTTTTCAGTCTAAATAACTGCTTCTGGCTAACAGCGAAGGTATATATGAGGATGTAACAAGTGGAAACTACCACAGCTTGAGGCTAAAACCAGCGCAGAAGTACCAGCCACTAGACATTGGCTCTAAAAAATCCCTGGCTCTAATTGACTCCCATTCAAAAAGCATCAAATTCTCTCTAGAAATACCAAGTCAGTTTTTTTTCAGCAAGTCATTATGGTCTCGATTGCTAAACTCAGGCCCTCTAATAAGAGTGCTAGTGGTCATTTTGGAATAATTGCTGTTAATAAGATTCAAAGGCTTACAGTAGGCTTTGTTGCTGGGCCTGTGGGCGTTGATTGACAGCCGTGATTGACAGTTTGCCCCTTGCTGCTCTTCCCAGCTCCTGGACTTGCACTCCCACTCCTTCTTTGGAAGGTTCTGGCTCTAAATGGAAAAGATGGCGCTGACCATAAACTGCAACTATGGGCTCCAAAAAGGCTCCAATGCAACGGGTGACATCACACCTCCTTATGTCCAACTTTATATACAGTCAATGGGCGGTAAACAAAATAGAAGTGAATGCCTGCCTCAGATTTGAAGAAGATAGCACACGGTTTTGTGAAAAAACAGATTTCCAAAAGTACATTTGAAGGCTCCATATTTTTGCAACTACATACTTTTGCAATTGGCCCTTTTGAAAGGGACTAAATCTCAATAAGGCCAACAACCTCTACTATGGCGAACTACAACCTCTGCTATGCACATTTATCAAATGATATCTGATGAAATTTAATCTTGGGTGAGATTTGGATTCCAAAGCAAATGTTGGGGGTGTGTGTTGATAAATTAAAGTTTACGCCACCAGCCCCATAAAACCATCATAAAAATCACAATTACGCAGCGCACAATAAATGAAAGCTAATGGCACAGTTAACATCTCTCTCTCTCACACACACACACACATTCACACAAAAACACACTGCAGTGTTTTTAGGCACTATCCCTCAGGAGTAAATCAGTAATGATGAGAGACTTCACATGTGAGACAGAGCGTACTGTATGTGCTTATGGCTGCATATTTAAGTGTGTGTCCATTTGTCAAGGCATCAAATAGCCCACACACCTCCTGCCAAGAGTAAGGTCATGCACTGCTACACCATCAGTATATTACACTGAGCATTTCCACCTCTATCTGGCACTCATAAATGAAAACCTGGAGTCTCAAACCTGTAAACATAAGTTATGGCTTTCCTATGCCCCATTTATCCATTCACTCTCTTTTTTCCTCCTTATCTATCTATTTCTTCTTGCTTCCTTTTCTGCTCTTTTTATGGCTGCGTTCTCCTGGCTACATTGTGCCTGATGAGCAGTTTTCCTCCGTGGACAAATCATTTGTCTGACGCTACCTCTTCTGTGAAATTGTACTTGTCACATGCAGGCGTGAACTTGGACAAAATATGATTGCACATACACATTTTGGCATCAGAGGCTTGGCTGCAAAAAAAAAAAAAGAGAGAGAGAGAGAGAGAGAGTGAACTCCCCCTAGTCCCCTTGTTTCCCACTTTTCAATTCCTCATTTCCCAGCCTTCAGCAAAAGCAAGAGAACTTTTTTGTGAGATATTTGAAATCCATCCGCAGACACTGAAAAGTCTTTTACTTTTTAATCACACTCTTTCGAAGGACTTTAAATCATACTCTTCCTCCAGAGTACTGTATTGCACTGAGTGTGTGTGTGTGTGTGTGTGTGAGTGAGAGAGAGAGAGAGGGAGAGAGAGAGAGAGAGAGAGAGAGAGAGAGAGAGAGAGAAAGAGTGAGAGAGTGAGTGAGAGAGAGAGAGAGAGAGAGAGAGAGAGAGAGAGAGAGAGAGAGAGAGAGAGAGAGCAGTGAAATGAAGAGAAGTGTGACAGTGATGTGGGCAGTGAGTGAAAGCCAAGAGAATAAAAAGAGACCCCATCATTACACGCAGCCGTTCTGTCGTTCCATTAAAAAGAACAAAATGACCCTTATCACCCTGTCTTCCCTACAGAGACGTAATTGGGTTTTCAGGGGAAAATTTCTTAGGACCTAAATTGCATTTGTTCTGTCTCCTCCCAGTGCTGCCCTGCTCAGCCCACCCCTGCAGCGAATAGTCTGTGAGGGCTCCACAGGAAATAATAATTCCTGTTGTCACACACTAATGGTCATTGCTGCATAACTGCATCGCCGCATGGAGAATAATAACATTAATTCTGTGGCGATGGGTGTTGTCAACTTATATATGAGGCCAATTTCTCGGGATGTAAGTAGGATGAGGTTGTGAAATTATTAAGAAAGTACCAAATGACCTATCAGTTATTTGGATTGTCTTATTGCTTTTTGTCCTCCGGTAGTACTTGACACAAAGGTGTGGTTAACCCCTCCAATTATAATAATAGAAGGATTTATTCACACAACCGGGAAGGTAATTGTGAGCAGGGCTGGTGTGAACCTCTTGAGGGCCCGGGGGCAAAATTAGCAATGGGTTCCTTATGACAACCCTGGCTTTTGACATATATGGGGTGGGTGATATGGATAAAATCTTTTATTATGGAAAATGCAATCTTGTATTTTAATATCAGTGCATATCATGATAGTACATTTTTATGGGAATTCAACTGGGAAACCATCTTTATATAGAATAACCAAGTAGGAATACTTCAGTCTCATAATGCCATAAAACAAATCTGCTAATCGATTAGCTAATATAAGCAGATAATAAAGGGATAGCTACCTTGCAATAAAACTACTTTGAACTAACAACACAATAGATAATTTGTTGTTTTATCACGTAAAAATCTATTAAAAATACAGAACCTATGAACATAAAAATAATTAACTGATATAAGATGTCTCCTACTTCAATGAAAAGTCCAGTTCTCAGTGTCTGTGCATTGGAGGCTTCAACATTCCCCATCACACTTGTGTAAGTTGCGTACTGGACCACAATTGGCGCCAAACTAGTTGTGATGTCACAAATCATGCTCGTAGGCGGCCCCCTTAAAAATCAGATTTTCAGTGAGCACAGAGAAACTTTTCACTTTCAGCAGATGAATGTTAAAATAGCCTTTTAGTGTCAAACTCTGCGTTTACATCGATCTGCACAGTGAGGCTCAAACATCCAACTGCAGGAAGAAAAACTTATTTCTGAGTGGAGGAGGACTTTTAAGGTTTGTTTGACTTTAGGCAACAGAAATATTTGGTTGAGGGTAAGAAAAGATTGTGTCAATTTCAAGTGAAGTCGATTTTTATTTCTATAGCCCAATAATCACCAATCATAAATTTGCCCCAAGAAGCTTTACAACCTCTACAGCATACAACATTCTCTATCCTTAAGATCCTCAGTTTGAATAATAAAAAACCTCCTCCCCCCCCAAAAAAACCTTTAACTGTGAAAAACTGTGGTCATATTTAAATGAAACCAACATCAACTGTTAGTAGGAACAGGGATGTGAAGAGCAGTCAGATCATCCTCACTTCCTTCCTGACAGATCATCAACATCACAAAACAGTCACCTGACAGACAACAGTCAAAATTCACACAGCCACAAGAGGTCCTTATCAGGAAAGTAAACAGTTTTTCTGCGGTTTCATTTTTCTGTTGAGTACCATCTCATACCTTTGTGTGAAGGGTATATCAAAATCTCTGCTAGCAGGCAAATCTCCCTCATTTCACAACATACAGCATTTTTTTTTTATTTTGCTCAACCAGTTTATTAGCACAAATTACTCCAAACCAGTTCATGCACACAGAACCTCAGGGCTTCTGGGGGCCGTGGAAGTCTGGGGGCCTGGGATAGATGCCAGACTTGACTGTGAAGGAGCATAATGTTGGATTTACTGTAAGTCACTGCACACAGAAATCAACTCTATTCATTACTAATGAGGGTGTTTACACCAAGATAAAGATAAAATCTAATTAAAGCAAGTTGGTGAAGCAAGTTCACTTTGCTCCTCTCTGATTATAAGCCTCTCTCCTCTGGCCTCCAGTGTCATGACGGAGTCTAGATCACCACACCTGATGTTCACTCTCTTCCTCCTGGTTCTTTGGCTTTGATATGTAAAATCTGTCTCCCATCTGCCTGCGTGCCCGACCCACTAAACACCAGTTGCACAGCTTGCTCCTAATCTCCATCACACCGTGTCTGTTTTAAAAGCAGCCAAACACAGCAGCCCCCTCCTCACAAAAGAAGAATGCACACACTGTTTGAACATCTGCCTGTCTGTCATCCTGCCAACCCGCCTGTTAAAGGAGCCCAGACATTTGCAGAAATTTCACACCGGCAAGTTAATTAAATCACACCGGACTCTTCAAAGTGGGCACTGCAGCATCAGGACCACAGGTTCTCCGCTTGGTGTTTTGGTAAACATGAACAGTTTCAGCTGGATGTAACTGCAGGGACTATGTTGCTCTTCAAACAGCACAGCTGAAGGCCTCGGTGTGCTTCAGATGATGAGCTTGTCAGGTTGACGGAGAGTGTCTGAAATCTTTTGTGATGGTGAGATCGGAGAAGGCATTGCGCCATTGAGAAGAGGCTGTTTAAAAGTATACACCGTTGTATCCTTTTGTATATTTAATTGCATGAAGGATACGCAGACAAAACACAGTTCTTTAAGAGAGATCGCGGAGTCCTTGAGGTGTAGCCATGAAGAAGCAATAGCAGCAGGCTTTTCATCTCATCTTCAAGTATGGCCATTCAGAACATGGATGAACATTTTCACGTTTGGACAAGAGTGGATGACACATTCTCTGTTTGTTTGTTGTCTTCTCAGAGGGCGATAAGAGCCATCAGAAATGGGAGCTTACACTCAACACATCCTATTAACTGAACAACAAAATTGCCTGTCATGTATCACTATGGTCAAGTTTTAACACAGAAACTACTTTGTTAAGTGTAGAGAAAGTTGGTGCCCATGGTTAAAGCAACCAATGTCGATTAGTGGCAGGAAACGAAATGGTAAATGCATTTCCATCACACCTTCCTAGTCTTGCGACCGCTCAAAGCGATTTACACCCATTCACACACACACACATTGGATGGATGCAGAGGCTGCCATGCAAAGTGCCAACCTGCTCATCAGGAAGAGTCTCTAATCATTCACACACACACACACACACTCACACACCAATGGCACAGACTTCAGGAGCAATTCGGGGCTCAGTATCTTGCCCAAGAATACTTTGACACGCAGACAGGAAGAGCCGGGGATTTAACTGACGATCTTCCGATTAGTGGACGACCCGCTCTACCTCTGAGCTGCAGCCGCCCCAGAGCAGCAGTCACTGGTGTCAAAGTCACATATTTTATTGGTCCAACCATCCACCCCTGGTGATGATTTTCACGCTACCCCTATGCTCCTGTCAGATAACAGTCATAATTTGTACAGCCGCAAGACATCTTAGTCAGAAAAATGTACACGTAGGTAGTTTTAGGCATTTGACCAAACAACCAATGCAGTCATTTTTTCTGAGGGTAGTCTCCTCACAAGTAAATCAACTATAGACTCACAACTCATCTTTATTTACTTCAGACGTGACCCTGACTGTTAATAATCAGAGTTTTTTTTTTAAACATTAGTAAGGCACTGTGGACATCTTCACTGGAGGAATATCTATTCATTTTTACAACCCTCTGTGTGATGAACAGTCCGTCTGCCAGCCACAGATATGTTACACTGCATTGGATCAACACACAAAGCAATGTGTTTTGGACTCAGAGGGGCTTCCACAGGAGGCACATACACACTGTAGTGTTTGGGATTATTTTGAAAGCATTCTGAAAAACAAAACAGCATTAAGCTCCAAAATATAAAAAATGAAAGGTTCCAAATATATTTTGCTCCTGTAAAAAAACACAAAAAAACCCAACAACAAACACACACAGATGAGCTGATGCCAGTCGTGCTCTTGTTGTTATACCAGATGTTTTAGCTGCTCATGAAACAGACTTTCACCGTATGTTTGAATTTATTCATGCAAAGTTCTTCTTCCAGATGGTATTTTTCCTGAGTTGAGACATGAGCATATAAGCTTACATTTGTAGTCAAAATATGCAACCTTAATATATTTCATATGTTTATTGTGCTGACACTGACAATCCTGCTCTGTTTGTGAATTTGATCGTTGTTTCCTTTGACTGAACCTAACACAGCTGCTTCTGATCATAATTATACACACTAGAGGCTAAGCTAAATAAAAACATATTGTTTTTTAAGATTAAACTACTAAAATTATCGCTATATTTCAAAATAGAGTAGTATCCTTAAAATCATCATATAATTGTGATTTCACCTGCAGGATGACAGACTTGCTGCTTTCAGTATGGAAAGTCACATGAATATAAACATGTAACATATATATTGATACATTTTATAAAAGATCATCCTGGCTTAAAAATAATACAGTTACAATACAGAGTAGCTAAAACTTTAAAATATATATAGTCTCCAGGGAGTGTGGGGTGTTTAAGGATTAGTTAGGATATAATTTAATGACAGTGATGTGTCTAGAAATAGCCTGAATGCTCTTCAGTCTGAAGCTGGGGATTTAAGTCTTGAATCGACTTGGACTTGCACTTTGAGATTTAGGAACATCTCTGCAAAGCACTGGCTCCTTTTCAGACCTGCCTCATCATGACTCAGCCTTTAGTCCAGTGATCTGTAACAGCAACCTGCCAACCATTTAGACCACCGCCTCAGGGCTTTAAAACACAGACATGACACAGTGTCACAGACAGAACACGGAAGGGTGACAATTGACACAGAACAGCAGAAACAGTTTCCGTCTCTCCTTTTCGTTGTAATCTCTCCTCTCATAGACACGCTACAGCGCAGCATGTTTGACACTACTGACAAAATATGTCAGGAACATGTTGGTAAAACATGCCAGTCAGTTTGGTGACACTCGGCGTGATGTCAGATGTTCTTTAATCACCCTCCTTCTCATACCTTGTTACTTCCTGTCAACATCTGTGTCTTAGTAAACTAGAGAGAGATGACAAAGGGAACGCAGCACATCCCAATTTTGCATTGTTCTCTCTACATGTGCACCTTTTATATCTTCACCTCTTCACTCTGCTTTCATCTCAGCAGCATGTTTGACACAGGTTGGGGGAGGGAAATTCTCTGTAAGTGCAATACAGATCACCACAGGGGGATTTGCCCTCTTAGTTTTTCTTATTATTAGTTGCATTATGTATGAAACACGATTATATAAAATGAAACATTATAAAAAAAGAAAGGGCCTGATGGCAATTAGATTTGTTTTTCCCAACACTTTATGGGGATAATCACATATCACAGGCCAACCTTTCGTTATTTAATTTCACGAGATCTCCCCAAATATACAACAAAAATCTTTTTTTTTTCATTTTAGCATAAACCATTAACACACATTCTGTTTAATTCATGAGGTACATCACATTTAATTCAGAGAGGCACATCTCTGCATATTAACCACAGGGGATGACTCGTTTAAAAAAAATAAAAAAAGTGCCGCAAGACAAATGAGGTTTAAAGACAAAGATGCAACGGTTCACTTTGACATTCATGGTTTATTGTCTCTGAGTTGAACGAGAAAAGAAACGCTGTCAAAATCTGGTTAGTGGACAAAAAGTATCGTGATTAAATCCCCTTGCTGCCCAAAGCAAAACAAGCAGAAAAAGAGAGAAAGGGTAAGAGTGAATGCCAAGTCACTTTAATCTTTCTAGAGCTATTTCTCTCCCTGTTGGTTCAGAAGGAAGGAAGCGAAACTTAAAATCAAGTTGATGGGTTTGACCTCGCTCAGCCCAGAAATGTAGTCTCCTGATTATTTTTTTGTGTTTTACACCGAGGGGAAAACATTTTGTGTCCAACAGACAGACAAATGGCTCTCCATTCATTTTTCTCAACCAGGCACGGTTTACCAGTGAGGACACAAACACACACTCACATTCACACACACACACACACACACACACACATACCAGTCCTGACATATAATGAACCCTGAAAGAATAGGTATTCACACACTCTGCAATAAAAGCCACAAAGTGAAACAAATTCTTTTTTTTTTTTACTTTCTGTTTCACAAAGCAGTTGATTACAGATAATATCCACAGAAAAGAGAGGTGTAATGGCTTCTTATCAGACTGAAGCAGAACATTGAGCAACAGCGTGTGCTGAGAAGCTGATTTTACTGTTCTCTTGCTCACAAGTTAATTGACTGTTCTCAAAGTTACGGAAGCAGCACAGAAAGTGACACAAAATATGGTGAGAGCATCTTTCTAGAGGCTCTGTTGTAGCTTTGTAATGGCTCGTGTGAGGATACTATATTAACCTGATATGCACGTTCTTCTAAAACCCCTCTTAAGACATGCTTTTACACACTTTCTTCTGCCTTTGAGTGCAAGACAATTCTGTTCATTAATAAGTGAAAATTGAATCGGTGATGAATTACAGTTTGCTCTGATCTTGCTTTTCGGTTCGCTGATTTATGCTCATCTGTGTTTTCTCTCTAATTGTTTTGAGGGATAGAAAATTAATTCTCGTCACATTCGTTCAGCGATGAAGACAGTTGTGCTTTATTATAATGCTCATAAAACCATTTAGTGACCGCTTTCATCGTGTGAATGGGAACATTGTGGAGAAAGTGACTCCCATCAGGATTAACAAGCCTCTCTGTAGGAAGCTTGAGAGCAGTCAGAATGGATTTACGTATATTAGTGTTAATCATCGCCTCTGATGAGTTGACAGACCCTAATTCATAATAAGTGATTAATAATGAATGAATATGACTGCTGTCATCTTACATTTGCAGAGGTTAATTTTTGGTGGCGCATTTCGCTAGCCGTCGCCTTAAAGACGGTCCAGTGAAAGGCTGAGCTGAAATAGAGATGAAGTTTGACATATTGGACATATTAAACTGAAGTTTCTTTTCAGTTCTCCAGGAGCAGAAGCTTTGGCTCCAAAATGGCCAAATAATAATAATGAAGTGAATCTCTAAAAATGCTTTAAACCTGCATTAACTGTTCTTTTTTTGCCATTTGGGGGCAGCCAAAACAAGTTCTGAACACACCATCAACATATCATCACCTTTTCACTTAATATGTTGAACTTGTTAGCAAGCAGTCGCTCATTTACACATCCAGCAACCTTATTATTCATTTGGAGTCATTTCTGTCCATCTGATGAATTTAAGTCCAATATTCTCTCCCTTTTAGCTCTGTTTTTGCTCTCTACCAACTCCTGTGGGAAATATCTGGCTCTTTAGCTGCTAAATGTTCCACTATGTTCACCAGCTTGTCTACAGCTAATTGTGTCTGTTAGCCGCTGAGCAAGTAGTGTACAGGTATTGCATATTTTAATTTAATAACTGAACACACTACTCATTATTTTTAAAAGGCTATACTTCATAGTGAAAAAGACCACAGGGAATAATCACTGATTTCCGCAGCTCCCTATAGCTCTATCTAATGTTTTAGTGTCTTTTAACTTTGGTCCACACCTCAACTGTTTCGGGTTCACTCTCCCAACTCTCATCATCGTTTCCAGCTGCAACAGCAAGCAACTGTTGTCAACGAAAAAGTTTACTGCCCTTCAAGATAATGACTGTGCAGACAACCACAGTCATGCAATCTTGCCGTGACTTGGCTGAGAGACAGGGTGTTGGACCTGGACCAGTATAGCTTGTTGACTTTCACGGCTTTAGTGACGTACTTTATGTGACAGGAGGGAAGGAGATATCAGTGAATGACTTCACTATTTCTCCTTACAGCATCAACAACATTAATCATCTTTTGCTTTACTGTGTTTATGGCTGTGTGTGTAACACAAGGCAGAAGTTGTCAAACGAGGTGAGAAAAGTCAAAATAATTCCAAGACACTGATGTTTTTGCTGAGATGTTGTGAGACATCCCAGATGCTACTTTGGTTTTCTTCTACTATGACACAGAGACTAAAAAGCAACTGTGTCCAACACTCATTTTCTATCTTCAGTACTCACATCTGTTGGGTCAGGCCATTTAGTCTGATACTGATTATATATTAGAACATATACAGTCAATTTTGATGGTATCCTGCACATCACATCCATACATCTAACATTTAAGGTTAAGAGTAACTTTACGAAAATAACACAATAATAAAACTGTTTTAGAACCACAAAAAGCCATAGTACCTCATCTGATGAAAACAGATATACTCTTAGAACACCTTCACTTTTTCCTAAACACCTCCGCTGGGGTTTTGCAGGTGCACACAGGAGGAAACTCTGAGCTGATTGGAGAGAACAATTCTGGGGGTGTACGGGTCTTAACGTTAAGCAGGAAACGATGCATTCTCTATTCTATCTCACGGAGCCACCACTGTGAATATCTAAGACTCATTAGTGCATAAAGTGCCTCTTTCAATTTCTTCTGCACTGATAGATGTGTGTCTAAAGGGAGGAAAATGTGCATCAGTCCAATTTGTTTCCATCAGGTAGGTTTGTAGCATCAGAACAAGGGCATCTTAATCACATCTATTTAGCAAAGTGAGACTCAAACTTTGTCTCAGATAACGAGCTCTGCCTCCGTTTGTGCTGCTTTACTCACTGTACAAGCCAGAGCCTGATTAAAGTAAACAAACAATTTATTGCTTATTTTCGGGGAATGTAATTTGGCAGAATCCATCCTTTGGGAGCAGAAGCCAAATGCAGCGTTTGAGTCGCTGACAAGGCGTCTCGCTGCAAACCAGAGTCAGGTTCCAAATGATACTGATGGGTCTGTGTGGAGAGAGACAAAACCACAGGTCTCCTGCTTTTAGCCCTGTCAAACACAGTAAGTACACTGTGTGCAGACACCTTCCCCTGGCGGTAACTGTATCAGCCATCATTTATTTATCACTTCAAAAGTGGAAGCTCCTTGGAAACCACAGTATAAAGACCAATTAATGGAATAAACTGTCAGTGTTATAGTTTTGGTCATCAAGATATTGCTTATAGTGGGTTGTTATGTAGAACTAAGTGTCATGCACCCTTTTATTCACTGAAAAACAGAAGGATGCACAATGCTGAGTAAATGGCAAATAATTAATCGTGTGTCTTACTTGGAACACAGTTCAGTGCATGTGCTAACTCTCCAGGTCATGCAACATTCATGGGCCAAGCATTCATTAAAGTTTGACAGATACAAATGAGGATGTCTGAGGCATTGAGGCACCTCTCACAATTTGGACCATGTTAAGAGATTAGCAATGAGGAGGAAGAAACCCAAAGTATAGACATGAATTTGTGGCAGTGGGCGGTGGAGCAGTGAGAGAAATAAAAGCTGCTTTTTATTAAAAGTTGCACCACGCTGCTTATTATCCTACCTCACATACACACAGTATATTTGTTATAGCTATAGCTTTTTTTTTCTGAACAGTTTTTTTTTGGTTCCACGGATAGATAATGTCCCTTTTCCTTTAAAGTAATGATGTGTCGCCTTTTACAAAATGGTTTTGACATTGTAATTTTCCTTTGTGGTTTGATGTTTTTGATATCTTTTTATAGTTTAAAAGCAGACAGGACAAGAAGTGCAAAATAGACACTGTTGGAAGCCACGATACACATTTTACTGTTCACATGGAACAATTTGTCTTGGACTCTATTTTGCAGCTACTTAGAAAACAATTACAACACTTATTGTACCAGATGTATCCAATGAGATGACAACAACAGAAGTGAGGCTCACTCACCTCGAATCACCCCCATATGGGAGGCAATGAGAGGCCTTTGGCAGTGGAGAAAGTCAGTGACGTCGGGGATGTTGTCACAAACTGAGACCAAATTACACACCCTTAGCAGTAGTCTCACAGCTACAGGTGTGCTAAGTGCTGGCCAACCTGCAGCTTTTATGACATCAAAGGTTTGGGCCCAAAGTCTATGATCACATTTTGTTTGATGTTATTTTGTGCCCAATGACAGTGCAGGAGGATTGGTCCTGCCCTTTGAGGTGTAAAGAAACTGAACATATGACATCTTAGGACAGGTATCTGAGTTTGGTATCAAAGTTAGTTATGAAAGTTTAATGGAATTACATTTACTTGGACAATTAACAGAAACCTGAGGAAATTGTGGCTGGTAAGCTAATGTTTCCAACTTGACTGTCGTTTCCCATTTTGCCTGAGTTAGCTAACTATGTACAGTAGGACATGTAAAGGACAAGTGTGAATACTGACATCTCACAGACAATGACACAATAATTTATGTATAGTGAGATATGGGAATGAAGGGATGATGCAAATGCCACAGACGGCTGCTAGATGCTCCAACTGACTCCAATTCAAAAAGTGTCAATTGATCTCTAGAAATACTAAATCAATCATGTTTTCAACAAGTCGTTATGGTTTCATTTGCTAAATTCAAGTACTCTTTTAAGTGTGCTGGTGGTCATCATGGAAATTATTGCTCTGTTAATAAGATTTGAAGACTTATAGTAGCTTTGATGTCTGCTGTGTGGGCGTTGATTGACAACTGTGATCGACAGTTCACTCATCTGCTGCTCTCTCCATCTCTGACACTTGCATTACAGCGGACTAGTGCCACAATATTTTGGAAAATTTAATGTTGCTTGATTGATGATACCTGCTCAGTTAGATTAGCTAAAGTAGCTACAATCTTAGGTAGCAAGGTATGTTTCCAGAGCATGAAAGGTCTAGGCTCCAAACAGAAAAGATGGCGCCGACCATGAGCTGCAACTCTGGGCTTCAAACTGGCTTCAATGCGAACTAATGGGTGAATATAAATATCAAGCAGAAAAAAAGAAGCAGAAAACACCAAGCAGAACCCCTACAAATGAGCAGTCATTACACTATGATTTATATCATGTGACAAAACACAAATATTTTCATGTGCATAGTTTGTTTATGTAAAAGGTAAGACAAGCAAAGGAGCTTTGGTTCAGATTAAAGCCTTTAGGCAGGACCAGTAGGTTCCTACTACATACAGTACAGCATCTGAAGCTCCCAGAAAGACAAAATAAGCCCTTATTATATCTAAAGAAATATGACAAGATATCCAGAAAAGGGTTTGCTGAGCAACGTTAAAAAAGAAGACAAGTGGAAGTCTAACTATGAATTCAGGCTGATACATCATCTTTGTGATTATTTTCAACATATAGTATATCCCCTCTGGCTATTCATACCAAGTCTGAGCACAAAACTAAACAAGCAGTTGTCAGAATATCACATCTCACTTGTCAGTACAGGCTTCAGAAAGAGACTAAAAAGAAAGAGAGTGAAACAGAGCACCTCAAGCAGAGGGGGAAATAACTGTAATATCATCAAAAGCTTGTTGTATTTGCACATGTTCTTTCTCTTGGTATGAAGTTTTCATTGAGTCATGATGGCTGCCAATACAGAGAGCCAGAGGTGGCAGAGAGGAAACTGATCTGTGAACCATGTTTTTTTTTTATCATACACATTGTTTGCAATATCTCTGGGAATTCATACCAGGTCAGAAAACAAAACTGATCGCAATATGCTTGTCAACAGGATGATATCTACTGGTGACAGATGTATCAACAAATTAAATATTTATAAGCCTACACGATGTGTTATCCATCCACCCTTGTATAAATTTACCGGAGTGTTTGCAGTGGAAGTGTTTCAATCTCTGTGGGATTGAGGGTCAACTCTCAGAAAGTTTGGAAAAAGTTCAAGCTTCACTCATGTAAGTAAGTCACTACATTTAAAGGCAAAAACACACATAAAACATAATACTGTATCTGTGTCAAATTACAAGCTCATACGCTTTGCTTCCTTGGTTTCGCTCACTTTTGTGCGGACATGGAACATCTTTTGCATTTTGAGACACCGTACATAAAACTTGAGTCCAGTCAGGGGTGACTGATGTAAGCCTGTATTTGGGTCAGTGGGAGGCAGTGCTGGGTCTCTCCTGATCCATTTATTAGCTCTACTGTGTTGTGTGCACCCAGGAGAAGCTCCAACCCTTTCACATCTCCAGTTCCTGAACTGGAGCAGAGCAACTGGGAAGCATTACCCTCACACACACACACACACACAGTCAGCCAGGGTCTTGTGGGCCACCCATCACTCAGAGAAACTCCAGGGCTCTGTCCCAAATACTGAAAAGACATTTCACCTTAAAATGGACAGTTGGGATCAGGTGGAAATCCCTTATAATTATGTATTTTTAGTTTAACTGCCATCTATTTTTGTTTGTAGGTTATGTATTTATCTCCTACATTTTGTGTCCAGTTTAATTAATTAATGCATTCGCTCCGTTTGTCCTTTGAATGTTTTCCCTGAGGTCAGCTGACTGGCTGACGATGGTGTTTTCTCAGGTATGAGCGCAAATGAAAGTCACCAAGCTCCGTCAGTAGAGGTGTTCGGTACATGAATGAACAAATCTAAACTTTAAACTGAACTGAGTTCATTGAAACACCATCGTCATTCACCAAGACAAGTTGCTTTTCTCACTGGAGTGTCCGTCACTCACACAAAATTGTCAGTTTGGCAGTGACATACAGTATATTACTTCATGGTTAAAAGTTTACTGAAAGACTGAACACCAAAGAAACATGATGCAACTCTGAGCTATTGAACTTACAAACTCTTCATATAAACCTTGTTTTAAACTGAACTGAACCAACTTTTTTAGAATCCAAGTTTTAAGCAGCACCTCATGCATTATGGACAGTGAAATGCATTTGAATGGCAATGTAATTGCTTAGCATGAAAACCATAACGTGACTGTGAATCCATGTACTGAACTGAAGCAAAGTGATTGGTCAATTCCATTTCTATCCATCAGGTATTACAAATCTGTTCTGTGAGTGATGGAGGATAGATTAAGTCTATAGATAGATGGAGTCTTTCCAGCCCTATAAGACTACTATAACTCTGGCTTTAATTTGATGTCACATCGTTAGTGTAAAGATAAAGCCTAAACAAAGAACTCATCTAATTAACTGGCCTGGCAGCTTTTTGTTTGTTTTCTCACAACCCTTCTAACTGCAAAGTGGTTTTAGAAGCTGTCTTTTTATTGTTCCTTTTTCAGCTGATCTGTGAAAACCTCTATTATTTGTCTCTTTGTATATATGTTCTCTTCTGTTAATGCACTCATGGCTTTGCACTTTGTGGATGAGTTATGCTGTAAAACAGCAAAAACTGAGCTCTGAACCACTGAGTTTCTCAGCCGTCGCTCCTTTCCGGTGCTCTTAACGTCCCCTGGCTCACAAACGATCACATTGCTCAAACACACATTTGCATGTGAATCACATGCATACACAACACACAAACACACACACTCCCTGTCTGTCACAGATCCCCTGGACATTATTTCAAATGATGCCTGACAAGCAACCAGCAACCAAAGCAGCTAAATAAGCTGGGATATAAATAAATCCCACACATCTGCCTCAATCAGTCACTTCCTGTCTGCGAGAGACAGGCACTAATGGACAGAGTTAATGTAGCCAGTTATCCTTGATGTGTCTGTGTAGGAGTCAGTGATGCCCCGCCCTCTGCTTACTGTCTGCTTGGCTCTTCCTGTCAGACTCTCAAGCCTCCAGACAATCTGGAACACACTGTCCTAGCCTGCCTTTGGCTGCCACAAACTGACACAGTCTGACCTTTGCGCTAATAATAACAGTCCCCCCTTCTAAACACCACTGACTGTTAGTGAAGGAGGAATGATGCTGGGTGATATGATGGTGAGACAACAGGACGAGAAAAACGCAGACTACAAGAAAAGTTACTTTCAAGTTGATTGACACATATTTTGTTAGGCGTGTGTGTGCGTCTACTAAGTTCCGCTGATCATAAAAATGAATAGTTGTGCTTTTCTTTTCAGACTTCTCAAAAATGCGACTCTCCGCAAGAATGCCAAGTAGATGTAACAATAAAGCTAAAAAAAGAAGAAGAAGATGAGTGAGCTGATCCAAAAAAATTCAGGATATACCAAAACAATAACCATCCTTCATGCAGGCAATAATATTATGGTAATGTGTTGGTCTCGATTCAAGGGTGGTTCAACATTGAGGTCAACCTACCCAAGAATACGGCATTAGTGATTTTGTTAAGTGATCAATAAATGTTCGCTGCCAGTGAATAAAGAAGTGTTGTGAAAGTGGAATAAACAGTTACTGAAGTGTCTTCATCACTTTATATTCCTCTCATTTAACCACAATCCCGATCTTTCCCTAAACTTACCCAAGTGGTTTTAGTTCATTAACCTTACTACTTACCACATGCTGATTTTATAGTAATAGCAAACTGAAAATCACTGGTGGTGAATGTGCAAGATAAAAATTCTGTCTGATATGTTAAAACATATTTTGGTGATTGGAGTAGTTGCATATGAACACGGGGGTGTGAACTCTAAGAGAAAAAAGTAAAAACTGGAAAGGAACAACCTCTTTTGCACGCAGGATCAAGGTTAGCCTTCATTTTTAGAACTAAAAAGAGTGAAGAGAGAGTACAAACAAAAAAAGGTTCAGAGGTACTGAATCAGAAACATCAAACTGAAAGCAGAAGTCTGACAAAATAATCCACAAACTACTCAAAACTCAAAATAAATTTAATCTAATAGAGCCGCATTTCCATTTCAAAGAGATCTCTGTCTTTACAGTGCCTGATTATACAACACCAGACTGTATATAATATAATACCAGTCAAAATAATACCAAATAATAACAAAACAAACAGGCACTTGTGGACATCTGGACTGCTGAAACTCCCCTCCAGTGTGACATAAGGGCAAAAATATACATGGAAATGTCCCATCATCATCAGGTTTCTTTAAAAAGGACTGTATGAACATCATTTGTGGAAATTAAAGTTGCTGCATTCAGCAGTATTATTTCTGGTTTTTATGGTGATCTCAAGCAGACTAATCCTTGAGATTTGGAGTGGACCTACAATATATTTATACTGTCACTTGGATTTATTATTTTTTTCTCACTGTTGACTCAAGATGGAAACTTCTCAAATACACCTGTACAAGTTTTAGCCAACCTTAACAACAAAAGCTACAAAACAGACAACCATTTGTGGGCATGTGCAAGCTGCGTCAGTTCGATGGGGAAGTAGAGGTAACTTTGGATATGGAGCGCTCATAACAAGCTAACACCTTCTGACTTTCATGTAGCATTTTTATGTACCTTCACCTCATTTTTTAAAAACTTTGACCATGTTTTACATAGACATCCAACATTGTAACAGTATATAAATGAGAGGAAATCACCAAAAGCATGTGTGCACCCTTTTAAAGTCCATATTGTGGTAGTAGAGCTGAACTAGTTTTAGGATTTGATTCAGGTTTGTTGCCTGGTATCAAACATCAAATGTGCACAACACTGGGAATTTACACACATGAACTTGTGATTGTAAAGATGAAAACACTCGAGTACGTGTGTAACCATGTGACTGGGAGACACGTGTGTGTTAAATTAGCCACAGCTGTCTTTGACCATCCCGGGACATGAAAAATAATCGAATCTTCTTCTGTTTCTTGGTTATTTTATGCCTGAACTTTAGATGTTGTACGGGATTTGTACGATTACGATCCAATCACATTAACACCAGGAGAAGTCACGGCACATTTTCCATCTCACACGAAGCAGAAGATGCAGCAAGAATGAGTATGATCACATGGTGGGAAAGTCGGTCCACCCTTAACCTCTCAGACAACTGCTATCTTAGCACACTCTGCTTCTCTGAGCGTCACACTCCCACAGAGCGATCAGCTGTCAACACTCCTGCCAGTGACAGCTTTGTAATATGTGTGAGGACTCTTAAAAGCAATCTCTTCCCCCCGACGCCTTCAAGAGTCAACAAATAGCACGGCCACCATCAGAAGCACGAGATAGTTTCCCTATCAGACAGCGTTGACCAGAGCCCTTCTGCTCTCTCCTGCAGCCGCGACGATAAGCTGTTCTACTAATCACACACACACAGCTGCAAGGAGAAATCATTTCACCACACACCAAGTCATTTCAACACTGTGTTTGCAAAGACGGGATGGTTTGTTTACAGTCTGGCTCGAATTATTTTGATTTTTTTTTATATGTCCAATAGCAATTTTGTCTCAAAAGCCCATTCCTGTCATCTCAGGCTACTGTTAAGTGTTATTTTGTGTCATTTTTGACATATGTAGAGGTTTTTTTTTAACACAAGTAGCAGTTTTCTCATTAAAAAATGCAAATGCAGTTTTTAATCTTCACAGCACAAAGTGTTCTATATGTTAACAGGGGTAACAACACTTTGTGTGCCACAAAAAGCATTTGGTTGTACAAGTCAAAGGAGAGGACATGCGAAATGAACTCATTTTTACTCAGACATTTTAAACTCTTTGCACATGTCAAGTTCAGCAAATAAATTAAATTCCTAGTGAAACTTTTTCTGTGTCATTTCCCACATTAACAAATGCCAACTCAATCTTGACATTCTACAACCATTAATAGAAAATGGCAGTTCGCATTATCTCTCGTGGACCTTGCAGGTGTTTCTTCATTATAAGAAAATAATGAAGAGGCCATTCTTGATCTATCTGATTTGAATCAAATCCTATTTAGTGCTTTACTGGTTCTTTGCTTTGTTTAATGCTTCCACCTATTCCTGAATGAGAATTGGTTCTTTTCTCTTGAAATTTCTTTTTCTCTGTCCGTCTTTCTCCCCTTTTTTGTGTGAAACTCACAGATCATTCCCAGAAAGAAAAAAAAAACTGTTTTGAAGGATGA
Source organism: Euthynnus affinis (assembly GCA_029490765.1). NCBI lineage: Eukaryota > Metazoa > Chordata > Actinopteri > Scombriformes > Scombridae > Euthynnus > Euthynnus affinis. The sequence continues at coordinate 3,558,742 of CM055856.1, forward strand.
TAGGGGCTCAAGTGAGAAATGGTCCATCTTTCCAATTCACAGCTCCCAGTGACGTGAGAAAAATAAACGGAAAGACAAGCAGAGTATCTCCACAGTGACCCTAGAGTGCTGACATGTGTGTATAAATGTGACTGTGCGACTGTGTGCGTTTGTGTTGTGTGTTTGTACACGTTGTCCTGCGTGTAGTTTTCCACTCATCTCCTCGTACAAGGATTGGTGTTATTGGTGTGCACTTAACGTTCCTCCAGGACAGCTGCCCATGCGGCACTCACCGGGATGTCAGGACTTCACACGTTTGTGGAGTAGCAAACATGGTGTGAATGAGGTGGGAGGGAGGCAGATGAGCCGATGTGATGTGCTGCTACAGGAATAAGAACTTGAGGACATCCGCCTCTCTCCACAGAATATGGGCTGCTTCGCCACATCTGGCCACACGAAACTTTAATTAGACGCGAAAGGTCAGCTTAGCACATTTTAGTCTGTCGGCACCGCCTGAGGTGACCGCCGGTCATGATATTACAAGCATGCCAAGTTGCCCAGAGGTGTCCTCTCAGTCCAATGTTCCCTCAGGCTTAGTGAGTCTAAAAGGGTTTCCTCAGAGGTATAGCATAGTTGAAATTCAAAGCAAATCCTCTGGCCATCTGAACATGGCAAAATTAGATCCAGAGCATCTGGGGTGATGATGGTGCTTATTAGTAAAGCATATTAAGTGTGACAGAGATCTTTAAATGCCACACTCTGCATTTTAATATCCATATACCAAGCATTGACCTCTGGCAGACACTGGATTAGCCTACATACTGTATCTACACTCAGGAAATCCAATAAAACTTAAGATGTCTTTTTCTACCCACGATTCTCATTCGCTCTACCTCCCACGTTTCACGCCCTCCAAAAAGCGAGACTGTCAAGCCACGTTCCACATTCAAAAGATAGAGAAACGCAGAAAACTATATTGCTTCCTTGCCTGACCTAACATGGCTCTGTGCCGTGCCATCCGAACGTAAGCCAAGAGCTGCAGGAAAGGATGTGGGGCACAAAATCAATTTCCTTTGTTGCCTCACCAGGACCGGCTGCTCCCCTGGACCAAATAGAATTTAATCCTGCCATGACTCCTCAATTAAAGAAAACCAAAAAAAAAAGAAAAAAAGAAGAAGAAAAAAAATTTAAAGTATATTTCTCTGTGTGACTTCTCTCTATCTTTATCAAAAAAAGAGATTAGCCACGGAAATGACTTCTGGGCAATAATAGAAATGGCAATAAAAAACAGAAAGAAAGAAGATTCAGGACATTTTGGTCTTTTTTTTTTTTATGCCTGTGGGGGAGCTTCTTGTCAGCAGTAGGCAGACTGCACTGAGCTGTGGAGGTTGAAAAGATGTTTCAAATTAATTAAGTATGTGGTTTCAGACTTCATCTCATTAAAAAAAAAATAAAAGTGAGTTGACAATTGCCAAGACGCAGGTATTTTAAAATCCATGCCTGCAACAAAACAACCACTGTAAACAATTTAATAAAATAGCCTGAGGCGAAGTATATGTAATTTAACAGTTTGGCGCTTTAATAAACAAAATGTATGACAGAAAATGAGACCAATTTATTCTTTGTAAACCGTCTCCTGAGATGGAAAGCACACATTTTCAAGGGGAAGCGAGCACGTGCTGTTCCCCTTGGGGATGACAGGAGAGATGAAAAATGAAGTTGAGTGAGGAGAGTGGAGAAGGCGTAAATGAAAACTTGTTAGTCGCATATAAGCCCCCTCTGGTTTCTCCTGAAGCCATAGATGACTTCGCTTGACCCTTGACCCTTCTTCAGAGACTCAAACATGTTGCTGAGCTTCCCGGCATGATAAGAGGGAGGAAGATGACAGCTCTCAGATACGTTTTGCTGTCACACAACTCCTTGACTTACTGAGATTGCGGGGAAAAAAGTGGACGGAAATGAGAGGGGACAGGAGAGGTTGATGACCTGTAAAGTATAAACAGAAGAAAACCAAGAAAGTGAGAGGAATATATTTCAAGAGGTAGATGACGGGAAGTGAAGGCAATCAAGAAAATGGCCATTATGTGATAGGAAGGTTATCCTGGTTTCTTATTCATAAATTCATCACACTGCCTCGTATGAGATGATAAAGATCACCAATCCAATAATGGAGGGCAAGGTGTGCAGCACAATTTAAAGTAAATATACTCTATATAAGAACATGTATTTGTTTATAGTATAAAACATTACTCTGGACACAGAAGAGAAGTGAAGCCAAGCTTTGGCATTTTGACTGCATTAAATTCTCTCACTTTGTTTTCATCTGATAGCTCCCTTTCTTTTTTCACTGAATCTCTTTTTCACCTGGTTTCTCTGGGATTTGTGCCTGTAAACATAATATTATGGTTTCAGAAACCTGAATAAGCCTTTATTGCAGTTTTGAAACTCAGAAAAACTAGCTTGCCTGATGCACACGTCCACAAAATGCATTGTTGAGACTTGGGAGACTTAGTTTAGTTTAGTTTAGTTTAGTTTCTTAGGGTCCCCATTAGCCATTTAACTAGCCAACAGCTACTTTATCTGGGGTCTACATTGAACACAAAATATGTACAATACAAATCAAGATAAAATGAAAAGAAAATCACAATGGACAATTTTTAAAATCCATAAAGGAAAACAAAACAAAACATAAGTAAAACGATGAAGAAAAGAAAAAGAAGTGTCGTCTCTGATCAGATAATAGAGAGGCTAGCTGGTGGATGACACCACAGTTGTGAGCCAGGATAGTTTCTAAACACGTTATATATAATCTTATAATCATATGATGATACATAGCACAATAATAATCAATATAATATAGTTTATCCACACTGACCTGTATTAAAAAAAATCAGTATAATTTATTGAAAATTATTAAGATGGAATTTCAGGCTATTTTAAAAAAAGCATTCTGCTCTTAATTTCTATGATTGTGGGATAATAAGGAGTTCCATATTGACATAGCTCTGTACACACATGTACACACATACTGAGCACATGTCTGCTCCTCTCTGACTGAGCCCCCTGTGACAATACTAATACCCACAATACCCATCTCTGTGTAGGTTTGCAGAAATGTTTACTTGTATCTTCAGAGAAGCTTCCAGCTTTAATGACCAACACACTGAAATGACAGTGAAGGTCTGACACTGGTAATGAGGGATGTTAATTGTACTGTTGCTCTTGTTTTCCATTGCTGGTGGTCAGACAGAGAAGCCGAATCCAGCAGAGCTCAAGCATCCAGAACCCAAACTGAGTCCTTTATACTGAACCAAACATTAATGGCTGAAATGCTGAGGGGTCAAAAACACACCTGTACAAAAGCATTCAGAGAGCTGGATACAGTTTTTCTATGCATGTAAACATCACATACCAAATATGGTCAGACTAGGATAGGGCTCGAAATCAAGATAATAACTAAACATAAACAAACAGAACCCATTTTTCCACATAACTGTGTATTTGCACTGTGTATTCTCTAAACAATGACCAGTCTGAGTGGAAATCCACAGTGTCCTTGTGCTTTATAATTGGTATGTTGATTCATTTATAGCCTTGATATTGTAAATGTTTCCTTGTTAGAAGATGCAGCATTACAGGCTCTTCATGCTGTTGTCGGGTATGTTATTGTGTATTTTTTGCTGTTTTACAGATGTGTGGACCTCTGAGGCACACTGAGAATGAGTAATCTCCTTCTTGACCTTACACACCTCCCACTGTTTGAACAGCCCCACCTCTCAGCCCCTGGTAAATGTTGGCATTAGCATTTTGGCATTTCCACTGTTTGTGCTTTTTGCATGTGTGATTCATGTTGTGCTTCGGCTCGAGTGTGCAGCCAGGCTCTGCTTTTCTGTAGCACTATGAGGTATTTTCACAGTTTTATTCCAAAAAAGAAAAAAAAAAAACTCTTACTGTCATAAAATTCAGAAGGACCTTGTCCAGAACAGGAAAAGGAGAGCAAGAGGGCAGAATCTTAAGACGTCAGAAACATCCTCAGTATATATTCTCAACATGCTGCCTGCCCTTTTCAGCGGGTCAAAAGCTCACTTTTCACTGATCTCATTACAGACAGTGGCATTTCATTAGCCAGGATCTATCATAAAGCACCATTATCTCTCCATCTGATGGAGTCTGCTCTTCACAGCCTCCCAGGCTTGCTATAAATGATAGCTAATCTAATCCTGGAGCTCTGTGAGTCCCAAGAGAGGAGAGGAGAGAAAAAAGAGGGGATAGAGTTAGAGAGAAGGCAAAAAAAGAGAACTTTAATGGCTTAAAAATTACAAAGCATGAGAAAGGAAAGTAGGGTTTGACTTCTTTCTTATCGTGCTGCTTGGCTATTGTTTGTCTTAATTGCTGAATCATGGGAGCCTGCAGCAATCAAACTGTTGATAAATCTGCAAGCTTCAAATATTCAATATTTCTCAGCTATAGTTTTAATGTGGCTTCACAGGTCAATTCTACATCCGATATTTGCCTTAATTATGTTGCACTGAAGCTTGAATGATAAATGTGAGGCTGGCTGGTGAGACACTTTCATCCTAAACTAAAAAGGTATTCAATACATTCAGCCGAAGTGACATCCTCTGCTCTCTAAGCAGCACTCTCCAGGGAGCGCTGCATGACGGCAGTGTAGGTGTGTTTGACCTCCGCACCCTTCTGTGTGTGTGTGTGGGAGGCATGTGAACAGTCAAGCCAGTGGTAATCAACTCAATTACATTGAACTGTGCCATAGCATTATGTTATAGGCTTTAATTAACAGCGGAAAAGTAACCCAGTCCTCCTAATTTATGGGTCCTTGAAATAATAGAGGCTTGATGTATTGATATCGCAGCTGTATGTTTTCAGCACGCTGGCGTCACTGCATGTAATTCACAGTTCTCAGAAATGAAGAAGAAGAAAAAAAAAAAAAAAGACATGCAAGGATTTATCTGCTTTTCAGCAAAGACTTATTTTTGGGCGATTTGTGTGAAATCCTGCCAAAGACGGCGTCGCTCGGTTGCTGTATACGCTGTCACAGACGGGTTGAAGCGGCTTTCAGCTGCTGGCTGTCAGAAGAGTGACAGCCAATCTATGAAAGCCTTTGAAGTGTAAAGCACCAGAGCTGTGTTATGTTCAACTACGTTTAAATGTTTCTGTTGATATGGACACTGCCTTCTGTTACCCATTCAATATTGACTAAAGTGGAGAAGAAGAAAAAGCCTTAAGGACTCTACAACCGACGACTGATCAATCAGGACGTCCTCATCGAAAAAGCGGTAGAGAATGATGAACCCTCACAGCACAAAAACCAGGGTTAGACCAGCCAGTTTGCCAACACTGTTATTGATCTATTCACCTTATCCATTTTGAACAACAAGAAAGTGCTACAACTCTGTAATTTTGTCTCTTAACTTCCTGTCTACACTCCAAGTGCTTGCAGCCACCTTTATAACAATATATCAGAGCAGAAGCTGTGCAAGTGTGGCCAAAATGTGCTTATGCAATATTTCTTCAGCCAAAACAAGTGCACAGTGCAGACTCAATGGGTTAGTTACACTATTACACACAGTCCATTTTTCCATAGCATTGGCTTTTTTATTATGTAACAGGCATCACTGAGGGCTTGACCTTGGCACTCCATACTGACTCAGTGGTGAGAAAGGCAAGGAAGAGACTTTCACCTCAGGTGCCTGAGGGAAATTATTCAGGTTATCCCATCAAATAATGATTTCTACTCCTGCACCATCGAGAGAAAAATCACTGCATGGTACAAAAACAGCACCGAACAGGACCGCAAGACCCTGCAAAGAATGGTTCATTTGACTCTAGGTAGTGCTCTACCCTGCCTGAAGGATATCTACACCGAGCGCTGCAAGAATACGGCTAGGAGAATCATTAAGGATCCCAAACACCAGGATAATACATTGCCTCAGATACACCACGCCAGCACTGACAGACTCAGGACTCAGGACTCCCCTCAGGACACCAGGATCCTGCTCCTTTCCCTCCAGTTTATTACTATTCCTCTTCTATTTAAACTCTTTTTAATGCACGAGCTAAAGGAACTGACGGGTTTACATCTCACTGTGATTGTACCTCATATGGGACAAATAAACTTGATTGATTGATTATCTAATTATTCAAACTTAAATTGTCAATTAAATATGTTATATGACATAGTTGAGTTTAAAGATGTGTTTTAATTTATGTTGACAAATCAGATAACAGACCAATAAAGTAAAAAAAGAAAACAATCTGGTTTTGTGAATAATGTAAATAACTAAATAATCTGTGTCATCATGCCAATAAGTTCAGCATTATCAAAGCTCTTGAAAGTTTTCACCACACATACACATCGATACGGCTGCAACACAAAGTAAGCTAGTTGAGCTAGCTGTAATCTAAGCAAGTTAACGCCGATGTAAGTTTGCACAGACGATGGTCTTTTTAATATGATATCTGTGGTGGATGTGGTACTATCCACAAAGTACCACAAATGTGTATTTTTGTTTCCAACTTTGTCCAGAAGGGTGTGTGAACTGATCAGAACCACCAGCAATAGCAACTGGAAGTTAAAAGATGAATCCTGGATTGGAACAGGTGAGAAAATTACAGACTAAAACTATTTTCAACAACATAGAAACTTTTGTGAGAGTCACTTTCATTAATCATTGTTTATTTTTGAACTAAAGACACACAATGTAGGCACTGGATTAATAATCAAGATATCATCCTGAATATCAAGTATCAAACACTAATAATACATAGTTTACAAGTGAGTGTTTGTGTGTGTTTACAAAGGAGAGTAAAGCATGGAGAAGAAAAAGCTCTTTGTGCATCTCTATTCTTAATAGAATAGATAATGAGAACTTAATAGGATTTTCCAGGCAGTACGTGGATACCCATAATTCCCATAATCCCAGGGCCCAATAAGACTAAATACAGTTAACCATCAACATGGCAGTTGTTTCACGATTTTCTTACACCCACTTGCCTCCACCAGTACCATTTCTTGTTTAATATGAGACCTGGATATTAATCCCTCACTGATATTAGCTTCATCTAGAGTATCAGGAAGGGAACACAGTGTGATTAACAGAGTGGAGTCGACTTGCATGAGTAAGCCCTGTTGAATCCCTTTCCACTGCTTCTTGTAATCCCTTTTGTTTTTCTACAGATATGTTTTCATATTTTTCCAGGTGACGCACCGTACATGATATCTCTCTGTGGATCATGTTGATCTCATAATACAAATTTGGGTCAAGTTATCTTTGTAAACTGAATGCTTGGAGGCCTCAGCAACTGAAATGCACCGCCGTGATTGGTTTATAGTTCAGAAAACCAAACAGTGAGTCAGTTGAGGGATGTAACTTTGCTGAGTCCAGGTTTCTCTGGACAAAGACCTCATTAATTTCTGTTTGGGAGACAGTTTGGAGTTTGTGCTTAACTTTCAGTTTGTCACTTCCTGCTGGCTGACAATTCGAAACTGAAGAGTAAATCTGGATCTGTCAGTAAGTGCTGATAGGTTGTTTTTTTTTATTCCTTCTCTTGTTGCTTCTCATTGTGATTAATCCTGATAAGACGGAGTGTTTTAGCAGAGAAACGTTGCTATCAGGGCTTTAATTTCAGCCCAGTTGTTAATGAAGTCAGGTCACCATAGTCCTTGAATATCGAGTAACATAGAGGTTGTTAATTACACCGATGAAATGCTCAAAATAACTGACATCACGGCAGTCTTGTGAGTAACAGTACGTGTAGTCAACAGCAAGTTGTTATTGTTTCCTTTAAGGATAACTTTGGCAAACTTCATATTTTTCTCACTGTCAATAAATCCCACAAAAGTCCAAAACTGACGATGAATCATTCCTGCTAACAAGTAGCCAGAGTCTGTGTAGCCCGAGGTCTCATATAGCTCATTCCTTTGTGCCATAGAGCTCCACTGTTGTCTACAAAAACAATAAAAACACACCATTAAGGCCGCGTCCAGAACAAATCTTTTGCTGGAACACAACCCAACATCCCATTAGGTTGTCTAATCACATACATGCAACCACACCTTGTGACTATCACGATAAAAGATAAAACGTTTGCCACTGTGATAACTTTCCAAAGTTGTAAAATCCTGTCTGTGAGTTTTACAATCTGCTTTGCTTCAGATAAGTCCTTAAATTCATTAATCTGTAACTCCAACTCGACTTCCTGCATCGTATTTCATTGTTTCACCGGTACCTCAAACAATACGCCCCCACCATCGCAGCCCCCAGCGCCGTAGTGCCAGATTGTTGGATTTGGTCTGAATGTAGACTAAGCCGCACTATTACCCTGGTTGACGTGCACCTTCATTGCCAAGAACACACACGCTGTATTAATCCACAGCTGAAAATAGTCCCAAACAAATGCCCAAGAGAATATATAGAAGAACACCTTTCCAAAGTGCCTCTTATTTTCATAGTTTTTGCATCATTCCTGTTAATTATCCGTTTTGCTCGTGCCTCTTATTTTCATAGGTTTTGCATCATTCCTGTTAATTATCTGTTTTGCTTGCAGATTAAATTGAGATCTGGGGATGCAGCCAACATTGCAGTCATCGCCTCGCCAAATAATTGAAGAGCATGAAGTGAAGTGAACTTGTTAATGACCTGTCTTCTCATCTGAACTCTTGTGTTGCATTGCCCACAATTGTACTGTAATTGTGTCTAACACTAAAAAAAAAGTTTACAAAGTGCTTTAAGGGAAATAACAATGCACAAAAAGTAAGTAATGGCTGCTACAGCGGAGCGAATCAGAGCTCAACAACTGTGTGACAGCACAACCCACCGACAAAAAGTTTAGACTTCTAGCTAAGAGTCAGGTGAGCATAGACATGGGTGCTCAGAGCAGCTGTGGTTTGTTAGATCAAAAGATGACAAGTAACAACAACCAGAAAGAGGAGCTTACAGGTAGCAGGACAACAATGTGTTAATATTGTTGAGTCCCCTGATCTTGGCAATGAAGTTGGTCAAATAAATGATAAGAAAGATGATCAAAACTACAAAAATAAGACCCAGACTGTAAAAAATAAAAGCCCATACATTTTTAAAGTGCTTATTTCCAGAGTATTCACCCTAATTCCCTGTAATGATGTAACACCCACACATACAGTATGTGTACAGAGAGACGACTACAATCTGTGTGTAATGATTGCATCACACTTAAGACAGTAGAGTCTGCTGCACTAAAAGACATCAAATGTAGTCTGACGGATATAGGGGGAAGATCTAATTGCTCCTGCCAGGGTCTCAGTTGACAGACACAGTACAGCCTTACACAGTAATACAAAGAGAACAAAAACACCTCTCTGAGATTTTATTCTCCTCAGCGACTCTACAGCCTGAATTCCTGCACTTGTCTGAGCCAGGTTCCAGTCTACTTTGTAGTGCCTCTCCGGTCTTACATTTCGCGAGCCCTCGCCGAAGCCCTCTAGTTATCCCTGATTGGCAATTAGGGACTCCCGATGCTGCTTCCAGCAAGAGCACAGAGAAGATGACAGACTTGATTTGGTGATTAGGTCTCATCCTTCAACCTGCAGTTACAGATGCAGGCAGGGCTGTTGTGTGTCTAACCTCATCACTGCCATATTAGCATCTGTAGCTCAGCAGAGCCCAGCCACAGGTGGAGCTAATGATGGAAAAGACTCTCCCCACCGGGATCGTGATTAGTTGAGGGCCTGGGCAGCGTTGTTACTTATCGGAGACATGAATAAAACATAAACTGTCAACTGATGGTAATGAGAGACAGGGATCCTCCTTTACAAAAACACACTGTATGAAGAAACTGCGAGGGCAGACAAAACAAGATAGTGAGATGCACAAACTAAAATAAAATGTGACAACAAATGTTTGTCTGGTAAATTTATATATAAATCCACTCAGATATTGGACTCATTAAGCGTGTTTTCCATTCACCTGTTTTTAATGTGTATTTTCAATTTGCTGAGTGGAAATGTGGGAGAAAAAGTTCAAATATCACTAAAAAGTCTTTACTCCTGGCTAGCATGGAAAAGTCGGTGTATTGATTAAAGCAACGTGTGGCATAGTGCAATGGAAACAGACCAAAGGGGAGACAGGAACACTCTTTTTTTTTTGACCTGGTCATAACACAGAGATATATGCAATCGCTGACAATCACCAGAGGACAATGGCTCAGTTTAAGTTAATTTGTCAAGCGTTAAATTCACTGAATAAGCCAGAAATAGAAATTCCCATCTGGTTATGCAATCCTCACTGGTAAAAATGATGTTTACATACCACTAATTTGCAACAGCAGTTACATTTCTATCAGCATAATGAGCAAATTCTTTACATGAATATATCTGCAAAGTGTTCAGTGACAACATACAGTACCAAAAGTTTGGATACACCTTCCCATTCCTTTGAATGAGAAAGCGTGTCCAAACTTTTGATTGCAATTGACTTGGCAATTAAAGCATAATTAGTGTTCTTATGGTTATGTTTAGCCTTTCAAACACTTGTTTAAGGTTTGGGGAAGAACTTGGTTTTGATCACATGCTGAAAAGGATAAAGTACAGAATGGGATGCCTTAACCAAACCACCACCTTCCCCTAAGTATTTTACTGCTGACTTTCCAGAAAATACAGCCTACTAGAAAATGAAATATTCTGTTACCGCAATATAAAATATATATAGACAATGACAAAGATTTTATCCTTATCTTTCACTCTGAGCAGGAACAAAATACTCCCTGCAAAGTTGGCAAGACGTTATACCCCCCGCCCTTCCTGCTCAGTGCCATGTTAAAGTAAGGTGGCAGTGATTCATGCAGAGTGATCCTCTGTGGGCAGTGTAATTTATCACTGGATGTGTCGGCGGGCAGGATAGAAGAAGCATTGCTAATAAATGGAGGTGCGTTGAAACGGCACAATGAAGATTAGACATACAGTATGAAGGGAGAGAGGAGCCCCACTCTGTGTCCTTGACCCTGAGGAAATATACTGGTCTGTAATGCACCACAGTGCCAACTGACTCTCTCTGTATTCATGGGAAATGTGAGCTATGAGCTGCTACAACAGCATATATTTCTCCATGAAATGCATAGTCGTGGTCTCTCATGCTTTGCCAGTCCAATCGTTTGACCTCATTTGGGTCATGTGTCCATGCATGCACACACACACACACACACACACACATGAACACACACACACACACACAGAGAGAGAAACAGAAAGGGAGACACTGCAAATAAATAATAAAGTCCATTCTGTTCTGCTACAGTGCCATATGGAGCTTGGCAATATATGGTGAAGAAGTGGAGGACATCCCTGAGGACAGAACAGCACAACTCTCTGGGCAATGAGCCTAGAGTGCAATGTTTTCCAACCACTTCACTGAGTCTCACTAGTGTTATCAAGTAAAGCTCCCATGGACTCTCCTTTTATCTCTCTGCTGGGCTCAATGCACTAACAACTACAGCAGCTCATCCCTCCACTACCCATCCTCTAGCCTTTACAGAACATACCTACATGCATCATTGCACAAAACATTCAAGCACACACAAGCACACACGTAATATAAACACACATACTTACTTGTACAACCTCAGCTGAGATACACAGCTAATGCATTTATGCAGGAAGGTGGGGGATACATCACAACCAATCTCCACCGTCATTACTTCTTTTCCTTTTCAACCTTTTCAATTCACCTGCACTACATGATGCACAGGAGCGTTACACATACAATCACACACACAACACCTCAATATAAGCTACTCTCGCTTCTGAAAAGTGGAAGCAGGAAAAATGAAAGAAACAGTATCAGAGAGGGCAGCTTGAAAAGATGTAGAACTGCATAAACTCATACAAAAATAAACATACAGATTTTCATAGTACACTTCGATCGAAGTACATTACTGTTATGTGCTAGCAGAAAATGATGCAATACAAGAGCAAAAAATGGTATCGATGTAATTTGGAAGATTTACAAACTGAAATTTCATCTGTGAGTGCCTCCTCCATGTCTTATTTGGGCTGTATCATGGAGCAGCAGTGTCCATCAACATCACCCTAAAACATCGAGAAAATATTATGTGAATTTACTCATTTTGTACACCTGATTTAATCACTTTTCCGACGTAAACACAGTTAGATCAATAACTTTATTAATCCCCTGAGACAAAACTAGTTTGCTTGCAGATGCACAATCAAAAACAAGAGAGACTCAAGTCAGACACAAGCAGACGACATATAAAAATACAGCATATCGCTACAATACTAACAAACAAACACCGCTCCAAGAGGACATGAGCGTAGCTAGTGAGCATATCTCTCCACTAAATTAAAAAAGTGAAATACAGCTGATCTAGTAATAAAAGGCCAAACATAAGTGAGGACCTAACCTTTAAAATTTGTAAAAAAAACTTATCCATTATCACAGAAAACAAACAAATATCACCGTCATTATGTCTACAGGTTGGAATGAAACAGAGGAGATTTGCCAAATTAAAGAGAGTACTTTGAATGAAAGGGATCAGAAAGGTCCTAGAATATATTTTTATAATGACAGTTTTCTAACAGTTCCAGGAATTTTTAGGTCCCCCCTTGTATATGGAAATGAGACACAGCACAAGTGTTTTAGGAGTGTAGTCAGTGAGGGCATCCAGGAGGCTTAGGGGCAAATATCACAAACTGCGATGGGATCTTTGTTGCATGCTCCTCTGTCACCTATCTAATAAAAGCTTAAAAAGATTCAGACAGTAGTCACGGCACAAGATCCATATCTCCTACACTCCTACGCTGTCAAAAAAGAAAGAAACATCAGCACCCTAATGGAAGCATGCCTAAAATGCTTGAAACATATTTTTAAAAAGGAATGCAGTCTGTTAAAAGATCACTCAGGTTCATGACAACTTGGCTCTCATTTTTGTAGGTTTGCAACCACTTCCCATAATAAACCTCGCAAGTTAAAATACACCGAAATGATCCTTTAAGGAGCTTAATTGTAAGTCTGTAGTCACATTGTGTTGATCACAATATCACACAAGATGATCAACGTGTTAAGACCAGAAGGTGGAAAGGGAGCACTGGAGCAAGAGAGACGAGTAATAAGAGGCTGCTCTGATACAGTCACATGCAGAGATAGGATGAACGGGGGGGAGCAGAGATGAAAAGTGATGTTGAGATTGAAATTGAAATAGGTGGGAGTGTGTGAGTGCCACTGGAGGAGCACGGCAGTGTGAAAGTGGGTGCGAATGAAAGACATGGACACAGATAGAAGGTGAGAATGAATCGGGGCCAGACAGAGGGCAGCGAGAGGTGAGTCAGATCCCCGGATTGGACGGACGGATGTGTGAAAAAGAGCTGGACAGATGATTAGCAGATGTCACCGCGTGGTCTCAGCCCTGCGATGACATGTTATCTGAATGAGACAATTAAAAGGCCTGTCACATCAGCTGCGGGAGGAGGGCTCGTACTTTTCCAGAGGCAGAGGGAAGAGGACGTCTGTGGAATAACTATGTTCCATTTAAGGCCCTGCTGCAACTGGAAGGAGGTGTCTTGCGATTGCACCAATCAGTAGTTTCATGTATAATTCAAATCCTGTTCTAGTACTCCCTGAATATTTACCGGAAAATAAAAAAGATCCAGAGCAATTTAGCTCAGTGTCACCGCGTGTGATGGTAACAATCCAGTCTGAATTGATATCTTTATGTCAGTTTAATAACATGTTGTGTTCCTGGGAGCTGGCGGACTGACCGACCAGTGTGCTGCTTGTATTAGAGGAGGTGTAGATCATTACGCTTAATATTCAGGCGCTAAGCAGTAATTTTAGGGAAACTGTAGCAATCCTTTATTTGAAACTGCCCTCTGGAATTACACTCCTTACTGATAAATATTACATTACAGAGCTAACTCTCACTGAAATCACAAGATGAAGCAATCAGGGGGTGAAACTCAACAAAAAAAATGTTCCTGCCTGAATACAGATCAGCTTTCTCATAGTGGGGAGTCAGGTTAGGTTTTTCCTGGCTAAAAATAGAGTAGCTTTATCTTTGGAAAACTTTTTACCTATTACCAGCTAGAGCACATCTTACCTCACACAGCTAGTAATAAGGGATGTGGTGATTATTGGGGAGGGTTGTATATCCCAATGGGAGCTATAAGGGGAAAGTCAATAGGGTTCATGAGGGGGGCAGCACATAAATGCACACAGAAGAACTGCCGATGATGCAAGCGTGCAAGGAAAGCATAAGTAAGTGAGCAGAATGCATAATGTGGAACTCAAACAGCCTGTTCGCTAATTCTGCACAAGCTCTGCCTGGATTTAACAAACCTGTTACGAAAGCCACTTCCTCATGTATGGAACACACAATGTAATTGTTATAATCGGCATTGAGGTGGTGAAGGAGGGAGATATAAGGGGTAGAGGATGGGATGTTATCCAGCAGTTGCATACATTTTGACTGAGAGAGCTATTAGCATGCTCCTGCAAACACACACACACACACAAACATGCAAATTTACAGGTTAGATGATGCCTCATTTTCCAAAAATTTCCATTCCACTGATGTAATTTTTCATATAACTGGCGTCAGGAGAAAGGAAGAGAGAGAAAAAATTGCAATTAGTCTTTCAGTAAGAGAGATTGATTGTTTATATTTAATCACTGTTAAATGGTGCTCGGTGGTGCATAGGCTGGCCTGCTTTTATGTACAGTTCACTGGTTAACATGGGAATAGGGCTTGGCTAATTGAATTGCTGTGTTGTGCGCTGTAACAGATCTTAATCAGGCGAGAGCTTCAGCACACAGACAGCAGGCCCATACATCTCCAGGCCTGACATCTGATCTCTGGAAGAACAATTACAAGCCAATGCGCCGCACCGCTGCAGCGTTTTAGACGATAAAACACCAAACTGATGAATAGCGCTGCTCTCTTAAGCTTTCCTGGCTTTTAAGATTTCTTGTGTCCTGCTCATTTGCAATCTAAATGTGCCAATCAGGGTCTGAGGGTCATTCAAGCTCTCTTTAATCAAGAAGAGGTGCCTTTCAAGAAAAACAAGATATAAGTGTTTATATGATCTTCAGAGCCACTTCAGGGAAATATACTCTGCATATAAATGATATTTCATGCCAAGGAGTCGCAAGGAGTGTCATGTTAAGGGATAATGAGCATCCATGTGCATATGTGCGCTTGTATGCATGTGTAGTCATTTGTATACAGTATATATATTGATAGATGACTGCAATTCAGTATCTGTGTAGTTGTGGCGGAATAAGTAATCAGATCCTGTACTTTAGTAACACTAGCAATACTGAAATTAAAGTTAATGGCAATAATAATAAAGTTTAAACCTTGTGATTCAATTTTTACTTATCATAAATTCTCTAAAAGTGTTTAGCACCTCCAGAGAAGCAGGCTTACATGACAAACCTTTATTTCTATGTGCCCCAGTTTTATAAGAAAGTTGCATCATATTTTAATGCAAAGTCTGTTTTTTGATCTTCTCCGATGTTATTTTTGCTGTAGACTCATCTGTGGTCTTGATAAATTCAGAATAACGTACATTGTAATATCTTTTTTGACAGAAAAACCTTTTATTCAATTATTTTCAATCACCTCTTCACAGTTTTTTCAGCTGCTGTTAAGCTGCTGTCGATGAACCTCAACGCTTCCTGCACACGAAAAAACTGCATGAAGTTTTGAGAGTTATTGATGTTAGCTTAACAGTGACAAAGTAGAAGAAAAACAATTAGTGAATAAAACAGCATTATGTT
This sequence comes from Euthynnus affinis, assembly GCA_029490765.1. Taxonomy (NCBI): domain Eukaryota; kingdom Metazoa; phylum Chordata; class Actinopteri; order Scombriformes; family Scombridae; genus Euthynnus; species Euthynnus affinis. The sequence goes on from CM055856.1 coordinate 3,574,506, forward strand.
AAAAAATAAACTCAGAGCAGCAGAATGGTAAGAATAACATGGCAAACATGTTGTTGATGAAGTGGAATGCACATTATGCTGAATTTAGCATATGAACCATTTTAGTATAGTTAATGTCATCCCTCCTCAATGTTCTTTTTCCAGCCTTTATTAGCGACTAGCTTTTATTTGTGCGTGCTGGCCACGTCTCTAGCCATTATTCAACTCTCAGCATTATCAGTAAAATGAACTGTATCTATTAAAAGTTTAAGCATTCATTATGCAAATGTCCCCTTTTAGAGGGTTATATTATTATATTTTGATATTAGTTCATTGTCACATGCATTTAGTTGTAAGAAGCATTTTAATGGTGTGTCCTGTTGAGTAGTTTAATCTAAAAGAAGGGAACATATTTTGTTTTTATGTCAAATCTGAATCTTCAAGAGTAAGTATAGCTGTTAAATAATTAAAGTGCCCTAAAAATGTAGTGACGTAAAAGGTATAAACAAACATGACCTTGAAATACTGAAGCAAAGGAGCCATATAGTTGCAATACCATGTTCAATATTTGAGTAAATGTACTTAGTTTTCCCAATATTGGAAAGTCTGCAGCTTTCTCAGAATTTTTATCAATTTTCTCAGGAAAAATATGAGAATATCCAGCTGAACTAGATGGATTTCATTCAATCCTGGACTCCCTGCTGCTGATCCAGAGGAGGGAACCGCAGCTGGAACACCATTACTCTGCTTTTATCGCCAAACTCTTCTGACTCCGGCCTCTGCCTGCTTTGAAAACAGCCTTGGTTATCTATCCATCTCTGGCTAGATTTAAAATTGCCTGGGCTATCTATCTTAGACTGGGGTGTAAATAGTATTCACCGTGCAGCTCCAGTGAGACAGAGTAAAACGGCCCTCTCTCTCGCCCGTTGCAAAAACCCCTGACAATAACAAAACGCCTGCTGCGTTAACTGCGCTGATTAGAAGAATGAGACCATTCAGGCGCTGTGCATGTGAGCGGTCATGTAAACTTGTATTTTTTGCTGAGCCTTATGAATGCTGACATCAAAACAGACCCTTTGTCCTGTTGAATCTCCATGTGAAACCTGAGGTGTATTTGTTGAGGAGGTGTTGTCCCTGGCGATGGAGGGCTCCATATGTTCCGCATTTGTTTACCCAGTCATTACAAACCTCTCCACCCTGTGCGACTACACTGTTGTCTTAGCGGGAGCTGCGCCGTCACACCGCCGCCACCCTCCCCTCTTCTTCGTCTCCATCGTCACAGGAACGGCAGCCACAGGGGAGAGCTGGTCCACAGGAAATTAGGAGTGTGACAAGATAAGACCCAGCGTTCATATGATACTGTTCCCTGGCAACCAGTAAAAGCAGCAGAGAATGACAAAAAAAACCCAGAACAATGTGTAGGAAAGGGTGCGTGCTGATATGAGTGTAATGGGCGCTTTGCCACATCAGCTTTATCCTGTTAAATTCACCTATAGACGCTGAATGCTGCTAGACAAGCCGAGTAACCAACACACTTAGTTTCCTTTAACTCATGCATAAGTAACACTATCTATCTATCTAGTTGCCTGCAGTGTAGACTGGCTGGCTGGCAAGTCGATATTTCACTATCATTCTTTGAAACACTGCCAGGAAGATGTGTGACTGTAGGCCTATCTCACATTGTGCTTTATGGGTTTCCACATCAGCATGTGCTGATAAAGTGTTAGTAAAGCGGCTGTCCCGGCCAACAGAGTCGCAACGAAACTCATAAAAACTTCCCCCCGTTACCCAAAATCCCTCAATTCTAATCTCATCACACTCTGAGAGGATGATGAAAAAGTGTCAAACATGCAAAATGATGCAAGTTGGAAATTAATCAAGTTCTGAGAGAAAAGCGCTTTGTAAACAGGACTGTGGGGAGAAAAGGATTTCACAGGTTTGTGTTGTGGCTCCACAGATGTCCGCAGGTTGAATGTTAAGCAGCAAGTGACAGAAACTGCAGACAATTACAGCACATTGACAGGCAATTTCTGTGTCTGCCATCTTATCTCATTCAATCTAAATTGTCCTGATGTGATGACGCCCACTCATTCAACCGTCTCTGCAGATTAAAATGAACACAATTTCACTCCAGATTGTTCACCGATGGCAGAAAGGGAAAATGTTTTCATTTTTTTTCATGATTTTGCTGCTTACATAAACTCCTGTCTTTGTTGTTCCTCATATTTCATTTTACTGTGAGCTACAGTCCAGCTCAGAAATACATCAGCCCATCAAAAAGAGATCTAAGCCCATGCAGTGTGCATGCACCCCCTCACTCTCTAAGCACTATTCAGCATGAATACAACCTCAGTTCCCCCACACACAGAGCAGGAAACAGGTGTACAAATGTGTACAGTGATAGCAACAGTTAATATTGTTGATGTTCAACAAATGAAAAGATCAAATCTTATTTATATATAAAGATGGATATGGAGAGGTGTGACGTCACCCGTTGGTTTGCATTGGAGTCGGCTCAAAGCCCAGAGTTGTGGCTTATGTTCAGTGTAATCTTTTCCGTTTGCAGCCTGATAAGAAGTGCAGGGTGTTGCCTTTCACACTACGAAAACACAACCAGATACCTTGGACTGAAGCGACAGGGCAGGTATCATAATCAAGTAACAATGAACTTAGCAAAATATTGCCACGATAGTCAGTGCAAGTGCCGTGAATCAACATTCACACAGCAGACATCAAAGCTACTATAAGACTTCAAATCTTATTAACGAAGAAAATGTCCACCAACACACTTATCAGAGGGCCTGGATTGACTGAGACTGTTATGACTGACACTTTTTTGAATGGGAGTCAATTGGAGCACCTAGCAGCTGTCGGTGCCATTGCACTTTATAGTATTTCTGCATTGGCCTCAGCCTCAAGCTGTAGTTGCCACTTAGTTTTATAATCCTAACAATAAACTGAAAATTAAATGACTAAATGAATTGTGAATTTATATGGAACATTAAAATGTTTATAGCGTGCGTTCAGACTGAAAGCAAAGTGAATGCTAGATGAGGCACGATTGCATATAAAGTCAGGTGTTGGATACGTACGTTGGATCTATGAAGGCTTAAGATTTAAGAAATCTATCACATGTTCATCACACCATAGAGTCAGCGTTTATAGCTCATGTCTGTACAGGTACATTGACCGTTTCGGGTGAATAAACAGAGACTCCAAAATCTCCCATGGTAGGTTAAGATGCACTGGGGGGAAGCTTGGACTCATGTCTTTAACAGTAGGAGTAGTAGTTTTGAACTCAGGCTACAACACTGCATGCAAACAGAATTTATGTTATGGTAAGAGACCATTTGTACAGCTCACCATTTTCACTTTCTCAGATTTACACAGCAAATATAGAGATTTTTTTTTAAAAAGTAGAGGACTGTGTACTTTAAACTCACCCTGATCTTATGCCCCAACAAATACAAAAGTTATTGTTTCTTGCTTGCAAGAAGATAGTGATCAATGGAGTTTTCAGTCCTCTTGAGGCAACTGGCCCCCGACCACTGAATCGCTGCAGACGTCTACATTTTTCAGCATTTTTTCAGTCGTGCTCATTGAAGACTGTTTGCATGTTTGCATCAACAACAGATCCCATAAGAACTTTGAAGATGAGATTAACAGTGATGGAAAAAAATCAAGCATGGATGCAACTGTCACAGGTACACGTGTTGTTTTAAGTCATCTTACTAATAGAATAATAACTCAAAAATAGCATATTTCTTCAATGGATGCTAATTAACCAAATAAACTGGAAATGACTTAAATGAGACAGATACAACAGTTACTGTGGTCATGCATGATAATTCAGTCTGATCAGGCTACTTCAATGAGCACAGATAAGAAAATCCTCCAGGTATAAACCTACAGATTTTTTTTTTGTTATGAGTGAAAATAATGAGCTGTATTCATCACCTTCTATAGTGCTATAATTCAGGTTAAACAGACTGATGGCCCACATAGAAACAATAACACATGTAAGTTTGTGGCTGCAATCTGATGTATAGCATCCATCATATACAGTCCCAGTTTGTTCATTACATGCTGATAATGGCAAAACATAGGTTTGAGGTCATCAAGCCCACACACACTCTGTCCTGAGGCTTAACCATCAATCTGCTCTCCATCACAGCTTCAGAATCTACGATACTTTGATCCTCCTGGTCACCTACACCATTACTGCAGAGGTCAGATCTCATCTTCACAGCTTTACTGGCATTATTACATAATGCTCTCTCACACATCATCCATTGATTTACTGCCTCTCCAGAAGAACATTCCCTCGTTACTGTTACCGGCGGTCTTTAGTCACGTGTGAGAAAAGAGAATTGGTTGTTGTTGTTTATTTATAGTTTGTTAGAATAGGAGTAATGTGGAACTCCTGCGGCCACTGAGAGCGACCTGGAGGCCAGTGCAAATTAGTGTGTCAGTCAGGTCGAGGCCGAGCATTTAACGCGTCTCTGTATTTAGCAGAGGTGGCTAACAAAGCAACCAAAGCCAGATCACAACTGTGTGTAAAAATCTATGTCAGGTGTCATTTTTAATTACGACAACAACGACCCACCGGGCTGAAAGGCGGCAAGATGAGTTGCTCTGACGGGTGATTTTTCTAGTCAGTGGACATGCAGGAGAAAGCGAGCATCTGTTCACATACATGGGCATATATAAATGAATCTATTTCTGGATTTATGTTTGTACATGTGCAGAGTGAAGAAAGTAGGGCAACAGTGTGATTATGAAAGGACAGAAAGAGTGTGTATACACAACAATTATTATTGATGTTAATAATACAAAGAAAAGCATGAAGCCATGTGTTTCCATTAAAGCAGGTGAAAGAGGATAATCTTTGTGTTTCAAACTTTTTTTTGTCATCTCTGACCTTTTAGCAGAGGACTTAAAAGTGTTTTGGAAAATTAAATTGATCAACTGTGAAATCACAGCGGGAGACCCTCTTAGTGGAGGAGGAGAGACAGACATCGGAGGTGCACTTAAGAAAAAAAGGCCAAGAGTTACTGAAAATAGATCACAAACACACTCAAGCTAAACAGAAACGCTGACCTTCATTGGGTCCCCTCAGACAACAAAAGCCTCACAGTTGGGGACCAATAAAGGAATACGTGACAAACGATCTGACAGAGCCGCGGTTTCAGAGAGACATTTAGATTTACATTTAACATTTCCTGTTGTCGTCACAGTGACAGCAGGAACATTTAGGAGAGCTGCTACTGATTTCTGCTGCCATTCCGATTCAATGGCTGTCATCATTTGCAATTTAGATCGCCACTAACGCCATCATCCCCAACGTTGTCATCAATAAAATAAATCTGAGTATTGAAGGGGCTGTGAGGAACTCAGACATTTATGTCTTGAGATGAATTCAAATAATACAAATTATTGGGTGATGAAGCTAAACTTGGCTCTATCCATGTGTTTAATGTGAAAATTAGCGGACATGCAGTTAGTAGCATAAACTGTAAACAATGTATATGCACTGTAAAAATGTAATTCTGCTTTTTTCAAGCCATGCAAACCACATTACAGAAAATAATCTACTCAAGCACAGTGACAAGATAACTTTTAGTTTTGTCAACACTGAACAAGAAAAGATTTTCTGTCACACAGTGTGATGAATGTCAAATTCCTTACTTGGAATTCATAAAATCTCCATAAAATCATTTATCAGGTTTTAACAGCAATGAGTCTCCAAAAAAAAACTTAATTAATCTGTCACATAACCGGCAGTGTGAAGTTTCACTGACAAAGCCTTGTGAGATAAGACACGCACAACAATCCCCCCCGCTCCCCCCCTCATACTTTTTTAAATTAAATTAGGATCACAAATTAATTTGCTTTAGGATTCTACTCAAGATCCTAAAGTTTCCTAAGATATGTTAGCTGGATTTTGGGACATCAGAACAAAACAAGATGAATATATTTGCTATTGTTTGATATGTGGAAAAATGAGGAAAAAAAGGTAAAAATCAAGCATTTAAGAGGATAAATGAAGATTGTGGGCTACTTAAATGGAGAAAAGGTAAAACAATATCTATATCCAGTTCATGAGCAGTTTTCCATTGAATCAAATCATACAATCAGTCACACATATGAAGCAACACTCATAGAGATATACAGTTTTAATGGCCTTAGAGAATAACAACAGATATCTCTGTTACAAAAACAAAAAAGTAACATTATAAACAACAGCTGAGAAAGAGATGAGAGCTGAATGTGTTTTGGTCATGACGATGATGATAGCGACAAGCCCTCATCGTCTTCCTCTCCTAGCCCAGTTTGATTTTCTTAAACCAAACGCCTCATGTTCAGCAGGGTGTCAGGTTCACCCCTGGGTGCTGCCACTACAGCGCCATCACATAAAAGCAACGTGTCACTCCACATCACGTATTAGATCTTTCTCTCCACATGCAGCCACTCATGCTGTCCACACACCCTGTTTCTCTGTAATATCTTCCCTTTTTCTACCATTCCTTCAATGGTCAAACCTCCACCTTCTCTCTGTTGGTTTTAGTCAGTTATCTATCCTACTGCAGTGCCTTTGAGCAAAGCACTTAGTCATCTCCAGGGCACTGACACAACAGTGTGCATACTGTGTGGATGAGGAAATCTGAATATACAAAACATGTAGCTAGATAGAGCATTTGAGAGATGATTCTGCAAAAGCCTGGATTAAGTTTAATGACGAGTATTTGAACAGTCAATGCCTACGATTTTAAAATGATTTATTTCTACAATATCTCCATGCATTGACTATAGTATAGTTAAGGTTAGAAATACTCAGATGGCAGTAGAGACTAAACGCAACCCATAAAATATAATTAGTATTGTGAATTGTATTGTCTCAAACTCTCAGAAAAACTGTGAAAAATGCTCACTATAATTTCTTAGAGCCCATGATGACATCTTCAAATGTCTAGGTTTGTTCAATCAAGTCAAACAGCCATGTAAATTCAGTTTACCATTGTGTATTCTTCAAATCCTCCCATTTGAGAAGCTGCAACCAGCAAACATATGGCATTTTTGCTTAAAAATAACCAAATTCATACTAGTCAAAATCATCATACTAGTTGTCGATTCATTTTCAAGCGACTAAATCATTGCGGCTCTAAATTTAATCAATTAAGAATTTTTATTAACACTTACAAGAGCTACATGTTTCACTCAGCACTTCATCAGCATTAAAGAGTGTAGGATTTTAGGTATGTGACATATATTAATTAAAGGAATCAAATGTCTAACAAAAAAAGTAGATACTTCTCTGTAGGTATTAAACATCTCTGGGGAAAAAAACAGCACCTCACTGTTGTCTTCTTTCTTTATCTAATATTCTTCCACTGTGGAAATAATGTCTTTTTATGTCTTCTTCTCTGCAATACTGTGGGGGATTTGTATTCAAGTGTCATATCAATTTAGTGCTTTTAAAGCTTTCATTACAGCTCTCTACCCAAGCTCTTATTATTGCTAAGTGCTCTGACAAAAATACAGGGAAAATATTTATCTATATGTTTACAATTTGGTATGACTTATGTCTGGGAGCAATGATGATGCATGCGTGTGGAGGGCCTGACTGATTATTGGGCATGCAATGCACGAAAAGGGAAATTTAATACACAATATATGCAATATAAACATACTGGAGCAACGGAGAGCATATTGGAGCACTTTAAATAAACTATAACAGACAGTTTCTCATACAAGGGAATGGGAAGGTGTGTCCAAACTTTTGACTGGTACTGTACATTCAAAGATATCATTAGCATCCACACATAAAAGGTCCAAAACCCACTCTGGGTGGGGATTCATAATTTAAAAGGGGATATATGCACATTTCCAGGTCTATATTTTATTCTGGGGTTCTACTGGAATATTGATTTACAGTTCAAAAAACTCCTTATTTATCTTATACTGGCTCTTCATGCAGTCCTTCAGTTCAGCCTCTGTATAAAACAGGCTGTTATAGCTCCTGTCTCTTTAAGGCCCGCCTCTTGATGAGCCCACTCTGCTTTGATTGGCCAGCCAGTAAGTTTGATGGCTAAGTAGAAGTAATTTTGCAAACAAAGCACTTTAAGCAATCTGGAGCTTCTGGCTTTTGACTTGCAGGGAGCATTTTACGTGTTCACCTTAAATTTGACTAAATATATACAGTTTATAACAGTATATAAATGACAGAAAACCATAAAAAGCATGTTATGTTGCATAAGAAACACTAAACACACTACCGTATGTTGGCATGTGATTGGGAGCTGCAGAATCATCCACCATTAACAGTGGGCAAACTGGACTGAATTGTGTTGTATACAAGGAGAATATGTGCTGAATATATGCATGCACACTTGCACATACTCCTTCCCCGCTTGTCTGCATGCTCCAGTAGTCACGTGTTGCTTGCTTCCATATGACCCCTTACCTCAACATTAGTATGTGAAAGTCAGTACGTTTAGCATGTCCACAGGCAGGCAGGCAGTCAGACAGGCTGTCAACTCCCATCAGCTGCTCTTCATCTGTGATTCAGTAGATGAATGTGGATCCAGGGTGGGGGTAAGAAGAGAGGAAGGCAAAGGAAAATGTAAGCTGAATTTTTTGGGTACATGCTGGGGTTGGTCCTCTGTCAGCCCCTACCCATCCAAAGCCCTGTTTGAGCTTCCCATCGGCCAACAGCATGTCAGGACGGCATTACAGGATGACATGGAGACAGGAAGTCACAGGCAAACAGGTTATTAGGAGCCCAGACTTAGCAGGATAGCTTAGTCATCTCCCCTTCGGTTCCTGCTGACTTTTACAAATCACAGAAAGTCGCTCATTCACAGTCTGATTCTGCACCGCCGTCATCATGACACCTTAGAGGCTACAGTAAAGTGTGCGTCAATGCGTGTGCAGTTTACATGGTAATAACTCCAGGCAGTGTGATTAAACCCTTTTCTACGTCTCCACTCTGCGTTTGACAAGGTTGCACTCTGACATCTGAGGTCTTGTGAGTCACACTAGAGCCTGCTTGACTGACGACAAAAAAGACACGAATGGCAAGATTTGACTCAACAAATATATTGTATTTTCAAAGTCTGGTGATAAAAATGAGGTTTTATCTTTCATTTTCTTGAAAAAGTATTTTTTTCAATTTCAATAAGGCATTTTCTGGTTGTCAGCTTGTTACTGACCACAGCACAACCCACTAGGGAACAACCCTTCACATAGATGAGAAAGAGAACAACACATTCCTGTGGCAGTTTCATAAATCCATCAAAATGAAAGCTCTTAAATAATATTTATAGTGACAGCTACATGGCTGCCAGATATGGCTACCTTTCTCTCTTTGCTTCTTTTTTGCCTGCCAGTGTATTTCTCCGATATTAGTTTCCCTCTTGTCTATGTCTTGGAAAACTTAGTTTAATATCTACATGGCATACAGCTTCCTCTTTCTTCCTTACATTTACATACTGGTAAATGGTTTTGCTATATATGATTTCAAGAAAACATAATAAATACTTTCTGTCTTGTGTTATATACTGCTTTTACAATATTTAACCAATACAAGGATCTTTCCCCAAACTTAATCAAGTGCTTCAAGTTGTCCAACATAACCCTAAAAACATTAATTATGCTCAGTCAGCAGATATTGTAGGAAAGCAAATGAAATATGTTATTGAATATTTTATAGATAAGTTCCATATTTTGTGACTTTGCAGATGCGTTTATTAAAACATTTCCTTCGTATGTCGATGAAATACGTAATTCAGATGGCACTGTGTTTCCTTCATAATGTCATTATTGTTGCACATGTGACAGCTGTTTTCCTGGTCGGAAAAACAAACAAGCCAATCAGAGCTTTGTAAGCAAGATAAAGAATGAAGATGTCATGTTCCTGTGCCGAGGCCAGACAAGTGAGGAAAGATTTCACAAAAATTACAGCATGTGCAGAGGAGACCGACACAGCTGTGCAGATTGTCGAATTTCTGAAATTAGAACTCTTAAATTTCCTCAATTAATGTGAAAAACATTAAATTAACAGCTGCTACGGTAGTAACTGCGACTGCAGCTTCAGCAGGAACCAGAAATTATGTCAGTGAGGAGGACACGTTACTCGCAACTGATAGAAATAACATAAAAAACAATGATAAAACAAAAAATGGCGATGAAAACAGTCAGACACAAACAAACAAAAGCAGCTATGGAGACTTAAAAAAGATCATTTAGTGAAATGCAAGACAATGAAAAGGAGTTGATTATGTAAAGGAGATTTTTTAAATTACTTAAGCCAGCTGTTTTATTAGAAATGTCAATAAAACAAACAGATAAAGAAATATTATAGCATGGGTAGTACATAGTAAAACAACTCATCTGCATGCGTACTCACTCCCATATCTGATTGTTGAAACCTGTGATGAATCTGAGGATGAAATGGTATTTATGGACTCTCGTGTCTGCACTGTAACACACACACACGCACACTCATGCACACACAAACACACCAAGCCTCTGGGATCATCTCTGAGCTGATAATCGATGAGAACAGCAAACCCTTACAGTATAAAATGCTCAGAGTAAAGCTAGAGCAGAGCTTAGTGTTATCAGAGCAACACTCATCAGCAAAGTTCAGCGGCGGTGGGTTACATTTACAGTTCAACTTCTTCTTTTGAGCCTTTTGTGTGAGATGAAGTCTTTTTCAAGGGCTCGGAAAACCCCCAAGTGAAATAGGAAGAACTGGCTTTTTTGTAAGCCATGCAAAAAGGAATAAAAGAAAATGTAGAGGGAAAAAAACATGAAGCGAGGATTATCCCTTTACATAATGTCTTAGCAACAACGGCTCACACATGACATGATAATTTGAATCCATAAGGCCATTTCTCTGAAGCCAGTGAAATGTACAGATACTTTAAAAAGAGACATAAAATTTGAATAATATAATATTTACATACTGTGTCAAATGTCTGTTAAATATAGTTAAAGTTCCAAAAGTTGAAGTGAACGCATGTAAAAATGCCTGCTTTGAATACTCCATTTACCTCTCCATCAAATTGACGTTGGATCGTTCTTGCATGCCGCAAACAGCCATTTGTCTTTAGCCCTATAATTCAGATCAGATTCAGGCTCAAACATGTACAGATTTATTTGAGAAGTTTGTATTTCGAGTAAAAATAGAAAAAAGTGAAATCCAACTACCACTGTTTGTTTACACAGCCTCCGGAGTAGGCAGTAGTAGTAGTAGTAGTCTGCTGAGAGGTGGCCTCTTGAAGCTAACCAATCAGAACACAGTGGGTTCACTGGAAGAGGGGTCCTAAAGGTACACTATGTAAGATTTTCCTTATAAAAAACAAACAAAAAAAACCCTATATATAATGTATGTGTTTTTTGCAGTGTCCTGGATGCTTCTGGGCATCAGCCTTTAGGCAGTGGATGTGTAGACCTCAGTCAATCCCAGGGTGTGAGGTTGGGTCTCGTAATGTAGCAACCAGGTTACATCGCTGTCTCCGTCTCTTTCTTCTGCTCCACGTCTCTGTGACAGGGGTGCATAAAGAGTTGCAGGTCTAGTGTTTGCTTGATTGAGGGCGGGGCTGAGCTACACACACATGCAGAGCAGCACCTTCCTACAGGCACCAGACTACGGCCAGTTGAAGTTGAAAGTTTTGAAGAAATGCAACCCAACGTCACTGCGGCTGAAGGCTGTGGTGGCCAATCACAGCTGGAGATCAGACTGATCAGAGCCGTAAATTCTATGTGTCCATGAGGGACTAAAGAGACAATTCTAGGTCAAGAGGAGGACATTTCTCTTAGTTTGATAATGTTAAAAGTAAAGTAAGTAAAGTTAGACTTTGCTGTCAACTTCCCGATTCATTTTAAAAAAAGAAGAGCGAGCTGGAGAATGAATGAAGAGAGGGAGCTCTGGTAGCGAGAAAGCTGGTGAATCAGATCAATAAATCATTATTTTCTGATCATTTCACAGCGGTTAAGTTCTAGAGCACAAATAAACATGCCCACACACCTCCGCTCCACTCCGCAGCAGTGGGCCGCAACGCCTGATTCGGTCTGATTACGGCCGTTGTGATGGAAAGTGGTTTTTGAAACAAAAATCATCACAATTGGGAAAATGGGACATTCTGAAATATTAAAAAACCCTGCTAGAATTAAATAAAGATGATTTGGAATAAACTCTGTTCCTAAAAAAAAAAAAGCAGGATGAGATGACTTTTAAAAATATATTGGAATTGCTCACACGGATATATTATACATTCGGTCTTTAAAAAAAACAAATTCTCCATACAAAACAACCTAATCGCATCAGAGTACATGCTCAAAAAACCAAAATGTTACCAGGAAATTACATGTGACAGTATATTACACAATATAGTAATGTCAGCATTACATAAAGTGTCTCCATAAGGCCTCACATATGTATCCCTATAGCTCTTGACTGCTGTGGTCAGCCGGTTTGAGAGGAGAGGGGATGTTTCTGTTGCCACATAGGTAACACTCATCGTAAGTGGATGAGGTCACACTGATCTTCTCTCTCCTCTCCTGCTGGTTTAATTATCGCAACCCCAAGGATTATTTGTGTGGCAGTAGTGGAAAAATTTATACTCAGCAGGGAGTTCAAACCAGATAAAACCCTGACAGAGAATCCCCCCCAATCAGTGTGATGTAGACGTGTGTTTTTGTCTTCCGTCGTAACTGCAATGTAATGAACTTTTCTGATCACCGTGCACAGTGTGACTCACCACCTAAAGCATGAAGGCGGATGAGGAGCGTCTTCTTTAAAAGACATGACATGTCGACTGCTTAGCTTAAACATTTTTTCCCCTACTGTCACCATACGGGGCATTAACCAAGAATCATCCACGTGAAATCCTCAGCAGAGACGAAAACTCCACGTGTGACGCCCATGAAGGCACGTTCATCTTCTGCCACCGAGCCACATGAAAGAGAATCTGATATTGACTTTAAGATTCAGACACTCAACACCGTATAGTCCTCCAGCATTAGCATAAACATCACCGAAAAGCGTACATGTTTCATCTGCATATTTCAATGGGATAACAAAAAATGAGACCAACATGTCAGAGGATGTTTGTACATTCACGGAGACTGTACAGTAGAGTAGTACCTAAAGCAAATATGTAACAAGGGACGCCTGAAAGCTGTTCACAAGGACAGAATACAGTTTTAATCCACTATGGGTATCACAAATGGTGCAGCAGATACTGTCCTGGCACACAGGCTGATGTACATCTAAAGCCCCAAATCCAGGTTTATATTTATGACATTAGTGGTGATTAAAAAAGATTTACCTAATTTATTTAGGCCTGTCAAGTTAGCTACAATAATTATAGAGTAATGATACGTCTCATTATTATCTGAGCATTTGTTCCCTGCAAATAAATAACACCAGGTAGGAAAAATAGGAGAAGAAAATATATTTACTGTGATGACTCTAAACTCTGCATAATTTACACTTTTAGCCATCAGTCAGTCCAGACTGAAATATCTCAACAAAGACTGGATAGATTAACAATAAATTTTGTACAGCCATTTATGGTCCCCAGAGGAAGTAATCTACTGACTTTGATCTCCTGTCTGTTCATCTAGCGCCACCAGCAGGTTAACGTTTTATCCGATGAATTATCTCAACATCTACTTGATGGATTGGCACAACGTTTTGTACAGACATTCATAAAGTGAAAAGAGCCACTGGAAAAGTTCTCAATCAATATTTGAGAGTTAATTAAGAAACATATTTCAGGGACTCAACATACTATCCATGCAGCTAAGCAGAGTGTGTGTGTGTTGATATAAGTGCAATTTTCATTATCTCAGCAAGTTTGACAGTTCGACAGTCGACTCAAATCCACAATTTCAGTATGAGATCCTTGGTCTTCCTCATGCGTGTGTGTGTGTGTGAATGCAGTGCAGACTCTTGAGCTCTCCACGTAATAGCAGGCAGGCACTAAAAGACATGAGTACACAAAGTTAATATATGCACAATCACCATTTAGCCCCAGTGCACTCTTCACCTCCTGAGGTGCTAGTAACATACGCACACACAGACGCAAGCAAGCACACACACACACTTAATACATTTAATTTATGCAACAATCTGAATGGAACTGAGAACAATGAAGTGGCTGTTAAGCTTTTAAGCCTTGTCTTCATTTGTCAACATCGTGTCTGTGCTGAGAACACAATCAAATAATTTATTCCTGGCACATAGTATATCTCTACCTCTGTTTTTTTTTCAGTTCTTTCATCTGTGTCTCTTTCCCATTCCCACTCTGTTCTCTGTTTGTGGTTGTTTGCTTTCAAGCTGTCATTTCTATATGGAAACTGCGGTATTAGTATTCGTTGTAGCAGTCAATACTTTACTTTGTCTTTTAAAAATGTATAGAATACATTTCCTGGGAAAGAATAGATCAGTGGATCAAAAGACCCAAGTCTAAGTATTAGGTTTGAATCCTGGGAGCTGATTAACTGAAGAAATTAAAACTTTTGTCAGTCGGAGGTCTTCTGAGGGGGCTTGGGCCTATCTTAGCATGCATTGGGTGAAAGACCCTGGACAAAATAACAGGCGGCCAACACAGAGCACACTCTCAGAGTTTGTATAGTATATCTCATCTGATGTTGATCTAATTTTTTGAAAAATCTGACACCAAACAATAGTCTGGCATGTTCTTGATTGAAAACAGGATACCATCATGGCTATAAAACACAAATAAGTGAATTGTTTTTATTTTAATTAGTCTGTATGAGTAACTACACATTGGACCCAAATGACTGAATGAAACCTGTGTGTTTATTTTGTTTAGGTGATTGTGAAAGAACAAACATATGTTTCACAGTGAAATTGATTTTTTTGTGGCACACCTAGATGAAAATTTAATGATTCCCTTGAGGAAATGGGGCTGTTGCTGTAGCAAATGATTGCAGAAAAAGAAAATATATGGTGTAAATAAAAATTGACTGAATGGGGTGATAAAAGATGAAAATATGCAATTTAGATCACAGCGTGTGCAAAAATAACCGCAGTGTGACATGATGAGACACGAGACAAAAATGAAAATATTCACGACATTAAAAGTCTACAATAAGTATGAAAAATATTCAACAACATTTCTAAATAGAATATAGAGGCATAATTGATGCTGGAGTAACATATTATATGAGACAACCAACTTTATGAGTGAAGTAAGCTTATGTGTAGGAAAAAGAGTATTTTTCATTGTAAAGCAAACAAAACACTACATGAGGTGTAGTTGTTATGACTCATGAAAGTCAGGCTCAACACCTCCATTGTGTGTATGACACCTCATGTTGTGTTGATGTTGTATATAATACAGGATTTTGCTCAGATATCAGTGAGATTTAAAAGAGTTGGAAGTTGGAAACACCCACATTTCATGACATTTGTGAGGGTCATTCACCTGACTTATTGATCTTTACACACACACGCACACAGGGAAGAGAAGGCCATTTGTTTCATAACTACTTACATCAAATTCACATAATTAGGTTCCAGATTCAGCTTCGTGTGATCAGTCAACTGAATAAACTGGTGAACATTAACCGATTATAGCACAGAGCTGGTAAACTGTATTGAGTTTGGGCAGGCAGTGGACCCGAGCACAGATCAGCAGCACTGCTTCATTTCACACAGAAGAAGAAAAACAGCAGACATGGAGTGAGAACATGTTGAAGGGAAGAAAAAAAAAAACCCACACACAGCGACTGGGATCAGGGGTGAGCTGACCCAACCCCATCAGAGAGAGTTTTGGACCTTTGGTGGCTCCGTCTAACCCATGCATACTGACAACAGCTTGCATGGAGAATAACCATGCACAGCATGATGGGCCTGGAAAAGGTCAGCAACCATGATTAGTTTCTCACACTTCCTTGCCAGAGCACCTGCCACTGATGAGGCTGGACATAGTCTGCACGCACAGGCCTACAGTCAGTGATTTCATGCTGTTTCTCATCTACTGTTAAATCTTCCACAAAAACAGAATTTATCTGCTGTTTGCGGTAAATATACAGAATGTCAAATCTGAAGCGAATGAATGGTGAGAGGCTAACAGGGATCTAAATGTGGTTTAGAAAGTTAGATAAAGTTTCCTTTTAAATAGCCTATGCATGTAAGAAATTATCTTGGCTTCAGACAGCGCAATTAACTGTTCAGTTTTTATGTAAGCTTTCTTTGAAACCGCCATCCTCTCTGGAGCTCCTCTCTCTATCTCTGTCTCGTAGAGCTCTTCTTTGGTGAGTCAGCCAGCACGGAGAGGCAGACATCAATACTTGATCAGGGTCCAAGGCAGCCCGCAGCTACCCAGCTCCACCAGCTGGTCAGGGCAGCTTCACTGTGGAGGGAGAGAAGAGACGACAGGATGGAAAAGACTGAAGCAGGCTCCTGCGGGCTTGAAGTGTCCAGGGAGCCAGCAGAAAGTGCTCGGCGGTGAGCAGTCAGGCCTCAGCAGGCCTGAATCTACTATTGAGGACACTGAGGTCCTTTTTTAATTTTTAAAAATATATATTTCTTAAAATGGGTTAAAGTCACAAATTGCTAAAATTACTTAGTTGCATGGTGTGATGTGCACAAAGGTTGGCATCATCTCTCCAGCAGAACTGAACAGCTCTGTGTGTGCAACTCGTTACATTATGTGTTACACATGTACAGTACAGTCCATTCACGCTGTGGGTGAGGGAGCCGTAACCTACATACACACAGCACTTACTACAAGATCAGTCAAGACTGTGTTTGAACGCAGGTTGCACTTTCAAGGCACACATGACTGGCCTTATTAATATGCTATTGGTAATTCAGTCTGCTGGTAACGGCATACTTAATCATTCATTTAGTAGGCAGTATGCTGTACATACTGATGAGTATGTTGTAGGTAGTACGTTAGAATACGTGAGTGAATGAGGAGAAGAACCAGCAATTGGAAACATCCAGGACTGGAAGGGCGCTTCCTTCACCTGCAGTCAGCTGCTGTCGTTGGTATTATACTTTTCTTTCTTGTTTGGCAGATGGGCGTTTCCAATGTGGATTTTCTCCATGACTCTTTAGCATTTTTCTGTAAACACACTTATTTAAATACATTCTAATACATTCTAATTTTTTAAAAACATCTTTTTTGTCTTGCATTTTTATGTTGTGGTTGAGTTCAGCGGTCCTGGCTGTAACAGTTATATATCTTTATTAAGCTAAAGCGTCTCCCTTTGTTCTACTATATTTTATACATTAACCTTCACTGTCATTTTTTGTGTAACTTTCAGATTACAGCTTACTGTTTGGCTGAACTTGAGTAATGAGTGTTACAACACTTGTCAGGTAATTTAGGACAAAACCTGAAAGATACTTCAGTTTTGCTCCTCTGCTCAATTAGTTAGTTTGACAGTGAAATTGATTTCAGTGCAATAACAAACTGAACTTCATTTCAAAATTGGCAGTATTTGAGACTTATCTTGTTTGATTCTAGTCCAATTTTCATCTATGTCTTCGCTAACGTTATTTCCTGAGTGATTGTTGTTACTCTCAAAATACATTAAAATGCACAGATTTATAATATAGTCTACAAAAATTCCTCGGGGCATGTCGGCACAATCCTGCACATGGTGGCGGTCCATCTTAAAATATCCCGAGCACAAAAAATGAAAAAATAAAAGCACCGTCTACCAAGCAGCTGAGGGATGTGCTTGTGTGTTTGTGGAGGTGTTGTTTGTTTGTTGAGTCCCGCGGGGCCCTGGATGTGTTATGTCCCATGTGAGACAACAGTAGACAGCCCAGCATCTGCCAGAGAAACTTGCTTCATCCATTCTCTCCGTCCTGCCACAGTTCATCTCTGAGGAGATATTCAAAGCCGTCACACTGTGACATCCTCTGAGAGAGCTTTGTCTTCAAGCAGCAGCCAGATGAAACAAAGGTCGGCTTCTATTCTTATGCTAATAATTATAAAGAAAATATTAAATATTATTTAAATATCACAAATAGATTCTATCGTCATCCATCAATGATGAAATAACGAATTTCTATTCAAAAGGTCAGAGATAAGTTACCAGTCGAGTGTGTTTATTGCACAATTGTAGCTATGATTAATTTTAATTTGGAAAGCAGAACAATAAACAGCTTCAAATTGAAACTGTTTATTGGAACCAGTGGTGGAAGACGTATTGAGCAGAAATAGAACAATGCGAAAATATTTCTTTGTTAGAAGTAAAAGGCATGAATCCACACTTTACTTAAAATACAGACTTATTAGCAGGAAAATGTGTTTAAGCATTAAAAGCAAAATTACACATTATACAGAAATGTGCTGTTATATATTTATATTATTTAACAATAAAAAGTTGGATGGTTTGATTAAAAATTGTTATTTATTTGTTCAAAGAAAAACAGGCTGATGAGATTTGTAATAAGCCAAAACTTAGAACATATTTAATCAAAACTAAGTTTGGTAGTTAAAATTATGTGAAATTTTGAGTTAAACAGATGCTTTTTGTATTATAATTACAAAAAGAGATTATTCAGTAAAACTAAACATTTACTTTCTTATGGAAGATGTTGGAATCATGAAAACATTTTGTGGACATTTTTGCTCTGTGTGAGTATTTGAATGATGCCTGGTCATTAAAATGACTTGTATGGGTAGATTTTATATAGTTTTTTCTGTGTGTGTTTTTCACCATATGATACAGTGTGTAGTTTTCAGCAAAGATTCATTTTTGTTTGGAAAATGAATGTCGTCAGAAGATGTTCAGAAGATCTATATGTTGTATTATTGTACGTCATGTAATGTCATGTGGGATAATGTTATGACATGAAAATAAAAAAAATTATTTATTCATTAATTTGGTCATATTATCGGATTATTATTACTGATGCATTAACTTGCATGTAGCATTTTGTAGCTGAACAACTATGTTAACGAATGTTAACCAATTAAACATAAAATCTTAACTCAAGGCCCACTTACTGACTTTCTCCCCCAAGCTTTCAACTGCATCTCACTCTTTGTGGAGATGCTTCAGTTGCGCAACTCCATCCATTAAAACCTATTTAATAAACTGGTCATATGTTTTGGATGTTTGGAGTCTTAACCTATAATGTAACTATAACTGTGGAAATAAGCACAATAGTTCTAGTATAAGTATAATGTACAAGTTTCTGTACTCAAGTACTGTACTTCAGTAAATGGACTTAGGACTACTTTGGTGTTTAGAGAGGGAAAAGTTTCTTTGATGGTTAGAAATGTAAAAGTATATTTGAAACTTGTAAGTATTAATGGAATAGAGAGAAATCTACAGAGGTTACATGCTATATACTGTACAGTAAGTGTGTTTACTACATAAATAAACAATAATACTGAGCAGTTTCTGTGAGTGTGTGTATTTTATGTTTGTGAAGATGCAAATCTGTATAAACCTGGCTCAGTCCCAGAAAATCAGGTAATTGCTGTGAAAATTGAAAGAGCAAGCTGATGCTCGTTTGTGCTGCCAGCTCAGTTAGTGTTCTCTGATTATGACGAGCATTTTCGGTGAAACATTTGCAAACCTCATCTTGACTAACTACAGCGTCCCACGGAGAGTCATTTGCACCACAGTTTGACTGGCCGAGTACTCGTCCCTACTGGCTTGAGGGGTCATGCCAGCAAGCATCAGTACTAATTGTTTGAAAGGATTCACCTCATTGTAATATTCATAGGTTACCAGTCAACGAAGCTGTCCACCAGTTCGCACATGTCTAAGTCCAATTAGTCACACACTGTGCTGAATTTGTCTCCCTCATAAACAGCAACCCAATTTAAATGGAGTGATAGTGTAGATTCTGCAGAGCTGAGCAGTGTTTGTGCAGTGAACGTCCATGGATCTGAGGATTTGACTTGGAGCTCGAAGCTACGATGAGCAGACTGCTTATAGAGATAAGTGTCAGTGTAACTATGAGGCACAAAGAAGAAGTCGGTCCAACAGTGCAATGATGGCCTTTAAACGATAGGTTCACAATTTTTCCAAGTCTGTTTTGCTCACTATAATAATTCCCCCTGCTAATACTGGCCATTAAAACATCCCTTCCTAATGCACTCACAGTACAATGGAAGTGATTAAGGACAAAATCCACAGTCCTCGTTTTGTGCAAAAATGTATTTTAAAATTTTATCTGAAGCAAGAAGATACATTTCAAAGAAGATAAAAGGGAATTTGGTATGAAAAACACTTTTTTTAGAAGGTATGTCCAATATAATCTGTTCACATTGAGGTCTGTGGAGTAACAAAGAATGTCTCAAAAACATGAGGACGCTGTAGATTTTTCTCTGCTGTGATGACAACAAACTGAGTTCCTTCACTGTGTTGGAGAGATGTCAGAAATGGCAAGACACCACTAAGTAAGTGAGAAAATATCTTGTGAACTGACCCTTTTACTTTCATCAAGTCAAGTCTTTTTCCCATCTATAACACATGTGTTGAAATCCCTCCTTGGTTCATCCATGACCCCTTCCTTTAGGATCTGTCCTCTCTACCTTATGTGATGGACCCTTGAGACTGAAAAAAAACATCTATATCCCATGAGACTTTGGGGCTCAGCTTGCGAGACTGATACCGTCAGTGCAGGAATCCCCTGAGAAACATCTTCCTCACTGGGGCAGTTCAATCAGCAGTGAACTGTGCAGTACTAAAGTGGACATGTACAGTATGAGCTTTTACATGTATATGAAACCACAACACACTTCTGTGTGACATCAAATGGTGCAGGTGCTGTCCTTTACAGCCTTTAGAGCAGCATTTCTCTGCAGTCAACTATACAGTTTTGGAAATACAGCTCAAAACCACACACACACACATATAGTCACACATCCATTGAAGCACAAAGACAGAAACAGAAAATTTCTGTCAAAGTGACACACAGTCAGAGCTCATCTCTGCTTCGCTGGACGCTGTGCACCTGAGTCTCAGGCCTCTCGCCTGGATGCTCTGTTGGAGAGATGGATCTTCCAGGAAAAAGCTGCGGCAAAATCTGATCTCTTATCCCTCCGAGGGGGAAAGTGGGTTTTATCTACCTTTTATTACCTCTCTCACACTGCCAACCTATGGACAACAACAACACAAGACACAGTGAACCCTGTCATGCAGGCTCTCTTCCAAAAAGCGAAATCCGCTGCTTTCCTGCAGGCTTCCTCTCATCCGTGCAGTACAGTCAGATCAGCAACCAACAAGCTGTTGACATCACCGATGATCCGAGGAGATCAAAAGAACGGGCGACGGCCAGAGATGATGCGCATTAAAAGAACAGCACAGCAGTATGTGCTTAAACCATTTCCCTTGTTTTGACATCTAGTATGACTACTTGTCTGTATCTTCAGGTGTGTGTCACAACCACTTAGCTCCCACCAACAAAAGCATTAAGTTGGGCCGCTGAAATATCCGTGCTGAGCAGACTGTGGAGCAGAGGATGAGCCTGATGATGGCTGAGAGGCCTAGCACGCTCATCTCTTCCTGTTTATGTGGCATCTCACTCATTACTGTGGCAAGCATGAGTCACCATGAATAGCTACAATCACTGTGGGAATAAGTGTTACATTATGCATTTGTCTATGTGTGGATATATTATGTGATGATAAATTGCAATAGTATGAAAAGAGGAAGGCTGCTGGTGTATATTGATTTTTTGAAGCTGAATCATAAGAGAAGAATAAACCAGAAAAGTCATTATGAAAAAAAAAAATCATTTTGTACACATCAATATGTGTGTTTGCTTCTCCAAGCCAGACACCCCTGAGACCCAGGCAGAATACATAACACAAAGAAACAGCTTGTAATGGGTGATCTCATTTTATTACAAGCTGTGTTTAACCCGTCTCAGTTTCACCTACTGTTAAATTGAGGCTTATGCTGTACATGATTCAAAAACATATTATGTTCTATATGAGCAATATTAGCGATTACATTTGGTTTCCCATTTTCCCAGTTTCCTTTGCGTATTATTATGGCGACTCTCCTGAGGTGGGGAAGAGGTTGTAAAAACAGTAAGTCTGTGATATGTAATAGTTTTGATGTTTTTGTGAATAATTCACATTTAGGTTTGAACCCATGTATGTGTATACTTCTCATAAACACCGATTTGAGTCCTCAAACTCGAACAACTTCGACCGGCTATAATCAATATTTTTCATAATAACAAATTTGTCATGTGTCAAATGACAATGTGCAAGGTCAGAGGTGTCGCTCATAGCAATGAACCTACAGAGAATTATCAGCGACTCTGCAGCTCCCCTCAGCTTTAGGAGGCTTTATGGAGTTAAGCTTGTTGTTTAGCTGTCCAGCTGCAACTTTATTGCTTTGGTTCACTCTCACTGCTCTCATAGTGTCATTTTCTCCTGTAGCAGGCAGCTGCTTAGCGCCAAATGGCAAACAGACACAGTTAGCGACTGGCTGGTGAATATAGTGGAGCATTTAGCAACCAGATTAAGAGCCAGATATTTCTCTCAAGAGTTGGCAGAGACAAAAAGAGCTAAAAGAGGATGAATACTGGACCTACATTAACCAGGTGGACAGAAATGCGACTCCAAATGAATAATAATGTTGCTCCATAATTGCTGGACATGTAAATAAGCAAGTTAACAAGTTCAACATAATAACTTAAGAGGTGATGATATGTCAGTGTTGTGATCACAATTTTTTCCCACTGACCCCAAATGGGCAGAAAAATCAGTTAATGTAGGTTTATACATACAACACATTGCTTAACTGGAGAGTTTTATAAGATCTGACAAACTTTTCTCATTTTCAAAACTTGACAAATTTGTTTGCTCCAGTCTTTATGCTACGCTAACCTAGCCGGCTTCATGTCTGTATAACTATGAGTGTTATCATTTTTCTCTTCATTGGCTCTTCATTCTCTGGCTAAAAGGGTCCAACACCACACTGGGCACTGGGATACAGTCTTAATATCATGTGTTGTGGCGTTACAGCTCTTGCTCTCCTATCCCTCTCCACACAGTGCAGCAGATGTAAAGTACAGTCAAAGTGTGTGCAGCTCTGTTAGAAGGTCTGGTAATTGACATGAGAAAGTGCGCACATGCAAATGGCATCAGATGGATTTAAACTGCATGGAGGAAAACGTCCAGATTAGCGCCCTCCCTCAGAGGAAACGCTGCAGCTTGACACTTTTCCTTGCCTGCCTTTCTGTCACTAACTGTTACCTTCACAGACTGTCTTAAACTCAGTCTCACTCATTCCCATCTGTATATTCATGCAGAGGTTAATATGAATTCTACAAGGTTTTATTTCCCCAAAGACACTATCAGTTTACACTTAAACGAGCAACGTCTACATTTCCATATCAGGAAATAGATTTACTGAATTCATGCCATATGGCTACCAAGCTAATTCAGTGCATTGTATCGAGGATCTCGCAGTAACAAGTATGCTCCCTGCAATATATGGTGAATATTCAGCTGCCATTCTGTTCCTGCACAAGGTCAGATTGCCTAAAATATCATCCGTCTTTCCAGGAAGGATGAATAAATGAATTCTTATTTGGAAACAGCCCCAGTTGAGGCACCAGATGTGGAAAATTGAGAGGGACATCCGTTGGAGTCAAGCTGAATACACAAGGAAAACAAGACTCTTGACCACATGCAACCCTGCATTTAAAAAGAAAATTACAGACTGATTATTCTTAAAATACAGTTTTTCTAAGAGGTTCAGAATATTGCCAATTCACACATCTATTCAGCAATGAACGTATGTAAATAGATAAAGTTTAAACAAGTATATAGTTGGTGTTATCAGTAGCAATCCTCCAATCAGATCTGCCAGATCAACATGGGGTCTCAATACTGCGGCCAGATGTGACTGATCCATGATTAAATACAGTTTCCACATCAATGTCATAAATTTCAATGCTTCCACTATGTTTTCATTCAGTCACAGCAAGCTGCCAGTTCACACAGTAGGATAAATGGATTTTAAATTTTGAAAGAACAAAACAGAGCACAGGTATTGGATCTGGAATCAGCATTTACAGAAACCCTCAGTTGAAGTATCGGGATGATTTGTTGTTTAATCCATTAACTGAATTATATTACAATTTCACACATGAGGGAATTTTGCGCTGGTGCAATAGTAGTCTGAGTCCCAAAAATTATGATACCAAACATGAAAAATATTCAGCTTGAGAAAGTCTTTATGGTACTGCAACAGATGGATAAGATGTACTGTATCTGAGTGGGAGCAATCTTTAAGGGCTTTTTTTTAATAAACTGTGGAGACTGAAGAAAATAAAAATTGGTGAGATGTTCCTTCTAGTCACAAATCACCAATTCATAGTTATTATCTTCCCCGTGTTAGCGTCCCCACAGCAGACATAGGTTTATAAAAATAAGTTAAAGTGGATTTCACTGATTTGTAGCACAAATGTACAATGTGTGTCTCTTTCATGTCTGTCTCTGGATGTTAGGTAATGCAGAGAAGCTGTTCTTTCAGTTGTGTAGGAAACAGTGAGCACTCTGGGGGGAAAAGGGGGAGGGAGTCTTTTAATTATCACGGTTGAGTGCGCAGAACAAACAACACAGTCACCATGAAGGATACAACACACTCCATCTTACACTGCACATCTTTGCTGCCTCTACGGTTATATATCCAGCTTTTGGTCTGGCAGCCTTTATAGTAAGAGCTTCCCAGACCTGGAACACAAATTCTTCTTTATATAAACTCAGTTAAAAAGCAACCAGACTTGTCATCAGCATGCCTTCCCTTTCTGTTCCCCATTTGCTTAGCTTATTGTCACTCTCACACTTGTGCAACATGCATATTGCTTGTCTTTTTAGCTTTCCATCTGATGTTTAGATGCTTTATGTCTCAGCTGCTATCTCTTGTTCTGATGTTGTTGTTATTTTAATGGATGATTCAACATCTGGCCGACAGACAGCGGTGCAGGCTCACCTGTTTAGCACAAACAGCACAGGTTCTTTGTTGGCAGCCTGATTAGAAATTCAATGCACGGCGGCACCACTAAAGAGTTCAGGCACATTTAACTCTCATGGGTCTGCAAACGCCTCGGGCAGACTGCCCCCTCTTGCATCCAAACACTCCCTCCCACTCTCTTTATCTTTCAAATAGATTATTTTTTTAATTATCTTTTATAATGACAGGTGTTTGCCTCACAATTAATGTGACACCACAGGCAGGTAATTCTGGTAATTTAGGCGTTATGGCTCAGGGAGCCTGACAAGTATGGTAATTAAGCAATGGCTTTGACACAAGCCACCGCCACATCCAGAGCAATAACAAAGAAAATGGAATACCACAACACCCCCAAAAACCTTACCTGAACCCCTGGTGGCATCTTCAGACATTATATTAAGTATTATATGCCCTATGGAGTCAGCCATTATTAAACTGAACCAGAAACTGTCCTATTGTTGCGGTGATGGTGTGTAATTCATATATTTAGAGCTGTGAATCACATAAAGTTCACACTATGTCTACATGTATAGTTAAGTGGCTGATTACATGTTAAAAAAACTACTCCACACAGAAATTCACACTCCCAATATCCTGTCATGTTTCACTAACCTACACACACAGCATTTGGGATGACAGTCAATATTAGAACAGCTGTTTGTTCACCTCTGCTATACTCTACATAACAACATTACTTTACCCGTACATACACACCTTAAAAAAAAGGTAGTTACAGTAGCTTCCTGTTTGTAAAGAAGCAGGACAAAGACACAGAGAGAGAAGAGAAAAAGGAGGAGGAGGAGCCAGAGGTCTAAGTTTCAATTTTCCGCCTCTCTTCTCCCTCTTTTGATCAGCTTTTCTTCCCTCACCACTTGGTCACGCTTGAGTTCAGGCATCAGGCTCACGTCTGCAGAACAGAAGTGATTTATCAGGGAACGCCTCTCAAGCAGCCCACCCACCTCTGTCCTCTCCCTGCAACACCTCTGTCTGAGCTGCACTCAGCTTCATATTCACGACCTCAACCAACCTCCGAGCATCTACTCTCACGACGACACGCAGAAACGTGCAGTGATGCAGATATTCGAACCTTTGAATGCAACAGTGATCTAGTGTTTGTGAGAAGCTTCACAGGAATGTGTAAAATTTATTTATTATAAGAAATGAACAGGAGATGACAAGAATAAAGAGTTGAGAATAAATGAAAATGAAATCAAACAAGGTTAAATGTGCAGACACACACACACACACACACACACACACACACACGCACACTGAAAACAACAACAAAAAAGCTTTATATAGGCTACCTTCATTTTGTCTTATCTTAAGATGGATCATTGTATTACTTCTGGGCTTTCATAGAAATGCTCACCTGACTTTGGTACAGTTTTACTGTGTATTGATAACTAAAAGGTCTGTTTGCATTCTTCGGATATGATCAAATGCCTCTTATGATTCACTATAATGAAAGCTAAAGAGCCGATGCGGATCACCTGAGGATAGACTGAGGAAACATCATAAACTGTGGTGTCTATATTCTCACCCGTTAGAGAGTAAGCCCACCGACGGACCGATCTCTCAAAAATTCAGTACATTTGTTTCATTTGCAAAGAGAAAGTAAGAGAAAATGAGAAAGGCTGAGAGAAAGAAAGGCATGAGTACAACTGTCAAAACTTCCACCTGCTCGACTAAAGATTTGGCAGAAGGCATGTGTAACACAGAGAGAATAACTATGCGAGTTCACATTAAATATGAAAGCTGGTCGAGGCTACAGAAAGCGATGCAAGACATTCTCTCTGCTCTTTGAAACAAAGAGCTAAGGGGCCTGTGATGCTGTTGGCTAATCACCCTCACACTCCAGCCTTCATTAGTTTTCCTGGGAATCAATGGGCAACAGCTCCAGCAAAATGAAACCTTGGGTCCTTTTCTACATCAACCCAAGTTTCTGGCTGTTTTTTTTTTTTTTTTTTATGTGCGTCACCAAACTACTGCAGTGAATGTTTCTTCGAGAGAAACACAAAGCCACAAGGTGAAAGAATAGAGATCAAAGATGGAAACGCTTCTGCGTCATTCGTTACATACTGTACAGCTACAGAAAGAATGGATGTTTAGAGCAGTACAACTCTCAGATGAATGCCACTGCAACACATTTATACACAACAACACCCCACTTAAATCATGGTTTTGGAGGAGGGGGGGGGTGTTGATGCATAATATTAGTAGGTGTTGGAGTTCAGATATGACAGGAGACAGCTATAAACATTGTTTCAAGCCTGCAATGCCCACTGGTGTCTAATTACCTCGACAGGAAAATGAATCTGTGCTCAGTGGCATAAAGTTAGATTATAGTCAGGACTGGAGTCGTTCTCTCTGATCTCATTATACCAACCTGTGCGAGACGGCACTGCCGCAGATCTTTGCCTAATCAGTGTTTATACATGTGCATCATACAGACTTGTTCTTCCCGAGGACGCCTGCGTTACCTTTGAGAGTTTCTGGCTGGTATGATATGCACGTTCCTATTTGCAGAAGAGAGCAGTCATTACCGTCCTATGTTCTCACACAAGCCTCTTGTGTAACACGTTGAAGCCAGAGGTGCTATTTTATTCCACTGAGTCATGAGGATGAAAACAGTATTGTGATGATGGTAGCCAGAGGGCAGCCTCTCACATGTAACGTATGCACATGCGGGCAGATCCATCACTTAAACAAGCACGCGCGCTATAATATAGTATGTCAGCGGTGCAGCATACAAATAAAACAATACATCCTCTGTGGTATAACTCCACGGTAGAAAGGAGTACGTCTATCGCTCATACGTCCACACACAAACAAAGCGTGGGCTCTGGTCTGTGGAACGGTGTTTCTGAACTCGTCCCTACTCCACGGTGGGAGTGGGCGAGGAGTAGGGGTGATGTAAGCTCAAGCAGAGGCAAGTTCTCATTTCCCTGCTTCAAAAAGCCGGCAGCTCTGTAGTGTTTTATGTCCTGGCAGCCGAGGCTTTCCCTCTTGCTCTGCTGCTGAATACAACCTGACCCAGAATCCACTGCGGGGGAGCTGCGAGCTCAGACTGCAGGGATCGCCTTCTGTTCAGTCTCTGCTTTCATGTGGAAGGGAGAGCGTTGTGGACATTTGTCTGTGGTGGTAGCGGAGTGGGTGTAGGGTTTCAATGACTACGTTCAACATGCGCACTAATATTCCACTATTACTCCGAATGTGACGATATTCCAAATTCGATACAGCATATTGTATTTGGATATTCCGAATTAGGCTTTACTCAGAAAGTAGCATTTTCCAATTAAGACATGTGGGATAAGTCGACATTATTCAGGTTTTAGGAGCATTCTTTGGACGTGTATACAGTTGTAGAGTTGACAGTCAGCTCTGTGCGTTGAAAATAAACCATCTTGCCAACAGGAGAAACACACCTACTTTTAAACATTTCTAATGACTCAACAGGTTTTTGGATATGTGCAAATATCGCAATGCCGACCTTTTCAAGAAGGATGCACGGCTGCATGTAAATGGGAATATTAGTGGAATGTTCATTTTCATTTTTGTTGAATTTTGGTCATTTCTTTATTAGCCATGTAAACAGCTTAGAGGGAAGTAGGAATAAGTCTTTTTCAGAATATTTTGTGCATTTAAACATAGTCGAGGTGAAACTTTCTACAAGTACAATTGCAGCAGCAGCATGTTTGGTCTGACAAAAGCCTCTCCTTCCCATTTCACTCTGTCTGTTTCACTCCTTTTTATTCTCTCTCTGCATTCATATATTTCTTCCTCACAGCTATTTAAACTCTCCGTCATTCCCTCTCCTCTCCTCACTTATCATCACTACGAGAGCTCTTTCCTGTTGACCCATTGTTCACCATTAAGTACTGACTGGGCCTGCCTCCAATCAGTACTAATTGAAGAACACAGCTATAACTAACAACAACAAGCATTAATTGGCACATCGTAATGGCCCTGCTTATCAAGTCAGGGTATTTTCCAGCATGTGACGTAATTAACTCCTCATTTTGCTGCCAGTCCTCAATGGGTCCACCGCTGCTGTCCCCACACGCACGGGGGAAACATCGATTTGGGTAAATCCCCTGTAGTAGCGCCATGATTTATTTTCACAGTTAGGAGCTGCACACTCAGAAAGGACACTGAGGATCAATACCTCACATGCTCACAGTGATTACATTAAATACATTTGGGACACACGGCATAGGAACAGAGAACATTTAAAAATGTACAGTACCAGTCAAAAGTTTGGACACCTCATTCAACTGACTGGGAAGGTGTCCACATTTTTGAGTGGTATTCTGAGAGAGAGAATTTGGACTTTAGTAGACAAGAAAATTTTTAAAAAAGGGTTTTTGTATGAATAAGAACATGAACATGAGGATCAATGCTGACTAATGTGGAAGCTAATATCTGCATGGAAAGAGAAAAACTGATGAAATGTTAGCAATGGCAAAAATGGAAATACTCATGGTAAGTCAAAATATTGATGTATCAAAGAATTGTTACTTAAAATAAATATACATTATTAATTACTATTTTATACATTTTCAAACTTTGAAATATCTCAAAATTATGACTTAGAAAGTAAAAAGATTTGACTTAGTATAGCTTTCTTTTTTTCCTTTTCTTGGCAAAAATGGGCTTCCATAGACTCAGTTGTGGAAGTGCGGGCAACAAAAGTAAGGTATAAATTGTGTTAATAAAACTCTAAGAACGATCTGTATGAACCTTTTTTTTAAAAAAAAAAAAAACATACAAATAGAAATAGTATTGTTTATGTTTATTGTTCAATAAGCCAATAAGCCTCATTTCAGTTTCACTTCATTTCTTATTCAGGGTCATTAAGTCTGTAGCATCCCCCAGCATGCAGAGAAACACTGCAGACATACCAGTAAGAAACCTGCTATGCAGAAACTTGCAAATGTAATAAATCATTAACGGGTGTGAAACTCGATAAGAAAATAAAAGATTCATTATATAATTACAAAAAAAAAAAACAATAGAACATCAATTAAGAATGAAGTTTATGAATCTGTTTGACAGTACTGTTACATGAGAGGAACAAATAGTTAAATACATTTAACAATATTAAACAAGAAGTTAAAAGGGAGAATCATTTTTCTATTAACATTTCCATTTACCCTCCATTTGTTTTAATTGAACTAATCCATTATCATTTCCCAGTCTCTCTTTTTGTCAAAACAGTATAAAATCCCTGTGATGTAACGAGTTATTATCACCTGACATGGCACCAGTGGGCTGTAGATCTTACAGTGAACTGCTCTGGCAGCACTCACCGCTGTTTCTAAATGTTGCTTCTCGGTGCCTCGTAAACACATTTGGAAAGATGCAGGATAGTGAAAGTGTTTCTGCTCTGCAGCTTGTGAGAGTGTTTGTCACCTCCAAGAGCTAATTAGAAAAGTTTTGCCATAAAAAAGTTATGATAAAGATTAAAAATTAAAAACTGTGTTTAATTTTCACCTTTTTCAAAAGGATCTTGGGATTATCTGAACGTATGAAAATTGTTTATTATAAACAGTGATATTATGGTCTCAATACATTATTCATAACATTCCATAAAATCTCCCTAAAGCCGAGTTGTAATCCAGGACTCATAATTGAACAACCACAGCCTCTAAATGAAGAGTATGTATTTTACATCCGTTAAGATAAAGGATTTGTGGTCCTGCTGCTACAGAACAAGAGCCTTGTTTCAGCCAGTCTGAAATAAGCACACGGGGAAGGATGAGGTGCTTCATACCAGCCGATCAATAATAACCAAAGATAGGCATGTAGGTGCATGAGAATGTGCAAAATATTAGCTTCTTTTCTAACCTTGTGGGACTGTGTGTGTGCGTGTTTCTGTGTGCATCTCGTACAGAGTGACAGTGTGACTCATTGGGTGCTGGGTGGCCCCGTCAGGCCTCTTTTCTCGCTGCTGACTGAATGCTCTTGGTTCTGTAAACATAGACAAATGTGCCCTACAGGAACGCCTGCCGCCCTGCAGCTCCCCCATGCCTCAAACTAATGAATTTTTAAAGACAGCATCAATCAAACCGCAGGCCAGATCAATAGACCACAGAGTGGATTTCATCAGCGCTGCGGAGCGGGCTTTGGTACACACATCGCTTCCACGCAGCCTTTCGCTTCAACCGAGCTTCGCAGTCGGGCTCAGTTGAAGCCGGGGCAGTCGACCAAGAGCGGAGTGATATAATCAAGGCAGGTCCGTCCAGTAATAGAATCTGATTAAAGGGATTAGGGGGTGTTTACGATGGCAGCGTGTCCTCTATACGCAGGACTGACTGACCCTACATGGTTGATTAGGCCATTTGATAGCCAGTCAAGATTTGAATCATTTTACGAAACACCAAGGTCACTGTGGACATTTATCCTCATCAGAAACACAGCTGACTGGAACTGTCCTCCGCTGCTGTTGCACAACGATGGAACACCAGTTTCCCAAGAAACTAACACGGGGGGGACGAGAGGGGTGGGAGGGTTGCCATGTGACAAGAGCTCCAGGTCTGTTTGGGTACACGATACTAACTGAGCCAACAGGACACACGCAGACACATTTTCAGTATTTTTGTTTCTCACTTGACAGATGGCAGGTTGTAATTTTCATAATACAAACATTTACACAGAGACAGAAAATTCATCAATCACTTTGAGGTAAATCTAAATGGGCAAAGCTACAAAAAAACTTTTTAGCAAATTTGAATGGCAAAGAAGCAACTCTGCTCAAAACATAAATAAAAAAATAATATAAATGTCAATGACTTATTTGATTTATTTATGACATTAGGCTGGAAGGTCAGCAGGCTCTCTTAACTACCTTACATACAGAAATATCGAACATGGGCTTATAGCATTAGGTTGAACGTTAAATGCCACTGGTTTTGAATTTTCTACTTTGTTTTCAACCTTATTAGCCCTTGACCTCTCATAAAGCTTTAGTCTACTTGGTTAGGAAAATTGTGGTTATTAATACTTTATCTTTTGCCTCCAAGAAATACTAAAACTCCAGTTTAAAAGATCTCTTTTTCACAATATTAAAAACGAGGGTGCTGGACTCAGACTAACTCTTCTTGTTGTGTTAATTCAGTCTAATTTATCCATCTGTGTGAGACGGCCATCCACTTCACCGTTCTATATGAATGTTTTCACAGCAACAGTGGATCTATCAATTTACCTGCGACAAAGATTAAAGTGTCGGCTTTCTCACATCTTCTCACTTTCCCCTAGGCTTTTGGGTTGCATGAAATTGCTCAAAGATTAGGAGCAGGAATCTAAGGAGGAAGCAATTTCTCAGCTCTATGATGCAGTGATAAGAAATCGAGAGGGGAGTAATCCCTAAAATCAAATTTCATTCAATTAAATTAGAAATGTTGGGAGGAATACAAAAATCGAAGCAACGTCATTAGCAATGATGGACAGAGAAATACAGCTAGAAGGCAAAGAGAAATGCCTCTTGAAAATCGAGGAGAAGAGCACACAGATGGAAGTGGAGAATATTCATTTGTCATCTGTGTCGGTTCACAGGTAAACTAGTTTAACATCAACAACATAAAAAAAAACTTCTGGAGCAAAATGTTCCAAAGGAATCACAGCAATAATTTGCTAATTGGTGAAAACAGTAGAAAGATGTTGTATCCGTTTGTTAACATGAAATAAATCCCTTCTGTCAGCAAGCCAGTATGCTCATGTGAAGTCAGGAGGAACAAAGCACAAGGGTGGAGCACATGGACAGCTGAAAACAGCCAGAGGCTCTATAGGATGCTGAACAAAAGTTCATTTTCAGGGTGACTTCACTCAATAATTTTTCTGCCACTAATAACATTTATGTATGATTTTCAGGACTGTGATTATGGGAGTTCTGTCGTAGTTTAGACTTAAAACTCAAAAGGTTGCCTCTGGCTTACACAAACTGTGTCCCATGATAATGTTGAAGGGAAGCTTCAACGAGAATCCCATGAAGCCTACAATCAAGTGCTATTTTAAAGAAACCTATTCTGACAAGGAAATGATCTGGTTCGCAAGTTGCATAAATATGAAGTGGGGTTTTTTATGCTGGTTATGTTCAGGCACACCAGGCTTTGTCTCAAGCAAGTAAACAGAGCGTAAAGCCTGAATTTATGTGGGGAGACACAAGTCAAACATAAAGAGTCATCAACACCTTCTCTGCTCACATTATCAGCTAACACAATGAGATAAAGTTAAATGTCTTTTAGAAACACAAAAACACACTTTAATACCTTCATACCTGGGTTATTGAAGCGCTTTGTTTATCTGCCTTAATGCTCGTACTATCGCTCATCTTCAGACTGTGCAGGACTCGCCAGCCTCACATCACCCCAGCTTTAGTCTCTTTGCACTGGGTACCAATTTCTTGTTAAATCCATTTTGAAATCCTAGTCATGACTTACAAAGCTTTACGTGGCCAGATGCCTGAGGACATCAGTGAACTTTTAACTCTTTACTGTCCAAAAAGAGCCTCTTTGATCTGCTGGGTGCCTGGTAGCTATTTGCTGGGTCCAGGTTTAGGTCAAAAGGTGATCAAGCGTTTGCTGTACTAGCTCCTCAGCTTTGGAATAGTCTTCTGGTCAGTATTCAGTCAGCTGACACCGTCTCAGCTTTTAAACCCTGTCCTACACTCATTTGCTTACATACAAGTTGCGTTACTGCTAGATTTTAAGCTTATTTTCATTGTTTTATCTTATGGATGATTTTTATTTCTAAATGTCTTTTATGCCATTGTCTTTTGTGCAACAGTATTTTTATATCTGTGATTGTCTTTTACACTGTCGCTCTCTGGAAAGCACTTTATACTCCTAGCTTGACAAAGAAAGTTATTATTCTTAAATTCAATTTACTTTTCAGGATAAACTGGGTGCCACATTTGAGCACATTATGACTTTTCTTGGGTTAGTGAAAGATGACTTATACAGGATAGAAGAAATGAGATTGGTATGACTTCTTACACTGACCTAAAGCAAAGTTTATTTTAGTATTTTTATCCATGTGGCTGTATTGATGGTGACGTCAAACTGTCAGTTCAACACTTTGGTCCAGAGTGAAATATCTGAACAACAGTTGCTTTCCAGTGTATAATGAGCAGTGTGTAATGATCTTTACAGCCTAATGGGGGAATGAGCATGAGCATGCCACTAAAATTTATTCAAAGTGTACTTTAAAGGATAAATCCAATACATATAATGAGGTACTTCCCTTCGATCAGAGGGATCAGACATCTCAATCTAACACACAAACAAGTCAATATAAAGAAAGACGCAGGTACAACAGTAACAAAAGGAGTCAGTGTACTCCTACAGAAGGTTGCCTGACTGTGTGAAACCCCTTCCTCCCACACCTTTCCAATGTCAACTGGAAAGGCGCCATCCAACCATTCCAGTACCTTCCAATCCGATCTTCATGCCCACTTCACTTGGCTTGAAAGTCTTTCCTAAGCTCACTATTTTATTTCTTTACATATTTACTTCCACATGTACAATTAGGTACAACACTATGAATGCCTTCCAAGAAAGACTGTCCAAAAGTGTGCACTTTTATCCCCATATTTAAGCGACTATCATGACGTATGACGGCCGGCTTTTCACGCTGACGACAACTGTGGCCGTTCAAACAGCTATAAACACTTTTGCCTTCTAACGTGATTGGATGACACCTAATATGAACTAGTTCTTTCCAAGACTGGATACTTGCAGTATTGTTTAAAGTAACATCACTTTTCTGGTCTGTTTCACATCAAAAATGAACCATAGATGCTTGGAAGTGACGTGTAGAGAAAGTCTACTCAAATTACCAAATTAGAGAGTTTGTGCAAGAGCAGAAATAGCTATCTAGATAGCAAGGTAAAGAAGAAAAAAAAGAGATTAATATGATGAATACTTTCAGCAAACCTGATGCAGGTATATTGGAAATTATTCAAATCAAATTTAACAAACTGGAAAAAGAAATTCAAATTATGCAGAAAGTTATTGAAACGAAAACTATGCACATGGATTTTCTGCTCCCAGATGTTCATATATAGTTGAGTTGATAAAAATGTGGGCAAATATAATCACATTGTCACCAAACTGTAATCATATAAAGAGATGACAAACCACTTGTTTTGTATTGTGAACGTTTCAGATTTTTCTATCAACTCAGATGTATTTCTAAAAGAACTATACACATATAACCCACACCTCCCAGCACACATACTAGGATGCTGTACTAGCCTACACCATCCTGTAATCTCCAACAAAAGCAACAAAAGAAAAACATTTTCTGTTTTTCTCTGTTTGCCTGCCAAGAAAAGGATTTCAGCAGCCCTGAAGAGACTAGGACGGGAAAAATAAAGAAGAAGAGCTGTTTGGCTAAAAGCCTGCTGGATTCTCTGATTCTCAAGGACATTTCTATGTCCTATACTCCGCTGAGTCCTCCACCCTTTATCTGAGCCCACCCCGCCCAGCTCCATTGTATCACTCTCAGTCGCAGAGAGCTTCCCGCAATTCCAGCTCAACTGCTTATAGGATAGGAAGCCATGTAAGCCTTTGGAGCTGCAGGGATTGGAGATCCCTGGGGTAAAGCTGGGAACATTCAGAAAAACTCTCTAGTTTTGCTTTTGGACTTTTTATTTTTTATTTTTGCTGAGCCCCATTCTGAAAGTCGAGAGATTTTTAAGTCGCTCTTCACAGAAAATGGGCTTTTTGAAAAGTTGAGAACCGTATGAGGAGCGCAGGTCTTATAAAACAGGGTCATTAAAAGGAAACTATATTGTAAGTGGCACTAAGAACAGGAACTATTCTGTATGCACAAAGGTTTCAGAAAGTGTATTCAAAGACTGATGTATTCAGAAACATAATGAAATATGCCAGTGATTCAGTGCTACTGGTTTACAGCATAAACTCAAATATACCGAAAGATATCATACAAAACAATTCTGTGTGCTGCATTGTTGCCACATGCAGGGAAACTTACAATGAACAGACCATTTAATCTATTCATGTTCTCCACGTAAGAGGCCCTTTCAACCATGGTCTTCAGATACACGCTGTGGGAGTAATAACAGAGACTGCAGTGAATTCATCGCCTCCTCTGTCCTCTTCGTCCAGGTAAAGCTTTGCAATGTATTGTTTTGTCAAGGTAATGCAAGATTCAAGAGTTTGTCAATGGATGCTTTCTTAGTCTTCTTCGCTGTTTGTTTTCACACT
Organism: Euthynnus affinis; assembly: GCA_029490765.1. Classification (NCBI taxonomy): domain Eukaryota; kingdom Metazoa; phylum Chordata; class Actinopteri; order Scombriformes; family Scombridae; genus Euthynnus; species Euthynnus affinis. The sequence continues at coordinate 3,610,712 of CM055856.1, forward strand.
CAGTGATCTTTTTGCTTCTGGTCTCAACTTTTCAGTCTTCTAGTGCCAAATTATTTTGGGCTATGGCCAGACTAAATGTGGCAAGTTAGGCAGAACCGCTGCCTCTAATTAATTTTCAGAAGATGCAAATCTCTTGAGAACATAACAGGATCATAGATCCCTCGGTGGCCCTGTAGCTACCAATTAAAAAGGGAAATGTGAATTCTCCATGGGTTCCTTTGTTGATTTTTGTTATAATTTATCTATTTTAAAGACGTAAACCCTTTATTGTCTTATATTATAAAATCTGAAAATGTCAACTTGGAGGCAATTTTAGGTCCCAGTTGTGCTTTAACAAATTTTGGGATTAGAACAAACACACTTTGGGGGCACTGGGACAAATTTGGGGATTAGGAGGCACTGTAGCAAAGTTTTAGGGGCATTATACCAAATTCAGAGATTATGTTAATGTCCCAAAAGGATTGGGCCATTATTTTATGTAGCTCATTATACCATGAAAAGTTGTCTAAATTGTGCAGTTTCTATCCATTTCTGACACTTATCTGGATTTGGTGGCAGCAGTTTGAGGTAGAGCATAAATTTCTTCCCAGTCACTTCCTGCAGCTCCTCCGGGGGGATTCTGAAGTGCCCTCTAGGCCAGATGAGATATGTAACCCCTCAGGATTTTACGGGTCGGCCCCAGGGTCTCCTACATCCACAGGGAGATGTCCAAATAGCATTCTAATTAGATAACCAAACCACCTTAAGTGACTCCTTTGTGGTGGTGGTTAAAGCTTCTCATCATCTCCCTTCAGGTGAGCCCACCCTGTAAAGGAAACTGAATTAGGCATCCTTGATCTCATTTCGTCAGGCGCTACCCAGAGCTCATGACAGTGACTGAGGTCTGGATCCAGTCGTACACCATCTCATACAAATTGACTTGCATGAGAAACTAAATTTGACTGATTGCAAAGTTGAACTAACTTCACAGTGTCACAACACTTAACCAGCTGCAGATAAACCTCAGCCCTCTTTGTGGTGACAACTGGTGGACTGAAAACCTCATACCACTGTACACCAGTCCTAGAAATTTAAACTAGGCCTGTAACATTTATTTGATTACTAATAATAGTTTGTTTCTATCCATGTGAGCTCATTCAAGCTGAATGCAGCTGCACAAAATCGACATATGGCAAACCTCAAGGTGTAAAAGAGCACATGTAAAACAAAGTGGGGAGCAAGGAGATGCTTTATATGCACATGGTGCAAATCAATCTCGTGTAACAAACCACAAACCGACACACTCAGAGCATTTAAGGATGTGGTGGTGGTGTCCGAGTTTAAGTCTAAAACAAACCAAACTCAGAACCAATGTAATAATAAAAATAATAAAAGAACACTTTCCATTCACAGGGGTTTGCTCTTTTATCTTACCTTTCGCCTTGGACCACATCTTTTAGATTAAAGCTTCTTTACCAACATTTCTGAGTTGTCTCTGTGCTTCTCCTGCGTTTCTAATAAAGATGGTGTTGTCATGGTTTGCCTCCAGCTTCAAAGGGTTGATAAAACAGAGAAAACAAAACATCTTTTTTTTTTTTTTTTTTTTTTTTAAATCTGGGAAGCATTACCACCCCCGCAAAACACATAAAATGGACATAGAAAATACAATAGGGGGTATATGGACTTCAAGAACAATTCTCCCTGCAGACCGGCTGGTAATATTTTCCAATATATTGTTGCAACAATATCTCCATCTTTATTTTCAAGCAAACATATTCTCACTATTTTCCAGTCTTGGCTACGATGAAGCAAAGCCTTAACTCATGTGTGAGAATATGAGGGAGAGAATAAAGCTAACCAAGGCAAAGAAAAAACTTGATTACTGAAGGGTGAAAACATTACTTTTATATATAGCTGTTTATGAAGGCACTGAATTTAATCAGAAACCTAGTCATAAAAATGATGTGAAATAACAGAGCAAGAAATTGCCAAAGTTGATTGATTTTCCGCCTTAACGGCCACACCTGCCAGAGAGACTGGGGGGGGGAAATATATTTGTATAGCCTGCCACTCTGTCAACAACAGGCATCAAACACAAAGACTGTTGTCAAGCACTGACAGTGAAGAATGTTTCCCACTGTTTCTGATTAAGAGACAGCAAGCAATAGATAAATCATCAGAGTGCTGCTCTAGATCCTCAGCTTCTCAGAGGCCACCCTCAGCCATCTGTTGACGAAAGACTCCCCCCCCTTTTCCAAATACACACATTTAATGCTCCTCCCTGTTGTTGCCTGCAGAGCTGCACGCGGCCGCAGATGTCATGAAAGGCCACGGGGACTGTAAACAACCCGCGTCCTCGCTCCCCATCGACCAGTCAAAGGCAGACAGTCTGAGCACCTGTGATGAGCCTCCGTTCTGATGACTGTAAGAAAAAGCATAAACCCTGAGTAATGTCAATTTCTGTTAAGGGTTTAGGGACAAAAATCAAAGAGAGACGCTCTCTCTCCGTCGTCGTTAATCCATCCATGCTGAGAGAAGCATGCCTGAGTTGGTATAATGAGAAATAAAACACCAAGAGGAGTTGCAAGGAAATCATGCGTCATTTACTACCTCTTGTCGACTGCAGGGCTCAGCAGCTGGCACAACAGTTTGTCTGTCGCAGGTTCAGGAGGAAACAACAGGTGGCAATTTCTGTTACGATACAATCCATTGACTCTGATCATTGACGGCAGGGAAACCTGCATACACACTAATGGCGGAGTGATGGCTGCTTCTGTAAACATAAAAAAGTATATATCCTCCTCCCGGGGTAACATCAGAGATTCAAGACGTAAATTCAAAAAAACTCCAGCTGTTTGCTAACCAGAGGACGGACAACACTGCAGCTTCCTCATTTGCAAATAAAGGTTGGTTAAAACATCGTAAGTAACTTACAAATAAATTTTATAAAATTTCAAAAAAAACCTGCATAGATTTAATGCCATAAAAGCCTTTGTTGGAATTCATGAAAAGTCAGATTAGTTGCAAAACTTTAGTTGCTTTGGTTGATTTATTACATTTTCTCTGCTAAGATGCTAAATGATAAATATTCCTGACAACAATTAAAGTTCCTTGATGATGAAGGATGGTGCCAAGAGCAAGTGACAAAAAATGTTAAAAAATTGTATTAATTTTCAATTATGTGTTTCTGATGATATACCAGATGTTCCATTGTTTCTTGTTTTAATGAGAGCTTTGGGGATAAATATGCCAACAAACAGTAGAACAGGATTTCACTTCTTTTTCTCGTTTTTCACTCAACTTCTCAAACACACATCCGTAAAAGCCTGATACGATCCATCTGATCCAAAATATGTGAGTGGACAACGTAAACAACCCGTGGAACAACCTTAGCAACAAAGGCTAGGGAGCAGACGGTCGTTTGTGGGCATAGTAGTAACGGAAGTAACGGTAACTATGCAAATGCAGTGTTGACAGGAGACTCAAGCCCTGGCTTTTGACTTGCAGGGAGCATTTTATACATACATACACCTCAAGTTTTGGAACTTTGACCATGTTTACTACCACTACAGACCTCCAATATCATTATAGTATAGAAATAACAGAAAATCACAAAGAGCATGCTCCTATAACTTCAATATTGGACTGAAAAACATGCTTATATTGTAAAGTCAAGGAATACCACAGCGGAAAAGTGAAAGTGTTTTTTGTTTTTTTTACATAAACGGTGTACTCTGGATAAAGTAAAGGCATTCCTTTAAGGCTCCTGTACTCCAGACAGCCTCCTCGGCCGCATCCAGGTCAGTTAATAGTTCAATTACCGTTTGGCAGGTACGCTCTCAGGAGGAATCGACTGTTACCGGCTGATTAGCTCCGCCACTGTTCAATACAGCTACTGGATAACACCCGCCTGCTTGTTAACCAGCGCCACTGTGAAGCTCGCTGGCCAAGGATGAACAATAAGACCTACATGGCTGAGCAGAGAGCAGTATAGGGGCATGCTGGAGCACTCCTCTTACACAATGAGAAAGATAACTAAATATCCTCAAGCAAGCTGGATGAATGTTTGTGTTTGTCTGCGGAGAGGATTTATTTTTATGTTGGTGCCCCTGCTGTAAACTTTATTCCTTTTTTCCCCCAATACAAACTGATGTTAAATAAATATTTATATATATATTTTATAAATTGAGAGTCAGGGCCCAGTCTGCTCTCTCATTCTGGGATCCATTCTTGTACTGAGAGAGACTTCAAAAGATGTGCGTCCCGCACGAGAACGCAGCGCAGACACACCTAATGATGCATCTCTGTGATTGACAGGATTGCTCAAACGTTAACTAGCTTCTGCAGGCTCTGCGCTGATGTACTCTGCTTTTATGCTGCATTCTGGATTCAGTTGAAGAGGGTATAATTATCTCTGCTGGTGGTGCGGAGCTGCTGAGTTATGTTGAACGAGCTAACGGAGAGCATACAGAGTTAAACGGGGGTCGTACCTTTTATAGTGTCGGTTCCTCTGCACGTTTGCGGTGGGAAGCAGCACCCGTCCGTTTACTGATAGCTCAAAGCTCTGCAAACATGAAGGCACATTACATTATCATCAGACTGATAGGACTTATTGGATCGCCATTTGTATGTCAGAAATAGCATTTACCTCTTTTTATGTTTATCTTTTCTTCTTTTTTTTATGGATGTTTTTTTTTTTTTACATTTCACCCTGTAGATAAAAACAACCAATATGATTTTATCTTTATTTGAGGAATATTTCAAAGTAGCTGATGAAACAAGCTCACCTCAAGGTCTACTTAGTAGCTATTCAAACATATCATTATTAGCCAATAAGAGATAAGAGTTTTTTTCCCAGACCTTGCTACTTTCTCTCAGACATTGTAACTATTTTTAATTTAATTTATTGTATTTTTTTTTTATTAACTTGACTGAATAAAGTCTCTTGAATCATAATTCATTCATCAAATAACAGATGTTCAAATGTCTTTCAACAGTTTAAAGACTGATTGTCCACGTTGGCTCTCAACGTTTACTCTTTACCTTGAAAACAGCAACAACAATCTCACCTCAAGGTCCATTAAGTAGGTGTACTAGAGCTTTCAACAATATCCTCACCATTGATCAGCTGATGATTGAGCTTCAGAACACCTACTTAATGGACCTTGTGTCAACTTCTGTTTCCAAGTTTGAAACTATGAGAAATCCTTGCCGTGAAATAAATTTGACCATTTGAAACATTTTCAGGAAACAATTTCAACTGAGCAAACTCCATCTGCTGATGAAGATCATAAGATATGACAGAAAGGTCAGCAACAGCTTCTAATTGGCCTTTGACATGAGTTTGTTTGTGTGAAAGTGTGCTTTCCAAGCTCTGAAATGAACTTTGAATCTTACTATTGGCAGAAATTAGTTAACTGTTATAATTTTTAAGGTTAAATTTATCTATTGTCTTTCATGGTGATTTTGACAACAAACTGTGTGGCTGACTATAACTTCTGTACCTAATTGGACTCTGTTGAAGCGATGAAAACACATTTTTCACAGCAGACATTTTGTCATAGCAGAAAAAGCACAGGTGCAACTAATTACATTAAAGATGGCTGCGTTCAATTTAGGTTTTCTACCTCTAGGGCCCTAATATAGTGCATGTTTGCTAACTGGGGACACTTAAATGGAATGGGACCATCGTTAATTAATGCTATTAGCTTAGTTACACCTGTGCTCTTCCTGCCATGACAAGTCAAAATGTCTTCTCTGGCTAACACAGCTAAGAGTTTATGAACAGGTCAATTTATTTGTAGAGCACATCGAAAACTAACACTAAAGTGCTATACAGAGAAATAAAAAGTACAACAAGGTTATTAAAATGAAAACAAATGACGTGGCATGAAGCCGCAGACAACACCTGCAACTTCAGAGCACTGCAACACAAACACTTATACAGTCAAATTAGGCCTCACCTCAAATGTGACTCCAACGCCGCCATATCAACTGTTGGCAGGTCTCAATGTGTATTAATACCTGGTTAGCGTACGCCACCTAGCGTTAAAAGTCTCTACTTGTGTTTCATATTGGTAGTACTGTAGCTTTTGCTCATTAAAAACAAGGCAGAGAGGGGTTTTACGCACACCGCTCCAATAATCACCCTCTCTCGACAGGCGCGTGGCCGAATCTGTCCACGCGCAGATAAGGCTGCAAAATGGGAGCGCGCGCACGCACCGCAAAGTTTAAAAAGAAAAAGTTTGCCCATCAGTCATTCACCGCCGGCTCCGGCGCGTTCACGCACCAGGTTTGGAGATGTCGGTGCCGTCTCCGCGCTCCTGGTGGTGGAGGGGAAACTGTTTTGTCTCCTAAAAGGAATCCAACTAAAAGCACAAAATGTTTGGGTGAGTAACTATATATGAAAAAGAGTGTCTGTTTGGTCCATTACAGGTGCGAATGTTGTTGTAGTTTAACATTAGAAATGTTTACCAGGCTTCGGGATGAATGTGGATGTGTCTATGTGTGTATTTGTGAAAGACGCCGAAATGTGAAAACTTTTCTATTATGTGCGTGTGGGTTACTGTGAGCGCGCGTTTTTATGTGTTTCCATTCATCTATCAAATAAGGAAAAAATAATGAACACGGTGAAACATTATTTAACTGTAAGTTTGATGTGTTGCATGCTTTGTTTATCTCCGCCACGTTGTTATTCAGGCATAACAGGCCTGACTTAAATTGAGTTTCTAACTCCTCTTTTGATGAGTTTTTTTGGGTGAGACACCCAGCAGAGATACAGTTACAGGTGTTTTGTAGATGCAAAGCACACACACCAACAGGGATTATTTTAGTGCTATTTTTTTAAGTTTTTTTTAATGCCTTGTTGTGGTTAATCCTCTCAGAAACTGTTGCTTATGTAATTTGCAGTGGTGGAAAAAGTAATCAGATGCTTTACTTGCTGTATGTAGAAGCAGTAATACAACAGTATAGTTCAAGTTAATTTCCTGCACTCACAATTTTACTTAAGCACAGAGATATTATCAGCAAAACTGATTCAAAGTATCAAAAGTAAAAGTACTTGTTATGCAGAATGGTTTGTTTCATAATGTTATTGTATATTATGTTACAGGACTTTGCAGATGCATGTATTTTATATTCTGTTACTTGGTCTTTTCTAGAGCAATGGATCATATCTTGGAAGCAGATTGTGTGTTTTTATATAAAATCTGACACTTCAATGTAACTATATCTGTAAATGTAGCAGAGCAAGACATCATTTGCCTCTGAAATGTAGGAGTATTAAGTAACTCAAGTAAAGTATAAGTATGTCATAATTATACTTTCGTAATATACTACCCTTTCATACTGAATTTGCAGTAAAATCATTTTAGTTAGGCTTTAGGGGAAATTAGTGCTCCACAGAAGCAATTTGCATTTATTTTTCCAAGCAATTTCCTTAAACTGAGTTAGAATGTGAAGAAAAACTTTTTAGAAACCTGTGGTGCTTCTCCTAATCACACAGATCGCACTATAAGACACACTAAGGAAGATGGAGAGATATTTTTAATTGAACTGAATCATTTTTTGTGCCTTTTTGTACCTTTTTTGTTCTTCCAATCACCCCTTTAACCTTATTATATGTGTTTCCTTTTAGCAGTAGTATTTTAAGATTTCAAGATACCACTGGCCTGTGGAAAGAAAATGAGTCAGAAAAGCTCTCAGGCAGGAGAAAGACGGGAGAAAGCTCTGTATGATACGGCGAGTGTAACACAAATTAATCAGATTAAAGAATTACAGCATTCCATGGCTGAATCTCACACAATCATCCGGGCAAAAATGCAGGTTTACAATGTTGTAATGCTGAAAGTTCAACTCTCCTGTGGAAATTTGTGTTCCTAACTGTGAACAAAACTGTATCTCTGCTTTAAAAAAAAAAAAAGTGATGCCTAATTACAAACCAATTATACACTATCCAGAGAGCTGTCTTGTTCTCAATGACAACCTCGCCGCTAGAGAGTTTACACTCACTTACACATGAGCACTCAGGTGGGACGAGACGGGTTAATGAGTGACTAAACTGAGCAGAGGGCAGGTATACTTTACACTTTCAGAGAGACGCTAAATGTGGGAACATGTCACCTAAAATAAACCGCAGATAATCCCAAAAAATACTTCCGTCAGGACTGAAAACATCTAGATGGTAAGAGGTCAAAGTTTATGAGAGTTTTAGAAAGTTTAGTCCTTCGTGAGGGTTTTCGAGTAAGAGTTCAGCTTGTCTATATTGTTAAAAACCGGATATCTCCACACAGTGTTTTACAGTAAGTTGTTGACTTTGTGGCTGCTGATTAGAGTTGAATAGAATTAACATAATATCAGCTGTGGTTTGTGGGTTTTACTGATTGGTCTACATTAGTGTAAAGTGTTACCCCATTTTACTTAAGGGGGCACAAAAAGGGTAAGTAGCTGTTAGATAATAATGAAGTAATGAGGGACTACTTAGTAACTGATCAGTGTTATGTATCACTTTGCTTGAGGAAGCACAAAAAAAGGGGGAAGTAATCGTAAGATAGTGATGAAGTAATGAGGGACTACTGAGTTATTTTTCAGTATCACTTTTCTTGCTGGTGCACAAAAACAGTAACTAAGGTTTAATTAATAATAAATGAGTCGTTAATAGTTTTGTGCCCCTCAGCGGCTGATTCAGAGGTAATCAGGAGCGACTCATGAAGAGAGTGGTCAGCATGATCAATTCACACATATTCATCAACTAATCATTACCTAATGATGCAGTAATATAGGATCTCACAGTCTGTACTCTAGTAACTCATCATTATCTACTAGATAGTCCTCCGTTACGAATTATTAGGGAAGTACTTGTTAACGATTCATCATTCCTCATTTGCTCCTCACTTGTTTCTCAATTAACTTATTATTATTACGCATTCTATTAAATATAATTAGTAGTTACTCAAGAACTGCCTGCTAACTAATGGTTTACTTGCACCTCATTCATTCATCATTTGTTCCCTGGAAACGGATCAAAAATTTTGTGCACCTTTTTATTGTAAAGACTTACCGATCTGTGTTTACCAAACACATTGTTCTCATTACACTGTATGAAGTGCAAACAAAGGGCAAACACACTTCAGCTTTGTATGTACTCCGATAAAGATCAGTATTTTGTGTGCATTGAAGGTGTGCCACTTTTCAGAACAGAGAAAATTCTGCTGATTGTGTTCTTTACTCCATGGATTCAGATGTACTTTGTGTTTCAACAGAAATGGAAATTTCTCACATAGATATCCTCAAGTATGGGTATAATGTCATTCTTTTCTGGTTGTTACACCCAATCAGACTGAAACCACCAATTATTCTCCCCTCAACAGATGAACGCCCATCCGTAATCGAGCTCGGACAATCAGCCGACCCTGATTGGACTCTTTTTTCTTTTTTTTTTTTTCCTCTTGACGAGTTGCTGCCTGCAGTCGCTGTGGGAGCCGGAGTCGCCATGGAGACAGTGGTGATTGTGGCCATTGGGGTGTTGGCCACCATTTTCCTGGCCTCCTTCATTGCCCTGGTGGTGGTGTGCAGACACCGCTACTGCCACCCACATGACCTGCTGCACCACTTTGACTCCAAGTCAGTGAATCCATACGAAACCTCTAAATCTGTAACAGGAGTTTTCATTTCTGTGTGTCTTTCAGAATCTTAAAACTTTATGATCTATAAAAGTACTGAAATGACCTGTCGTATGTGCAACATGTAGCCTAATATTCTGTCTCAGTTGGACTTCATTTACCTCAAAAATGCGTTTCCCTCTGCAGATTTTCCACCACCTTCTTACTACGCATTCACAACTTCAGATTAGTTACCATTTGGGGAAAAAAATGATAATAATAACATTGGGATCTCATGGGATCCTAAAGACTTTCCAACAATGTATTTATTCATGAGAAGGAGATATTCTAAAGAAAATAATTCACATCAGAACACTAGAAGTAAGAAGAAGATTTAAAAAAGGAAATTAGGTCATCACTGGTCATTTACATCAATTAATATGCATCCATAAGTTTGGGATTTAGGTTCCTCTTCAGGCCTTACTAAAATAAGACTATGATATAAATCCAGTAGAAAATAATTCATTAAACACTCAAACAATTCTGTGAAATATCTACCAGATTAAATAAGAGGTAAAAAGTCCTCATTTTTACTTACATACTGTAGGCTGTGTCTTTTCTCAGCTCTGGTTTTGAGAGAAAAGTTTGAATGACCTAAATGTTTTTTGAGTGAGTCTGTGAATGGATGTAATGATTTAAAACCATATATTCACAGATTTTTTATTAAATTCAGCTCCATTCACAGAAAAATAATTATCAATATGAGTTCATCCGTCATCAGCTGTTCCTGTCCTGTCCCTCAGACCCACAGTTGATCTGATCGGAGCCATGGAGACCCAGAGCGAGCCGTCGGAGCTGGAGCTGGACGATGTGGTCATTACCAACCCTCACATCGAGGCCATCTTGGAGAACGAGGACTGGATAGAAGACGCCTCGTACGTCTTAGGAGTAGCACTTGTTGGCATGACATTAAACTGCAAATACTGCCTGGCAGAAGTTTAGTTGTACCATAAAAAGATTTAGTAGTTGCTAGTAAATGTCACTGCTATAAATGTTTATGTTTTGTCAGTATCAAAACTAATTCTCTGTGTTTTTTTTTTCTCCAACAGTGGTTTGGTCTCTCACTGCATCTCTATCCTAAAGGTAACTAAAGTGTATTTTCTCCTTTAGTCCAATTATTTAAAAGTCTATACAGTGATGGACTGATGCTGACACAGTTAATTCCACATTCAGATCTGCCACACTTTGACTGAAAAGTTAGTTGCCATGACAATGGGCTCAGGAGCAAAGGTCAAAGCCCCAGCCAGCCTGAGTGACATCATCACTGTAGCCAAACGCATCAGCCCGAGGTAACGTATACGATTCACCACAACTTCATATAACCGACTGAGGCAAACCCGCCTCCTCACATCCTCATTGACCTGTCTCGCAGGGTGGACGACGTGGTCAGATCCATGTACCCTCCTCTGGATCCAATTCTCCTCGATGCCAGGTAATCGCATCCCTTTCTCCATTACTTAAATGGGCCTTTTGCATGACTGCGAAAGCTTAATGCAAAGACCTTCTGCTCTGTTGATTGATTTGGCGTCTGAAGAAGCTGGAAAGGAGCGACCACATGACTTTGATTTATCCATAATTTAATAACCTTTGAGATTTACAGACATATGATAGGATGGTAATGCAAATGCCCAAGTGTCACAGGAAATTGATGCTGCCAGGAAAACTTTCAGAAAGCTCAAAAATGGGTGTTTTTCATCATTTAATCAAATTGAATTTAAAATTTATGCCATCCATCATGCGTTGTTGTTACTTTTATGCTCTTTCTGTGCCTGTTGTTTGCTGTCACAAGTGTGTTTTCTGCTTACTTTAGAAAAAAGTGTTTATGGAAATAAGTGTTTTTTCACTCCTTCATCCAGCAGCAGCAGCAGCAGCACCAAGAAAGCTAGTTTAAATTGAACCCATTTGTTTCTATTCTTCTCCCTCAGGGCCACTGCTCTCCTCCTTTCAGTCAGCCACCTGGTGCTGGTCACCCGCAACGCCTGTCACATGTCCGGCAGTATGGACTGGATCGACCAGTCGCTCCACGCGGCCGAAGATCACATGGTGGTTTTGCGTGAGGCGGCGCTGGCCTCTGAACCGGAACGAAGCATACCTGGAGCCGACGTACAGAGAGAGCAAGCCATTTAGGGCAGAAACAGACTCAGACACAGACAAGCAGCAGCAGCAGGGTGTGAAAATGTGTCCATTTTATCATTGAGCTGTTTTTTTTTTTTTTTCAAAGTTCTCTATTCACACGTTCTGCCAGTCACGCATGCACATCCCAAACTCATCATCCAGTCAGTTCCGAGCTGTAAATGGATGTGTTGATGGATGCGGGGACTCAAGTTCTCATTTTCACATCGCACATCGAGAAAAAGCCTTGTAATTTAATCTCGTCTGATTACAAAACTATGTGCGTTCACTAGCTGTGTAGTAATAACTGCAAAGTAGATGTCACACACTCTACAGGTTGCTTTAACCATACAGAAGATTTTTTTTTTTTTTTTTTTTTTTTAGAGTTGGTCTGTTCAAGGTGTAAGCTGCCTGCGAGCGAAAAGGTCTTTGGAAATTTCTTCCCGAGTGCACCATCACCCAGCGGTGGGCCTAAATCCAATCTCACTGGCACTGCACAGTCACATGGAGGCTTAGTCAGCTAATCCATTCTGAGGAAAATAACACCCAGTTAGCCAGCAAGTCCAAAGGGGCTCCAACTCAGTGGACCAATGGAAGACTAACCTGACTTATTTACAATTTGTGGGGGGTCAGCATGATTGGGGGTCGTTTTAAAAGCCTCCTTCAGTTACTCTTACACTGTTAAAAATCACCTGTGTGTGAGCTTTTAGTGCAGCTCAAGAGAACGACAGCTGTAGTTTTAGCGCATCAGCGGTAAAGTTAACATTTTTCCAGTTGAGTACTACCTTTTTTTTTCCCCAATTATGCGTTGATGAATTATGATTGACTGAGGCTCAATGGTATCTCTTCCTCTTAAAAGCTTGTTTTTCCCCCTGTGTGACTTTTTAAGTCAGTGCAAGACAGTGAGTCAAGAAAGAGACGCTTGTTCTTTAATTCTGACACCAAAAGGTTTCGAAAAAGCTCAAATTTTGCTTTGTAGCTGCTGTTTCTATCTACATGATGCCAGGAATATGAAAAATACACAAATATCAAAGTAGACCAAGACATTTAAAGTACATCACCATTAGCTGTTAGAAGAATATTCGTGTTACACAGTTGATTTGTTTTTTTTTTCCCCTGTCAGAGAGTCACTATTCAAGAGTACATTATGTCTTTGTATATTGGCGTGTTAGGAGGATGTTTTGAATAGTGTGTTGATTGAGGTGAAGCAGAATTAGCGTGTTGTTTTGGGCCAGAGGGATGTTATTGGAGCATGTCTACCTGCTCCCCCATGCATAGCTAATAGTAAACCTCCAAGGAGTCCTAATAAGGCATTAACCACAGTCAGAGTGAACACATGGGCTCCAGCTACAATAACCATGGCACACAAGGCTGGCAGACAAATAAACACATCATAACATCATATGACACACGACTGTAAAATACACAGCATAGATTTCGCTGCCAAACACGCTCGTTTTAAGATTTTGGCGAAGAAGAAGAAAAGCAGCAGTTTTCCTTTCTGTCAAAGTTTAAAACTGTAGCTCCGAGCATGCAGATGTTTCGATGGAAATATATCGATCGAGGAGGAAACATTTAGAAAGTGGTTAGCCTTTTATTTTTATTTTTTTTCTTGTTTACATTGTTTATTAGAATTGATCTTTTTTTTTTGTAAGCACTCTTATGTTTTCATCCCTTATCCCACAGTTTGTTACTGACGTTCTTCCTTTACTCCACACACCTTTTCTTTATATCTTTCACTGATTTGTACAGAGAAAATGTTTCATAGGAAAATGTGCTTTGTGTTTTTTTTTTTGTTTTTTTTTTTTGTTGCTCTGAACAATAGCTACGGAGAAATCCATGTCCGATTAAAAAGTCCACACACTCATACTAATTTGACATAAATAAAAGTGAATTTTTCTTCTTTTTATTACGTTGTGAGCAGTCCTTTGTGCAACAGCATGGTGCTAATATCCCCCTGCCGTCATCCCTTCTTGGCAGAGGAGGAAGTCCCTGCTACAGCGCGTCAGTCAGCCTCCACTTGTTATCGTTGTCTAGAAAAGCAACCCTTTGCTTTTCTTCAGATCAATCTGCTTCCAGTCTGGGAGGGAGGCATATTCATCTCTCTTCATTTCCAAAATAGTCTGAAACATAATTGCAGTGGTTTATTTACAGAGGACACGATGTAGAAATGAATTCATAAATAGAATAAAAATGTAAATATTAAAGTTTAGACAAAACTTCCACTCATAAATTAGGTTCAGATTATAAACATACGAGACTATCTATTTTCATTAGTAAAATCTGGTAAACACTGCAGCCTGCTGGATGAAAGACGCCACTGCATGCTCCTGATCAGTCTACCTGGAAGTCCTGGTCAGACAGGTAGACCTCCAGGTGCTGGGGGTCCACTCCTTCAGGCAAGGGGCTTCGTAGCAGCTCCTCCAGAGGGTACTGGGTCTTCATGAGCTGGGCCAGGGCGTCCTGCACCAAGGTCAGCTTCACCCGCCCTGCGTCGCCCTGACACACACACACACACATAGGGTAGAGTCAAGTGTTATTTTAATGATTATTGGAAAGCAAAATGGGAAATATTCAATCTATCGTAGACTTGCATATTGAATTTGGTATCAGTATTCCAAAACACAGCCTGACAAAGATTAAGTGAATCCACCCAGACTTTAATTCTTGCCAACTCTTATAAACTCTCTCTAAAAAAAATATGATTCATCTGAGAGAATGACAACTCCACTTGAGGTTTTCTGGCAGACAAGTTGAATTATTTTCAGTATAGCAGCCTTAATCTAGACTAATGAAACTCTTTCAGGAGTAAATGCCCTTTAAACCACAGTGATGCCTTTTACCTATTTAGTGATAAAGGCAATACTGGAATATATTCCTGCATTCAGATGAAGAATTAGTTCATAAAAAATAAAATGTATGCAGCTGTGTCCAGTGAGGAACATCTATCATGCTGATCAAATATTAATAAATACTTGTGAAAGAATATTTGTCTGACCATTTCTGTGATGTTGTGACTCTTCCAGTGTTGTTTTTCATGTGCAGACACACACATATGCAACAGGACTACATGATAAGTGGTGCTGCTCATACTCATACCTGTGTGTGGGGTCCCAGGCTCCTCTCCCAGCAAGGGAAGACATTAGTGAAGGTGAGAGGTTCAGACCCCTCAAAGATGAGGTAGGCCTGCGGTGGGCGACGTGGGTTCATCTCTGGGGTACAGAGAGAAAACAGCACAGTTTTTAAACACATCAGCAACCCGCAATGCCTTTATTTCCAAAAACCAACATCCTCCTTTTACCTTTGCAGTACTGCAGCGCCGTTTGCATGGCACACCGCCTCTCATTATGCCAGCGGCTCCAGGCCGAAGCAGAGCTCTCTGTCTGCTCAGGCTGACCCCTCTGCCACAGATAGACCTCTAGACGGTTGTCAAGCAGGAACAAGGCTGGCGGACAGAGAAGAAAGATTGGGGATACATTAGACAATAAGTGGAGTTAGATTAAATTAACATTAGATTCAGTTTGACTTTATAGTTCCTGTGGGATGTTTGGTTCTAGCAGCAGGAAAAAAAACAGGATAAGGCAAAGTAAATGTCGTATATAGAAAAGAATACAGCAAAGAAAAAGGTTTTGGTTCTGAAAAAACTGTATTAATAAAACTATAATTGTGTATACTTTGATATGTTGAAGTATAAAGCCCCTAAAGTACAATTTAGTATTTTAAAATCACTTCTTAATGGACAAAACTCACTTTCTGAAACAAATTCTCAAATTTATATCTCTTTAAATTTTATTTTTCACATTTTTTTTATGTGTAGCCTTTATAAACTGAAAATCAGAAAGGTTTACTGCTTTAAATGTTTAAAAACACAACCGAAAACTGGAGTAAACATGATACAGAGATCCAGGTTTTACGAGTTGTTTTTTGTGAGTCTGCTCTCACCTGGCTGTGGTACATCGTACAGGCTCTCCTGGACAAAGGGCATCGCCATCACGAGCCCCGCCAGCCGTGTTGGGCTCTGCAGCTCCTCAGCCTTGAAGCTCCCAGAGGAGGCGCTCAGATGGAAGAGACGAGGTGTGAAGTTATATTTTCCTGGATCTGACAGAGGACAGATGTGTATCTTTTGACAGTGAACTTAAACTTCACAGGCTTGTTGAAAGTATCCTGTGTGGACAGAAGTAAAAGTGTGTATAATTGTGTACCTTGCAGCATGCAGTCATAGGCTTTCCTGTCCATCTGTCCCAATGCTGTCCAGAAGTCTGCAGGCTCTGAACCTTCTTCAACTACCTGCACCTTCACAGGGCTGCTTTCGCTGAGACCCAACTCTGGTGGACACCTAACACACACATACAAACACACACCACACGATGGAAAATGATTTCATCTTTGAATGCTGAAATTATCACTGGATGCTAAAATCTGCTGAAATGCCATCCACAATATGAAACTTACATTTGAGTAAGACGCTCCACTACCCTCTTGGCAACCTCTTTAGAGCTACTCTGAGCTTTACAACCAGTCCAGAGGTACAGCACCCCCTGCTGGCTATTGAGCAGGACAACAGAGCCCCTGGACCTCAGACCTGCACAGCAGCAATCCACTTCTAACAGCGAGCCCTCTTCTGGGAGCTCCCCTCGCACACAGAACAACCGCCACTCTGCTACAACAGGAACATAGGAATATTTGAAAGAACTTGCATGAAAAAAGGAGGAAAATAGAAGCAAGAAGAGGAGGAAAAACAGCATACCTGTGCCTCCATTAGTAGAGGACTCCTCTCGCTTGCCCTTGTGAATAACCAGGCCTCCCTGGAAAAGCTGCAGGAAACAAGCGGGTTCCTTTCCCTGAGGAACCACCACCTTCAGGAACAACAAAGCAAACACACAGGCTGTAAACAACACCAGTCCTGCTGGAGAAGGGCTGAAAAGGTCAGTGTATAGTTCAAGGTTTATAACTCAGTGATGGACAAAAGCATAAAAATCCAGTCTTTCAATAAAAGTATCAATAAAAGTCCCCCATTAAACATTTTTATAGAAGTATAGACATATATTTTCAGAATAAAAGTATACTTAAGAGAAAGTTGTTATTTTAAAGAATAGTTCCTTTGAGTGTTACTGTTATTGTTACAATAAACTGTAAGATGTTTCAGATGGTTCAGCTGTAAAAGGAAGAACATGAAGGACTCAGAGCAACTTTACACTGTGTGCTGTTTTTCCTTCATGCTTTTATTCTTTACAATATCCCTTTTTCACACTTCATTCGGTATTTTCATGTCATATTGCTCCATTTCTAGTGTTCCATATACACTTTCAATTCTAATTTTAAATTAGAATGTATGTATTAAGTTTAAGTTTAAGTTTTATATATGAAACAACAGGAGAGTGTTGATGTTGTTTTAGAGTGTTATTAGTAGGCTGTAGTTGTGCATAAAGTAAGAGTCAATGATCCATTTCAAAGGCCATTTGCTTACCTGAGACTCTTCGTGGTTGTTCATCCCAATGGACAGGAAAGCAGCGGTGTCCCGCCCACTGACACTGGAGCGACGGCCTCGCCAAAGGAAGAAGACTGTGTTTTCTTTTTGTCCAGGGTCCTTGCTACAATCATCGGGGCTGTTTATCTTATCTACAGCAGATAAGCAAAATACAAATCATCATAAGACTGCATGAAGAAACATCAATTTACCTGTAGATTTTATGGATATTTGTAGTTCCAAGTCAGATCACGATGACCCGAAATCTAGACTAAGCTTTCATTGTGAAGGTAGGGTGTGATGATGATGAGGATGATGATGTGAGAATGTCACTGACCAACAGTGCTGATGCTGTATGTCCAGCGGATGACGTAGGAATCTCCCTCGTAAAGTTGTCCTGTGCTTTCTACGGGAATTTCACTGTCATCAAACTCCTGGACGTGCCAGGTGTCCACGGCAGCCGTCTCGAGCTTGATCTGATGTCCCTCCTCCAGCGTGATGACCCCGTGACCCCTCTGGACATCGACGCCGGCCAGCACGTTATGGACTAAGCCATCCCCTTCCAGCGACGGGCTGGACACCAGAACCTTGGCGTCACAGGGGCTCAGAAGGTCTGATGATGGAGAGACAGGCGGGGAAGACTGAACTGGGATGAACTGTGCAGAGACGGACAGCGGACAACAAGGTGAGAGGAGACTTTCAGTTAGGCTCTGTTATTCAAAACACAGTATGTCTTGTGGTTGCATTGCATTCTGGTCTATTTTGTTTACTCCCAGTGAAGAAACAGCCTCTCTGTGATGGGGTTCTCCTTGTTTGGGTTTTGACCATCAATATAAATGTAAATATAAATGTTTTTGAGTAACTTGAAGTTTACTGCTCATGTTTAGACTTTGAAAACAGTCTCTGCTACTTCAGCTGCAAGGGAAACATCTTGGCGTGACATTGCATTGTTTACAACCAGAGGGAAAGAAAAAGAAAAACAAATGATCTCAGACATGCAAGGTGCCACTCCAATATTTCACCTCGATAGCTGATCTGTGTTGCAACAAGTAAGAAGTGTCAATCAAACTTCTTCTGCACACGCTACTGACTTGCCAAGACGGATTTTAATGCCAGTCACATTTTTTCAATGTTCCAAAACAGAGGAAGGTCTCGGAGGTGAGTTTTCAAATCCAGATATATCCAGACGTGATAAAATAACTGCTTAGTCACCGGTATCAATCAACAAGCCAATCAACGCTCTGCAGATAAATTATAATTACTGCCTGCGCATCCATCCTCTGAATATCGTGCGTGCAGCAGCATAACTTTAAACCATTAAATAGTGAAATGAACCTGTGTCTCATCCTTCACTGGGACAGCTTCCTCCACGTCTCCGCTTCTGCTCGTCCAATCCAGGAACTTCTCTTTGAACAGAGCCGTCTCGTTGTGCTCTGAGATGCAGCCCAACAGCGCCCAGCTGGGACGCCCCTCTCCCCTCCTGAGGACCAATAAAAAAAGATAAGCGAACAACATGTATAAAACCAGAAGAAGACATGTTGAAAATTCACGTATGAATAGTCACATATGGATATTTAAGACTGCAGGCGTAGAGTAGACTTTAATATTAGTTCTCAGTGTGACTGCATAGTGTGGACTTTCCAACATCATGCTGGGATTTTACAGCATTTTACAGCATTACAGATTTTACAGCAGTCATTTGGACACAGTGCAGTATGATGGGGTTTCTCCATGTGCAGCGTGGAATTACAAGCCATTTGCTTTGGTTTTACAGTGTTCACTAAAGACCTGCAGCAGACGTCTGGGGTTTTTAGCCGCATGCACAGTAAACTTAATGCTGTATCCTGGGGTTTGCTTGTGTCTAGTGTAGAATTACATCCATTGCTTTGATTTTACGAGCTAAATGTTAAATATGTTTAAAGAGTATTTACAGCTGTTCTCTGTCGTGTCTGTAATGTGGATGAATATCTACAGTATCTGTTATTGTTTTTCTTTGTCTAGTAGAGGCTGAAAGCTTTAATCATTTCATTGCCTGCAGTGTGGACTTACAGCTGTATGCTCGGGTTACATTGTGTGGGATCCAGTGGGTTGACTCGGCAGTTGCTGTAGTCATACGGTCCGACCCACACTTGGTGAGTCAGCTGGAGAGCGATGTTCTTCCTGCTGAGCGAGACATCCTGTCCATGCCACAGGTACACTTCACTGCCGAAATCAAACACCAGAGCCTGGACCCAAAAGTACACACAGTAAATGCACACGCGATCACATCAAGATATCAGCTATTAAAACTTGAATTATAAAGACTAATTGAGGGCTTCTTCAATGTCTGTCTGCAGTAAAAATGATCAAGCAACAGGAGAATCCAGAAGAGACCACAGACCTCGTTGGATCCCAGTAGGGAGATGCTGGGGATGGTGGCCCAGGCCTGTTCATGGGGTACCAATCTGTTCTCCACCAGCCTGTACACACAGTTAGACTCCACCACACCGCGCTCATAGAGCTCATCCTCCTCTGGTGCACCTGCTCCTGTGGGGAGCAGCAAACAGACAAAAGTATGTGCACATTGTAAATAACATTGATTGGATAAAAACATCAGCTAACAACAAATATTAGCAAAATAGTAAATGTACAAATGGACGGCTGCTCTGATTTGTGGTCAAGTGGGTCTTTTATCATTTGTCCACTTCTTTTGCATTTTTAACAATATGTTGTCACAGAACAATTTACTTTCTGGAAAACATTTACAAAGTAGACATTTTAACCTCTAACCTCTGTACTGTGTCCTTCCTCCCAGAAGGCTCCAGAAGTTTTCAGCCAGGCTGCTGTCAGAGTTCAGCCCTTCCTCCAGGTGAACCACCTGGGAGGCCTGACAGCCCAGGTCCTTCTGGCTCTGGATGAACGACGCCAGCTCCAAGGCCTGAAAGACAAAACCTCAGGCTGTAATACCGCTGCAGAACAGTCATATGAGATTGAGCGGAAACAGAATACTTGAAACAGTGTTGCTAAAAATGTATTCTGATTACAGATGCTTCAGTGGAAAAAAAGAGTTTTACTACTTTTTTTTAAAGTGAATTCATGAACCCCAGAATGCAATTTAAAAAGGTGTTGTACATCTTTATCACATATGTCATTGAAGAAATTTATGTTTGTGTACAAACCTGAAAGAAATTTGTAAAACACCGAAACTACTTTTCATCTAAACCTTGTTCCTCAAACATGGCAAAATGATCAGAACACAGCTGCATTTTAAGTAGTGAGAATATGGAGATTACAGTTTAGGTCATCCATTGTAAAAAAAAAAAAAAAAAAAAAAAAAAAAAGATGTTGTTGATTGTGTGAACTGAGAGCAGAAAACATCACAAAATATCAGCACTACCTGTATTACCTCTGGAAAAAATGTATTTTACTCCTACTCAAGATGAATTTCATACATGCACACATCGCTCCTTGTGGAACCAAGTGTCATATTTGATACCATTTTATCAATTTTGTGGCATGAAATTAAAATAAGGAATATTTATTAAATAATTACAATATCATCATCAGTTTAAATCTCTAGAGAGAATCTTCTCCAGGGTTTTATGTAAATGGTGATATTTCATGGCACTTTGACATGTGACACTGAATTTAAACCCTGGTGTAATTTTATTCTAACAAGATGGTCATGAATAAAAACCAGATCATTACAGTATGTTCCTGTCCTCCTTGCTACCTTGGATTTTTCTTGTTCGCTGGCAAACTCTCCGCTCCACATGATGCAATGCTCCGGAGTGACCAGCAGGAAGCAGTCTCCACTGTTCAGCGACCGCACTGACGGCTCCACCAGACGGACCTGGACATGCCGCCTACCTGTCACCACAGGCGCTAGTTAATATAAACACCTGAGCACAAAGAGAACATCACGCAGACACAGATAAGCCAAATCTTTTCTGACCTTTGATATGCATGAGCATCAGGCTGCTGAAGGGAGGGTGAGACGGGGTATTCGCAGCATCTGTGTCTTCTGACCTGGCGACATGTGAATCTGTCACGGAGGAGTTCTTAGACTCTGCAGGGAGGAATAAACGTAAGATGAGGCTAACCCAGAGGAAAGACAAAGCGAAAGGGACAAGAAAAGGAGATAAATATTCAAACTCACTCTTCTCTGCTTGGATCCTTTCCTCAGTGTTAGCCATATCCCCCATGTAGTCCTGCGTGATGTCATCCCGGGCTGCCAGAGCCCGCAGAGGGTTTCTGGAGCCCTGAGTCCGACGGGACGGACGCACCGACCGCCTGTGTTCTGCTACTGCTGATGTCAGTCTGCACACACACACACACACACACACACATAGATGACAAATAAGCTTTCATATTGAAGTCTCTCAAAGGAATTAATCATAACATGGTCCTGACACATCGCCTTTGGACTTCCACATCTGGACTGGCAAATTAATCATTGCAGTCTATAATAATAATAAGTAATTGTATTTATTTTACAACTCGTAGGAGTCACTTCAGTCCAAACTTAAACTTTAAAAAAGTTACTTCAGCTTCAAAGTTCCTAAATCCTAGATTTTGTTAAGATATCTTTGGCTCATTAGTCAAAGATTAGTCATTAGTCAAAGCTCATAATATAATTAAGATAGATCATTTCTTATCATTTTGATGCATACCAGCCTTGTGTCTCTCACTGAGTTGTTACTGAATTTAGATCAGTGATGTAGTGTTAATTGAAAAAGTGTGAAAACCAAGACCTGTTTGTTTGTTAGCTGTTTGTCATCATAGAAATGAATTATATTTTTAGACCTGTTAGAGACCACAACATATAGACTATATCAGTTAGATATTAATACCTAAAACAGGTGGGTTCCTCCACCACCTCCGTGAATATTTTAGATATTCATGATACATTGATATCAAAGGCTAATAATCATACAATCTTCGGTAAAATCAGGCTCACATGTGTGTATTGGTCTGGCAGAGGACATCCAGGTCCTGCTCATTCTCTGTGGCTGCAGCATCTCTGCAGGGTGCGGGTGCGCAGGTGGAGGGAGGCGACTGCTCGCTGCAGAAACCACCGTCATACGTGTTCGATTCATCCGCAGGCGTCACCTCCTTCACCTCCTGTGTAGCTACAGAGTGTGGAGACGTGGAGAAGTGGAAACGCAAACTTAAAAGATTGTAAAAGTGTTAATTAGTATTTAAACAATGAAGTCCAAGCTTAGGTTATATTTTACCTTCAAACTCCATTACTGGCTGCACAGAGATCTCTGTTAAGCAGACAAAACAAACAGTTTAGAGAGACACATAAGGAAAAGTCTGAATACAGTTAGTGTTATATGAACTGCTCTAACCATCATGTGTGCATGTTGGAGCTTCAGTGGAGTGTCTTTTGCTATGGGAGGTGTCATTTCTGTCTGATTCGGGAGACTCAAGACCTAACGGGTCATAAACACAAAGGGAAAGAATCAGAGAGGCTGAAAAAAACATGAGAGAATGTGAGAGAGTAAGCAAGAGCGAGTAAACTCACTTCTCTTGGCCATGCATCCAGCCTCCGGCTCTTTCAATTCCTGCTGTGTGTTCGTTTCTTCAGTTTCAACCATCCGAGGCTGCTCATCCTCAACTTCCTTCGCCTACACAGCCAGAGAGAGAGATCTGTTAAGATACAGATCCTGTGGATTTAAATAACAAAAATATTTTTAAAAAATCCAAAGATGATAATGCTAGCGTACGTCACCTTTTGTCTCCACTGAGGCTGACTCTGGTTCTTGGTAGGAGAGGACACTTCTTGTGCCTCAAAGGACATGCTGGTCTGTGGATGTAATGAAAAGATGTAGGAATAATAAGATCACAGGTGACTTCCTCAATGAAGGAAAGTTGGAAACACCCAGGAGGGACGTTGTGGATTTGCAGGAGAGTAGTGCATGAACAGGGGTAATAGTTTAGAGTGGTTGAAAAGTTGAATGAATCCGAAAAAAGAGTGTCGGGAGGATGGCAAGGCTGTCAAGTGTCAGGTTAGCAGACAGGAAACAACATGGGAAGTACAAAATGCACAGAAATCTTGCTTGACACCGTAAACAGGCAATTGTCATCGAGCAACCACGGCAGTCAAATCGATAAAATGCGAAGAAGCATATTATCGGATACACTCTCCATACAGTTAAACATAGTGTGGCAGTTTGGGTAAAGTTAAAATAGTTCTGTGTTCTTAATAATGTTACTTATAAAACTCAACTTTGCTCCTTTTGTTACTAGTTTCCCAGCATTGTTAGCAGTTTTTTACACAATTTACACATCAGGGAGGGAGTTGGGGTGAGGTGTGAAATCTTTCCGGCTCCCAAAAGGAGAAATGACAGGAAAAAATAAGTTTGGGTACCACTTGTGAAGGTGGAGAACTGGAAGAATAAGAGTGCAGAAGTTACAGAAACAGTAAATGAAATGAGAGCTGCGATGTATCACTTCAGAAAAGGGATCATTATTAAACACCTTGCAAGTGACTCGTTAGTGTGAGTGAAACTTCACACATCAGAAATAAAGATCACAGCCACCTGAATGTGTGCAATGACAAAAAAAAAACCTTCACTGCAGACAGGAAAACTGCAAACCGTAAGCAACAATTAATCTGCCATGCACCGTTTTTAAACAATTACCTGATTGAAACACATGATATATTGGGGCGTAGTGCTAGAATAGACAGAGGCAAAGACAGGTTCCTGGGGGAGAAGAGGAATTAGAAAGAGAGAGAGGGGTCGGCTAAAGCTATTTAAAAATAGTTGAAGTCTCCATGTTGGAGATGTAAGATGATTTATGCATTTTGAAGACTTACCCAGCACTGAAGGTCGATACTCTCCACGTGAAAGGTTTCTGTCTCTTCCTACAGATGGCAGTATGGGGGGGGAAAACAAGGAGATAAATCAATAAAGAAGAGAGGAGTGCAAAAAAAAAGAAAGGTGTGATAGAAGTAGAAAACCACAATACAAATAAAAATAGCAGTAAAAGAACATTGAAATCAATGAACACACACACATATGCACACACATACTGTCAACATGGTGCAGCTGAGATCACAGGGTCATAAAAGGGTCAACTTTTAACCACCATAATAATTGGTCTGTTTACATTCCTCGCCACATTCTGGGCCAGTCACACCCCAACTAGCCCGCATATATTCCCCAGTAACTCAAGTCTGATCCCAAGACATTTAGCACAAACCAAATGTAGAGTGCTGTTGCTAAGAGATGCTATATCTGGTTTCACTGGAATGACAAATACTTCGATCTAACCACAGGCTTTTTCTCCCTCTGGATTCAAAGATGACAGGAAGACCTCACAACCTTGAACTGCAACACTGAATTTTATTCCTCGGTTTGAGCTGCTTTATCACAGAATTTATGATTGATACACCTCAAAAATCTGAGGTTTCTTTGACTCTTTTCTTATATGATTTATTATGTTTTAAGAATGTTCTTAAGCCAAAAGTTATTTTCTTGATCCCAGTGGAGTGACCTGTGAGTTTTAGACAATTAATAGAGATTAGAGGATGCTTGCTTACTGCCAATGTTTGGGTATATTTTCTTGTGGTTCAGATATGATATGACAAATTTCCTGTTTGAAAGAAATAAGCCAATAATAAAAAGGAGAAAAATTGGAATTTCAGACTAAATACACTAAAAAACACAACATCGACATTGTGCACAGGCAAAAACCTGCTCAACTTAAACTTGTTGAATGTAATTCCTGCACAATGCATCAAATGTTGGCTAGCTTACTTGCAGCTGCAGGTACAGTATGGTATTCAGAAAAGGGTGATCCAAATGGCAGCGCTGTTTTTGGTGGGCGAATGTTGGGGGCTAGCTTAAAAAAAACACCATCTAATCCTTGGCTCTGCCCTTACAGGATTTATATGATGACTCTTTAAACATGGACACTCCGTGCTTGCTGTGTTGACTCTACCGCTGCACTGTCAACCCTCTGCCTCGGCCATTAAACTTTATCGATCTCTGCTGACAGTCCACAGGATCCAAACAAGACTCTCAGAGGATTAAAGATTATGGAGGGGCAAAAAAAATGGCAAGTGTTACCATCTAGGTTTTGATTCTGCATTAGAGACGATCTTTAAGCCCATGATGTGATACAGATTTTGACATTAACAGTGCGACATGTCTCTGTTTCTTACCTTGTTACTGCTGCTATGCAGTTTAGTAGTGCCATCCACCAGGGTGACCTGAACATGTCCCATGGATTTGGTGGGTTCTTCATTCCTCTTTCTTGCACTCTCTTGCTCCTCCTCTTGCCTTTTTAAGATTGATCACGTTGAATATAACAGATCATATCAAAATACTACAAAAAACTGTATCCCAGTTCATTGAATAAAAATGCTGATAGCTGATATTTGTACTGGTGACATCTGTAAATTTGATCATTACTGCAGCCCTAATCTGAAGTATTCAATGTTTCCCCTGGATTATAATCATCAAAGCAAACGCATGCATACTTCAAAATGTTGTATTAGAATCAAGACAAGTGAAGCACCAACATGCTTATTTTCACTTATGATCATGCACCTCTCAGCCCATCTAATTTAATTTCAGATACTTACTGGATTCTCCCAGTCAAATCCGAGCTGTGTTCCACAGAGGAAACTGGCTGTTCCTCTGTTTTGACCCAACAGGACCTCTCCTTCTTAGGAGCATCCTGATCTGATGAGGCTCTAATCGGTGTACAGGCAATGGTTTCCCTCCTGGCTCGAGCCCTCTGCCTCCAGGGGGCGCCAGTCTGTGTGCCTCCCTCCACACCTGAAGCCTCTCGTCTCTCTCTCCGTGGCGCCGCGCATATTTCCTGCCTCTCGCTGCCCTCCATGCTCCCCTGAATCTCTGCCTCTCCACAACCTCCACCATTCTGTTCATGGCTGAAAGGTGCATCCATCTTACTGCTCTCTGTCATGCTCCACTCTGGGCCCCCAGAGCGGCTCTTCTTCAGGATTCCTCTCAAGCCTGGCTCCGAGTCATAGCGCTGCAAGCCTTGCTGGGCAGGACTGGGCTCCGCAGGCCCGGTACCGGTATCAGATCTCGGCTGGGAAAGGCGTACCTCACTAGGTTTTAGGTTGACAGACGAGGCCTGCTGTCTGTCGGACAGATGAGGGGACAAACAGAACGCAGGAAGCTGTACGGGGCCTTTCTGGAGCTGCACGGAGAAACAGTTCAGCATTTAGCAATATGTCTGCTGTTTTTATATGAAACATTGAGATTTCTTGTGTATGAAACATGTGACATAAATACAGTTCGACTTGACTATACTGTCTTAGTTCATCTACTCACCAGGCTGACCTCTTCCACAGTGATGGGCTGCGTGCGGTACCGAGCCCCCTTCTGCCTCCGTCTCTCTGGGGGTCCGTCGGCATTGCCGCCCCCCTGCCTCCCCGGCAGAGACAGTTTGTTGAAGAGGGCCAGTTTCTCACTCATGCTCAGCTTGCAGTTCTCATCACCGTCCTCCGCTGACTCAGCCTGCTCAGCCTGCTCTGACTGCTCAGACTGGGACTCCACTGGTGGAGCTGGGTTGGGGGCGCTGCAGGGAAACCAGAACACATATGTTATAAAACGGGCTTATAATTAAAGGATAATCTTGAGTCTTTTGATAAAAGCTAAAGAGTCCAGTTGTTTTAGGAAATTACTAACCTTTTTAGAAAAAATGAAATTATATATTCTTGATCTGTTTTTGGACTTTTTAGAAGATGTTTTTACATTTAGGTCTTCATAAGTAACAAATTGCATTACAAACATATTATTTGTTGCCTTTTAACCACATGAAAGACATAAATGAAGCCAAATAATCTAATAATATACTTTTATATATGTGTTCCGGGGCACTGATGCTAATTTCTGACCCACTGGACACTGGGAGGTCACAAGGTTGTTGGCCCACCTGATAGCCACCATTTCCTCACAGGTGATTGGCTGAGTAAGAAAGCGTTGCTCATTGCCACGACGCACTCTGCGTTCATGACAGACACTCCCTGAGCGAGGCTTCAGGAAGTCCGAGGCCTCGGGGGCAGCAGACTTCTCCAGCTCCTACAGAGGAGGCATCAGAGACGTTAATATCGACACATGACCATCACATTTGGTTCGGCAGGGCTTTTGACACAGGTGGATCCAGCATCAGCAGCCCCCAGCCCCCTGCTAAATAAGTAAGACCACAAAAATGGTCTGATGGCTCCTGTTCTATTTGTATGGACAGGAAGGGGGAGAGAGGGGAAGCGGGTCAGATAGCTGGTGAATAAAGCAGCTAGCTCTAAGGTGGAGCATTTTGGCTACATGGATAGGATGCCAGCCCAACAGGTCACAGTGTAACCAGAGACCTGCCGGTTTAAGTTACCTCCCCGCCTGCCTCCGCAGAGCAGCGGGCTAATTATAACACAGCTGCTATGGTTGTTAATGGCAATACAGTGTCTAGCACATTTTCACCTGATGCTTCACGACTAAAGCTGTGCAGCAGGTGAAACATTGGATCGCTAATGCAGATTTTAACTATAGTGTCTTTCATCTTCTGTAAGAACTCTGAGAGCTTCAGCACTGTTTTGGATACATACACTTATAAATTTAGTCTTTCTTTTAATAAGCACACACTAAGCACATCAAACTAAACAGTGGATCCAAGGACAGCACCTGTTTGACCATTCATATCCCTCAACATGATCAGTTTCTGTTCCGCGTGCTCAGCGCTGGCTCACCACACGTCTCAGACTGTAAGGTTAGAAGCTGAGGTGACGACCGATGACGGACTGTCTTTAGCTGTTCGATATATTTCTCAACAACTTATCACCTCTACATGATATTATCTTTTAATCCAGTATGGGGAACCACATGGGTTAGCCTTATTAATGGGAAGATTTCAGGTTACACCGCTGGTTAGAGCTAATTTAGGATCTGGCATCCTGATAACGGCTTAATTGTCATAAATACATTTGCTGAATACCTTTTATATGTGGCTGTGAAAGTACATGAATGCATGTAGATGCTGTCTCATCAGATGAAACAGGGAATAGCTATGATCTCTACACAGAATCATTTTCAGCCACCGCCGTCAGGATGAACAGCACACAACACAGAAAATAAGCAGGTCATGAACAGCATTAAGGATCCTGTGTCAGTGCTGACGCTAACACACACTCACTTTAAACAAAGACATCTTGGCTGCCACGCTCATTTTGGCTCTGTCATCGGTTTTCACATCCGCTGCGAGATAAAGAGATGAATCATGAAGTCAGTGATAACAATTTTTGTCTTTTCACACACTTTAGAAATTATATTTCACCGTTATCATCAGTAAAGAAAAACGCCTGTGATAAAACATGAAGACTAACTACCACACAAATGTTGCAAAATTAGGCTTTGATTGGTAAGATTAATTTCTACTGGCCATTGTCTTCAGTCACTCTACGTTTTGTGATGAGAGATATGAGATTAAACTTGTTTCCCACTGCAGCCCGCTAATTAAAAAGCAATATTGGTTACTGATTACACCATAACAAACAATCTCTGAAGAACACCTTTTATCTTCTAACTTATATACTGATCTATGAAAAAATATGTTGTGTACGTTTCTGCTTGTAGATAACTAGCACATAGAGCAAACAAGCTATCAGGACACACCGAGGCAGAGCCTTGAGACTGATCCCTTCGTGTGAGGCCGCAGACCGTCTCATACCTGGCGTCACACAGAAACACCACACTGCCAAATCTAATGTGGAGGAGCTGAACTAACAGTCAGGTAGAAAATTAGACTCTTAAATGAATGAAATGTCGATATCAGGATTGTGCGTGGGTCACTAAAAAAACTTCAGAATCTTGAGAGGAAATCATAGACGATACAGATCGTAAAGGTACAAGACATACAGCCTAATATAAATAGTCCTAATAGTAATGAAAACTAGATTTACAAAGGCTGCTTGTTTCTGCAGTTGTGTTGTAAATTCCCAGTAAGCCAAAGACGTGCTTGTAATCTTTTTATGGTGGGGTTAAGAGTGGGACTGACTTAGCAACGCTCCACTGCTCACATGGTTTTATGACACATAAATCTGTCATCACTGAGCATATTAAACATTGTGAGCCTAAAAATATAACCTAATTCATTCCCTTGATTCAAGAGATGTCACATGTGCCCTTTGCCCTCGTGTTTTCACTGTTGTGTTTCTCCGGTGTCAGTGGAGACCAGTATTGTGCCAGTGTGACCTTCTCCCTCCCTGCATCATAAAAGTTCATCTGTTCGTCTCTAAACACAACAACAAACTGTGCGATCGTAGCCGGGCGGGAAGACGGCTTTACCTTTACTGTTCTCGTCTTCCTCTTCATCCAACAGCCTGGAAGAGTGAGAGAAGACAAACGAACGATGAGGTCACCAGGTGAGATGTGAAGGCATAAAAGGAAAATGATGTTGACGTTATACTTTGACTCTTCGGATCCTGCTTTGAGCTTACAATACATGTCTTTGTGCTTCAATCTGCAGCGCGCACGGTGAAGATACTGTGTCATATTTGCATGCTTCAGAAAGCAGCACTGTGGAGGTCACGAATGAGGACAAACGCATGCAAACCACACCACCCATTTATGTAAAGGAGCGGCACTGGCCGCACCTCGGTCAAAGCGTGAGTGCATGTGTTTTTTTTTAGTGAAAAGCAATTATCAAACATGCTTTCAGCAAATTGAAAGTGTAAAAAACATACATTTTGAAGACTAGCAAATGGTTAGTTATGAGGTTATGTTAGTCAAGTTAATGTGAGCAGGTTCAGAAGTTTTGCTGTCAAGTATTGTTATAAGTTGTATAAAAAATGCAAAAAAAGATCACTGCAAACAGCATCTTCTTTGCAACCAAGCCAGGTGCTTCATCTGCACAGAGCTTGGATGCTCTTTTTTATCTTCATGACCACAGCAAACAGCCCCTACCCGCTGCTCTCCTCCATTTCATTGGCTGTGATTGGCTGTGTCCTGAAGCGTTCGCTGGTCTTGCGACCACCACCTGAGCCGCCGGGAAGGTAACGCCGGGTGCGTCGCCGGCCCCCCTCAGGGCCAGGCTTCACTGCCAGGTCCAGAGAGGACGTGGCTCGCCCAGCATCAGAGCAGCTAGTTCCCAAACACACATAGAGTAGGAGGAAAAGGAAGAAGATGTTGAGGTGAAGACAGATACTGCCACAGAGGTACACAGGCTGATAGTAACAGTCTGGATCACACACATGCAGGTGACCCTACACTTTCTCTGGCTGCGCTCCACTCCCGGTCTGCTGCAGAAGGGCACTTCTCAACTTGCCCACTGATACTCGAGTGTGGAGCTGCGGGGCATCGAGTCCATGAGGGACGGGGTGCCCCTCCCCACTCAGCATGCTGGCAGAGTCCCGGGAACCCTGCCTGAAGGGGGCGGGAGTGAGGGGAAGGAGGTGAGGATGCAAGAACGGGGATTGTAGACTAAGAAACCAGCTCAGAAACAAAGTACAATATTGAACCTTTCCATGAAATTTTGCCCAAATATACAGTTCTGGGGGGTGAAAGGTGCAATATTGTTCCTTTTTTCTGAGAGTAAAGATCACGCCAGTCCTTGTTCCATAATGCCAGCTCCAGGAAGAAGCACCCAGATCACATGATAGGAAAAGTGTCAAGCTGGGAGACTACCAAGCAAATGGAGGGGAAGAATCAGCCTGGCTTTAAAACTCCCTGCTGGGACCCACTGATTTAGACCTCTCGGTTTTAATTAGTAACAAAAGCTGCAAAGCAACTGCAAAGTCAAGGATCTAGTGTTGCTGGCCAGGCCTAGTTAAAAAACTGGTAGTATAACCTGCTTGGATTTACAAATGAGTAGGATTTACATGGTAAACTTAAGGAAGGTTTTGAAGTTCGTACTGTCTAATGCAAAAAAATATAAATTAAATGTATATGTTTCGTAAATCCATCTATATTCTTCAATATTTACATACATAAGATCATGTAGTGATGTCCCACATACATCCAGTACATAATATACATGCTATAAGAATGTATAACCACATGAAATTCTTTTTTTTTTCTGGGCACTTTGTCCTCAGTGATGGTATTAATATGATGCTACACACTGTAATTAGCAGTTACCAAAATACTAACAATCCCTTCTGCTATTTTAGCACAGTACAGTATCTATTGATGTCGACATGGAAAAAGTTGAAGCAGGTGACGGGTGGTTTATTGTTGTTTGGACAAATTAGGCCCAAAACACCTGCTGCCCTCTACATCACTATTCTATATGTACCATCTACATTACAGCACAACTCAATTTACTGTTGGTGACAAAATATTATGTTATTAATAATGCTCATCTGTTGTTTTTTTATGGCTGTGGCCTGTCCTGAACCACTCGCTGCACAGTTTCAACTGTTTTTTACACAGATTTTATGTCCATGTTTCCTGCAAGAAGACACTATTCACCTTGGATAAACATTGATAATATCATGTATAGAATTTTTTTAATTAAAGCCAGTAAAAATGCACCATGGTTGTAGATTACAGAGTTTTGCATTACTGCGCTTGTCCCACATGACACTAATTCAAGTCATCACTGACTCCAGACATGACTCACCTTCTCAAGTAGTTGGATTCTGCAGAAGTGTCTGCCTCTAATCCATTCGTAACCTTGCGTGTCCTGCCGTTAATCCTTTCACTGTGGGACAAGGTGCCTTCTGAGTTCGACATCTCTTTGTGGGGTTGGGTCGCCGGGTCGTGCACCTCTTGCCCATCCCTCCTCACCCACTTGGAAGGTAGTTCCTCCATGTTGCCGAAGCGTTCAGCCAGTTCCCGCCTCCTCTCAGCCTTGTAGCGAGCGATCCGCTCCGACCTGGGCTCCAGGACTGGGTTCTCTATGGCATCCATGTCCCTCAGAAGGATTCAGGTGAATTTCTGCTCCTCAGATGAGTGCAAAGCATTTAGGAACAAAAAGCAGATGGGCTGTTTCTCCACTTTCCAGCTAAGGCAAGACAATGAGGCCAAACTTTCTTCCAGTAAAATTCTCAGATTCCATCGGACCTAAAGACTTCTTGCTTCGCTGTGCTTGTAGAGTCCATCAATCAGAAGTTGCAAAACGATCCGTGCATCAGTGGGTGAGGTGTTTCTCCTAAAAGAGGAATAAGCAAACAAAAAGAAGAAGAGTAAGAAATGCGCATTCATCACTAACGCGACACATTCGCATGACTTATATGCTCTTCACGACTCTGAAGTCTTCTTAGAAAGTCCATGACGACATCCATAAACTGCTACCTTCGCTATTAAAAACAATTTACAAGTACATCCTCTCTTCTCTTTCTCGCTCGGGTTCATGTAAGATGACCTGTACCAGCTTGCAGTGCCATGCAGGAATATCCCCTTGCACTGAAACCCAACACCTCAGCGGCTCAGCTCCACTCTGGGTCCAGGCCTTGATGGCACTGAGTCCGCTGGCTTCCTGGTCTTTTCCACAACCCTGGTAGTAACTTAAGCTGAACAGCCGTTGTTTCTTGTTCAAATGTTATCTAACAAGCCGCATAGCCAGGCTCACTGTTGTATGTCAACATAGAGCGTGTTATCTGTAAGAAACACAGGCAAAGTCAGATCAGATATGGTTTCCCATTTGTTTAAATACACATATAATGAACTATTTAAATTATGACATGTTCCCAGGCAATATGCACATACAGATAGTCCCTGTTGGCTACATGGTTGCCTGGGTGTGAATACACAACACCAGCAACATCTGAGGCTATTAATCACATATAAATAGTAATGATATAACACAGATTTGCATTTAAAGACAGCAGCTAACCATCAGCTAGGTTGGCAAATGCTTGAGTGTGTGTTCACAACTGTGTACAAACATAAATGTGTGTTTGCATATGTGTGTGTGTGTGTGTGTGTATGTGTGTGTGTGCTATCCAAAACTGTGGATGTCAGCATTCCTCATGTGTTACCCCCACACACAGGAAGCACAATGGAGCCAGAACAAAGAGACGTGAGCCGCGGACTTAGTACACCAGATAGATTTGCTGCAGGGCTGAATGGATCTGGTGGCAGTCGAGTTCACGAAATATTTGTTATAGATGCGGCTTTTAAATTTATTTTTAACATTTTTTGCCAGACCGCCGGAGAAGATAAAACAGAAGCCCGATGCAGATTACACCCACTACAGAGAATTAACGTCAAAGTCTACTGGTCAGATTCGCCTTTCATGTGTCAGAAACACTCAAATTATCCAGATGTCCAAATCCATATTGAATAAACTGAAGGCCACATCAGGACACAGTAGGGGAGTGCAGATCCTAAATGACAACGTCACAGAGAGCTTTAATGAGCTGAACTGTAAGATGCAGTGATCCTTGTGTGAGACAACAAGATTAGGGTGTGTGTGTGTGTGTGTGTGTGTGTGTGTGTGTATGTGCGTCGTTGTTGACACCTCATTACAGGTGTATACATGTGCTTCGAACAAAAACAGTCAGCCAGCCAGAGGAGGAGAACTCACCTCCCTGTCCAGACGCAGAGAGAGCGAGCCACAAGCATCCCCAGTTTCACTGACGCCACACTCCTTTATGTTTTTTTTTGCCGGCAGAACATGAGTAAGAGTTGAGAGTGGCCACACTTCTGTATAGAGCAAAAGTCATGTGACATGCTGGAGGATTGTCGATTGGAGGGGAGAATGCCATGGAGGCTCAACAGGGATCATGGGCTTCTAATCCAGTGACACCAGTTGACACTAGCTTGAAATAAAGCCTGCAGATGAGCACACAGTAACCATTCTCAACCTACCCTGCCAAGTATCTTATCTGTAAAACACTGTAATATTCAAATGAACATGTCCAGAGGCTCAAAGAAAGGGGATATTAATTCAAATCTTCCACAATAGAGCTTTCAACACACCATAATGGGCCTGGGTTGAATATGTTTTGCATGCTGTTGTTCTTATTGTTGGTTCCAACTTTACTCGCTTGACAAGAGAGGTGCAGACATGTCAGACATTACATAACAACAGTGTCTGTCTGTCCAGCAGCAGCACAGTAAACCAGATTAGAAGGCTGGCCAAGAATAAGCCTGTGACCAATTACACCTGTCCTGACTGAGGTACCTGCACCAAAGCCCCCCTTGGAACACCATAATTCAAGGACAAAGTCCCCAGAAGCCTTTACTTCACACTACAAACGTAATGTACTGTGATAAATAATGACTATGGATGAGTTCACACAGCCTTGCATTGTCCAGAGAGTAAGACGGAAATGTGTGAAATTGATCAGCAGCTTCACTGTCATTCCTTTGACTGATCTCTATATCAAAGGCATGTGGCCGGAGGGCAGAGAGTAAGAGCGGCTTTCTCGTTATGCACCCACCATAATCCATGGCTCCCGGCGGGATGTCACACGTTAACAGGTAATTCTTCTATCACACGAATAAATCAGATTTATTTGTCCAACAAATATATCCAAATAGTATGCAAAACATCAAACTCCTATCATGCGGATTGGGAAAAGTGATAGTTAGAATGAACTTTTCTTAAAGGACAATGGACACATGGTTATACAAAAAGCAAACAAATAGCCTAACAAAAGATATTTTGTAGTCTAAAGTGACCAAAGTACTTGATGACGTATCAAACTAGCTTATCGATAGTAAGTCATGGTGAACAAACATAACGTATTCAACTTAAAGGCAAAAGCAACTTTTAAACCAACTGAGATGAAACAGGAATAACATGCGTAATTCGTGCGTAAATTGTGCGTAAAACACGTTCTGAGCCCTAAAACACTAAATCGTCGCTGCCTTTAAAACACTCTTACACAAAAAACATTTTACTCACAAAGTGACTGAAAAACATAACTACAATCACACTACAGTATGTCCAACTCACAGCCCCTAACTTCCGAAGTTTAAGTACGGCAAGTCAGATAAAGCAAATACCTCGTATACAGATGAATGACCATACTATCGTTTACGCCGAATTGGATTTTCAGATGTAATTTCGTTGTTGGAGACGATCACAGTGAAGCTCTTTAGTAAAGAATGAAGTCCCACATGTGTACTTACATGCACTGCGCGCCGGGCGAAGTGGGCATGAGTGCGCCGCTGCCCTTCCTCAGACCGGCGGTCCCCTCCCCACTGGCCCTTCTCTACGGAGTGTCTGTCCAAATGTAGTCACACTCACAGCTGCGGAGGGCACTCCGTATTAAGGGGGGAGAGTATAAATAGATGGGCAAACCGTGGGGCGATTTCTCCACTCTCCAGTAAGCAGCCGACAATATGGCAACAGTGAGACGCTTCTCTCGTCGAGCTGAGGTCTCTCACGCGCTAGTGTGGCGATCAGAGGAGGCGAGGATAAAGCGTCAGAAAAGCCCCTAAGCCCCAGTCCCCTATATGACATTTGTTTTGTTTTTGTTTTTGTGCAATATGATAATTTGCTAATTTCCCAGTGATTTTGCATCATTAATATACAATATTCATAAAGGAGGGTCCTGTATTTTCACCCAATCTTGTGGCCCCTCTTACAGAGGGGTCCTGTGTCAAAATGTACTTTTAGGACTTTAATTACTTTAGTTTATATTGTTTTCACATGATGCATATTCTTAAATAAAATGAAAAAGTGTCACAAACTAATTGACAGCCTGGGAGAACTGGCTGGTTTCTGGCCATATGAAGAAGCAGTTGTGCAGTGGGACACCTTTTAAAGTTATACATGTCTGCACCATCAGAGTAATTATTCATTTAAATTATGCTTTTTTTTTTTTTTTTTAAAGGAAAATAAAGGAGAGCAATAAAAAAATTCCAATGAACTATTCTATCTTTAAATTGTGCACTGATATTAACAAAATGATTTTGCTTAAATCATTTTAAAAAGGGATTTTAAACTTTTTGTTATTCTGTATCATAATCCATCTCAGATTCAACATTTCCCATATTTCATGTCTCACACTGACAGCATTAATACCTTAAAACTTTAAATATGTGTGGAAAATGTTTTGTAATTTGGGTGAACTGGCCCTTTAAGTGGGAAGTAATCAAATTATTCCTTTGTTCCAGTTGATTGAAGTTACATTTGAGGGTCCTGAGACATTTACAAGGTGAGGAACTTTTATCCAACTGGTCCTCCACTCTTAGTGTGAGAAATATCTCAGCACTGCCATCATCTGTTCCAACTGTGAAATTACAAGGGAAGGGATCTCTATCAAGGGCTCAGTTCACACAAACACAACACCGCAAAACATTAAACACAAGTAAACAGCAGATGTCTCCGTCCAAACTTACTGGTTTTCAGTCATCGAGCCAAAAACAGCAAATCTTGCATAAATGAATCATTGAGGATAAGTGTTACTGATGGCAGAGACGTTTGAGAGGCAATTATTTATAGAAATGCTTCTTGAATGAACAGTGTAACTCATGAATCAGTAGAAAAATATCTTGTACAATCTGTCAATCTACAAACATAAATACAGGTGTAACATAATCCAGCGATTACACCATAAATATCTTCACAGAAATAACAAAAAGAAAGCAGATGTATACAGGTGTAGAACAAAAAGGTCCTGGTTAAACAACATAAACCAACTCATCAACTGTAAGGTGCTCATAATAAGTGTTGTCAGCAGTTTACAGCCAAACAGCATCCCTATTTTCAGTAGTAACACTAAACAACAACAAATTGAAATGAATGAATGCTGTGTTTTTATAAAGGAAAGTCAAATGTAGAAATTAAAACAACTAAGTAAATAAAACTGTTACATTGCAAACATATATTTAGCCATTAGGACATTTCCACTCTCACCTAAAGCTAAAGATGTGCCATAAGAGCCATGTCCTACAAGTCAGGTGTGATGTATTTTTTTTATCGTCTCGTATTCAAAAAGGTATAAAAGTTACATTCCCTCAAACCTGACCACAGTCTCTCATGATGCTGATGAACTGACGTTAAAAGCTTTCAAACGCTCTCAACGAAGCGTACAATTACTTTTACGGCACACGACTCGTTAGTATGGCTGACTGCAGATTGTGGAAGCTCCAACCAGAGGAACCTTAAGTTTAGTTGTTGTTGTTGTTTTTTTTTTCTTCCTCTCCACTCGTCATTCGACTGACATCTTCAGTGCTTCATGAAGAAAGGATGAGCCAGGGCTTTTGCGGCTGAGATGCGATTGCTTGGTCTGAATGCCAAACATTGCTGCGGGTAAGAAAATGTCGCACTTTATGAATTATCTGGTGGAGAGTTTTGTTTACAGTCTTACTACTGAGTCCTGCTACTGTAATCCTTTTTGATATAGATTAATGCAATTTAATCTATTAAATTTACGGTATAAAATGTCAAGTAATAAATAAGTTACCAGAATGCAAATCTGTGTACTTGTCTGACCAGTAGACCCCCCTCCCTCCTCCCTCAAGAGTATTCAATTTATAATGGCATGAAATACAGGAAAGCAAACACTTCAATCCTGTATTTACTGTGTGTTAAGTGTGAGTCTATAACTCCACGAAGGAAACAGGAAGCATTTAATGAAAAGAGAAACACAGATCTGCTCACAGATAGGAGGTCGTTCTCATCTGGGCCCAGGTTGGGCAGCAGCTTGGTGCGGGGGCCTTTAGGTCCCCAGTTGACTGAGTAGGAGACGGGGCTGTCTTTAGGCCAGTCCTCATCACTGGGCAAACCAATAACCCTGACGAACATGAAGCAATGCTGAGCGGCAGCAACAACTATATGTACTGTATGAAAAGGTAAAGCTGCCTCATCTCCTTTAAGATACAAAACCACTGTTTAACTGATGATACCCCTCAAATAAAGAACTGATATCCAGCTCTGTGCACTGTATAAAAACATTAAAACTTGAGAAGATCACCCACTTGTATCAATTTAACCTTTTGACCTTTTTAGAGGTTGACTTTTGTGATTGCTTCTGATGCTGTATGTATGTGCTTATGTGTGTCTACGTCTCCTGCTGTACTCAGGTCTCTCTTGCAAAAGAGATCTTGATCTCAATGAGAATACCTGATGAAATAAAGGTTTCTAATAATACTGATAACCCATGAAGGCCAAAACATAAAAGCTAATCTGACATCAAAGAGGTGAATAAGCTGGTTATGATATGAAAGCTTGAGATAATTTCCCTTCAAATTTCAGAGTTCTTTTTAATATAAATATTTACTTGTTTAGGGGAGAGATGTGTCTTGTAAATCATCTTTAAATTGCATTAAATTAGAGTATTTTACATCTCAATTTCCATGCTTGTTGAGCAACTATTGAATTGAGAAGACAGACCTCTAATCCTCGTCTGATTTTAGAATTTAGGCAATTTCCCCTAAACAGACAGATTTTTATCTCGATTACAGATATACAGGAAGAAAATGCAAACACTCACTCAAAGATTTTTTGCAGCTGCTGCACCTCAGTGTATCCTTGAAACAGTGGTCTGTGGAACACATGAATAAGACACAACCAATGTGATATGACAGCTTTATCTCTACTTTGACGACTGTACAGAATATTTTCATTATTTACGCTCCAGTGTCACACATCTCCTGTGGCTATGGACCAGACACATACTCAGCTATCCTAACCTCAAAAGGAAGAGCTCAGCGAAGATGCAGCCAGCACTCCACATATCCACTGAGGACATGTAAACTGAGTTCAACAGCACCTCCGGAGCTCGATACCACAGCGTCACTACCTGTAAAGAGAGACATATGAGGAGAAAATGTACAAAATAAATACACACAGACAGAGGTGGGAGGAAAGGCAAAAGAACATTTTTCACCTCAGGCCATCAGAAGAGCCAGGATACTGCGCCAAATATAGGAAAAACAGACTCCACAGAGGCTCAGGAAGAGAATAGAGTACCAAACAGTTTACAATTGTTTTATAATTTAAAGCATGAATATTTGTGGCCTCACTTACACCCGGAGTGAGAGCGATATTAAAGGTGTAGATGCGTGCCAGACCAAAGTCTGCGATCTTGACTTCTCCGTGGCTGCTGACCAGAATGTTTTCTGGTTTTAGGTCACGATGCAGCACCATGTTTGTGTGCAAGAAGTCCAATCCCCGCAGCAACTGCAGCATCACATCCTGCACAGACAGAAAGCAGCACTTACTATTCTGTACAAATCCAGACACCGCTTCCTTCAGAGTCTGCATTTCCAAACCGAATAATGTGTTGACCAGGTGCAAAGGTGCTGAAAAATGAAGGAGTGTGTGTTGTTCTCTGTGTCTAAAAAAATACATTGCGTACAGTCACTTGTTCAATAATGTAGTCAAGGGATTTTCATCAGTTTGTAAAGTCATTAAAGATTAAATAACCACAGTGTTATTTACCAGATGTTTACCAGGTTTTCATCATGAAAATCCATATAAAAGCTGTTGCCAGGCAGTTTTTTCTCGTTACTGTAGCTGTTCTAGGAGATTTTTTAAAATAATATATAGGTCATTACTGTCGCTGACTCTCATTATATATATATTTGATAACAAAATAGACGTATGGATATATTTAGGGTATTGTTGGCCTAGCAACTTGTTGCTGAGCATCTTTGTAGGTTGCATCCTTCTGAGGACAAGAGCCAATCATGTTGGGAAGTAATTATTGCTTGTGCAGCGGCAGACTCAACAGTTTTCCTGCTTTCTGTCAGCGAGTTGTTTTCCATAAGTGGAAAGATGAAATATTTGGTTTCCGTGTTATGTGTTGATGCTGTTGGCAGTTAGTCCAGTGTTGCTACAGTTAAACATTTACAGTTGTTGTGTATAATTTAAAATATGTTGTAATTGATTTTGTGGTGGATAAGGAGCAGAGAGATGCAGATGTTCGCTAAGATTTATTTCCTGTTTGCATTACTATGTTCACCCGTACTAGAATAAATTTATGTAGGAAAACAAACATCAGCGGAGGATTCTTACTCAAGCCAAACAGCGAACATAATCTGACTAAGCAGCAATCCCAGATGAAAATTTAAAGCCTACTACTGAGCCAAACAGAAGAAAAATAAAACAAATTTCAAATAGAACATCGGTTCGAAAAATAAAATCCTTGTATTTCTTGTACGATTGTATGTATTTCATGAAAAGTGTGAGCTGTGGTAAAGTTTATTTCACTGCTTTGTGGCGACTCAAATACATCCAGTATATAATAAAGTTATGCTTTGACAAATCAATTCATGAGTTCACACCTTAATACAGTCCCGGTTCAGTCCAGAAGCAGGAACCTTAGAGAGGTAGGTAGACAGATCCTGGTCAATGTATTCCAACACCAGAGTGAGGTCCAAGCTCTGGCCCACCAGTACGGCAGACGCATCCAACAGCCTGGATAGTTCAATCAGCATGGGATGAGAAAACACACAAACTAACAAATATGTACAATCCTGTTATTTATGTGACTGAATATATAAAGAAATAGAGAAGTAGAGAAATAACTGCCCCCATCCATCACCCCCGTCTTCCACAAATCAAAAACCCAACTAGGCTTTCACTGAAAACTGCAGAGAGTAATTATATAATAATAATTATGTGTAATGAGAGATAATTACATAATTTTAACAATAAAATGGTCTCAATTTTTGCCAAATTACTGAAGAAATAAAGTGTTAACCCACTGGGTCTCCAATATAAAGCTATCATTTTTGACTGTAGTATCTGCTGCCAAGGACAATACGTCTTTTCAAAGATGACATGAGCTGATACATCATTTTGGGGCTGCAACTAACCATTAGTTTAATTATAGATTAATAATTTTGTCTAAAATGTCAGAAAGCTGTAAAAAAAAATTATAGTTTTGTAGAGCTCACTGTGATGCCTCCAAATTCATTGTTTTGTCTGGTCAATAGTCCAGAGTCCAAAAATATTGAGATTACTATTGTGTATGACCAAGTCCACAAACCAGAGATATTCAGTTTACTGTCCTAGACGAGATCAGAGAATATTGTAATTATAAGCTTTTTTCCCCTAACAAATGACTCAAAGTGATATATCGATTATCAAAATAGATGGCGATTAATTTAATAGTTGGCAACTAATCGATTAATTGACTAACTGTTGCAGCTCTAGTCCCCAGCATGTGTGCATGTGGGTCCCTAAAACACCATCTGAT
Organism: Euthynnus affinis; assembly: GCA_029490765.1. Lineage (NCBI taxonomy): Eukaryota > Metazoa > Chordata > Actinopteri > Scombriformes > Scombridae > Euthynnus > Euthynnus affinis. Next base: position 3,651,987 of record CM055856.1, read on the forward strand.
CACACACTGTTTCACCAGACATTTTTTCAACACAGCTCTGTTAATTTTTTTATTTATATGTAGAACATGTAAGACATCAACTAACTTGACAATGTTGGGATGGTTGAAGTACTTCATCTTACGCAGCAGCGCCACCTCGCGGATCATGAAAGCAGGGATCCCGGTCTCTGACGTGTCTCCGCGGATGTTGAATTTCTTCACCGCCAGGAGCCGCTGTTTCTCTCCGACCTCTCTGGCTTTATACACCTTACCATAGGAGCCTTCTCCTACTTCAGCCAGGAGCTCGTAGCACAGAGGTTTAGTGCTGTCATCCATGGTCCTCCAAAATTCAGGATAAATTAACCTGAGCTTCTCAGGAAATAAAATGTCCACTTTTAGGGTGACAGCAGTTAATTTGTGTGGTATTTACCAGCCGCCATCACTTTAAGGTCAAAGAGGGAGCTAGCTAACAAGGTTTCTCTAAATAAGTGGGGTTTGCAGGTTAGCTAGCTGGTAATTATCACCTGGCACAGAGTAAAACCACACACAAACTGTAATAACACTGTTTTGATGTAATTAATAAGTGTTTATCTCACATCTTCTTGCTACAGTTTGTGGTGTTTTTCTTACTTTACCTCAGACTGCTGACCGCACTTTTGCCTCCATGCCGTTGGCTGCAGGGAAATGTCGTAGCTTTCACTGTAGCATCAGAAAATTATGAGAAAATCACACCCCTTTTTATTCGCCAACTAATCAGAAAGCTCCAAATTTACATTTTTGCTGAGCCCACTCCTTGTACACGTGTTCCCGCTGCTGTCCAAGTCACTGTCAACACATGCTGCGTTCAGGTGCAATGAAGGAAGTGCATATAATCGATATAAATAAACAAATAAGTAGAAAGTATGTGCTTCCTGAGCATTTACTTGAACCAAAAAGTAAATATATTCCACTGGTAAGTACGCTTTGAGTTTACATGCCAGTAATCATTATCAAAGTGGTTCTATTTAATAATATTGAGATGACATTTTAAAGGATAGACTGTTGTTTATATTAGTGGGTTGTTACCATCATGACAACATGCTTTATCTCACTTGAGTTGTAGACAAGTGGTTGAAGAGAATTAGAGCCCAGCAATTATTTTTGACAGATGTTGTGATGATACAAGTCGTGATTTTACTAGGAATGGTCATTTTTGCATTTCATTTTCACTGAAAAATTTAAAAAATGATGTGATTTTTTTTTTTTTTTTTTAGGGTCTGTATCAAACAAGCATGTTCCCTTACTTGTGGATGATTTGTGGGCTTCATTTTTAATGGTATGTTGGGACACATATTGTGAATTTGATTATATTTCCATTAATTGTACAGCCCTAAAGAGAATAGGACATGGTACATAGGTACATGCAGGTAATTAATGAGCAAATACTGTGTTAAAACCTACATAGTAAACCAGAGACCAAAACAACAACAACCAATTTTTTCCCATATGTTTTAATATAAAAAAGTGAGCAACCTTCAAACCTGTAACTACATCATCGTTAAACCAAACACATTGCATAATTAGGCACAGAGTTAAATGTTGGTGACAAAATGGCACACATGTTGAATATGAATTTTTACAAAAGCATTTGCAGCAACAGTTGATGTTATATTAGCTTAGGATAAGTAGAGGTTGACCGTTTAAACCTCAGCAGCTTCATTACTCAGACATTTAACATCTTACATTACTCATATTTCACCAAACCTCAAGTAGGCAAACATGAATTAGTGTTGATATGCATATTTCAAAATAGCCACACAGTGTTGGCGTGGAAAATTAATCTTTCCACTTCATATCAGTTATTCATTTGCTGTTTTTTTTAGATGAGATGTGGCATTAAACCACCAAGGCGCCCTTTGTGCTGAGCAGCTTAAAGCCTCTTAAAACAGTGTTTTAAATATTATCGCATATTACTGTATGCATACATCTACTCCCCTTTCAATTTGTCGTTAACAAATTTCATTTTCTTCGCCAAGGCGATGGCATCCAGGTGAAGGTTGCGGTTGAGAATGACCGAGCCGCAGCTGAGAGCTCCAGCCAGAGCGCCAGCGAAGCCACATACAAACACATCCTGACCTGCAACACGAAAAACAACAAAAAAAATGTAATGAATGAAGGGAATACAATAAAGTCTGATCAGGAAAATTTAGGCAATCTCGAGATGGACTGACCCGTCAGGTAGAGGTTCTTCAACGGAGTCTGAGGTCTCACTATAGCGTTGACTTCAGGGCTGAACCGGTCGATGCCATGATCGGCACCGTAGATCTCACCTTTAGGGGATCCGATGTAGTGCGTGTTTGTGATGGGGGTTCCAGCGTCAATGTACTCAATCTAAACAAAAACACAAGACACCTGAAAAGTAAGAACTATCGAGTTTCTAACACTTGGCCAGGGAGTTACTGACCACGACATATGAGTTTATTCACTGTGTGAGACAGCAGATTCAGAAATTTCACCTTGTCTCTGGTGATCTTGGGGAAAACATCCATAACCACGTCCAGAATAGAGTCGATGAAAGTCTGTTTCAGCTCTTTATAGTCAGGCCCTCTGTTTGTCACTTTGTCGTCCTTCCACTCCTCAAACCACTTGTACTTGGCAAAACTGACCAGACTCAAGGTGGACTTGCCTATGATGAAAGAAAAAAATAAAAGAGACCATTTGAACTGAACAAAAAAAACAGGACACTACTCTGGAGTCAGCAGCGTTGGCTTTCTATACAGCAATTTACAGCGAAACTCATGCCTGAAATGAGCTTCACCATAAGAACAGTGGGAGGAAATACTGCTGTGCGGCATCTGATGTGTGAGTACCTGGTGATCTTTCCTGCCAGGTTGAATCCTTAGCTGATGGAGAAGCGACAAACAGGAGAGGCACACTTTTAGCAGACTCTTCCCTATTTCCATTTACATACTTATCCACCCTGCAAAAGAAAAAAAACAACAAGAAAAAAAAAACAAAACAAAAACACAGGTAATTTTGGTAAATTTTCAGACACACAAAACAGCTGAAGTAGATGAAATATTGTCTTCAATTAAAACTACTTGAACCAAAAGCTTCTTATAGTGGCTGCGACAAATATTAGGACTACATTTCTAACAGTATGTGGCACTAATTTTTGCACAAATCTCACAGCTTTCATGAGTAAAAATAGTGACCCTAACCCCGCATGCTGAACTTAACGGGGCACAAAAACAGATGAAAACTGACCTTACAAGCTAAACATCAAATTTTTGATTGGGAACTTTAAACAGGCAACAGATATGAGACAACATACAGCTCATCAAAATTGTTCTCGGTAAAGATCCAGTAGTTGTCTGCTTTAAGGCCCAGTTCCTCCTTTGTTCCATCCAGACCCAGGAAGATACTCAGACCGCCTTCGCCGTTCTTCATCAGGCTCAGCTGCTCCTGGATAGCTGCGAGGAAGGAGAGTCACATCATGCAGTACATTTAGTAACAGCTCATAGATAAAAAACACATGAAAACTGATTTTGTAGTGTCAGTTAAAGCATGTACAGTCTAAGCATCTGAGTCTTTTCCCAGTTTGCTGAAATGATGAGTCAATTACTCCACAGAGACTCTGAATTGACATTTTTAGATGGTAAAGAGAAATTAAGCTTAAAAATGATGATGGGTACTTTCCCACTACATATATCCAGCTGACAAAAAAGGAAAATAGTCATCAGTTGCACCAATAATTCCTTCCTAACCTGGCATGACCTGGAGCTCTTTGGGCAGCAGCTTCTGGTAGGTGTTGAAGATGCCAGCATTAGAGATGACCATAGGAGCACGGATGTGTATTTCCTCTTGACCTTTCATAACACTCACACCTGAAACCATAGAAAAAAAAAAGTGAATCATCACCTCTACTAAAGGTGTGACTGTGTATTTGATGAAAAACAGGAAATCACACTCACCATAAGCTTCCTTGGCGTCATTGAACAGGATGCGGTTGACTGGGGCACGAACTAGAACAGCACCCCCCGCCTTCTCGATAATGGGGATCATGTGATAAGCGATTTCACTGGCTCCGCCTTTAGGATACCAGGCCCCATTCAGGTAGTGAGTAGTGAGCAAACTGTGCATGGCAAAACTGGACTCTTTTGGGATGTTACCTGCAGATCAGAAAGGGAAAAAAAAATATGAGCAGCTTAGTCAAGAGATAAAAATGAGCCTGAATACACCGGCACAACTGCAGACTGCTATGACCTACCGTAGGTGCCAAAGATGTAGGTGAAAACAGCCCTGAGGTCCTTGTTCTCCGTCAGTTCGTTGACCACCTCCGTCAGGCTGCGTGGAGCCATTTTGAAGAAGAAGGACAGACGTTCGGCTAAGCCAGTGTAGGCCAGGAACTTAGCCACGGGGAGGGGGCAGAGCTTCAGCATAGCCAGGAGCCAAATGCCTCGTCCGACTTTCTGAAGACAAAACGTACAAGACACACAAACTGTGGCTAAAGTGTGTAATCAATGACCTGTGTATAATGAGTTCATAATGATTAAATATGGCTTCAGATGCACTGAATTGACTCCACACAGATAAAGAAAATGAAATTCTGTTATCTGTGTGTCTAAGAAACAAAGTGTTGCAACTCCGTCTGGGTAAAATGATGCAATATCTAAAACTATTAAGAGGCCTTGCCAATTACTTTGACCTTTAACTTTAACAACCCTTGAGCCTTTGAGAAATATCAGTGACAACAGCAACAGAAATAAGCTTAATGAAGCCACGCTGAGATAAAGTGCAGCTCTAAACCAACAGTTCACTGGGAGAAAAGGCATTTGCACACATTAAAATAAGGGTAAAGGTCAGCATAAGAAAATAAAGTGGCCAAAGTTCCCCACAGTTCTTGCAGTGAGAGATGCAACACAGGTTTTTAAAATGCTAATATGAGTTTCTGTATTGAAGCTACAGATAGATAATATTTTGTCCTGACACTTTTTAAAAAGCACTGGATCACAGTCTGCGGTGTGAAATGGTCCTACCTTGACCAGTCTGAGGTACTCATCAATGGCCTTCTCCTCTCCAGGGAAGCACTTCTTCAGCTCATCAGGGAAACGGTTCCTGCCGCTGTAGATGGGGTACCGGCGGCGGTTTTCTGGCGGCCCCAGTACGACGTGGTCAAATGGATTGTCCAGAGGCTCCCACTGCAGCTGTCCATTGGTCATCTGGTCCAGCATGCAGCGGAACGGCTTGTGGTCCAACAGGTCACCGATGTAGTGGATTCCTGAGGGAGGAAAGCAGACAAAACATCAACGGGGACATATTTGCACCTTTTAGCCCAAACTCTTAAACTAAAATGTCAAGTGACAAATGAAATGAAGCTTTCACAGCATTTTATTAATTTAAAAAAAAAATAAGGGAAATACAGAAAAGAGACAAAGGTCACTCCTCTCACCAACATCAAACTCAAAGCCCTTCTCGGTGAACGTGTGGCAGCATCCTCCGGCCCGATCGTGCTGCTCCAGAACCAGGACTTTCTTTCCGACTTTGGCCAGCAGCACCGCAAGTCCAAGCCCACCGATCCCACTGCCAATGATGATGGCATCCAGGTTCTCAGGTACTTTACTTTCCACAAAACCTGAGGAAGAGACGACAAAACACAGTGCATGGTTGGCACGACAGCAATAAATCTTAGAAATGATTGGATTCCAGTCGGTTCTGCTTTTCTCCTTTTAATGTCACTGTAAAGTGAATCAGCATGAAGAAGTGTTTGAACTGATGTAGGGCTGCCACTCACTGTTATTTTCATATTAGATGAATCTGTCAAATTATGTTTTGTTTAAAATTGATAAAATGTCAGAACATTGTGAAAAATGTCCCTCACAATTTTATACTAAAATAAATTAACTTTACAGTGACATGAAAACAGAGAACAGCATGAAAACCTCAGAGAGAGAGACATTAATTTTAAGATATGTTTCTTACTTATGAAATTTAAAATTTACTTCAAACGAGACATTTTATATTTCAGTTTCATAGAAAAGGTTATGCACTATTGCTGCACACAGCGTCATTTCTCTGCAGCCATACTCAAAGTGAAACGTTGCTCTGCTTTCATTATCTACGTAATCTGAAGTCAATATAAAACTGAAACTGAAGGGAAAACCGACTTTAAAGTAAGAGAACTGCGCACAATATCATTTGCATGAAATTAAACATAAATCACGACCTCGGTCATTTCACTTTCACTCACCTTGTTTCAGCACTTTTTTCTTCTCTTTCATATCATGAACCATTTTTTTAAGCGGTTCGCGGGTGTCCGTTTCAAACGGATTAGGCCCGGAACTACCGAATACATATTTATATATAAATATGACTAAAGCCACACAAATAATCGCCACACTGAGCCACATGTTAACAGTAAAACTCGAGCAAATGTCAACCAGTCTGTCCAGTGTGCGTCCACTTCCGCGTTATAGCCCCCCTATAAAATACCGCCCAGCGTAACTGTCAGTTAATGATATCAGCCAATTAGAGACTTTCTTTAGTTCGCGTCACGATATTTCGACCAATCAGCTTAGTGTGAGAGCGACGCCTCCTCTTGAAAAAAAGAAGAGATGAAAATCACGCCCCTGTTGTTTCATAATGGAAAACAAAGGGTCTGTTTGACCTCAGTGTCCACTGTAAAGAGTAAACAATTACATAACAACCATATTAATATGGTTGCCATATATAATTTGCCCTCGGGGATAAATAAAGTAACATCAATCAATCAATCAAAAAATAACATTGTCAATATATATTTACATAATAATACTGATAATTATTGAGATTATTACTATCGACTCTAAAGGCCTCTTTTAAAATCAAAGCCTTATTTTCCTTTTTTTTTTTTTTTTTTAAACAAAACCAGTTAAATCTTACATCTGTTTTTTTTTATTGGTTTATTTCACTCTTTTGATATAAATTTTATATGTATTTTTGGCTCATTTTCTATGCTTTTAATTGCTTGATTTTCTTTAATCAAGTCCTGAATTGTTTTAATGTTGATTTTCAATGTGAAGCATCTTGTAACCTCGTTTGGAAAAGTGCTTTATAGGTTAATTTTAGCCTTTTATTGCATCTGTTTCTTTTACCTTGTTACCTCATTGTTTTTCTGTTTTAATTCATGTTGGGTGGCTGCTGTGTGGCGTTTTAACATCCCTTTGAGATCAATAAAGTATTTATCTGTTGATAGATTTTAGATTCTTTTCAAAAATATATCAATTTATTTAAAAACAAGATTACTATTAATAAAGGTAGCTGCAGAAGTATAAGAAAGCAACAAACAGCACTTGTTTGTTGTGTATTTGTATCTTTAAACCATGTATCTGATTTAAATTGTTGCAATTTGATGCATCTGAATAAGATTTATCTGCTTTTCAAACACCTGTGATGATTTGTGCTTAACTGCATATTAAAAAAAACTGCATGTGATGTCAGCTGAACCAAAAGCACAATATATCGCTTAATATATGCCTTTAGAAAAGAGTTTCACAGCAGTTCAGCATGAAAATTCATTCTTGACTTTGGACAGTAGTTTTACGGAAAATAAATAAAAAAACCTAACTGAAGGTCTACTTATTAGCTTTTTACACTGCTTTCCTAAAAACAAACTCTGTCCATTGAAATGCACTTTTAAGTTGCCGGACAAAGCCAGTAAATGGAGATATTTCTGTCAACGTTGTACGGCAGTTTAGCAAACTGCCGCCTTAATTTGAAGGTCTATTTTCTCAGATTCAGGATATTCTGTATAAACACGACCTTTGACATGAATCCCCACCCAGTTTGACAGAAAACATGCAAAAAAAAAAAAAAAACCTCACAGCAACTTCTAGATTTTATTTTTTGCTCGAAAAACAAAAAACAAAAACAAAGAAAGAAAAAAAAAAAATCACCTGCATCTTCACATTCTTTCCCTGCATCATAACACCATGAGACCCATTAATTCTTTTACATCTGTTTGCAAGCACAATCAACATTTTACATAAGAAACACTTTAAAGTGGGGCATCCCCTCCCCCCCCCACCCCTTCTCAAGTCATCATCACCACCACCACCCACCCACAGCTGTCCAGACTGCAACTCACAGGCCCAGCTCCAACATCCACCCTGAACTTTCACAGACTTTAACTGAAGACACCTGCATGATTTGCGTAACGCTCCGAATACTGTATGAGGAAGAGAGACAGCACTTTGTGAAATGTTAACCTGCAAAGCTTACGTTTCATATAAGTTAGTAAAACCGCATGTTTGAAGCATACTATTAGTAATCATATTTCAAATGAGACAAAAACCAAACCATTGATACAGCAGAGAGCCTGACACAGTGCTTGCTATGCGCATGTAAACTTGGATTTTGTGTTTTTATTATCTTCATTTTTTCCTTAATGACTATTTAAGACTTCCTGTGTGATTCCCTCTGCGTAATTGCAGATAAATAAAAGTCAAGAGAAAAGGTCAAAGCACTCATGAACTTTCCAATTCCTTCACAGACTTAATTGATAACAAAAAGCCAAAGTCAAAAGTCTGAGAGTCCGCGAGAGTGGACATTGCAACTGGGACACAGTTAACTCAAGTGGTGTCATAAACAAATCTGATCCCTGCTGATAAAACGTGTCGAATAAAAACCCAACGCCTTCGACCTCCGTGGGGCAGTCCAGGCTCGTCCTGAAATGATTCAGATTATGTTCTTAAACAGAGCTGCTCCGTTTATCGTCAGTCTGTGTTTCGTTTTCCTCTGAACAGGGCTTCTTCTTTTAAAAAAAACGCAGTAGAGCTGGAGAGGAGGGTCATAAAAGTTAATACAGATGAGAAAGAACTCCTGACGATGAATGCCAACTCCAGCATATACACATCTTCTGAAAGCAGTGTTGAAACAACGCCGTACATGATGCCATGATCACGCCATGATGACTGGTAGGAACAGAGGGTTTGATGAGAAAAATTTTGAAAAAAAAAAAAAAAAAAAAAAAAGAAACAGGGTCAAAGCATGACAAGAAAAATCAGAAGCCCTTATCTGGTGTCCACTTTTGGTATTTATTACCTCATCTTTTTGAGCCTTTTCCTCTTTAAAATATTTTTTGATCATTTTGAATTTTTTTTTTTTTTATCTCTAAAACTTAAGGATGACAGATTTTTTAATTGCAAAAAGCACTTCCAACATTTAGGAATAAAATAAAACAGTAGGTTTCTAGTCTGTATGTGTTACGGCATAATTTGAAGTTATGTTTGATATTATTTACACGTATTGTACGTTTCGTTGGTATGCCAACAGCGAGTGTTTGGTATACAGTAATCTGTGCAAACTGTTTGTCAGTGTGTATGCGTGTTTGGTACAATCAAGACAGCTTTCAGATGTAATACAGTTGTTGGGGATGGTAACTACAATGGCTTAAGGTCCATGTGATCGAGGGAGGAGGAAGAGCACCAAGGCTCTCTCCGCCTCCCCGCCTGGCAGCGGTAGTGCAGGTCAAAGTTCAAAAGGTCAAAAAGTAAAAATGGGCGGTGGGTTTCCTTTCCTGAAGCAGGAAGTCATCACTCCATCTGTCGGGTGGTCAGTGCGATGGTGCGGTCTCCTGGCCTGTTGGTGACACTTGTTTATGGCGTGTTAGGGATGTCACTGCAGCACTAACCCAACCTGAGACAGAAAAAAAAAAAAAAGTTGGAGGTGTCAGAAAAGCAAACAGACAGAAGTGTTTTTGGAAACCTTTGAGCTTTGATACTGCCATCATGTGTTCAAAGGTTGCAGAAACGTACCTTTTCTGACCCCATGCTGGGACACTTCCAATTGTACAGATAATACTGAAGATTCCCGTCACCGATGCCGAACTTAAGCTTCTCCAAGAAAGTCTTGTTTTCCATTAGATCCAGTGCATTGAAGACGTCGAACCCTTTCTGTATAAAAAACCGTAAAAAAAAACATTAGTTCCCTGAAGGTGAGCATTAAAGAGAACACAGATGCACGGATCGAAAAGGGAACGCACCGATTTGGCCAGGATGAGGGCGTCAGACATCAGGTCAAGCAGGGGGGTGGTGGTGTGCACGTTGTAGAAGGAGTACGCTGCTTTTAGACTGCGGTGCACAGGGTGGTTCATGATGGTAGAGGGCAGTGTGTAGAAACTCAGGAAATCAGTCACCTTGCCATCGTTCTGTCAAGAGAACAACAAACACTTAAAAAAAAAAAAAAAAAAAAGAAGCCTCTCGGTGTACGACACTGGATTTTTAAAAAACAGAAGTATCTTAAGTGAAGACAATGTGATAGATATGTGGCGTTTATTTACCTCCACCAGGTAAGTATCAATAATATTCTCCCGGGGCAGCAGCCAATGTGACACCTCTTCCTGGTTCATGACAGGCACCAGGTTGAACTGGCTCAGGTACTCACGGAGGAGGCGATGCACCACCGGCACGTCCTTCTTGGTCATCGGCCGCAGACCCGAAGTCTTGGGGGCCTGGAGGAAAGAGGAGAGGGAGGTGGGAAATGTAGTTATAGTGGAGCAATGTAGTATTAACAAAGAGTGAAATTTGTGTTTTTTCTCCCCACCAACCTCAGGCAGACGGTACAACTTCATGGTGCGCTGCATAGTCATGTTCCTGCTCAGGTGGGAGAACTTCACCTCGATTAGCTTGCGTGGGTTCAAAGAGCGATGCCAGTACCTGCACATTAAAAGCGGGTTTGTTGGGATTCTCTTATAATGTAAAACAAGAAGAAGAAGAAGGAAAAAAAGGATGTGCATTAAACAGGCTGGTTTTCTGTCAGGCTCACCTGCATGTGCCCACAGGTTTGGGCAGTACCACTCCAGCGGTGTAAACAGCCTGAAAGATGCCCTGCAGGTTGACCCGTCTGGTGATCTCTCTGATCAGAACTGGAGCGACACGTTTGGAACGAAGCTTCTTGTGGACGCAGAGGAAATTGATCTCAACCATTTTCTTTTCTCTAAAAAAAAAAAAAAAAACCCCAAAAAAAACAACGTATCTGAGCAAGTCTGCAACCAACTAACCAAGCATTTATATTATAGTACTGAATGCAATTTACATTACAATATCTAATCATCATGTTGGATTTTTACAGCTAATTATGGTGCTAAAACATAATTAATTATTTGTTTTTACAGTTTTGAATGGATAAAAAACACCTATCCTGAAATTTAAGTATAGATTATGAGACTAGTAAAACCAAGACCAGTAAAATGAAACAGTAAAAAGAGATGCCTGATTTCATGTAGTGCGTCATTTGATTTGAAAAAGCTTGTGTTCACTTACATGTCATAGATTTGGATGGTGGCAGGAATGGCACTGATGAAGCCTACCAGCTTCTGGTTAGAGTTAACCCTCACTCCACAATGCCACTGAGGCAACCAGCCAGGAGGCCGCAGGGCCCTGAGGGAAAAAAAAAAAAAAAAAAAAAGTCAGTCAGTCGAATGCATCAAATGAGTCTCCTCCCATCACCTGCATTAATATAAAACATTAACCCAAGTGTCTTATAAGGAAATGCCACAAAGCCTTGTGCTAGCTGTACAAATACATCATTATAGCATTTAGAGTTTCCTTCTCAGGTGCCAAAGTAAAAAAAAAAGATCCAATATGAAAACAATTACCAGAGCAGGAACTCAGGAGAGTAGTCAAATCGAAACATGTTGTCATCATCTTCCACATAGTTCTCATTGAGAAGGGTGTAAAGCTCCTTGAGCTGGTTTAAGAAAGAATGAAAGAAATCATTGCGTTATGTTTTCACCGGAGTTCAACCACATTTTGAAACAGTCACACAGAGAAAATCAAGAAGCCTTTCACCAAAATTAAGTAAAAGCCTGAGAGACCAAAAAAAAACTACAATGAGTTTATACACTTTCTCACCACAGCAGGGTTCCCCAAGTCGAGGGTGTCCCAGCTGAAGCCCTGTGGGAGGCTGTAGGGCTCCTCACGGATGTGGTCCTTGTCAGGTTCGATGGAGCCGTGCGATGTCACCGTTTCCCCTGAAGGTAAACATAACAGTTTCTGACATGAAGCACACCTGAGATGCATGACAAAGAGCTCAACCGTGAACTGGAGGCCATATCAAACGTCATACCTAGCTTGGGCACAGGCTGTGTGTCCCAGAACTGGTAACTCCTACGAGTCGCCTCCTCCATGGTTTTGGCAGGGCCTTGGCCTACAGAGAACAGTTCAATGGCCTTTTGGATCTCCTGTAGCTTATCAGCTGGCAATGAATTCACCTGTTTGGAGAGTAAACAGGGTTTAAATTAACTGGTAAGAGGGTCATCATCATTTTCTCCTGCATAGTGTCTTTTCAAATCTTTCTAAATGGTGTGGTATAATTTGTGAGGGCCTTTGTCAGCCTTCGAGACCATGACGTACACGTGTGGTGTCTAATCAGCTGTGTGCTGCATTGTGAGCAAACAGTATGCAAATCTCTACATGCAGCAGAGAGCGCATTAACACCCTCTTCAGTGTACTACAGCCCCCCGACACACACACGTAAAAAACTGAAACACAAGCAACTCTATCATGATTTGTTGTTTTTCCATCTTTGAGTTGCACTCTATAGTAGATACAACTCTAACAACTGTAGCTCCAAACTTCATTAAATCACACCTGAACTTTTATTTACTGTTTAACTTTGTATACGTCACTTAATAAAAAAATAATAATTTAACTCATGCCTTGGCAAGAGGGTCCTGAGCAGCTTCTGTGGCACCAGATTTCTTCTTCTTTTTCTGCTTCTTTTTCTTCTTCTTGGCGCCAGTGTCGTCACCCAGACCCCTGTCACTTACACAAGACAGAAAATAGAAAGCATCTATGTTAGACTACCGTCCCAGAGAAAAGCTATGTTCTGGAGAAAATGTTTTGTTTTTTCTAATCTTTGGATGGGATAGGCTTATAAAACATAAGCCTGGATCATTAAGGCTGCTTTATATATTTTTTGTATTAAATTACTACACATACACTGCCTTAATCAGCCTAAAACAAAAAGATGTTTTATGCTGGCTGAGAAGAAGACAGTATATCAGCCGGGTTGGTTAAAAAAAAAAAAAAAAAAAAAAAAAAAAAAAAAAAAAAGCACCTGTGTACTACTAACATAACCATACATGATTTCTGCACACTCAAGTCCAAAAAACCAAAACTGTTAATCTCAGTCTTTTTCTCCCTGTACACGATTCAGTTATGCAGTTGTGAAACAAAGTCACATGACAAGTTGGAAAAGGTTCATCTAGTGTAGTTAATCCAGTTTGTGAACGATTTCCTGCTGACAGACGGTTGTTCACCTTGACAGTCTAGTCTGTAGCTTTAGAAAAAATAAAAATAAAAAAAAAAAGGTAATGAAACAAGCTCTTTAGTTTGTCAGAAAGGAGAAACTCGCAGGACATAACTTTGGTCAAGTTTAGTGCTAGTTACACATGTATCCCTTTACATCACCTGTGTCAGCTGTTTATGCTGAGACAAGAGAGAGAGAGAGAGAGAGAGAGATACCTTGAAGCCCCCCTTTTCTGATCAATTCAAAGCCAAAGTAGCCACACACCCCCACCCATCTATCCCATCTTCTGGCTTGGGAGAGACTGCATACTTACAGAGGATAATCTCATTAGTGTCCAAGAGAGGAGAGAGGCCAAGTACTGGCCTGTATTTGTAACACCAGCACAGATGGTGAATCACATGATCCCCAGAGAAGAGTGTGCGGTATCAACGCTTGTGTACATATGTATGTACGAGGGGTCAGCGAGTGAGTGAGTGACTGGGACAATGGACAACAAAACATTCAATAGTTTGTTCCACAGGCTTCCACTTCACCAGAGTCGTCCAGTTAACAGCCAGAACTATTCTTTGTTTGAGTGTGTGTGTGTGTGTGTGTGTGTGTGTGTGTGTGTGTGTGTACAGGGGTGGTGGGGGGGTGGAAATGCATGTGTTGCTCGAAAAGAGCACCAGTGAAGCTCTCACATTTAGTTCACTTCAGTTAATAAAACAGGGTCATCACTTTCCCCCCTTACGAAAGAGGTTCCCAACCTGCGTCTCCGAACAAATCTGAGGAGTCACTAGATGATAAAGAAAAAACCCTTTTGTTGTATTATTCATTCTTTTTTTTTTTTTCTTATGACATGCTGGATACTCAGATCTCTAAAAATCAGACAACCTAAGCTGACAGCTGAGGACTATGCTTACTTGGTGATGATGGGTCGCAAGTAGACACTGGTTTCTTTTTTTTTTATTTTTTAAAAAAGGGTCACAAAACAGAAAAGCAGCACCATATCGCTCCATTTACTCCAATGAGAAGAAAACGCACTTTCTGTGAGCAGGACACGCCTCGATATGTGCAATTTGGGCTCCTTTCATGTCTGTCACAGCTTGCTAAACATTAACAGAAGCCGACGGCAAACAAATTATTATACCCATCAAAGCTCGTTTTCAGTAACTCGGGGCTATGGTTGCTTTAGGATCATTCATATGTCTGTGATTAAAAGGTGGTGGTGGGGGGTGGATAGAAAGCCTCGCTGACTCCTCAGCTTAATAAGATATCATTAACAAGCTGCATGTGTGTCACAACATGCAGGTTTTTATTTGTTTCGCTTTTGATCCGACTTGTGTGTCTGAAGACATAGCCACTCACAGACAATAGGGGTTTGACAGCTATGTTAGCTTGCGAGCTAACTCGCTAAAATGTCAACTGGGGTTGCCATAAATTGGATCAGTTACAGACAGCCAGCAGCGGCGTGCGGATGAAATATCAAACTGTCAACTTAGTAAAAGAAAGATTGTGCCTTTTCTGCAAGTTATCAATGTGGAAATAAATGTTGTGTTTTAATATTAGCTTAGCTTTCAAGCGCACTTTGGTTTTCTACCCCGCTACAACGCCTTGCTAGCAAACGCAGGGTTGAAGGAAAAGCGAAGCCAAAAGGCCCGCCCACATTAGGAACAGAACGCGCTCTAATCCAATAACATCACAGAACCGGCAAGTAGACGCCGTTTCTAGCCAATGAGGTAAAAGTAAGTGGGCGGGACAAATTCCATCTGATGGCTGTCTCTCCCGACTGCTTCGCCGAGGCTTTTTAGTTTGCACACGCTTTGCAACGCGGTATATTACAGTCACCCATGTTACACCGCTGTGGCGATAAGCATGCCTTCTTACCCATCGTCAGAATGGTGCTCTTCATTTTCACAGTCGCTGCAGTGTCCGTGGTCCTCTACATCTTCTTTCTCCGGCATCGGTGCTGTCTCATTCTCATCCGCCATCTTCAACCAGGAAGTGAGGACGGAGCCCACCGCGTGCCCTCGACGCCTTTAAACCTCCCTCGATGCTATTGGCTCAGAGCGCGGATGGAGATGTCTGCACTGTCTGCCTGTGTCTGCACTGACTTGGTTCGTGGACTTGTTTCCAAGAAGTTAAAAATAAGCACAACACGCTCATATTGTAGAAGTGATAGTTTGGTTTTAAATATCGTTAGCCTTAAACGTCTTACTCTCATAATAAAAAAAATAAGATTTATGGTTTAATATTTAATTATATTCACACACACATTCACACACGGGCAGTAAAGCCATGTAATCTGCCATTTGACTCAAAGGGAAATTAAAACAGTAAGGCGTTTGACAGGAAACATGTGAGGAGTGGATACGCATGGTTTACAACCTAGACTAATTTCTTAAATAATGACATTATGTTTATGGTGTAATATTGAGCACCCATATATTTTATATTATATATATTAGTAATTAGATACCCATATAAATCGGTTGCGTAACTTAAAGACCTCCTTCAAACATGTTTTTAGATGTAGCCTATATAAATTATTGTACGTTGTTTAATAATTTGTGTCTATTATGGTTTTTCCACACACAAATGAATGAATAATTACTTCATTTATATCCTTAAAATGGCGCCTACTCCTTCCAGAATCTATGAATATGCAAATATTTCTAATTACTAAAGTTTTCCTGCTGGATACAAGTTGTCTCCTATTTTACTGTAAAGTAATTTCTCAGTCTACACTTTGACTTTTTCCCATTGTTCATTTTACCTTGTTTTTAATTGTAATGTAATCTTCATTTATTGCTAGTTGATTTTAGTTGTGTCTGCTTTTCTTGTATGTTTGTATGTCGGCACCATTGAAAATGAGAGTTCTCTCTCAATGCAATTTCCAAGCTTTTAAATAGATAGTATGAAAATGAAATGATGTGCACTTGAGACTTCAAGTTTCCACATCACACTTGTGTAATTTGAACCAGGATTGGCTCCAAACTAGCAACCGTAGGAACAAGAAGAAAAACATATTTTGAATAGAGGAGGACTTTAAGACTTTATTGATGGTTTAAAAATGTGCTGTGCAATGTGCTGTTGCTCAATAAATCACTTATTAGGAATGAAGGCTTTGTCAGTATAGTAAGTACAAATCCCACAACAACAATGCATTGGTTCCTTGCCTTGACTTCCTTACCCTGTTTGTGGCACTCAGACCAAAGATTTAAATCTTTAAAAACCCAAAACAAATATGTAGTTTAATTTTTTTAACAGAGGCCTAGTACTTTAGTAATGTCCTTTAATACTGGCCACTGTAGTTTTCAGTAAATGTTCCTGAAATGAGAAAAAATTGTACTTTGGGGGAGGACAATTTGCAGCTGTGGATTTGATGCACTAGTGAGCATTTTCAGCAGCAGAATAGTGTATTTTGGATTGACACAAAACAAACTAAAATTCCCATGTTCATGGTAATGAAGGGACATGTTGTTGGTGCAAAAAAGTAGCTCCTTGATGTGTTTTAATCATTTTTGGACAACATAGAGATCTATAGCAGAGAGGACTAAGATTTATCTGGCTTGGGATGAACAGACAACTTCAATCAAGTCATTGTTGGTTTTGGTGTTTTCATGGGATTTGCTGACAATAAGAAAACTATTGATTACCAGGACCAGGTTGGTTGGCAGGTTGTGAAAAATACCTTTGACTGGTTGTACAGTTTTACCAATTATCTTCTGTAAATGGGATACAGAGGATCTGCACCAAAATCCTTTGTTTTTTTTTTCATTTACTAGCACTTATACCTGCACAACTGATGGCTAATTAGAATGTGATAAATCCATGAACATATATTAAATGACTACTAACATTTATTTATAAAACATTTATGGCATTATTATCAAGTAGAAAGGATAAACATACAAGCCAATAGGATTTTTAACAACCTGTAAATCCCAAATTTGTTCCTATTAATGGCTTACAACTGATCTATAAAGAATTAGTCAATTATTTACAATCCGTTAATAAAGCCATTAGTCCAACTAATTAAAAAGAACCCTTCCTAATCACAAATAGCCTCCTGCATGGTTTTGGCTCAGCCTCAGCCCACATGCAGTTCATCGGCCCTCCAGATCTCCTGCAGCTTAACAACTTGCAGTGAGTTTAGCTGTTCGGTGCTTTAAGAACAGTTAAATGCAAACCAAACATGGTGTACGCCTTCATATTGACCTTTCTGTAAAAACAACAAAAGGCTTCACACAGCAATGTGTTATTAGTTCTTTTATGAAAACAGTATTTTCTCCTGCACACATAATACCAACAGCCATTCACAGAACAAAGACTATAAACATTAACACTGCAAGGTTATACTTCACTCACCATTTGTTAGCTACATGCTAGAACCCCATCCTGATCACACACTGTAAATACAGTAATCAATGTGCAGCACCTTTCATTACTGCACCATTTTATTAGCAGGGAACATCCTTATAAAAGTATTAAATGATCCACTGTACACGACAGTAAATGGTGGTGGGATTAGATTATTGCAATTAGCGTTTAACCACCAATTGGTTAACTGGATTTTGGCAACAAAGAAGAAATGTTACAGGCTTGTCAATAAAAAAGAAACAAACAAACATGCAAAGGTTATCTTCAAAAGTCAAACACAATTTGACTGAATAATCTCATTAGTTCTCATTATGTGAAATACTAAGGCAAATACAACAAGTTACATTTTTAAGATCTATCTGCAACGTAATACTGTTTATATTTCAAGTTCATTCATACATTGTGGAAATCTCGAAAGAAAGTCTTTCTCTTAAGAGACATTAAAAGTGCCAAAGAGTATCTGAAGTTTCAAGTAAGACTTGCTGAATTAAACTCTGAGAATCTGTTCAGCCGTTGTGAACAATACATCCTGTGGCAACCACTGAAACACTATTACACCTGTATTACATCACAGTTAGTGCTGAAACATTAATTTTCCAGTAAAAACGGTATCATTTATATATTTCATGATTCCATCGAACTATTAACACTTATGTGGCAGCCTCAGTCAAAGAAGTGCTATTTGAGTTAAACTACCATCTTTCTATAAGTTAAAACCAAATACTTAAGTATAAAAAAGGCAAAAGTATCATAACTTCATTCAGATACGGAATAACCCCCTACACGTGTGAACTAACATTAGGAAACTGTTTTGTAGAGTGTCACATATCAGTGTGTTTCATGAACCACAGTCGTCAGTGCCTCACTGCTGTTTCTAGAGCACTCAGCGCTGACAAGACCAGATACTCCCACAGTGCATCATGGATTCATTATCCAGCCTGAGGCAATTCATTTGCTGAGAGCCAACACGCTTCTTCATCTCTGATAAACGACATCTTGCATTGGGGAAGTGGCTCAGTGTAAATTGGACGAATTGAGGTCTGGGCTGGGAGACTGGCGGGAAGCAGCAGCAACAGCAACGGCAGCAGTTGCTCTCTCTCCTCATAATCACAGCTCCTTTTTTCCAAAGACCTTTGTTGTTAGAAGAATGCAGCTCTCCATCTGGTTCAGATGCATGTCGTTCCTTGCCTTTAGCAATGGCTATATGCTGACACAGTTTTGATAGGAACTCCTTTGCGGGTCACTTTGACATGGATAAAGAGTGTGGCAGGGGACAGAGTGGAACCATCTGCCTTCAGTAAGTGAACATGTCGATATCCTGAGAAGAGAGAATGTGACACACACATTATAAACAACACGCTGACTGTTTTGACTGTTTTATAATATGTGGAGGAGATGTTTGTGAGCACCTGTGCGTAGGCTTGGGAAAGGTAAAGTGAACTGCCCGACAAATCCATTTCTCGAAGTGTGATCGTGGTCCTCCACTACAAACCGCACCAAGGCCAATTCAGGGACCTGCAGTGGGAAGCTCAGAGTGCAGTTCCACTGTGGATTGAAGCCTGTAGAGGGCACACAAGAGCTGTAAATACATCATCCAGTACTGTACCTTTCAAACAAACCAGTCATGGCGTTAGACAGGAAAGGATCCTACAAAAATATGTCAAAGAAATGCACTGCACAGAATCAGGTCTCACAAAGATAGATGGTGTTATCTGTTACCTCCTGCTTTTGCATCATTACAAAATAAGACTATAATAGAGAAGAAAATACAGCATTACATTATTTTACAGTTATTATTAATCATGACCAATCATGCACAGCTTAAAACATCCATACAGATAATAATATGATCTTAATGCTTAATTGTAGTTGCTTTATTGTGGATTACCATTGTTGTCAATGCGGTGGGTTTTGTTTTTCGCTTTATCAATAGCCACCCCATGAATTTCCACCCACACCTGTGGGTCCACAATGGAGCTAGCCTTTTCTGTGTTGATTTTTGGCAGCTGCTGTGCAGATATGACCTGGAAAGGAAATCTAATCAGTCAGTTTGCACCTCAAGTTCTGACTGAAAATTCTGGTGTATAAAAATTACATTAAAGTCAAGTCATTTTTCATTTGTATAGCCCCCAAAACACAAATCCTTGAAGGGCATTACAATCTGTACAGCATGTGACACGCTCTATCTTTAGACCATTAGAATGGATGAAGGAAAAAACTCCCCCCCAAAAAAACATTTTTAAAGAAAAAAGAAGAAACCCCAAGAAGAGCAAAACAGAAAGGATTCCTCCTCCAGAACAGACAGACATGAAATATATGTCATATGTACAGAGACAACACAAACAATAACAGTAAAATGACACTATGGAGAAACACAGGGACAACATATATAAAGAACACAACAAAGTAAGTCAAAATATGCAGTATTGCATTGCAGTATTGTCTGCGTCAGACAATAGCAGACTGTCCTACTATTGCATACTATGAGCATAATTTACGATGACATTAAGTCAACCAATCAAAATGCTCTGTAAGAATGTTCCTCAATAAATTACAACACACTCGTATAGTCAGCTGGGTGGGAATATGACCGGGGCCTCCTCCTGTGTTTTCTGGGTTAAAGTTGGACGTGGCACTGCACAGGAAGCTGGGTTTCAGCACGTATCCGCAGCGACCGTTGGGTAGGAAGCGACCCTGGTTCAGGTCCATCTGCTCCCCGGACGTCTGAAAGTTCAGAGCCACTGCACCGCAAACAGAGAAGAGTGAAGTTAATAACATGACAAACCTGAGCGCAGACACGCCAACATTAAAACATTTCAGCATGAGTGAACGCTGAATTACGGTCAATGAATCAGTAAATTCCAGTGACATCAATGTATTGTGATTTATCAGGCGTGTGTCCACAGGAGAGTCATTAGTACAGTTCTTTGGAACTTACAGAGTGACCACATCATGTTTTTCAAATAATTTGACTTAATTTGCCTCAATGAAAACAGCATCCTAGCTTCTATCTGGAGGACTAACCCATCTGGCAGCCACCGTTCCACATATCCTGAGGATCATAGTTGGATGATTGGAGGCGCTGGCCAGAGGGGTAGATCCGGCTCAGCTGCCTGCTGTTGTGTCTTACAAAAAGCTTTCCTGTAAATGAAAAGATAGAAAATCACATGCCAGGATACACTGTGGGCTGATTATATTTTCTGTAGAATCAGCAGCAGTAACGCTCTGTTATACAAATCTTTTTGACTTTCTCTCTATAATGTCAAGATGCAATTATGTCTGCTGTTGTACCGGAGTCTTTGATGAGCCTGAGGGCATCACTTTCACAGAAGGAGGACATTTCATTTGGTGGTTTTTCTGACAAATTTTCAAACCCACTGAAGGGGATGCTCCTGCAGTACACCACCAGCTCTGATAGCTCTGGGCTCAGTTTAGGACAGACCTGGGAAGGGCAAAGGAAAACATAAAGAAAAATGTGTTGATTATCTAAAAAAGTTCACATTAGCAGCTGCGAAGGCATTTTGCAAAGAAATAACGACTTGTCGTCATGAACTGACCTTTGCAGGGACCTTCTTGGGTGTGTTCTTAATGCTGCTTGCTAGTTCATCATCTGAGCCTGAAGAGCTGGCAAAGCTGCTGGTCCTGCCCATCTGGCCCAGGTGAGGAGTATGCTTCTTTCCTTTTACTAGAATACACCCCTTCAGCTCCTGCAAAGAAGGTCATGGGAACAAATTACTTCATTAGAAAACCGGACAGCTAGAGGTCTTTGAACAAGGCTCCAGCTGTGTGTGTTTGTGTGTGTTTTCTATACCTCAGGAGAAGGCAGATTCTTCTGCAGCTGGCTACTGAGGGGCTTGGTGAGCAGTTTGCTTCCCAGAATGGTGCGGAGGTGTTTGGCCATGACTACTTGCTGCTCCACGGAACAGTGGTTCTCCAAGGACAGGATTAGAGGGTATGGGGACGCCTGTGGGGAGGAACGCAGGGAAAAATCTTATGTCAAGCCATTAAAATGCAGTTAGATCACATAATGGCAACACAAGGCCTGTGCACTGTAACGCAATAGTATATGTCAAACTTCTGCACAGTTGCATCAGTGCCAAGTATGTAACTGTAACCACAAGAAGCGCAGGGAGCTGTGAAGGCCAGAAGTTAGGAATTTGGATGTGTTTACCGACTGACTTCTCGCTTAATTCATTAGCAGTAAGGAAGAGCAGTTCCCAAACTGTCAGAGCTGAGGATTTACACCAGCAAAAGATAACAAATCAGGTTTCTTTTACCTTGAAGGCGTACTGGTTGATGGTTTCAATGACCTCCTTGAAGAGCACTTTGGAGGTGAGAGTGTGGCCGTGGTATATGACAGGTTCGCCTTTATCTCCATCCCAGCAGTCCAGCTCCACACAGCGGCAGCCCTGATTCAGAGCCCTGTCAGTGACAGACGCGTACTTAATATTACATCACAGGATCATCATAGATAGAAGATTTTCAAGCAGATATAAAAAAATAAAATATATATGCTGTTTGATGAGTCTCTGCCTGAACACCTGATGTATGGCTCGGTGCTGCTAGCGCTGGTGACTTGGTCCTTGGTTAGGTAGGTGTTGTGCGAGGAGGAGATGAAATAGTGGGCCAAGGGGCGGCTCATGTCCTGGTAGACTCTCTTATGGTCAGGGTTTACCACATCATTCTCCCAGGACAGCATGTACATGGTGAAACCATTCTGGGTCATGAACTGGTTCTTCTGAGCTGCAACAAATGGCAAAAAAAACAAAAGTTTACACTAAATTACAGCCACCTCCTCTCACAAAAAAATATCATACTTGACTTTCATCGTCAGAATCACTTTATTTGCCAAATGCACAGAGAATTTTGACTTAGTGATACAACACAGTGAAACAAGAGAATAAAACATAGAAAAGCACATTTAACTTACAAGTAAAAATGCGAGTAGAAGGAGAAACATAAGAGAATAAAATAACCATAAATAAGCATATATGTACAAGTTAAGAACAAGAATATATATACAGTTAAGCACTAATATATGGTACATTATTCTACATATTACACAGTCCTGGCAGTAGAGGTTGTACCATCCCATAAAGTGTGTGTGTGTGTGCCTGTATGTGTGTGGGTGGGGATGGGGCTCAACCAGCCACCTGTTCCTGGCCTGTGAGCCACCTGGCTGTTCGCATGATGCGTTCCAGTCTGAGTTTGGTGTGGGCAGAGGATGCAGGGTATCACACAGTGATGGAGGAGGTGGTTCTGAGGAAGAACATCCTCTGGTGAGCTCACTTGATGCAGTGAACCAGCTTGATGGGGCGGTGGCTGGAGGTGTAACTGGTGTACAGAGAGTAAAGACATGGAGAGAGAACACAACCTTGTGGAGCTCCATTGTTGGTGGTGAGTTGGGCACATAGGTGGGTGCCAAGCCACAACTGTTGCTTCCTGTTGGTCAGGAAGTCTGTTTTCTACTTGCAGATAGGGTGGGGTACCTGCAGCTGTACTAGCTTGGTGTGCAGATGGGTGGGGAGGAAAGTAATGAAGGCTGAACTGAAGGCCACAAACAGACCTGACATACTATATGTGCTGGACGTGTCAGGCAGACAGTCAACAAGTAACGGCTCTGGATTGTAGTCTTTAGATGGGGTGAGGTTAGGCTGATGGTCCTGAGGTGAAGGGGACGGCCCAGACAATGGGCCATCAATGTGTGTGTGTGATAGGGGACCTCTCAAACCTAATGTAAAAGGTGTTGAGTTTGTCAGCTGGTCCAGGGGATGACCGGGGTGATTGGAGAGCTTTTCTTATTGTAATTTGTGATTGCCCTGAGTGTGTTCAGGACCGCTGCATGATCGTAGATCCTTGAATCACACTCCAGCTTGGCTTTGCACTCCTTCTTGGCAGGAGTACAAATATATACAGTATATATACAAATAAATATATATTGTCATTTTATATAGATATTGCTACACCTGACAACTCTTGGCAGGCAAACAGCCTCATTGGCTCCTTTATTTCAGAGAGGGGGAAACTTTCAGATCAATTCTTGTCTTACTTTCAAACTAATTCCCA
The DNA here is from genome assembly GCA_029490765.1 of Euthynnus affinis. Classification (NCBI taxonomy): domain Eukaryota; kingdom Metazoa; phylum Chordata; class Actinopteri; order Scombriformes; family Scombridae; genus Euthynnus; species Euthynnus affinis. Next base: position 3,675,663 of record CM055856.1, read on the forward strand.
GATTCACTCTTAATCAAGTAGACATCTCATTTTCCCCATCTTCCCAAACTCATTAGCAGAGGTAATTTTCAATAAGATAAATGGTCCTAACTTATGGAACCTTTTCCCTCAGTTGGTTAAAATGATCAATTGTCCCTCCTAAATATCCTACAGAACACATAAAAAAGATTTTTAACCTCTGTTGTATATGTTTGCCTCATTTTTATATATCATATCTTATATATCATATTGATTTACACTGTGGATATTGGCTTTTTTCTTCTTCTTACATCTTTTTCTTTGGAAATCCTTTATGGGTGATGTTTATTTCTTTTTTGGCTCGTCTATAACCCTAAGCTCTAACCCATAAAGTGCATCACTTTTTGTGCAGTGGAGGATTTTACCTCAGATTTTAGAAAAGTATAAACCTTCACAGGTTTAGCCTAAATCACTACTCTGTGTTTACATGCAAACGTTATATGCTATTCCTTTAAAGCCTTTAATGAGTGTTTTTAGAACCTACCCCAGTCATTGAGCTCATAGGTGAGTATGAGATTCTGGGCATGATTCAACGAAGCGTCCTCGCCCTGGTCTCCCAGGAAGTCGCGTAGCTCAGCAGTGGAGAGCACACAACCATTACTTGAATAGTGTCTGAAAACAGCATCCAGCTCAGGCCGTCGCATCAGCTCTCTGCAGAACTCCTCAATCTCTATGTGATCCAGACGACCATCACCGGATCGATCACACCTCTGGGATGCAGGGGAGAAGGATGAGTGGAAAAGACAAAAAAAAAATCGAACACACAGGGAAAAATATAGACACAAATCTAACATGATATGCTTTTGTTTTGGGAGTGCTGCAAATTCCCTGTGGAGAAAACATCTCTGTAATAATTCAACCCAGCTGTGGGTACTTACATTAAGAGTATGGTTCTCTGAGGAGGGTCAGTATTGGAAATTGCACCAGGAAGGAGCATAAAACCAACAATTTGGCTGTAATAGAGAGCTGAGGGACATAGCAGGCACTAATCCTCCACCATAAAGAAAAAAACTGGCTCTTGATTTGTTGTAGAGAAGATAAGAGGGAGGAGGGGGGGGCTGGTGGTTGGCTTGCTGCTGGCTTGGTAATTGAACACAGACTCTAGACTCCAGGGTGTCGGAGTAAGCTGATACGACCCTAACTAGCAAAAATATCATCCCTGTGCAGTTAGTCCCTCTCTTCTTACACTCGTACGCTTTCAGAATTCAGCTCACATGAATTATATTTACTGATCACAGGATACAGATACCAAGAACTCACATGATCTCACCTTGAATAAAGAGCGGGCATAGTGCTCACTCAGGTCAATGTTGATCATCTGTAGCAGATGCTTGACTTCATCGTAGCACATCTTACCGTCCTGGTTTTGATCCGCTCGCCGCAGGTAGCTACGGATCCAAGTGTAGAGGATTAAGGAATAAAACCTTAAGACTACTGTCTAAGCATACAGTTAGGGCAGCTTCTGAGTTCATAATGTGCAGAGATAAACTCAAATCTTTGGATGGATTATGCTTCATGATGTGGGTGCTGATGTCTAGGAGAGACATCAGACACTCTTTGTTCTGTCATACTGTGGCTTTTTATTGTTATTGCCCTGTTGCAACCTATTGTTTGACTTGGAAGGGTGTCCCTGTCCAAAGGGTTACTGTTTTAATGTGGGCCAGTAAAATCTGTACCTTTGATCAAAGGCTATAATTAATTAACTTTAACTAACCCCTATTCATGCAGCCAGGTAAGAAAAAAAGTGTTGTTTTTTTTCACAACCATGCAACCTTTAAATTCAATCATCAAAAAAAAGTTTAAAATTCAGTTTTTGCCATGAAATCTCTTGTAAATGTGTCAATCAGTTTGTCAGCAACAAGAGACTAATTTTAGTCTTTAGTACACACATGTGCAGTTGTGCAAACTGTAAGAGAGGAAGTCCACACATACATGATAGACCATTTAAGATAAACATCTCTAGGGCAACGAAGATGGTAGAAACCAGATAAGTGCCAACCTGCTAACAGAAACTGAAGGAGACAAAAACATATATAGGAGCAGTGATGGTCTTAATGTTATGCACTACCTGATACCTACACTCATCCTCTGGCTATGAAGGATTGTAATTAACAGTGATAGTCAAGACTATATTTAGACAGGGCTTTTTTATCTAGTCATTACTGCTCATCTTAGCTATGCTGTGGACGTGGGATAGTGCATGTGACAGCAGAGTCAATCACCATAGCAATGCACTCCCAGCTGCACTATATTTACTCTAGCATATTGAAAATTGGGCAGGATATTGGTCTAGTTTTTCCTTCTGAGTCATGTTGGCCACACGCTCCTTCAAGGTGCGAAGCCCTCGCACCCAGCACCGAGCTACATCCTCACAGGGGCACAGCAGGTCCAGGCTCTTCCTGGCTCCTCTGAAAACCACCGTGAAGCACCGGTTCTCCGGCACCGTCCCGGACAGCTGCTTCAGCGCTTCAGACTTACAGCCTTCACGCACACATTCCACCTCCGTGACTGCGACTGAGAGAGGAGATGAAAAGAAAAGAAAGGAGAGTTAAGACAAAAAAAAAAAAGCACTTTGTTGTTGTTGTGTTGTTGTGTGAACACAACTTCGGCTAAAGATAACACATGAAGCAGAGCAGCGAAAGGTCAAGCGTCAACTTTTTTTAGGGAATCATAAATTTACCCAGGCAGATTGACACAGCAACGTGATTGTAAAATATAACACATACTTTAACCATTCTCAACAGGATAATTTTAACCTGCAATGTGGCGACTTTCTCGGTCAAATTCATCATACCTATAGTAAGTTTCAAGTGTCTTCTCTCTTATATTTGACTTTCCTGTCTAATCAGTTTTCAGCCTTCCTGCTTGTGCTTAAGGAAAACATTCTTTGGAGGAGGACTTCACCGCTCTGCAAGTACATAATCCCTTAAGAGAGTTTTTCATTGAGCATCTTATCTGACACCAAAACGGTTGAGATTTACAGTTTGATATGATCTCTAAATCTCGTATTTGCAGGGCTCTGGTGGAACTAGGAGACGCTTTCCACCCGGAGAAGACAGCCAAACACAAACGTACACTGACTCCCTGGCTGAGCCTAACACAACACGCTCGATTCAGCACAGGAGCTCGTCTATTTCTGCACTAGGATGCCTGCAGCGTGGTATTCACTCAGTTGGGCAATAAGAAGTGTCTGCCCTGACAATAGCCTCATTCTCTTGCTGGAGGTCATAAAGCCTCTACTGTCCACCTCTTCAAAATTACTCCGCATTCCTCCTTTGCAGTTATCCCAGAGACGTGGTAAAAGTGACATGTGTGTGTGTGTGTGTGCGTGTGTGCGTGTGTGCATGTGTATGTGCGTGCAACAGCGCAAGTGTTAAGTGTTGTATTATCTGCCAAGTGCTTTTGAACATAAGGCACAGCGCTGAACTGCAGGCGTCAGACCTGAAGCTAGGAAAAGAGGAACCAAGCCAAGCATTCATCCCGCACACAGACACACACAGATATGGTGCCCAGCAGCCTGCCAGTGTTGCAATATCCGTATCTGCCTGCTGAAGTGGTCGCCCTCCCCTCACACTGCTTGAAGCTGCCATCAGAGTCAGTTATACAGTCTTAAATGAATTTGAATCACATGGATGAATAATTTATGTTTTTAGTATAAGAATAGTTTTTTTTGTTAATTAACATAAATATGATTAAGACCATACAGATGAGTGACAAATTAAAGGACAAATCTGAATAAATGAGTGAAGAATGCAGACGCTGTGTGGCACAATTAAGTAATTAACATCCAATCAAGCTCTGTGGCATGCATTAAAAAAAATGCTGATTCTGATTTTCTATCAAAATGGCAAAAGATCTAAGTGACTTTGGAAGAGGGTTTATTGTCAGGGCTCAGATGGCAGGAGCTTCAGTCACAAAGACTGATCAACTGGCTGGAGTGTTAAGTGACATCTGCGTTTAGATATATGGGAAACACATCAATAAATAGGGTCAGAAACTGCGGTCGACAGTGCGAATTTGATGACTTTGATGCTTGTGCATTAGTGATTGAGAATGGTAATGCAGGACGTGATCAGACTGTGTCAGTGAGAACAGTCCGTTGTCAGTTATTATAGTATAGTATATAGTTGCACTGCATAAACGTCTCATTACAAACATGAATGCACATTTTAGAGTTCATTGGTGCAAAAACTATAGGCACTCGCCTACAGAGATATGGAAAAAAAGAAAAAGTGATATGGCCAGATGAGTCATCCTTCATCTTATTCTTGACAAGTGGAGTGCATGAGTGGCGAACGGAACAAGTCTGAATGCTTGACCCCAACAGTGTGGGGATCCGGTGGCTCTGTTATGCCGTGGGGGACTTTTTGCTGGCATGGTTTGGGTCCACTTGCCTCCTTGGAGTGAAGGGTCACAAATCAATACATAGCTGTACTTAGTGATCACCTTTATCCTCACATTTCTATGCTACAGGAGATAAACAGCCCTTTCCACCACCATCATCAAAACAACAAATGAGGGAATATCTTTTGGAAGGATGGTGTTCATCCCTCCAGTAGAGTTCAGAGACTTGTAGAATCAATGCTAAGGAAGCACATGGTGGCTCAACATCTTAATAAGACACTTTATGTGGTTTTGCCTTTAATTTGTCACCGTTAATTTATCTGTATGTTTAAAAGGACCTGTCTAATATTTCCATAGAGGAACCAATATTCTTGTGTTACAGTTTAACAGCGTGTAGCCTCCAACGTTAATGGATTATGTAAGCTATATTTTGTGTTTGTGAGATATCTCCTTTAATGGTTATTCTCTATGAGGATGTTCTGTATTGCGCTAGACACATTTTATGATTTGTGTATTTCATCTAGGTCTCACAGCATGTTCCATGGCATGGGTGTGCGAAGCAAATGCCTGCAACCAAAAGAACAACTTGTGCTTGTGATTAAACTGGACGGGAGCTACACTACTTGTTGTCATCGTCGTAAGGAGCGTTACACACTGCAACTCGACCACTCTATCTATTTCTGGCGCGGCTGCAGCATAATCAAGACGGCCTTTGCCACCCGCTGACCCACAAACCCACCCAATCTATAAGGCTTGAGGGGGTTAGCATTAAACTGCATTCCAACATCGGGAAGGAGGAGACAGACAGAGGGGAGGCGGGAAAGCTAAAGGTCAAGCAACAAGGAAGAAAATAAAAGATGGAGGAGAGATTGAGCTCATGCATGTCAGCTGACGCCTCTCTATTTTGCAGTACTACATTTTTTTTCTCTTAAAGATAAGAATCAGATCCAAGAATTGCAATTTAATGTCAGTTTAAGACTGAATAAATGCCGCTGCACTTTGACATCCTTTACAGTCAATTTTCTTCTGTTGTGCCAACAAATAAAATGTGATGCAGGTGAAATAGCTCAGCTGAAGTTAAACAAGCTAATGGGTTCCTGTTAAACCACCATCTTCATAAAACTCATATTATTTTTAATCATTAACAGCCTAATATTCAGTCTCTTTCCTGTTTTATTTACTCTTCCAGGCATTTTGTTTCTATAAGTTAGGCCACCAGTGTAGGTGAAATACTGTAATAGCAAGCAATAACAAGATTTGTGCCCTCTTTAACATACTGACATCCTCATATTGATTCCATGAATAACTCGATCAGCAGGTCCACCATGCATGCTTGAACTTAACATGCCATTACAACACTCCTATTACTGGCAGTGTAAGACAATGCGTTCATATGAAAATTAGGGCAATTGAAAATAAATAGTGACTCTAGACATTAGGTATGATGTGTATTAAGCTCCTCTTAAGCTACTCCTGAGAATAACTGTATTTATAGTTGAATTATTTACATCACATCCAGTGGCTTAAATATTCTGGGAAGCAGAATTTTAAAATTGCCAAAATAAAGAAAGACTTGCCATTAAAAAGAACATAAAATCCTGATTTTTTTTTTTTTTTTTTTAAAAAAGAGAGAGTAGCAGTAAAACAGTATTTAATTTTATTCCAGAAAGGTAATCTTGTATTTTAGCCAGGCCCGGGTTTGTATGTGAAAGGTTGCAGGCAAAACTGTGTATACAAAAGTGAAAGTGATAGGACCTTAAAGGATTCCTGAGCATTGAGCAAGTTATCTAAAACCTGCCATGTTTGGATTTCTACATCTTTTGGTTTATATGTCTTATTACCCGCTGTGACAGAAACCATTAAACTCACTTTTTTTTTGTAAATGTTGCATTGTTTCCCCTTTTCCCTTTCATTTGATAAAAGGCCAAACGGGAAGAAAAAAATGTGAAGCCTCCTCCAGAAGACACGATAAAATCAAGACTCATATTTTCCCCTGTCAGTGAGAAGATCTCAGGGATTCCCCTCTGCACCTGCACCAACTAGCTGATGTATTTGTTAAAGGTTCAGTTCACCCAAATTATGACCTATTTAGCCATGCAAATAGTTTCACTTTCTTAAAATGAATTTTAAAGTCTAGTGAGAGCTCTGTTGTTGTTCTAAATCAACACTATTCACAGTGACGTCCGCGGATTATACTGAGTAACCTGGACATTGTTTCTGGGAAGAGACACTGCTTTATTTCCAATGTCACAAACATTGACAAACAAAATTCCATTAATTCCACTGAATCAGGATTGTGAAACAAGTCTCAGCAGAGTAGATTTGGAAACCTTGGCAAATAAAACCGGAACTACCTACATGGCTTCATACAATAATGACAATAATCATCATCATCATAATAATAAACTTTATTTTATATAGCACAATTCATGCATAAAATGCAACACAAAGCATACAAGCAGATAATCATAGCATTTATGATAAAACAATAATAACAAAAAGATAGGATTAAATTAAAACGAGAGGATTAGACAAGATAAAACAACCATCAAGTAAAAACATTTCAGGGGAAAGCAATGTTAAAAAGATGTGTCTTCAGATTTCATTTGAAAGCGTCAACAGATTTAGACCTTCAGGTGGACTGCTCCAGAGTTTTGGGTTGCGTAATTAATAAAGGCTGCCTCTCTGAGCCGTTTAGTTCTGACCTCAGGAGCACTCAAGAGGTTTGAGCCAGAGGATCTAAAGGACCTGACAGACACATACTGTATGTCTTAACTATGTCAGCCAGATAAAGAAAAGCAATGACACTCAGTGTTTTAAAAACCATTGAAAGACTTTTAAAATTAGTACTGTGACAGACAGGTAATCAATGTAAAGATTTTAAAATTGGAGTAATCTGGGCTCTCTGTCTGGTTTTCATCAAAACACATGATGCTGCTTTCTGCCCGAGCTGCAACTGACCAATCGCTTTCTTAGACACACCAGACGGGAGAGCGTTACAATAGTCCGGCCTGCTGGAGATAAAAGCATGTATTAACTTCTCTGTGTCTGCCTGGGAGAGAAACGGTCCGACTCTGGCAAATATTCCTCAAATGACAGAAGGACACTTTAGTCACGTTTCTAATGTGACATTCAGAATTTAGGTCAGAGTCAATGATAACACCAATTAACTCTGCGCCAGAGAGACCAACCCAGTATTGAAGTCTGTCCAGCAGAATGTTATGATCTACAGTATTGAATGCAGCACTGAGATCTAGCAGGACGAGCACAGAGACCAGCTTTTTCTCATCACTTCTCACTTTCTAAGGTCATTCACAGCTTTGACTGGAGCTTTTTCCATTCCGCGCTGAGCCCTGAAACCATCAAGTGGTCGAGTGGTAACGTTGGCAGTCAAAACCCAAAGATTCAATATCACGTCTGCACAGCAAAACCAGCACAGTCATACACGATAACCCCCAGCGTTCACTCCTTGTGAATCATGGGAACACCCTGCATCGGTGAACTCATGCCAGCTTCACCTTCTTATCGTGTAGTTACACGTCAGAAATGATCCAGCATACTGTACCTGACACTTAACAACTCTATGTATCCATTTTATGAACCGGAGCATATGTTTCAAATGATCATTACTCAACCAGGCTGCAGAACTCATAATTAGTCTCCTCACTTAGCAAGGAAACAGGCAATCCCTTTAATGAGGCAAAGTAGAGGAGAGGGCATGAGATAAAGCCAGGATACAACAGCTCAACAACTCTGAACAATGAGCTGGCTGAATGAGCGCAGTGACTCACATCCCAGTCTTTACTGGACTTTTGGAAGGCCTGTTCATCTGTTTCTACATTATTCCCCTTTAGACAAGTCTCCCTCCAGGCAAAGCCCTTTTTCTCCTAATCTGATAACGCTTAAGTTTCCTCTCTGTAAGATGAAAAGCCTTCATTGTAGAAGAACAATTCTTATTCATGAGCACACTCACTTTCAGTGCTCCTTTTTCCTCCTTAACCCTCCCCACTTCTTATAACTACCTTCCTTTTTCCTATTGGTCCCTTGCCTCTTTTCCACCTTAAATCCTCCCTCCTGATGAGTACTCTGCTCTGGCCAGCCCACACACACCACACACACACACACACTCTGTACTCTTCCGGGCCACAGAGCCAGGTTTAAGCCGTACTTACACGTCTGCTGGGCTTTGGCCTTTCGGGAGCTTTTAGTGGACTCGCACCACACGGTGAGTCCGTCCTCCAGCAGCCGCAGGGTTCGGCTCTTCTGCCACCTCCGAGAGCGAATTTTCACCATGTTGGAGCCCTGCATCATCACACGTATGTCCTCATTGCCCAGCAGCCCTGAACCACACACACAAAACAAAAAAAAAGAAGTTAAAATTAAGTGTGATTCAGTTTGACCTTGTGTCATCAGCAGGTCAATTTTAAAGGGAAACCTATTTATTTTTCAACCTAGACCATTTGTTCCTGTCTTTTTAAGTGAAAAATGGGGACAAGAAGTTTTGAAATTGGTCCAGTATTGAGTGAGAGCGCTGCAGCCTGCAGCCGTGAAATGGGCTGTGTGGTGCAATCCAACGGGGCAATAGTGCACCGTCAATGTACGTCCAAAAAAAGTGCTTATTTTTTACCACTGACAGGCTCAGATTGTTATTATATGTGTCTGACAACATTATGGAAAGGACCAAACTTAGGACTAAAACCTTTTTCTTTACCTTTCAATTGATCTGGTCTGTTTGTTGTTGTTGTTTGTCTCTAACCAAGTCTCGCTCAAGGAGAAGTCTCATTCTGAAATCTCATGAGAGTTGAGTTGTTGTTGAAATCAGCTGAATATTCAGTAATGACAGAGCTGGAGAGAGGAGTACCCGGAAGAGTTTGTCGTGTTGGGGTACAGAAAGTGTGGTTTGTTTTATCTAAAAGATTTTCAAAGTCAGAGCTGAATATTTAAGCTGATTTCCACAACAACTCAACTCTTGCAAGATTTCAGTTGGATTATATTTCGGGGTTGCTGGCTGCAGCGCTCTCGCTCAATACTGGACTAATATCAAAAATTGTTGTCCCCGTTAGTCACTTATATGGTCCAGGTTGAAAAATACAGTAGTTGCCCTTAACTTTTGTGGAATTTCATGGAGATACTGGACACGTTTATTTTCAAAGATAACATCCAGGTTTACTTTGCATGAGTCTAATGAGGTTATCAGAAGTTCATCCTGTCTTGTCACTTACTCATCTTTCCTCCCTGACATTTTTTTCCACAATGGCAGTGAGGTCTGTTTCAAATAACAAAGACATGCAAAACTGCAAAATTCATTAAGGGGCATGAAAAGGAATGAAGAACTGTATAAAAATATCCGACAAAGTCAAAGTCAAAGACATTCTGTGGTTTTATAATTGAGTTTTCGTTCCTGGGAACAAGCAGTGATGCATCTGCTTTATTTAAGTGCCACTTAACCAAACTACATAACAGTTTTTTTCCCTTTTTTAAGAGCTAGGGAGTGAGTGCTAATATTTCCTTGAAAACACACCTTGTTGGCTGTATTTGTCAAGCTGACCTCATAGATATAGTCAACACTTTTCTGCTTATACCTTAAACCCAAGTTTCTGTTTTCTATACAAACCTCACAACAAACTAGGTGAAGATGTCAGGGAGTGTCTTGAAAGGTGACTTCATGCTCAAGTTTGCACAGAGGAGTTTCTAAAATGATGAAAGGAACACTCCTTCTGTTTCTCAGAATAACGAACAACCTAAGTTTAGGAGAGAGCTAAGAGGAACTGAACGCTGTGCGTGTGAATCAGTCGTGATAATTGATAGATGTATTTCTCTCTTGGGGCGGGAGAAGGAAAAGGGAGCTGTTGTAACAATTACAGTACGTAAAGTTGCTTATCTGGCTGTGCCGTTCATACTACTTTTCCCTAGCTATTACCAGTGATGGAAATTTAATTATGAACGACTTTGACACAACCCTAGTAGTTAGAGAAATACAGATTCTCAGGACAAAGGTGAGAGTGATTGTTTGTTTTGAGCACTGAAAGAATCAAGGAATGTTATAGGAGAAAACAGATGAAAGCAAAACGCCTGAGGGATCTGTACACATGGTCAACACACAATACAGGTTTAAGTTGACAGAGTGGGTTAAAGTCCAGTGAGGTGGTAGCACATGACATATACACTATACTGTATGTTCATGTATTGTATAAAGGCGTTTTTTAACCAATATTGATCAAATCATTATTACATAAAGTAACTCTAAAGTAGAAATGATCTGAATAGTTGATTAGTTGATATATGTTATTTTTCAAAATCTTGCAAAAATCTTGCAAAAATGCAAGATTTGCTGCATTATTACAAATTGAATATAGAGCTGCTGATGATTTCGGGCAGCAAGGTTGAAGTTGAAAGGACCTGAAGAGCGTGTTTACACAGCGGTTTCCCTGACTCTCATTCCAAAGGTTCAAACATGTCAGATCCACAAAGGAAGCATGGTGCAATCGAATACTGTGGAGTGGACAATTCTCCATCTATAGACACTTCATACAAGACTAAAGGAAAACTAAGCCAGAGTCAAATCATATAAAATTCACTTAACTCTTTCTAAATATTCCAATATTCTTTATTTTTTAGTTTCGAGTTGTTTTGGATGTTTTTTTCTCCAACAGATGTGGCCTTATCTGCTGTTTTTACAGCAGTGTTTTGTCTTTATTCTACTAGCAGGGGGGAATTGTGGGGAAATGTGGATGACTTGTGACAAAGGCTCCCAGACAAATTCGATTTGGGGGTAAATATTCATATTTTGAAAAAAGACATTTGGGTTCAAAACAGATTTGAAAGTTTTGCATAGTCTAAATTAGCATTTTGCATGATGTCGACCGTGTCATTTGTCATTTTTAAAGGCGCGACCCCTGTAACAGAAGACTGCTTTCGGCAAGTTTATTGAGCAGCATTTGTAATTTCTTATGACAGACAGTTTTACAGTAGACCTGTTAATAAAGGACATTCAGCTATGCCTCATTGCTTCTTTTGCAGGGATGAATAGGACCTCTCACAGAGCTGTTTTCTCTTTCAGGACCGTTCAAAGGAGAAGTCTAAACAAACTCTCACTCTTGTCAAATAATTCTTCGTCTCTTCTGCTCACCACCTAAAGATCTGTCCAGACGCAGTTGGCATACTTTATTTCTCTCTACCTAAAATCACAGTCAGGTCCTCATGCTGTCAGTGCCAAATGGCTGACAGAGATCCTCCGAGGGCCCCCAAAGCTACGGCACAACAGACACTGCCTTCAGTTCCTCCCCCCGATTATAAACAAAGTGGGTGCAGCCGTGGATCTCTCCCCACTCTCGGGGTCGAACACAAAGAAATCCCCCTGCCAGCCCTCCATCCATAACAACCCTGTTTTTCCAAGCTGTTACCACATGCAAGGCATTCCCACAAGCTGAGCACAAGGACCTGATTAACTGCAGGTCACTGACTACGTTAAGCTGCCCAAACAACCTAAACTGCCTCTGTCTCAACCCATTGATTCACCTTTTATCTGCTCTCAAGCCTCAACCACATTCTTGCTTTCCTACCTGCACTGTTTTAATATCTAACCACGGCAGAACAAGTGAGAACAAGTCTGCAAGCAAGCAAGCAAACAACGTTTTTTTTTGTTTTTTTTATGCACAGTTTGTTTCAACAGAAGCACATTCACATTTTAAATCCACTATGTGTTTCTGAAAGCCTGTAAAGGGAGGGATGGGCATGATTCTTGAGGCAAGAGAGCCGAATTGTGTTTTCTTTTCATCATCTCCTGCAGAAAATCTTGTTGACATCCACTTCATCAGATGGTCAAAGCCCTGCATGCTGACTGGCTAGCAACCACGCTGATGTAACATAGCAAAGAAAAAAAAAAACAAACAAAACAAACATTTCTTGGAATTAGCAAAGGAAGATCCAAAAAAAACTAGTGAATAACTAACAGCTCCGTGTGTGAACAAGTGGCCACAAGCAAAAAGAAAACAAAGCATCTGCTGCATCAGCTGCAAAAAAAACAACAAACATTCAGATGAATACAATAAGACATATTTCTCCAAGGGTGTATCGACGCTGGGCGTGGCGGCGGTGCCTCCAGGCTGGTCAGTAATAGTGTCTGCATGAGTCCTCTTCACTCTTAGGCCCACATACCAGCTCCTTCCTGGGACACGGTTCACGTTTCTCTCAGCATAACAACTGTCACGAGAGCCAGCTAGCAAGGATTCTACACTTGCATAAAGATAGCCAAGTTAGGGTGTTGGCGATATATATACGGGTGAAGGGTTAGCTCAGTTTCCTCAATTCTATCCCACAGTTGTCCTCATGAGACGGGGGCAATTGGCAAGTAGGGCGGTCCTCTCTGCATCTCTTAATGCTAGCTCCTGTCTTTAATGAAAATGAGATCCCAACCTTATGAATTAGCGAGCATAGAAAAGAAGATGATCTGAGGCTTGACAGGGGGAAAAAAAAAGAGGATTGCACTTTGGAGTCGAGACTCTCAGCAGCCTTGACTGATCTGACAACAGATTCCCTGGAAAAAGGATTAGAAACAAACTGCGTGTTGTTTGGAAATGCAGAAATACTGCCAATGGTTTTTTGGACAGCGCACAGTTGAACATAAAAGCCATGCAGTCTCTTTGTATTGAGTTGAATTTAAGCAGTATTCGGTCACACATTCTCTTTGTCTATCGTAATGAATGATACATCATGCATTTGCTCATTAATAAACAAGATATTATCATCCAGTGTGTGAAGCTTTTGTTCTATAATATCTTTTATGTGAAAAAGAAAATCCAATAAAAAGACCAAAACCATCAATGAGTTGATCCCACTGACAAGTATTGTCTTTGTAGTCAAAGCCTGTTATTCCCCTGAGTCATGCAGCTCTATTGTTGTCCAAAAACCATTAACCTTAATCCAACTGACTGGGGTACCTGCAGACCCCAGAGGTTTACTATTTGTCATATTTCACAGGTTCTTTGTTCTATCATTCCAATTTTTCATGACTTTGTCAATCAATTTGTTCCTAATTACTTTGTATCATCGTGTTTCCATTTTAATTAGTGCTTTTTTTTTTATGTATGTATTGGAGTCCTGGGGGACCCTCTGTCATCAGGCTTTGTGGAAAGCTTGCACTTGGAATAAAAGCTGCAATTTGTATTTGAGAAAAGTAGTTTATTTTGCACATTTTACACAATATGCAAATTAAGTGTACATTTCCTAATAATAATAATCTGCAATTGTCTTACAGTAGTTTATTCTTCATGTTCCCAGGGACCCCAGCTGGTAGTTCTTGTACGTTAAATATGTTGGTAGGAGGAGGGTTAATTATTAATTTATTTATTCTCTTTTAAGTTTCATTCACTGTCTCTTTTATTTCTTGATTCCACTGAACTTATTCTTAATTGTATTTGCATTGTGTATCTCCAATTTTAATATCTGTGATGCATTTGTATATTTGTTTTTGAGAAGTGCTATATAAATAAAGGTTTTATCTCACTATATATATATATATATGTATATACACGTTGAGTGTTGAGTTCATGTCCGCCATGGGTCCTAATCACACACTATTTATTTGATGGTGGTGGTGGGGCACTCTGTCACACACACACAAATATGTATGTGTGTGTGTGTGTGTGTGTGTGTGTACATTGAGTTCATGTCTGCCATGGGTCCCACTTTAAAGTGTCACAAACTCTCAGGGGAGTAGGGACACTCTCTCAGTCTCTCTCTCTCTATAAATATATACACACACACATACACACACATTGAGCTCATGTCTGCCATGGGTCCTAACTTTAAGTGTCCCAAACAGTCAGGGGTGAGGGGGCACTATGTCACTCTGTCTCAACTATATGTCTTCAGTATGAAGTATGTAGAGCATCAGTATAGAGCGGAAACAATTCATTTTGATTCAATGGAGAAAAAAACAAAATTCTCTGCTTCCAGCTTCTTAAATGTAAATATTTTCAGATTTTTGTCCTCTATGATAATAAACTCAATATCTCTGGGTTGTGGACTGTTGGATGATGCATTATGGGCTTTGGGAAACAATGATCAACATTTATTTTTACCATTGTATGACATTTTATAGACCAAATGACTAATGAATCAAATGAGAAGTCAGTGAAGATTCATCCAGGTCACAGTTATCCAAGGAGGGTTGATTTGAGTGCAACCGGATTTGGTTGTAGATACATGAAGACGTTTTGCCTTTCATCCAAGGGGCTTCTTCAGTTCTAGCTAACTGGTGGGGAGTCCCAGGTATTTAAACTGTGTGGGATCATTATCAAGGTCATTGATACCACTTGGTTTGTTAATGTTCCTGGCTGCTGTAACGACCGTCATTAGAGTTGTTGGAGCCACCTGAGGCCAAGTGTAAACCACAGTCATTGGAGTTTGTCACATGAGGCCAAATGTGAATGGTTGTTAAATCCTCTTTGGTAGGGATGAAAGGGCAGCATTGTAGGTGGGGGATAAGTGGTGTTGTCCACTTCCAATGTATGTTGTTGTCCTTCAAAGACTGTCCCTCATCTTTCAGGAGTAAGTAAACTGCTGAGTCTTGACCTGAGGAGTCGGCCCTCTTCTGTTAAGTTATGTGTTTGTTTATAGTTATAGAAAAAAATAATCACCAGATTAACTGAAAATGAAAATAATCATTAGTTGCAGCCTTAACTGCTCTATCCAATCAGTTTTTGGCACTTGAAAGTGTTTGATACTTGGTGTTAGAGACACATTTCAGTAGAATTATTCCAATTATGAATTAATGCACATTAGAAGTGTTGGCAATAACACAAAATAGTGCAGATAAAAGAATGTACCTGCTTGCAAAGAATTTCACTTTTAACCTCTTGTTAAGTTGTTTTAATTAGCAAGACAATTGCTATTTCATTTAAGGCGACTGTTTCCCAAAGAAAATACTCTGAACTCTGAACTCCAAGCCGAACTCTCTCTCACACACACACACACACACACACACACACACACACACACAAAAGAATCATGGATGTTGTCTGTGTCATTTTAAAGCATACACTGTCTCACTGAAGCTAAATGCAGTGTCCCACTGTCACAGTGACACAGATCTCCAGAGTTAACAACAGTGCCAGCAACCTTGGACACTCATGCCGAAATCAAATCCACAAACCCCCTCCTTTGGGACGTCTGCGGCATATATTTAACCATGTGCACTTGTCTAACTCAAACACAGATTATCTCAAAACTAACAAATCTCAGCCTCACAGATGACATTCACCTCTTAAAGCTTAGAGTAAGTGAACTGGCCTGCTAGAGAAACCTTTGAAAAAAAAACAAGCAGGACAAGTCCTATGACACCACATGACACACACACAACCGCTGAACTCCCTTCATTCCAGCCTGTAAATGACAAAACTATGCAGTGCTTTCTACTTTATGTAAGTAAGGATTAAAATGTTAGGGCACAGTTGGGTTAAAGGCCACCGGACTGATTTATGGAGACACATGGCAGTGAGAGGTCGGGGGAGGGATGACCCCGTTGGCTTCATTATTCAGTATTAGCAGGACACTCAAATATAGCTTTGACAGTTGCGTGTTACGTTTTCCGGCGCGGAGATACAATTTCGTTACTCAAACAGCAGTAATGCTTACAACAAGTGCCTACATAGTGTCAGAGTTTCAACACAGTCTGCTGTGTCAGTGACACAGTCAGGATCCCAGACCACACGCATCGCTCTAAAAATCATTTCTCATCAAATAATGTCTTGGAGCAAGATTTTAGTTGCTTGAACGCTAAAAATGAACATAATAAAGATCAACAGACTCTCAGCTATCATAAAGTTATTGCCTGTAAGATTTCTGAGACACTTTGGGGATAAAATAATTCATATTATTTAATTTTTTCATGAATGTAGCCACTGTTTTGCACGTGTTTAAAAGTTTTCTTTATGTCTTATAAACAACTTTCTGATTCTTGATGTCATGCTGTTTACTGATTGTAAATCTGCAAAAGATCATAAAGATCACAAAACCCATTCACACTACAATACCAGCTGCAAGTATATTTCATATCTGTGCAGAACTAATAGTCAGATGGCACCGGTTCAACAGTTTTGACAGAGAGAGCAAATGTGCCAATGGGTGTGCCAGATTTCCCAACATCAAGTGTCTTTCCAGAGATTCTGACAGGTGCTCTGTTGCTGCTCAGCAGGTGTCTATTTTGGTTGGGGTGTGAGTTGAGAATTAAGAGGGCTGATATAGGCTGGGATGGTGAGGAACCTGAATCACACTGGTGGACTAGCGAGCAGTCCAGCTCTTCATTAACACATGAACACTGCAGCTACACCCGCACACACCGTCTATTTGATGTGTCAGCAGCTCGTCA
Source organism: Euthynnus affinis (assembly GCA_029490765.1). Classification (NCBI taxonomy): domain Eukaryota; kingdom Metazoa; phylum Chordata; class Actinopteri; order Scombriformes; family Scombridae; genus Euthynnus; species Euthynnus affinis. The sequence continues at coordinate 3,692,395 of CM055856.1, forward strand.
TTATAAGCTGATTACTAGCAAACCGGTCATTTTAAGACAAAGCTACTAGAAACCAGTCTTGCTGTTTTCTCTGATGAAACTCTTACTTGGGGTGCAACCAGGCAATTAGGTCACAAGCACGTGACCAAACAGTAAAAACAGAGACTCAGGAGTAAACAACACAGAGTTTAGACTTTAAATTATAACAAATAATAATCAAATAAGAAAACCAGTAGCCAGAAAGCAAAAAAACAATCCTATAATTTATTGTGAAAGGATATAAGGAAGATTATTAACATCATAAGAGTGTAACAGTGATAAAATAACACATTATAAGTGTTAAAATCACAGCACACTCAGATAAATTCTTATCAAAGATGTTACAGGAATATTGTCCACAGGAGAAAAAACTCTGAACACTGAAGATATCCTCACTATAATACTACAGACACATATTTAATCGCTTAAATAACATGATTTGTTTAAACCTCAAGGTAAAAAGTTTGGAGTTTTCCTTACCGAGCCTCTTGACGGAATCCATCGTTTTATCGGGCACTTTCCTCTTCTGCTGTCTGGGACTGGTGGCCTCTGACTTGCCGCTGCCTAACATTATTGCAACTTATGGAAACTCCAGACAAATAAGTGCAGGCTACAGCTTAAATACTCGAGGCTTGCCTGTTTGCGCTGCGAAGTCAGAGAGTGCAGGTGTCTCTCTCTGTCTCTCTCTCTCTCTCCGCAAGCCCCCCCAAAAACACCCCGAGTAGATGGAGAGAGAGAGAGAGAGAGAAATAGAGAGAGAGAGAGAGAGAGAGAAAGAGAGAGAGAGACGGCTATTCCTTTTTCCACATATAAAAACGTCCCTCCCCGGCGCTGCACTCCATGCCTGTGCGTAATATGACTCCAAACAAGGCGCACACTTTACGCACACCCCACCTCCTCCTCCTCCTCCTGCCCCAACAAACACAAACGAAACTAGACAGACATTAACAAACTTTTTTTAAAAGTTTACTAAGCACATTGATAATTATGAGATTTTGCTTTTTTTTCTGCTTTAGATGTCATATTTACCAGACTGTCTGCTCTCCATCAAAGTGTAAAATACAAAGTGAGTGGTCAAAGTTAAGAAATGGATATATCTTTGACATGGCTATAAGTGGTGTGTCCAGGGGAGGTTTTGCATGATCTAACAGGAACATGAAAGGTAAAAACATGTAAACTTTGTGTACCCACCTTTAATTAGCATTCATTTCCTAATATGCACACTGAAATGAAGGGTTAGCTCACACACACGTACTAAATGAATAAACCTCCTTTTAGAGGAAAGTCGAAACTTCTTAAATATGACCTATGTGTCCTTACCAGCATACTAATGGCTGTTTGTGTATTGATGGGCACTGAACAAAGGTCATAGTTTGCCAAGTTCTTGCAACTGAAATCCTTTCGTCTTTTCCAGGTGAGCTTCATGAAGACACAGTGAAAATCTTTGGGCAAATCCAAACAAACATGGCGACTGATGTGAAATTTGAAGGGTAAAAAAAAAAATGCAAATTAGAACATCATAAAATAAAATCCTGTCCTCATAGTGAGCGAAAAGTCTCTTCAAAATATTCCCCATCTAATTCTTCATGCCTATCAATTAGCGTGCAGCGCCCCCTGTTGGTCACTCAAAGTAACTGCTACCATCTAAACAACAACAATCGATTGTGCTCAAGTCAAATTCATCCCTAAAGGTTCCAGCTGTATGTTTATGCTCTCTATATGGATCACAATAGTGATGTGAGGTGAGGTGCCTCACAGTGCCAGAGCACTGGCTGACTGGAAACTTAATTAAGTCTTTGTAATGGAGTTATAACAGAGAGCAGAGAGGGACAGAGCTCATCTGGCCGAGCTGGTCTTGTCAGGAAGAGCATAAAATGTGGAATTCCCTGATCTGCAGCCATCCACACTCACACAGGTTTTGGTGGTGTGGGTGGAGGGTGCTTAAAGTGATATGTTTCTTTCACTCAGCTATTTAATGCAGCTGATGCATGAAGTGTTTGCCTCTCTCATTCACATTTTTAGCTAAAAGAAAAAAAAACAACAACACAGATCTAGACCTGCAGTTTTGATGGCAGATGTGGAAAAACTAAAAAGCACAAACCTCTTGTGTATAGATGGATATCAGCCATTGCTTGAATTTACACTTCAAGGCCATGCATAGGCCTATAACAATTTCTATCTTTCATCTCCTCTCATTTGCAGCAACAACCATGTTAGACAGGGTGAGAGATTAAGTCATGCCTGCTAATCCTCACAAGCTGTGATCTATACAGGAGCAGCTTTGGTTCCCTAGCTGCACCGCTCCTTGATTTGAGAATATGGGAACCCTTAGTAGGATTTCTCAATCTCCATGGTCATTAGGTTTCATAAGTGGAACATATCACCTCTTCCTCAAAGGACTCCCAGCTCAGCTTGCTTATTTGACAGAGATGAAACTCTGCCTGCTTCTATTAGTAGTAACAGTGGGCCTGTGTTGTTGGATTCTCAGTCTTTGCTGCCAGTGTTAGGGGAGACCAGTCACCCACCATTAGAGGTCAAAGACTTAGTAGTACATTTCTTCCATTAATAGAAATAGTGCTTTGTGAAAACTGTGAAGAAATTAAGTATGTGTGTGCATGCTGTGGGGAAACATGCTCAGTTAAAGATGGAGTCTGTCAGTGTATTGACTTTTTTTTTATTGAGTATGAAAGCAGTCTTTCAACATGCAGTGTTTGTGTAAAGATTATGCAAAACAAAACAATACAAAACCAATATTAAGATATTGATAGACCATAACAAGGTTGGCATACTTTTAATCGAGCAGTTATTTATTTCAGAGCTCATTGCACATAAAACGACAACAAAGAATAGTTATAGTAAATCTACGGGTGGTTTGTACAACTAGTTTGCTAACCATTAGTAAACTAAAAGAAAGCCTCAGTGCTGGCTTGGAAGATCAGGGGCTGTCTACTTCCTGAAACTAAAATAGTTCGGTGGTTCCATATCACGGATTAATACGAACAAAGACTGTTTTTCCAATTTATTTATGCATTTACATATGTTTGGGCCTATATCGTTACGACAAAATGTCATGCTGCAAATGTTTAAATTCACCGTAATTCTGTAACGTGAAACTCTCACGGGAAGCATTTACACTCCAGCAATTACGCTGACCCAGTATAAACACACTGGCCTAGTTAGCTGCTAGCTAATGTTAGCAACTCATGTAGGGCCATTTTTGTTTTACTTTGTTCCCTGTTCGCTCCGGCTGTATCGACCAACGAATAAGGAAGCGGTTGTAGGAAACTGATCGCCCGCTAATGTTACATATATTTTATTATACAAACGTTACATATATTAACTTTTTCTTTTACGCTAACGTTACACCGTAGCGTTAGCCAGTAAGCATTAGCTAGCCTAGCCTCATGTACCGTTGCTGTTGTGGCGTTTATTAGTCTTGACTAACGCCAGAAACCGTCAGCTATGACATATTATCACAGCACGTAACATTTATTTTGGTTATAGTGCGTATGGCTTCACACTTTATGGAATGATGCAGTGTTTTAATTTGGGAGCGGCACCACGGAGCGCTCACTTGCTAGCTAGCTTATCCTTAGCTGATAACACGTCAGTGTAAAACGAACACTGCATTTTTAGAAAATGGGTTCCGCAGAAATGTTCTAAACGGATCTACACCACTCCACGTCCACTGGTTACAGGATTATCGAGCAAATGTGAGCTCGCCTGACCCACCCGTCAACAACGAGGGGACCGGAGATCTGCTCGTAACGGCTGCTTGACAATAAATGTCGTTTGTTTACGCTGCTTCCAGAGTTCCCCCCGAGCCCCTGCCCCGAAACGTATCACTCCGCACGACACACAAAATACTCTTATTTGAAACATTTAATGATCCCATTCGCAACAAAAGGACACATTTATGTGACATTAAACATGAACAACATTTGCATATTGAAAATGAGCTGTATTCTCTTAATTTACTATATGAACATTTAAAGCGGACTAGTTTCCGCGAGAGGTTTTCCTCATTTTGCTTACAACACAGAGGGTTTTTTATTGTTTTAATAATTTGGTGTTTGATTGTGTGGTCAGCAAATTAAAACAAGCCCTACATTCTCATGTTTAAAACACGCTTATTTGTTCCAGGATCAACATATAATCATTCTAAAGTATTTTAGTGAATCTGCCTTTCGTTACTTTTAATCGCGTCCCCTTCGTTTGCAGATAGTAGCGTCCTTAAAAATGCCCCGGACTGCTTTCTTGGTGTAGTTTACGTACTTCTGATTGACTATTGGACTGCCCAATCAGAAAATAACATAAGCTTAGCAACAGCAAAGTTATACTCTTGTCCAATCAACAAAGAGGAGGGTGGGCTTTAGTGTAGCAAAGATCCTAACATCTGATTGGTTCATATACTCGTCAGTTATCGTAGACTTGTGGGCTATGTAGTTTGGTGTGCAGCCCTCCGCCAGTGTTGCGCTGAATTCCAAACAACATGTCCCACAATCCAACAGGCGTCGCGAGTAGCAGCATGCGCACGGCTGGAGGCGGAGCCGGTATATAAGCAAGAGCTCCCTCTTCTTGAGTAGCACACTGGACACTGTTGTGACGGCGGAACACAGTCTCCGGGTGAACGAAAGCTCTGACAGCGTCGAAACAGTTAATGGTAGTTAGCGACAGTTGCTCTGACAAACCCTTGGAGGAGTAACAAGTGTTTACTGTTCGGAAGTTTACTTTTAATTTGCGAGAGTTTGTTTTCAAACGTGATATTCAAACTTTTTTTTGGTGACTCTTGCTCATTCTGGAATACGTATATTTTGTTCAAATTTAAGTTTTTTTTTTTTTTTTTTTAAACTTTAAAGCTCAGTTTTGAGAGCATGAGCACAATTTAAAATGCGCTGAAGCGGAGCCAGCAGAGCGGATGATCAGGATGACAGAGCCAGCGGAGCAGACCCATCACCTGAAAACTTCAGGCAGCCCATCAGGTGGGAGCAGCGGAGCCGCTTTGGAGCATCTCCCAGCCAGCAACCGTGGTAGGCCAGAGGACGGCGACAGGGGGCGACAGAGAGACCACAAGCAGCAGCAACAGCGGGCGGAGAACTGTGAGGATATCAACACAGACAAGTTATGGCAAATGAAAGGCGAACAGAGGGGGGTGTGTCCTGCCTTCGCAGCCGGAAACGATCGCACAAAGTGCCCGATTGCACCTCAGCCTCTCCAGACACCCGATGATCTTGCAACAGGCGACAATAATCACACCTCACAGGGAAACGGTGAAGACGAACCGCTGGAGGAGACTTTGAGCCAGGTGCAAGAGGAGTTGCATATCGACTCCGACACTGGCTTAGATGCGCGCCTGGGCAAGAAGAGGCACAGGCGTCGGACCTCCAGGAAGAAGCGTCACTGGAAGCCTTATTTTAAACTTTCCTGGGAGGAAAAGAAAGCCCTGGACGAGAGAGAGACTGAAAGGGCTTCCCGGGTAAGAGAGGAGATGTTCGCCAAAGGGCTCCCAGTGGCCCCCTACAACACCACCCAGTTCCTAATGGATGAGCACGACCGAGAGGAGCCCGACCTCAACACCGAGACCGGGGTCAGGCGGCCCTCGGGGGTGGGTGGGCGCATGGAAGACACGGGTAGCGAGGAGGACCTTTTCGATAACGAAGAAGAGGATGATGATGACGGTAGCGGCGGAGGTAGCGACGGCATCGGGAGGCCCGGAAACGCAGGTGGGGAGTTTCTCCAGAGAGACTTTTCCGAGACCTACGAGATGTACCACGTCGAGAGTCTGCAGAATATGACCAAGCAGGAGCTGGTGCAGGAGTACCTGGAGCTGGAGAAGTGCATGTCCCGGTTGGAGGAGGAGAACAATCGTCTGAGGCGCGCCGTGGAGCCCGGGGGTCTGACCGTGGAGAGCTCCCTGGTCCGGCTCAGAGAGCTGGAGAGAGAACTGGAGAGACTGAGGGCCCAAAACACGGAGCTACTCCTGCAGAACCACCCGGGCAAAGACAGGGGCCAGGTCGCTACCAACTAAGGACACAAGTCAAGTAGGGAAAAAAAACCCTTAAAAACACGGGACTACTGCATTTAAAATAATGTCATCCGTTTTCTGTAATCTGTTTGTCATCTGGACGACAAAGTCCTTGCATTGCAATGCAATACTTGACGTTTCTTTTCTATTTGGACTGTAAGGGTGTCCTGTTCATTTTTTTCATTTTTCAAGAGGAAATGTAAATATTTCAACAAGGAAAAAAAAAAGAATTTCTTTTGTAAAGAGTTGTATTTGACAACACGAGAGTATTTAGTTTGTTTTCCTGCTCAACTATTATCCATTGACATAAATACTGGATTTTTTTGAATTTTAAAAACAAACATTGTATGTTGCATTTCCCACTCACCAAAAAAAAAAAAGAATAACAAATTTGCAGCTAATTGGACCGGATTGCAAAGAATGTTTTGCAGGATAAAATTTTAACAGTTGTGTGTTTAACATAAGTTCAAATAAAATTTTGAAATTCTGATTATAACTGTCATGTGTTGTGAAGCGTCTTGTTAAAAAAAAAAAAAAAGAAAAACCCCACAGGAAAGCACACAAGCTGCAGCGTCAGGACTGTACTGTACGTGGCTTTCGTCAGCACGCTAATATTCACAAAGCTTTTCTTGTGAGGATCCTGAAATGGGCAAGACGACATCAGTGGGCTCTGAATAGGAAGAATACACGGACTGTAGCCACAGCAGAAAGGAGGGGAAGAGGGAGGGGAAGGGAGGGGAGGGGAGGGGAGGGGAGGCGAGGGGGGGATGGGGCATGATAGAGATGCGCCTTATGAAGGTTAACCCACTCTGGAGTTAAATCTATTAAGCTCAGGCTAAGATATGATGCAAGAAGAAATGCTAATTGGATTTATGCCCCCCCTTTTTTTGAGAATCGTATATATTTTTTGCTCATAAAAGAAGATCTGTGCATGTTTGAAAGCCAAGAAATCTGCTGAAAGTGGAGTTTAAAGCTTTTGATGTTTGGTGGGAGTCGTATCATTTTCAGCATGTTTTCAGTGATGCTATTTTTTTAAATTTTTTTTTTACAGAATGCATAAATATTACACTGTTTATAAAAGAAGCTCAGTAGTTGAGCTGAAGTTCTCAGAGGAAATCAGTGCCACAGGGCCTGGAGAGACTTTACTCATGTGCAACCTCTAGAGGGCGTCATTCAGCTCCTATTTTAAGCTTGTCTGCGCTGCAAAACAGGAGCTTCATCCTCTCTGCGTCTTACAAAAACGACACCATTCCATAAACAAACACGCATGTAAACAAGTTGGGGGTTTTTTTTAAACATAGTTCTGTTTATTTACATCATATAACCTTGCTTTAAAGCACACAGCCATGAGGGAAATGGTTTCAAGCGGACAACCTTTTAAGTCCAGTCATTTTCATATTAGTTATACTCAAAAGCAATTCCAAATGTACACAATACAATATGTTACATATTAAGATAGTATGTACAAAAAAAGGTTTTAAAATACAACAAAGAGACATTAGGTAAATCACATTTCAGACAACACACACCAACTGACTGTTGAGTTGTTTTTTCTTTTCTCTCTCTCTCTCTTTTGTTCCTTTTGATGAAATCATGGGTTGTTTGCTCATCTCAGGAAGTTGAATGTTGTCTGGTATGACCTAATGCAGTTTTAGAATAGGGCTTGTTAGGTGTACCATATTCACACACCGTGGATCACTAGGCAAAGAGAGATGACCTCCGTTTGTTAAAGAAATGCAGCTGAGAGAATACTATGCCTCCCTCCCTTCTTAGCAGCATCAGTGAATCGCTGTTAATCGCCCGTGTTAAAGGCAAAGAGAGTGCATAGACGTATCCTTGGCTTGAGGTGTGCTTATTTTTTTTTTATTTTATTTGTTTTGTTTTTATTTCACAGCCTCTCAAGATAGGCCGCTTGTATATATAGTTAATGTACACATCTTTGGGTCAGTGCCTAAGTTATACCGTCAACCACAGGAGAGGAGGGAGGAGACCCAGAAACAACAAAAGGAAACGGAAAGATAAGAACCGACCATGGCACTGCAGAACAAAAAACACATTCCAGAAATCAGGCACTTGTAGAAAAAATCTTGAGGTAAGACAAGACAACTTATCATTTATTATTATTATTATTATTATTATTTTTCCACTGGGTTATTTGGTCAGATGTAAAAGAGTCTCTTATGACTTTTGGACCTCTTGTTTGTGTCGTTTTTCTGATGGCAAAATTTGTTCCACGGTCAAGACGAGAGATGATAACAACAGAATCATGTCAGCGGGCGTTTTGTATTCATTTCATCTAATGTACCATTTCCCCCGGTTGAGGGGAGGATTTATTAGAGCCCGACCTTATGGAAAACACCTCGTCATGTAATAAATCTCTGAGGGTTCATCTGTCGGCAGTTGAACCCTCAGAGGAGACAGGATGGAAACATCACAGCCGGCATAAATGAAAAAAAAAAAACGTAGTTGTTTGTATGCACTGCACCATGTTTAAACAGTCTGTTGTCAGGCCTTTTCTCATTCTCTTGTACAAGAAGGAGCACACTTTGTCTTGCGCTAGTCAATATGAGCTGATTTGTGGAGGCAATGCTCAGTAATCCCAGACATGAATAACAAAACAAATGAGGTCAGCCATCACACAGTGTGGCGCTGAGCTGCCTGCAAACTTTCAAATATCATGTAATAACTGCCAGATCACATTTCTCATCTTGCTACATGTAGTTACTAGATTGTACATGTTGATGCAACATTGTTGAAAAGTATAGTCACCAGATAAACTTATTTCTAAGTGTTTTATCAACACTATATCTCATAAGATAAAGGTTTTTCTGCACAGTGCTGAGAATAAGAGAGAAAGGCCATCTATAAGGAAATAAGGAACAGGTTAAGTCATGTTTTATCTTGTCTCCTTTGAACAGGTACACCCAAGAGGTGAAATCACAATAAAAGTACTTTTTTTTACTTTAATACAAAATATATATAATATATATATATTGAATATAAAACAAAAAAAAAAAAGAATATATTAAGGGAAACATTTCAAGTAACATCTTGAAAGAAATGACTGTGCACTTGTACGCACTTTTGTAAACCATAAAAAAGAACTAAAAAAGTAAAAACAAATATGATAACATAATATTTATATTTACAAGGTTAACTTAACAAGGCTTTGTACAAATGTTACAAAATTGTTCAACACAAACACCTGCACACTCAGACGTGACCACGAATATTGTTGCGCAAACACACATAAACATTATTAACAACTAGAGAGAGACAACTGTGTGTTCTTTGTGTGTGTGTGTGTGTGTGTGTTTGTAATCTGCTGTTGTTTATTTGTTTGGAGCGTGAATGAGAGTATAACAGTGTCTGTGGTCAGAGGAGAGATGTTTTTTTTGGGAAGACTGATACGAAAAATCAGCTGATATCTTATTTGAAATGGTTTTATTTTGACCTATTACTTTCTGTTTCTGTATGTGTAAATGTGTGTGCGTGCATGTGTGTGTGTGTGTGTGTGTGTGTGTGTTCCATCTTCCGGCTCACTGAAGTAGGTTTGGAGATATTCTGTAATAGCTCGTGTTAAACCTCACTTTTATAAGAAGCACCATTCTCTCAAGAACCAGAGGAAGGTTGTGTTTGTTCAGAAACCTTCTCTGGTTACTTGAAGGGATAAATAAACCCCTTTAAATTTACGTCGTCTGTGAGCCAGGCGGGAAGGAAGAGAAGACGGGAAGGGAGGATGCTCGGTTATTACTCAAATGAGAATTCTTGGCTGAAACATCAATTTTCATGAGGTCTGTGTGTGTGTCTCTGTCCTGTTTCTGTATTATTTCTAAAAAAAAAAATAAAAATAAAAGCACACATATAGGAAAAAAAAACAAAAAAAAAAACAAAAGCTTTGGCAACACTGGAACGCCCCTTGCCATGCAAATGGAGCTTATCAAAAAGAAAAAGGGTGGCTGCTCTTAAAGCAACTAACCACAACCGTGTTCACACTGCTGCCCGTCTACTGACCTGCAGGGAGTCAGTAGCTCGGCCTGGACCCCCTTCAGAATCAGCTTTGGAGTGGATGGTTTGGGGGAGGGGGGCTGTGTGTGTGGGGTCAGCTGGCAGGGCTCACAGGTACTGGTGAAATCTTGAGGTGGGTGCTTGATGCGTAGCCGGTCCTTGTTCGTGCCCGTCCGCATCGTGAGGCAGCCCTGGTGTTTTGACCTGGTTTTGATTGACGGGAGAAAGGGGGAAGTCACTGACAGTCATCGGGGGTCTTTTTTCGGACGCCTCAGTCGGGGAGGCCACCACGGTGTGTCTGCGCCAGGCACGTCTCTTCCTCCGCGTCTCGGGCGACAGCGGTTTTCGCAGTCCCACGCTGCGCAGGTCGTCGGCCGAGCCCAGCAGTCGGGCGCGGACCTGCTCTGCCAGAGACCTGCCGCCCGGGCCGGTCGGGGTGAAGGAGGCGGCCTCGCTGGGAGGCAGGGCTGCTTTGGGCCGGGTCAGACGAAGACTCTCCTGGCTGCTGCCTGAGGAGGGGTTGGTTCTGGAGGTCTCCCTCCTCACTCTGGGTGTGTCCTCTGACCCGGCCCTGTCGCCCTGAGCCGCCGTCTCGGCCAGCTCCAACAGGTCCAGAGAGCGAGCCTTGGCCTTCTCGCCCTTCAGCTTCTTTCTGGCCAGAGTGTCGCACTGGATCAGCTTGTGGGAGTTGAAGGAAGGCCGCGAGTGCAGTCTGTGTGTAGTGGAGGAGGAGGAGAAGGAGGATGACGAGGGCGTGGTGGATCGCGCCCCTCCTTCACTCCTCTCCGCGGAGTCTGGCGTGTGTGTGAGGGGTGTGGGCGGGGCGAGAAGGTTTGTGGGTGAGAGAACGGGGGGTTTGTAGTGTGTGTAGAGAAAGCTGCGCGGGGCTGCTGGCGGTTGTGTGTTCACAGGATTCGGCGGGTGTTTATCGGGTCTTTCCTGAGTGAGGGAGCGCGAGGCGAAGCCGCTCTCATTGTCCGTCTCGCTCACCAGCTCGCTGTGCTCGTCGTCGGCGTCGTCCCCCCTCCCCTCTGACCCAAGGCTCCGCCCCAACGTGGAGAGGGTGGAGTAACCCGAAACGATAGAGCGTGCATCCTCCGGAGCTCGCCACGGCGGCCCCTTCACCTCCGCCCGCGCCTCCTCCTCTTGCAGCAAGATGGCTGCCTGACTTCCTCCTGCCTCCTCTTCCTCTTTACAGCATGACCGACTGGGAATAACCTCCACCACCTCTTCTTCTACCTCCTCTTTCACTCGGCTTTCTACAACTTCCTCGTCTTCCTCCTCCTCTTCCTCTTCTTCATCGTCATCCTCCTCTCCCTCTGCTCGAGGGGCAGTGTCTCCTACGGGTGACTCCGCCTCCTCTTCCTCCTCCGCCCCTAGATGTCCGGCTTTGATTGGCTCATGCTCTGAGTCGTCGTCGGTGCTGCTGCCCACACGGCGGCCGTTATGGCGCTTCCTACGTTTGCGGCCCGTTACAGCTGACATGATGGACAGAGTCAGGAAGTCCTTCGCTGTGAGGTCTTTCTTTGACCCCCATGACCCCTGAAAAAGACAGAAACCTTAATGTTTTTCCATTTTTTTTGGATAAAATGTGAGTTGTATACTGTATGAACAACCAGAGCGACCTTGTATATAAAGTGTAAAGAGTTACCTTTGATTTCGCCGAGTCACTGTTGGTTGAGTCTGGGGAAAAAAAGAGAATAAAGATCACAGGGTCAGATCCGCTGAAGTTAACAAAAGGCCAGAAAAGAGCAGTGAACAGTCACGGTGGAGGACACAGAGGCAGTTGGTGTGGTCATCACTTTTTTTAAAGGACAAAGCCACAAAAAAAAAAAAAAAAAAAAAAAAAAAATCACATTGAGCAGAAAACTGCAGCTGCACCACTCTGGAGGGACTGACACTTTAATCAATGATATCACAGTGGTGTTTTCCAGCAGCTGTAAAAGGGAAATAAAACCCTGCTGTGACATCACATAGTGGCTTTTTGCTTTAATCTCAACATGCTTGAAAGTTTAAATCCATAGGAAGCAGCGCAGCAGCAGTTTTGTGTCCTCATCCAGATTGAAAAAAATGATCATTTAAAAAGACAATTTCCTCAAATAAATGTGTCCTCTGTGCCCTCTGACCTTGACAGACCCCTCCCACCCCCAATAACAAAGACACTGATTTACACACTTGAGTACGTGGAGGAGAAACAATGATTGGGAAGCAGGGTGTTGGAGGGAAAACCCGCATTAGGAAAACACAGCACACGTAAGATGACATCACCAAAAACACTGATGACATCAATCAGTGAAAGAAGCTCAGGGAGATGTGAAGGCAGAAATAATGTTGAGTCGAGGGTATGAACAGAGACATTCCCTCACAAACACAAACGGACATACACACATGGCGCAGGATAAAGGCTTGCTTTTGGTCTTTTACATAGAGTGGTGCAGAAATCCGAATCTCTTGATAAATTCAAGGGGAGGGGGCGTCAGAGGATTGTTGCAGCTTTTCTAGATGGGAGTTGTTTCTGAAATGCCAACATCATCTGTAAATTTCAAGCCAATTTACTGTATTTTGTGTCCTTTTTACTGATCGTTGTCTCCACGGTGACCCAAACTTTCAACTTTGGATCATGCGTACACCCCGTTTAATATTAGTGAGCTTAGTGATGTGACCGTTGTTACACTTTCAGTCAGGGTAGCAAAACCTGAAAGAAATCAGCGCAGTACTTTAACAATGTTGCACCAAAATCTGTGACCCAACAGTGTTTGATACGATAACAGGTATCTACGGACAGGTGAGGTGTTTGGACTCCACAGACAGAACTTCACACTACTCACGCTGCAATGATTGGAGAAGTTACAGTCATGTATTTTGATGCCTGATTGACATGTTTAAGTCATATTTTAGTTCCAGCTTCTCCAGTGTGAGAATTTGCTGCTTTTCTCTGTTTCACAATAGTGCAAATTGAGTATCTTTGAGTTTTTGAAGTCATCTGAAGACGTCACCATGGGGGCTTAGACATTGTGACGGGGATTTTTCACTGTTATCTGACATTTTATAGCCTAAACAATTACTTGATTAATGGCAAAATAAAGAAATAAATAATAATATATAAATATAGTCATTAAGTGCTGTCCTTCACACTAAGTTGCCACCATTTTTGGCAACAGTGAGAGTGAGAAGTGTAAAAACGCTCATATGTAGCTGAAAGTCCTGACATTTCAGAGAGTCTGATGGGAAGTAAATCAGCTGCTCTTTTATGTTTTGCTGGTTCATTAGTTCATAAAATACAACTTGTTTAAACAGAGACTTCAGGTCCAAACAATATTCTATATACAATACCGCCAGAACATAAATAACACTGAACATCTTTCAGCATTTTCAGGCAAGTAAGTTTGCAACATAACTAAGACGGTCTCGTCTGTGCCTATAAGTAGTGAATTAAGATCATCTGAGTTATGCTCAAATATTAAATCTGTCTCAGGAGTTGGAGAACATGATCGTACTTTTTAATAATTCCGCATGTCAGCGCCAAATGAACACAAATGTCGTACAGTTCCCTTTTCCTAGTACACATTTACTAAAGAATTATGACAGATTTTACCTTTATTATTAGCGATGAGCTGACTTAAGCTGTTAGCAAACAAATTCCCTTTTTTTTTTTTTTTTGCAACAGAGGCATTGACGTGATACAAAGGATGAGGAACCCGATGAGGAAGGGCGAAAGTTCAGGCCACTGTGGAGAAGCCTCAATTTGAGGCACATCAGAAATGACACCACCTAGAGTCGCTTAGAGGCTAACAGTTGGGGTTAGGAGCCTGATGATTGGACTACACCGACTGAAATTGCCCGTAGGATGGGTGGAACGGGAGCTGTCTCTCAGTGACAGACCACAGTGTCAGAAACAGCAGCTTTAACAGGCAGCGAGCATCCAGTCATCCGTTAATTTATTAGTCAGACTGGGACATTGAAGTGACACGTTCTTACAGAGACTTCAGTCTGACACTGAGAGGGAGACGCTGACTTTCAGGGAGGTAATGGAGACCATGGAGACACGAACCATCACCACCACTACCACTTCCACTTTCTCTCTCTCGCTCTCTCTCTCTCTCACGCACATGCCCATTATTTCACTTTCACAATATGATGTGCTTACTTGATTCCACACGTACACACGCACACGCACACACACACACACACACACACACGTATTGCCAGGGGAGTTCCCATCCTACCGCAGTGGCTGCTCCACAGGCTCGGCTGAGAGAAGGAAATGCAGAAACGTACAGAGAAAGTGAAAGATGAGCAACGTGGAGGGAAAAAAAAGAGGTCAGCAGAGAGAAGAGAAGTATAGGCACGCTATCAAACACAGAAACACTCCAAGTGCTAACGGATGTAAGATTTCATTTCTTATGCTGCGTTCCAGTTCTTTCGGAAAGTAGGGAATTCTGGCTTTTAAACAGGGGACAAACTTCCAAGGAGGTATTTCAGTCAAGAGAGGAATCAAGTTATCTGACGTCATGCCAACATGACAGCAGACACTGTGGCCACTTGAGATGATTTCTTTAATGTTATCAAAAAGCTCCATCTTAAGCGATGTAGACATAAAAAACATCTGTCATTGGAACAAGATTAAATCACCTACTTGTTGAATTAAGTGTCTCCTTCTTGAGACTTAATTAAAAGATACCTTAAAAAGATAAACTGTATAGATAACAACTGAAGAACTGTTCTATTGTTTAAAAGATAAATCTGGCCTGACAGCTGGACTTTTCTTCTCAGTTCACTGGAACACACAGATCATAATTTATGACCCACTAGTGGAGAATTTCCTGCTTCCACTTTTGAGCAGAACGCAGCATCAGCTTTGAGTTGCGATTTACAGCTACCCTAACGCTACTGGTTCGGCAGAAAGACAGCAGAAAGCAGCGTGCTCACCTGAGGCCTCCCCGAGCAGAGCGGTCCTGCCGATGTTGGACAGCAGGTGGTCGATGTTTGGGGCGGGCTGCACATCCTCCGTGTCCACCGGCGTCTGGATGGACACACGGGGCAATTCAATTACACAAGAAAAGGGTGTGATTTAGTCAGTGTGTTTGCCTCAACAGTTATTTCACCTAAATTTCTGGGAACGAAGTAGGGAACTTCTTATTAATGAGTTCCATTTTCTTATTTGGAAAATAGAAAGTTATCAAAACTAGATCATCAAGTTGTCTTGAACAGATGCACACACGACGTGGAAAGAATTTTTGTCTTCAGTGTAATTTCTTTTCAGATATGGCTTTTGAATAGACATCTGGCACATGTTTGCTGTCTGTGCAGTCCATCACAAAGATTAAACTATGAGGTCAAATGTGGTAAAATCAGAGATTTATTGTTCTTTTATTTGATAAAAAGAAAGATCATAAATTATCAATAAATGGCATAAACTCAATCAAAGTCATGACGGAATGATGGCTGAGCTATAAGTGATGTTAACAAAGCATTTAATACTTTTATTAACTCTCCATTTGCTCTCTCAGATTCAGCCAGTCTTATTTTTCTTTAACTAAAATTTCAATTGACAATATAAATCATCAGAATCTGGAAAATTATACAGTTACACAAAAACACCAATAGAGAGCAGCACAGCTTTACATTTGATGGTATGGTTTGTTCTTCCACTTAGTTTACTTGTATCTCAGAACAGATGAGACAATTTCCCCAGTGGCAGATTTTTTTTTTTTTTGTTCAGAAAATATTCACAACATCTAACAACTACCTGTTACAATTTTGCAGAGATGTTATATACAAAGTTATTTCACACCAGCTTGAAAAGATTCTCTTATCAGAGCTGTAATTTTGTATGCCACACACTGTAGCCTTCCTTTCCTTGCAGTCTTCAAAGCTACTGAATATCACTGTTGACCTGTTGTACAAGTCTAAATAAATCATTATGCCAGCACGATAAAATGGGAGACATACCTTTTCATCCTTGTCTGGCTCTTCATTGAAAAACCAGATGTACTGGAAGAAAGAGACAGAGGAATAAATATTTAGCATGTAAATCAGAGCATTATTAGTGATTTGTGTGTGTGTGTGTGTCGCCTCTCACATGTTGGATTAGCGTTTCTACTATCTTGTAGCGGTCGGGCATGTGTGTGACCATGTCTTTCATGTTGTCTTCGGATGTCCGAACCAGAGTCGGCCCAAACACCAGAGCCAGGTTACGAGGCTCCATCTACAAACATCAAGAAAAAAAAAAAACACACCCATGAATCCCGATAATATCGCTGTTATTGATGATTGTGACACATGATTTCACTCCAAAACAAAATCTGCTCTCACACACCTTGTTTTTATCTGAGTTATCTGCTACAGTCTTCAGGTGACAAACCAAGAACTTCAGAGTGTGGTAATAGTAATCTGGGAGGTCTCGAATCTGTGAAAGAGGAGAATGACATTACTGATAAACCTGTTGTACTTGTCACACACTTGCACACTTACACATTAGTCACATAGGTAAATGATCCTGTTCAAATTCATTCATGATTAAACAAATGCCTACCAGTTTCTTCATAGTCTTCAGTCTGTCTGATGCACTTTCCATCCGATTGGCGTCAATGAAGTCATTGTATTTGTCTGTGAAGATATTCAAATGTTAAAAATACACGTCAGATAAAGTTTTTTATTTAAATACAGTGCGAGGCGGTAAAATATGTGGCTTGTCGTAACACGTTTGGGCTCACCGTTGGTGAAAAGTGGCTCTGGCAGTTTCCGGAAGAAGGATTTGAGTAAGCTGCTGACGACATTGAGGTCCTGCCACTTCTGTCGACAGCGAAGAACAAAGAGATTATAATATTTCAACTTCTGATGCTGCGCTATTGTCATTTAGCTGAATCAAACCCGTCCGTTGTGTGGTTTATTCTACAAGGTGATTTGTCCGTCCCTCACCTCCTCTGCAGGGTTGATGTCGACGCCCTTGTTGAGCTGGTCCTGAAGCATCGACACCATGGCGTTGTTCCCTGGTACCCGGTAGATTCCGGTGTATTCCAGACCCATCTCCTCCACCAGACCACAGCAGATCTCCACGATCATCGGGATGAACTGAGACGGCGGACGGAGAGATGACAGACAGAAATACTATAATCAGCAACACAATTATCGTTATTAAATTTGTTATATTGCGCTCAGATGGAGACAATGAGGCTGACCTTATTATTAGCACCCGGTTGACATTCCTCCAACCTGACACCGAAAGCTTTCGGCCCGGCTTTCTTTGTCTTCTTCATGATGTTAATTCCCCACGGAGACTTTGGAGGGCTGCTCTCATCTGGGGACAGATCGAACAATACTTAAGACTTAAGGGAGACTTTACCTGTGTTATCATTAATACACAGGATTATTACTTATTCGCAAAGTAGCACATAACTCTTTGAATATGAGAAATGGTCTGGCTATTACTCCTTTTAAATATAAAACTGAAGTTAAATTATCTTAAACTGTACAATTGTAGAGATTTCCTTAATGGTCTTGGAGGAAAATGTGCGTTCTCCAGCTAGAAGTCAATCCTGCTACTTTAATTTAGTGCTGTCGGTTTAGTCATAAAGTCGACCTAACCTTTAAAGAAAAGAGATGAATCATTTGCCAATTCTGGAGGAGTGATTCTTAGAATCATTTCTTCCACAGTAGTGTAAATTATTAATACTTCTTCTTAGATATGACTTTTGTCTGACCACTAACTTTCCCACTTTTTGTATCACGTACCGCCAGCGCTGTTGATTATTCTTTCACTGACCTTTGCCGTCTGGTTTGGGGGAGCGTGGCGCACCGGCAGCGTTCTCTGTCTTGGCGAGCAGGAAGGGAGGCTTCATGCGGGGCATCCTGGGAGAGGAGTCGGGCTTACTACCTGTTGGACTGCAGGGGGAGACAGAGAGACACGGTTCGGTTCAATCTCTCAGCCATGACAACGGGGACAGTGTGGTGGCACCAGCAGCTTCATTATGTCCGAGTGGAATCTATTATCAGGTGACTCACCTTTGTTTCCTGTAATCATTCAGCTTCTTATTTATGAGCGCCTGTCTGGAGAAGCCGAGCTCCTGCAGCAAACGAAAAACACCTGCGTTAAGATTCTGTGAGCTTTTCTTTTATAGTATAAACACAAACATTAAATCTGATAAAGTTAAAGGTGTGTCCTCTGACCTCGTTGTCCGTCTTGCTGTTCTCCCTGATGACCTTTATCCAGTCCAGCATGTCCTCCCGGTCCTCCGCCTGCAGAAGGTACTCACAGAAGTCCTGGGTGGTCAGCCGCAGGGCGTGCTTGCGCTTGGTCTCACTGTACGCGATGTCCACCAGGCAGCCCCGGATGCTGATCGGCTGCTCGTCCTCAGCCCCCCCTCCGATGGTGGCCCCTCGAAGTACCGCCTCCCTCTTGTCCTTATAGAGGAACAGTGAATGGGAGCGAAGCACTGAAAAGACTCGCTTCCATGGACGCATGCCGCTGCCCACCTTCTGTGAAGGAAAGATAAAATGTGATGTGAGTGTTTGCTTGATTTTTTTTAAAATAGTTTTCTGCCCTTCATTCATTCCTTGTAAAGCCTGATCTACCCACCTTGCCCTTTTCTGTGAGGATTTGTTTGAAGTGAAGCCATCCTTCTCGCCGTACGTCGCTATAAGTGATGTTTCCCAGCTCTGAGGTGGAGTGGCGTTTGGAGCGAACCTCCTCTGCTGTCCCAATGTTGTCCAGAGACTGAAACACACACAGGAAAAAGTTCAGAATTATGATTGATATGATATGCAGTCTGTTACTACTATCATATGTTCTAGTTCTTATTGCCTTGAGACTTGAAAATAAAAAGTCTAGACTTTTTCCCCCTTTTATTTCAGTAGGTGGGCTAAAATATTGCAAACAAAATACTTTATTAATCCCTCAGGGGGGAAACTGAGTGCCACTATACAAATAGGACAAATAAACTGTGGTGGCTGGCGCCTTGGTGCACAATTGTGAAAAGAAGGATACATATATATCAACATCCTTAACTCTACGTGACCCCGTGTGCTCACGCCAAAATCTTCTTTTTCGTTTTGGTGAGAAGTTTGGTTGTTTTGTCTCTTATGGCCAAAGGGGATTTCCAGTGTTTTCAGAGACATATTTTGTCACGGTTTGGTTGAGACTTCTCCTCTTGCCACATTACATCATTTTGCAACACATGTACCAGCAATTCAGGCAGCGACCATCTAGCCACTTTGTGTCTCTCTAAGTTACCAAACGCTGCTTTTTAAAACTCACATAAAAAATGATCCATGTCAGACGTTTATTCAAGCTGACAACTGGCATTCAATTGAATATGACTCGCTTGAGCTGCTACATTGGAAGTTTTGAAGCACACTGATTGCTAAAAATGAAAATGTCTGTCACAGTCTGATGTGCAGAAATCACCAAAGGCACAGACAGAGCAGAAAATGTTCACACCTAATGGTTGAAATAAGCAGAAAGGTTTTAGGCGACATGTTTTCAATTCTATGCTCTTCACCGTTTTGATTCAAAATAGCCACGGATTTTGTTATTTTGTCCACCCACTGTAGACATCTAAAAATTATATTTTTAATTCATAATTTATAATTCCAATATCCACTTCATTACCTTTAAGCAGTGTCAGGATGTTAAATTTGTCTGTTAAACAGCATTACGCACATATTTGTTAACAGTTTGTCCTCAAAAAATAATACCTGATTGTTATTATGTCAGTAGTAGTCAATATGGCCTGGCTATAACATCTTATCTACATGTTAGAGGTGTAGCTTACAAAATGTTATAAGATTTTTTTTGTTTTCTGCATGTTAATCAAAGAAGCAAAGCTCACCCCATCTGTGAAGAAACTCTTCACTCTCTTTGGTAGCCTCCTGCGGAAAAAAAAAACAACAACTGAGGGTTAAATGTGAAAAATGGCGACCTGCATATTTAATTCAGTAGATGCCATTTAAACTAGCCGTTTTTCCAAGTTCCACAGTACTCACGAGAAGACTCGCCCTTCCTCTCTGAACGTGTTGAGTCCTTCGTCACATGACTTGGAGCGCTCTGTGGTGATGGCTAGAAGATAGGAGGAACGGCGACTGGATTTAATACTGCCTGCTCAGTGAGGAGATGAATGAGCGAAGAGAAAAAAGGAGAGAAGAGAGAGAGAGAGAAAAAATAAAAGAAACAAAGAGACAGAAAGAGAGAGAGAGAAATACAGAATGTTGATGTAATACCAATCACCAGAGTCAACGGCGTTGGATTAGAAGACGGGGATAGTGAGGGAGGAAGCAGGAGGAGGTCGGGGGGTTTAGGTGGCGAGTGAATGGCTGATGTGCTGAGGATGGATTGTGGGGGAAGATGAGCTGGAGCGGTGGGTTAGATTAAATTATCTCTGGTTACTTTTCTCACCACTGGCATGCAGGTGTAGCCTCTGCAGAAACGTACCGCCATGCATTGAGCTATTGCTGTTTAAAGGAAACTATCATGCATGCAGTTTTGACCATTTTCCTTCATGCAGGACTTAAAAAAAGAACAAAACAGATCTCATTTTCTTTGCGTCAAACATGCAATCTATAAATCCAGCATGCAAAAACACCTCACCTAAAAATCCTCATTTTATCAAGTCATTTATTTCCACTATTTAATCCTAAAAGGCTTGTTTTGAAGTGAAATAATCTACTAGTGCAGTGAGATTATTTCAACCTGTTTCCAACAAAAATCAACTTTCACAAAATTGAACCGTTTTGTTCATTAGTTTTGAGAAAATAAGACTTTTAGGTAGTTGATGAGGTATAGATTTTAGCATAGAGAAAAGCAGAGGTGCTTACACCTCCTTGCAACTTACAGCCAAATACAATAAACCAGACAGAGTAAAGATATTGAGGAGTTTTAAAAAAAATACATCATGCATGCTTCATGAATCGCTCTCTGAAGTAAAAGGAGGAATCGCCTACGTTGCAGGTAAAAACCACAGCTCAGATGCTTTTCGGCTGCATGCAGTGGAGAGGAGGAGGGGAGGGGGAACTCACTGCAGTCGTGTGAGAAGAGCCTAGTGAGGGGGAAGGTGAAGGTGGGGGAGGCGGGGCTGGTGACCACGGCAGGCGCCGAACTCATGCCGCTGGACACCACGGAGGACGCCGGCACATGGCGGGCACGCAAATCGGCGCCGGGGCTGGTCGGCTCATCTGTGGGAGGATGGAGGGGAAAGAAGGGGTAAGGGTAGACAGGAGGAGAGGAGAAGGAGAAAAAAAAAGAAAGATGGGATAGGGTTAGGTGTTAGAGGAAGAATGTCAGGAAGGGAAGAGGGGAAGGATAAAAGACCAAAGGGTTAGATTTAAGAGAAGGTGTGGAAGAGGAGAGGTTTTTTTTTTTAAGGGTGAAACGGTTAAATACTTTCACATGAAACAAAACAAACTCATTCAACCATTTCCATTTCTTTCACCAATTTCATTCATTCAACTGCAAAATCAGCGAATACAACAGCCATACCGTAACATGAGGCATTTCGGCGGTGAGAAGAACACAAAAGACACACAAGTATCCACCATCATTTACAAACTAAAGGCTAAAGAGGTTAAAACATGTGCAACTCTCTTAGGAGAGAAAAACAATACAAATGCAAGCTGATTAAAGAGAAGAAAAAGGCAAATAATTGAGAGATAATCCAGTACCTGTGTCTTCTGTTGCCATAGATAGAGCTATTCTGTTGCTAACAGAGGGGGGTTTTGCAACAAAGATCTACTGGCTCAAGGTTTCAGTTCTTTATGAAATTTACAGTTGTTACGTGTCAGGACACATGCAAGAGAAATATGCCACTATCTGACAAGTAGAAATGTGAATAAAGTGGGGAATTGAATGTAGATATTCAGAGTGATTTTTTATGCCATGAATGACACTTCAGTGTTGAGGAAGACAAGGGCATGAAGCAGTTTGATAGTTCACACAGGGTACAAGCCTCAAAGAGTTTTTGGCAGCTACAAAAGGATATGAAACACACACACACACATGCACGAACACACACACACACGCATGCACACACACGGAGCTCACACTTCCTGACTGACAGAGAGGATTAGAGCCCGGCCTTGTATTTGCATAAAGTGAGGAGAAGCTGGATTTTCTGGGTGACATTTTAAACTGTCAGGACTGAATGGCTGCGAGGCTCTGGTCTGCTCTGTGTGGGAACAACAGAGGGCAGCACAGCTTCTCAGACAGCTCTGCACGCTGAAGGGACTCAGTCTGAGATCCACCCCCACACACAGACCACCATATTTTGTAAGATTCTTGCTAGGGTTTCTCATTTCTTCCCACTCCTTGCTCTTCTTTGCTCTTTTCCCTACTTCTCTGCCTCTACATCCTTTCCTTCAATAATCCCATATCCTTCGCCATCACCCTCCCCACCCACCCCCTTTTTCACCTTCTTTTAAATTTTCTTTTTTGTCTCTTATTCTTTTGGTGCTCCTCCATCTCCCACCCCTGTTGTTCTATTCTTCACTCTCGAGCATACTAGAGCCCGACATAAGGCGGAAAACATTCCCAATCTGGGATGAGGAATCTGCCTGTTTACAGCGTGGCCCAGAAATAGCCGGGCTGTGGGTTTAACAAAGGCCGTCATTAAAAGGCAGCCATGGAGCGAGCTCTGAGACGGGCCAGCAGAGGGGAGCAACATACTGCCTACAGCACGCACTGTTACTCTCTCTATGTCCACTGTAGTGTATATCATGTATGGAGTCACAACATTCAGAGATTCCAGGGGGAAAGAAGAGGGCAAAGAAAGAAGGAAAATGAGAAATAGACGCTTAACTTGATGCTTTTAGAGAAGTTAAAGGATATCACGCCACTTTAAGAGCTTTTAAAATTCCTTCATAAAACCAAATGTGTAAAAAAAAACAACCTTAATTTGAAAAGAAGTATGAACACATTTTTAAAACTGATCAAGAAGAAGTCAAGCATCTCAAATATGAAATGTAGTACAGCTATGCAAGAACTGAATTGTGTAAAAATGACTTAAGTAAACAAGACTGAATGAATGAAACTGGCGATGCATTCAATGTCAACTTTCAGTAATTTACTTGACAGTTTTCTACGCTCGGGGTTACAGACACAGAGAGACGAAAACAAGAATTTTAGAAAAAGAGAGAGAGAGAGAGAAAAAAAGAGAAGGAATGAGATTAAGACAGAGACAGAGAAAACAGGAGTCTGGTGCCTGGAAGACAAGACAGAGGGGACGAGAGAATTCTTTTTTTTTTTTTTTTTTTTGAAGCAGGACAGAGGCCAGCACAGAAGGTCTTGGTCCTGGTCTGTTGTGTCCGCGCTCCAGCTTGTAAAGACAGTAATAGACTGAACCCCCAACACACCCACACAGACACACAAACCCCTTCATCTTCCAGAGCAGCACAATAGCAGCATTGAGGGCGGGAGCTGAGTGTATGGGCCCCTACTGTTCCCCACAAGAAGCGCCACAAAAACCTCCTGGTAATTTACAGCTTCAGACTCATGTTGAAAGACTCTAAGTGGGTTCAGAGTGAAATACTGAATCTGTTGACGTGCATCTTCCTGTTTTATGCGCTTTACGAGAGAAATAGGAAAAAAATACTTAATACTTTATCTCTGTTTGGAGCCGGCATTAAGAAAAAGTGAAGAGAGTTTTCGATATCTCTATGTAAGACGTCATGAAAACGTTCTAGCTGTCAAGACACAGGCTGCCTTTGTGCTCCTCTGCTCCCTACCTCACCGACATCCGTGCTTTTCAGACAAAAAAGAACAACAACCGCCTCTTAAATCGCATGTTCCCAAACGGACCCAGATCATATCAGCATCTCTGTCAGAGAGATAAAGAGATGAAGAGAGAGGGAGAGGGAGAGAGAGAGAGAGAGAGAGAGAGAGAGAGGGGGAAGAGAAAAAGCTAGCTCTCGTCTACGGGGAGAAACTAGCCTAGTTTCAGTTTATGGCCATTAAAACGTGCCCCGGCCTGCAGCTCTGCCTGGTTTCGCGTAATTCAGGTGAAGGTACGAGGCAAGAATGTGCTCTGACAGACAGAGAGAGAGAGAGAGAGAGAGAGAGAGAGAGAGAAGTAGAGAGAAGCCTGTTAGTTTGCTGATCCACTGGATTTTCTCTCTTTTAAATGACTTTCTCTGGCCGAGCGTGGCTTGGCTCAAATATTGACGGTCATTCCAAGTTGGGTCAAAGCTTCCAACCAAGTCAGCTGATTTGAATCTATTTGGCATTAGGGTAAGCAGCGGTTGTTTTCCTCAGGCTGCGAAAGGGTGATGGAGGCACGGCTCGTATGACCGACTAATTTCACTTGCCTATGGCTCGACTTAATGGCTGCTGCGCACGTCAAGTGATAGGAGCAAATGTGAACCCTGCGGAGCCCCCTCTCTTTGAGTCTTTTCAGAACAGGGAGCAAGCTGGGACATGATCACAGTTACCTCTCACTGACAACAACATATGAAGCCATAACTGTACATATTCATACAAACAACCAGAACTGCACAGCATGCATGTACAGAAGCTATGACAGCTAATCGTTATCTGTTCATGGCAAAATCAATCCAGTTATTCATTCAATCTCATTACTTTAATTGAACTTTTATGCAGAAGTTTGAAATATTGCGAATTAAAATATAAATCAAGTGCACTGTCATCCTCTTGGTCAATAAAAAAAGTGGATGAAATCTTTCTAAAGAGGTTTTCTTTTCTTAGAAATATTTTACAGGCGAAATTTCACAATGTCCAAAGTGTAATGAACCGTAATAAAAGAGCACAGTTTAACAGCCAAGCATGCCAAGACCATTTATACAATGGATTTCCTGTTATTTGAGTCACACAAGTTCGTTATCAATGTGATACTAATAATCCAGTGACTCCATTCAGTGTTGCAAAATTGATAAACCCAGATGTTAAATAAAAGAAGAGAAAAAAAACTAAGATAGTAACTGGCTAAAAGGCAAGAAAAACAAACTCTACTGATGTGAAACTGCAAATAAGGACAGGCTGACATACTGCAGGGATTATGGGCATCTCTATCGCTCCGCTGCTCGCACACAAACACAAACACTCAGGAGGACTCCACCTCATTTCCTCAGCACAGTGAGGTGACCTCAAAGACAGGGGGCATGCAGCAGGATTAGTGAAAAACCCATCAGATATGATTCAATCAACTACTAATACCGCCTGTAAGACTGTGGGGAAGTGCCAGTATTACCCAACGCAAACATTCACAGACAAACACACACACATCAGCAGAATCTCAATGAGAGAATGGAAACTGCATCCTAGAAATGCCTAGAGCCTGAATGGACAGACAAGAAGGAAATTAAGGAAACACACACACACACACACATTCCCCAAACTCATAATTTTGTCTGAATTATAGCTTTGCATTTCCTTTCAGTTAAGCTTTCACTAACATTCAATAAACACTCGATGTGGATTACGTTTTAGAATGAAAGCGATGAAATCTAAAAAAAGGTCAGTCGGAGGTTTTGTGAGGGGAGTAAGGCGTAGAACGGGAGAGGGGGGGGAGGGGGGGTGAAGCTCAGAAGCTCCCTGCTTACCTATGAAGGGGATGGAGGCCAGGGAGTCATCCTCTATGGGGAGGGGGGCGAGGCTGCCGTTTGTTTTATGTGGGGCTCTGTCTCCTGAGGAGCCCAGGGTGGGGGCTGAGTCCTGGGGATCTGGGGAAAACAATGAGGGTTCTAGCCCGTCCATGGGCAACGCATAGTAGGGATGACGCATGCCATGGGCGTTCCTCCGCCCGGTGGGAGGTTTCTGTCTCATTACCACTTCCTGGGTCTGTGCCAACACCTCTGACTGCCCCTCCGCTGACCCCCGTTCCCTCTCGTGGTTTGTAGGCCTGTACGCTCTGTCCTGGGATTCGGGTGTGGTGGAGGCCAGCGGGGACGTGGTCGAGGAAGTGAGAGGTGCTGGGGTGCCCTCTGGTGGGCTGGTTTTAGGGGCTGGGTTCCAGTTCAAGTGGGGGCCAGAATATGAAGGGTCCCTGAAAGAGTGTGCTTGCTGCATGATGCGGCCCGTCTTGCGGTAGAAAGACGGGCTGTAGCTGCGGTAGCCCACCGGCTGGTCGTCCATGCTTTGCCCAGGAGGAAGCCGCCTGCTCTGAGGGGCGGCCTGCTGGGGCTGGGAGTGGGACTGGGTGTGGGTCTGGGGGTGGTGTTTAGAATGTGACTGTGTGTGTCTGGACATCGGAGGAGCTTGTGAAGCACCGTAATGGCTCCCCTGCCTCGGGTAGTCAGTCCTGGGGGGTGGCTGGGGAGCCTGGTGCCACGAGGGCCTCTCAAACCGAGGCGAGACCAGTCCAGCTGCTGCTCGGTCCAGCATCTCTAATGAGCGGCCGTGGCGATCATACTGGGCCAGCAGGTTTTCAGAGCGAGTTCGGGTATAGTTAGAGGCAGGATGGCCCCTACCTGGGCCCCCCTCCCAGTCTCCATATGACCAATAGGGATCTCCTTGGGGTCCTGGTCCTGATTGCTGTAGTAACAGCAGGGTGTCCTGTGAGGCGCTGTGTGGCCAGCCTGTCCGCTGCTGTTGCCTCCTTGTCTCACTGAGCCGGTCCTGAGAGTAGCTGCGGTGGCGGGTCTGCATGCTGCGCCCTGAGCGCTCGGGCAGCTGGCTGTAGTACCAGTCAGAGAGGGCCTGCTGGCAGCGCTCACTGCGGCCGTGGCTGAGCTGGGGCAGGGGGGGACTGGTCCAGGCAGAGCTGGACTTGCGTGGCTGGGCCTGTGAGGAGCTGGCAGCGTGGTGGTTGGGGTAGTGGACTTGCAGCGGGCTGGACAAAGGGCCTCCTGACGAGGAAGAGGAAGAGTAGGAGCGCCCCCTGGTCTGGCCCTGAGGCTGCTGGCTGGTCATACCGTACTGGATCTCCTCTGTGCGGTGGGCAGGGCTGCTGTGACCCACACCACCTGGCTCTCCTGCCCGCCCCTCCTGCCAGCTGGCGGGGCTGCCCACTGCAGAGCGGTTGTCCAAAGGTGAAGAGGGACTGGAAGAACCTGCCCAGCGACTCCAGTTATCCAGCTGATTCTGGCCCATGGGGGCAGGCGGAGGGGCTCCAGCAGGGGACGTGGTCTTGGTGCGAGGGTAACAGAGGGGAGGCGGTGGCGGGAGGTTCTCAGCTCCCCCTGAGAAGGGTTCGTTGCCCGTTAAGTAGGCATCCTGGGAGTATGCCTGGGAGAGGAGGGAAAATGGGAGAGAGAGGTGAGACATGACATGAACAGAGATTGAACAGGTGAGTGTTTGTGGGAGTCCAGAGTTTAAATCAAAATATGCTCATACTGTTAACAAGTCTGACAACACCACAGACCATAGCCATAACTCTATAAGACAGCTTCATGCTGGTGTATATTACACAACAATCCTTAAAGTGGAATGGTCTCTCAGCTCAACCACTTTACCACGGTTTGTCCCCAGGGCCTCAGCTCTCAACACAAACACATGCTAGCTAGCAAACTGCATGAACTGCCTTCAGCAAACGCCAGAAACTGCATAGCAGCCAGCTACAAATACACACGTCTCTACCAATGCTGTTTACACACATAAAGGATATATATACACCTTGTGCTGCTTTGAGAATATCCATTGCAAATAACAAGCATTATAATTACCAATTACTTTATCAATTAGCCACACTGTCACTTTTAAAGCATCACTCACAACTTTGACTCAACTTCACAACACCAGGAGAAAGAAAGAAGAAAAACATTCTTGCCTACGATCCTTTAGCCACTAACATTACAGAGCAAACATTAAATACAGTTTGGCAAGTTTTTCAAGATTTACATAATCAATCTAGGCCATCAACAAGAATCCAAAACCTTTTCCTCAGCCTGCGTATTAAACTTGTAGTCACCACAAACAGACACAGGGGAGGAAGAGCAGAGGACAAGACAGGAGACTTATCCTCACCAGCACTCCTGCCGCGACACTCCTGCTGCTAAAACCTGCCGTTCTTCCGATCTCACGCCCTCCTTCTCTCAGATATGTTCAGTCTTTTACGATTCTATTACTTTTTTTCGTAAGTTTTCTATCTGTTGGTCCTCTTGTTTTCTCCTCTCTCGGATCCTTCCAAAGTCCCTCTCTCCTCCCTCTCATTCTCTCTGTCTTACTCCACCCTGTGGGAGTGTGGAAGGAGGCGCAGCACTGGTGATGTCATGCTAGGAATGCAGCAGATACAGGCGTAGCAGTGAGGGGAGGAGTATAAGGACAGAGGAGTGGGTTTGTAGTGTTAAGACATGCATTTTATTTGAATTTAGAAACCGAGTTTCAGGCTCTTTTTGCAGGATTGGATGTGTGAAAAAAGATGATTTAAATCTGCTGATTTGGTTTTGTATGTTGACATGTTGCTCCATGTTAATGGGAGGGGCGAGGGATGATGCATGTCTGATCATGTGAGCGAACATGGAGCAACCTGTGGAGCGACAAAAATGTGTTGTACAGTACATGGGTGTGTGTACGAAGTGAGCACGGACCTGCTTTTTAAAAAACGTAAGCTTCAACAGTCAAGACGGTTTTTAATGAACGCGTGTTGTAATCTAAACACAGAGCAGAGAGCCTCTGAGTCATTCTCCAGCCATTCTAACAAAATCTCTACATTCCTTGACAATGACGGGGTGAATCATGGATGAACTTTGCAAACAGAAAATAACATTTACTTCAGTGTCCTTAAATTATGTGTGTCATTCATGAGTGGTGTTTTTTTTTGGGGGGGGGGATAAGGTGTGTAAAAAATCCCATACTCACACTTACCAACTGAAGCACATCTTCATCTTTTGGCATAATGGAGAGCTCCAGCACACTCTCACTGCAACACATATCAGAGGGGGAAGATGAGGAAGAAGAAGGGAGGACAGGAAGAATTTAAATAAACAAGAGATAGAGATGATTTGTAACAGATTAGAAGAGGAGAAAAATGCTACTTTTCAACACAATTTAATGAGCTCACATCCAAAATATTTCTCTGTTTATTGATATAAAATGTCAGCCACCAATTTCTATATTAATCTAAATAATTAATCCTCCGACCAATTTCAACTGAACTACAAAAAGCTTCAGTCCTGATTAAAAGCAAACCAGTGAAGGATGATGGATTGGTATCGGGGCTGATATTGACTTTATCAAATGGATTCAATGTCTCTATAAAGCTCATTGTTTCCACTATCATTTAAATTCACCGCAGTAATCCCTTGCCTCCTGTTACATTACACAGGAAATGATATCAGGAGTGAAAAAGACAGATCATTGCATCCCTAACACAGGCCAGCTGCAGGCCAGCTGTTCTGTAGTTGTGCCTGACCTCTGACCTCCCCGAGGATTTTGGTCAGCAACTGAGAAGGTTTATATGAATAAAAACTATTATTTCCTCTGGTGATTTATGAATCTACCCAAAGAATTTGCATAGAAAAAAGACCTAGAACAGGATAAAAATGTCCTGATGTTCAGACTTGTATCAGTCAAGCATGTGTGGGCCATGTCACTTTTGTAAGCACTTAATTCCTCCTCTAAAGCATCAAAGTATCTGGCTTTGTGACCATGTAGAGTATGTACACTGCTTCAGGCTACTGTTTTTAAAAGTTTCTAGGTGTATGTCATCTTGGGTATATGTATGTGATGAGCACCCAGGGAAAAGGCAAACACTCTGTAAATCAACACACCGAAGGCTCGAAGTGCTGAAAGACAGGAGGTCTTACCTGTTTTGAATGAGGGCGATCACCTGGGAGTACGTCTTTCCTAGAACACTTTCTCCGTTCACTTTCACCAGACGGTCCCCTGACAAAACATATATAGATTATTATACTATATGCAGCACACATGACAATATAACAGTCCATATGCAGATCTCTGGCCTTGTAAGCAGGTGCAAATCTCCAAGTCGGCAAAAAGACACACTAAGTAGAAACAGATTTCCTTGAGAGACAAAGCCTTCAGAATAAGAAGCTAACATAGCAAGAAATCAAGAGGAGGCAACTAAGTGTTGTTTTTTTATTACAACATGTAGTCTATGAAATATTAAAACAATTTAGGCCACATTAATGTTTTCCATTTGCTTCTTATCTACTACTACTTATCTGTCTAAGAGCCTAAAATGTTAGGATATTAAATTTACTGTTAAACATGACAATGAAAGGAAACACATTTGTTAAGCTGGAACCATCAAATATTTGGCATTTTTGCTTGAAAAATTACTGAAATTATTACTCGATTATCACAGTAATCACTGATTCATTTTCTGTTGATCAACTAATGGATTAAACTACCAATTGTTGCAGCTCTAAAGACATATTATTATTTAAATAATTTCTTTGTTTACATTAAAAAAGCCAAGGTGTGTCTAATTTCAACAAAACCAAAAACATACAGGCAAAACATTACGCTTATTATTTGTGTTAGGCACAGGTGTAAGTCAAGGTGTGGCACACAAAGAAACCTAAACCTATTTAAATTTAATCTTACAGTTTCATAATTGTAGTGAAAATCAAAGATTATTGCCTCCAATCCAGCAATGGTCACTGCCTCGAAAACAAATGTTCTCTCTAATTTGTTTTGTGATTTCATCAAATCAAAATATGTATAAAGTTATGAGTAATTTGCATGCAGGGACGTCACCGCAGCTCAGCATTTTATGAACTGAGGCCTCAGGAAAGACATTAAATAACTATGCGTTTAAAATTAGTAAGCATTCACATTGACTTCATGCAAGCTGAAACACATACAAACTGCTTAGACTGCATGTTTGCATATGTTTGTGCTGGCATGTGACTTTCTGGATGTGACAGCTTGTGTTAATCCATGCACAGAGTACTGGAGGACCGGTGCTCTGCTCAGGCAGCAAGACACAACATGAAAACCTAAATAGCTCTGTCACATTCAGATGCACTTAAGAATTTGAGTTGTCATACTGGTATCTGTGTTATATCATAAACAGAGACGTTGAAAACCCTCAAACCCTCCCGGCTAACACCCCCTCTCTGAATGTTCTATATCACTGTGCATCTGCTCGTGTCTACAGCATCATGTGACTGGTGTGCTCTCTCCCCAACAGATTTCCAATGCAAATCAGGATGTTCATGCTCCTACACCATATGTTCTCATTACCTGTGCACAAGCCCGCCTGGTGGGCCGGACCTTTTTCTCTCACATTCTTGACAAATATGGTGTCCATTGGCTCCAGTCGACCTTTCTGATACCCTGGAGGACAAGAAACAAAAAAAAAACAACACGCATATATCAGTCAAAATGAAACTTATGAGTTCCAAAAATTAAAAAAATGCAGAAACAGTTTTCTTTTTTAGAAATAAAGTTGCTCCTTGTGTTGAAAGATAACATATTTTCAACAGTGAGTAGTTGAATGACTGATTTTCTTGGTGAATATATGTATCAGGCCTAGCCAACATAACAAAATATATCATCTCTGTGAAGTTTGACCCGACACTTTGCAGTTCCGCATAGTGTCCTGTAGGGGGCACATGGAGGCTGCAGAGCAGAGGTGACAGGAGGGAATACGGGAGGTCTTGCTCCATTACATCATCATCATCCAATTGTACATGCTTTTAATCATTGCCTGAGGACAGAAAAAGAAAAGGAGGGAAAAAAGATATAACTTACCCTTTCCGTTACCGTTCTCCTCATCCTGAAAATGAAAGAAACAGACAGAATTACTTCACAAATTCAGGCTAAAACGCTCCATAACTGATTTATTACAGAATGCTGAATCGGGTTTATCTCATGTAGGACACGGATCATCCCACTTATTCTGTGGAACTGTTCTGAGGAGTTTTTCTTTACAGAATTGGCACAAGCAAAGCAAGCTTATACTCTTTAGACACCACGCTTTCAGTGCAATACAGCTTAAAATGTAAAATAATCCTCTGCATGTTTCCTCAGTTAAACATCAGATGTGTAAAAAGTTAAAAAGAGTGTTGGTGGTGGATAGTGTGTTGGGTGTGGAGGACTTCATATCTCCATCTCTATCATTTGCAGGTCACAGGACGTGTTCCAGGTTTTCTTTATGTCATTTTAAATTGCAGTGACAGAGTGAGTGTTTACAAGATTCCTCAAAATGCTGAAAACTTCCCCGGCATCTCGAGCCAAACCTCCTGAGACAGACCTGTTTGTTTTTATAAGCTTTAATGTTGGAGTGCAGCTCAGAAACAGAGAGTTTCAGGTTAGACAGTCTGCAGGTACTGATGACGTCATGCGTCACACAGTGAAGCAAACACCCACAGCTGTCTACAGTGAGGATGAGGGTGGTGAGATTTGATAGCTGCAGTTTGTCTGATCACCTCCACACACACACACATACACACACATACACGTACACATGCACATGCGCGTGTACTAAGCTGAGTGGACAGTTTGGAGTTAGGGGCACGGTGGGCTGACTGCTGCCTGGCTTTATGCTGCGCTGAGTGGGCTCATTCCTGGCTCTGCAGACAATGGTGGGGGGTTTAGAGGCAGAGAAAGGATAGCTGCCGACCCCAAGAATAGAGCTCTGCACTGGGGACACTCAACAGCGGACCGGCCCCAGTCTGATCACATCCGGAACCAAGGAGGAGACAGTAGTGGAGACAAGATGTCTGACATGGGTCAAGCACTGTAAACAGGCACACACCTGTGTGATCTGAAGCAGCTAATACATATCCCATTATTTTTGCAGATACCTGAAACTGGTAATAAAAATAAAATAGGAAGTGTGTGATCATGGAAATATGACAATGAGTTTTATCTAGTTAAATGTAAGACTTTATGAGACATTTTTTGAATGTTTTACACCAATTTTGCTCCATAAAACAAACAGAAGAATGAAAAAAATGTCATAATGTGGATTTGTATGATTTTCTATGCAGTTCACGGAGCTGCATTTTAAAGACAAAACTTAATATGGAAAATACCTATTGTAGTATTAAAAGCCTTCTGCTGAGACCAATTGTAAATAGTCAGTGCAATACTTCTCTCTTCTGGCTATGTCTGTTTAGTAGTTATGTTGTTATATATAGTTATATTGCAGGGTAAATGGACATATACATATACAATCAATTTTAGGGCTACAACTAACAATTATTATCATTATCAATGAATCTGCCAATTATTTTCTTGATTCTTTTGGCGTATAATACATCAGAATACAGTGAAAAATGTCTATCACAATAGCAGAAAGCGGCATCATTAAATGTCTTGTTTTGTCCAATAAATAGTCCAAAAACCAAACATATTCAATGCACTATAATGTAAGACCAAGAAATGCAGCAAAGGCTGACATTTAAAGGACCAGTGCGTAAGATTTAGGGGGATTAATTGGCATAAATGGAAAGTATATTTTCATTAGTGGATAATCACCTGAAAATAAGAATCACTGTGCTTTACCTTAGAATGAGCCCTTTATATCTACAGGGGCAGGTCCTCTTCTACGGAGCCCGCCATGTTTCTACAGTAGCCCAGAACAGACAAACCAAACACTGGCTCTATAGAAACACTCACGTTTTTCATGAATTTCACGGCCATAGGTTCTCCAACACGTTTAGAAAGGAGCGGTTATCAGTTGGTTGCAATCTAAAACCTCACCACTAGATGCCACTAAATCCTACACACTGGCCCTTTAAGAACCTGGAACCATCAAGTCTTTGGTATTTTTGCAGCTCTAATCAATGTCTTCC
Source organism: Euthynnus affinis (assembly GCA_029490765.1). NCBI lineage: Eukaryota > Metazoa > Chordata > Actinopteri > Scombriformes > Scombridae > Euthynnus > Euthynnus affinis. The sequence goes on from CM055856.1 coordinate 3,726,095, forward strand.
ATCCCTATGCGTTCCCAATTCAGTAGAAAAGGGTTTCAGTTGCCTAGAACTGCATATGTAATGTCTGCCATCCTTGTCTATCATATTTGGTTTAGATCATACGATTGAAGACACTTGAACCTCAGGACCTGCAGACACCATAAAATGAGTTTCCAATTGGGTCATGCACCCAGTTGGCCTCTTATAATTGGACACTATGAGGGTAATTTGGGAGACTTCCACAAAGTCTCTTCAGATAAGAATGGGTAGCTGTGTGACTCCGATTGTCCCAAATAACCATGTGACCCTCAAGGCAGAGGAGACGAGGACAGAACCGGGGCCAAAGGCCAGCAGTGGGCCTATTGTCTGAGGCTGGCCTGGTACGGCCTGACTGCCAGCAAGTGGTACCAGGCTAAGACAACAGATCTCATTGAATCTGTGTTCCTATCTGCAGCTGCTGTATGGTGGGGTGGTAGAATAATAATAGAGGCCTTGTTTCAGCTGGCTCACCCCACCCCAGTCTCCATATCCCTCAATTTCACATCTGGAGACGTTTGCCCCCACACCTCAAAGAGCTAAATAACCACTCACTCACATAGAGGCTCATTCCAAAACACCAGAACAATCTTGAATTCACCAAGAATGAAAACAAGGCTCAAGATGTGAAAAACAATCAAAAGGAGTAACAGTTTTCAAACTGTTTTTCCTGGAAGGGTAAAGGTTGTGCACCAGGTCCACTACTGCTGATTACAACCTTCCAAATGTAAAATTCATGTCCTCATCAGTGTCTTATTAATTTTCACACCAAAACTTGTTGCACCCTCCAGATAACAAGTTTGCTCGGTTCAGTCCATTACTGAATCTATAATCTCTGGGCTTGTTTTCTTCTTTTGTCCGCGTTCGTTTTTCTCGGCTCAACCTCAGTGACCCTCAGCCGCAGTATGATTGGCTTTATCTCTGAGCTCCAATTGGCTCTCTCCTGGGTTCAGCAAGTTAAACGTAAGGCTTTCTAAAACCCTTTTAAAAGCCAGTTACTATGAAATGGAGACCATGTGTGCTATAAAAATCAACATGTGCGTTGAAAAAGGACTTAATGACACTTAAGACTAGATTTAAAGAAAGAAAAACACTAGACATGTCTATGAAACTGTATATATTTAACCTAATTTAACACCTTTCAACTTGACATTCCTGAATGTTTGAAGGACGTGCAGACACCTGTAAGTCTCACCTTGAGGTTGGTGTGCAGGGCGGACTCTGGAGGGTAAACAATGAAGTGGCGTAGCGTGAAACCAAAACCCTGGGAGTTCTTATGGAGAACCAGCGTCCGGGGACCCTTCCAGCCCATGCCGCCTCCCTCCCTTCCCGGCCGGGCCGCCATCGGCGGCCGAGGGTTGTCACCGGCTGAGGGGAGACCATCCCTCCGCCCCTTAGCCTGTGGACACATAGAGAGATTCAGTGAGACTCAGGTCATTTTCTATCATATTTTAGATTTGATTTGATAAAAATGAAGACAGATAAAGAAAGGAGTGTGTGAATCCCATAACAATTATGGGAAATGTGTACAAATATAGTTATTGTCGGGAGTTTGCACATGTTCATTCTTAGCTATAACCCTGTAAAATCAAATGGAGGAAATATGTAAATATGATGGTCATCCTAACAGGAATCTCCTGTGTACTGTATTCCTATAATTAGTACCAACATTGCAAAAATATTATAGTTTTCCCAATGCAACACACTTTATGATTCCCCGGAGATACACAAGGCAACTCTACAATCAGACTCCAGACGAAGAGATCAGAGACATCAACCCTCAACTGCTGGATAAGACATTAGCAGCTTCCTCATTGAGTCTTGAATGGAGCTCAGAGTCAGGTTCGCCCTACGTGCCACCCAGCAGCCTCAGAACAATAGTCCATAAACACACCTGGGGGGTCCCCTATCAGGAAGGGCCACATAGGATGTCTAGACGGAGCCACATAGGCACTTGGGACTACTGACCTTGGTCTTATCACAGAGAGAGAAGGTCCACGGGGAGTCTGAACTCAAACTGGAGAATAAAGGCAGATTTCCACCCTCTCTCTAAATATCTCATTCCTGGTGCCGAGTAAATAAGCCCAGCTAGCTCAGCTGACAGACACACGTGAGAACTATCACCCTCCTGCTGCCCCGTCAACCCACATCTGTCAGTCAAACACAATCACCTGACCAAACAGGCGGGAGCGAAGAAGAGGAGGAGGAGGAGGGCGGAATACTCATGTCATCTCAGAGGTCATGTCTGCTGCGGTTTAGTTATCTACTTCTACATGTTCACCATCCAACTTTCCCTAGTAAAACTGAACTCCCTGAACTCACCAATGTCTGTCTTCCTGATTTGAAGGAATACATCATAAATTTGACAGACAGCAACAACATCATCATCTATGTGTCATCCAAACCCAGTAAATTAATCACCTGCATGAGAACACTTCAGCATTCACTATTTTGCTGACAGCTGTAACTCAGTTATTCACTACGAATAATGGGTGACAGATTAAAAGATTCATTTACAATAGAAAAGTGACCATATTAAGAACAATAAATTATATCATTGTGCATATTAAATGCACTATCTTTGAGTGTTTAGGTTTTTGATGAGGACTTCTGTTGAACAATGCAATGCACTGTGGAAGACATACACAAAACAATTATAAGACAGCCCCAGAATAACCTTGAAAACAAAATATAAAGTATTAAATATTTGGGAAAAAATAAAATTTACATTTGCAGTAATTTTTCAAAGATGCGGCATGATTGAAGTCTGTCTGTGCTTATCCAGTATAATTTCCTTGTAGGATAAAATGGCGCTAAGCACACTTGTTTTTTTGCATGCTAACTGACAGGAGAGTACACTATGCAGATCAGTGTGACTTCATGGTATGTTTATTATGGGATCGGTACTACTTAAGCTGCTCAAAAGGATGAATGGTAAGTAATCCACAGCTTGCAATAACAGCTCTAGTTGGTTTTATTTAATCATGCTAAACCTTTTAATATTGTAAGTTTAGGGCTCACGCTGCCTTTTCAGGGAAACCAAAAGATTTGCATTATCAAATCAAGTTGCACTTATCTGCACTCCTACACAACATCTTCTGAATTGGTATAAACAGCTAAAAGCTCACAAGAAGACACCCAAATATGGGCATCGTTGAACACTGTTTGGAATACTACATGATGGAGGAAAAAATGGCAATGTTTGGAAGATAAATTGGGTGATTTTTTTTTGTCGATAAAAAACTGTAACCCTCGGTCTACATGGAAGATGAGTTGTTTGGTGGTTTGGTTTTTTCATACTTTAATAATTTAACCAAAGTAAAATCATTAATGCTCAACAAAGTCAGGTGTTGTGAACATAATAAAGCTACACAATTAAGTCTGACAGGTTCATGTAGATTAGTGCACATTCATTTAATGGATTAGAGGGACACATTTCAGAAACAATTTCGTACCTCTTCAAATTCTGTGGCCTACTTTCAGTGTCAGTATGTGTGTTTATGTGTTTTATGTCAGTGGGCCAGAGGTGACCATGTCTAGACTACCAGCAGCGAGTGATCCCCACAACTCACTTCCTGTTGGCCCTCTACACACAAACACTCCCTGATACATAGCAGACACATATACTTGTCCCCCCCCCTCCCCTGCAACACACAAATACAGACACTCACACTTGACCTGGCAGGCACAAAAACGCGGCCACATAACAACAGGAAGTGGCAGGCTAGAGGCAGGAAGTGGGGTATCGTTGCAGGGCGGGATAACCAGGCGCTCCTATAAATAACTGCTCTTACTCTCTATCATGGAGGCACCTCCGCTACTTCGCTCCTCTTTCTCCTTCCTTCCATTCTCCTTCACTCACCTCTCGTCCCTTCCTCCTCCTCTTCCTCTCTCGCCACATGTATTCGTGTAATGGAAATCCGTCTGTGTTGACCACACATTATCTTTCTCCTCTACTCTTATGTTCCATCCAAGTAAAAAGAGACCAAAAATAAGTTTTTATGTGAGATTTATTTTCGAAATACTGTATGTTTTGAGTTTATGTATGTTGGAGGAAAACTCTCCACATATATCTCCAACTAAATGTCCTCTTCTGCATAGTCTGTATATACATTTTTGGCCAATTCCGCATATTTTCAGGAGCACCACAAAGCATTCTCTGAAGCCTAAATGAAATGTGTATTTTGCAGATTGAGACGCATAAATCTATGTGACAGTCAAAAGCCTGATCTTCAGTCTAAACAATGTAAAGTAACCCCTACTATTTTCTCAAAGAGGTAGGCAGTGAGGCCTATTGTGTGGCATAGGAGCTTCATAAAGAATTGCGTGAGGAAGGCGGAGGAGTCCTCAGGGTATCAAATTAAAATGATAAAGAAAAAAAGAAATGGCCAAGAGTTGGAAAAAAAAAAGAGGAAATGAAAGAGCAAGAGGGTGAAAGGAGCAAGAGACGAAGAGTGAATTCCTCAGAGGGAGCGGTTTGGCTTGGACAAGTTGAAACACACACTGTAACTGGCAGAGGAGGGCAGGGAGCGCAGAGAGAGTGAATGAGAGGAGAAGGATGAGGAGGACGCAGAAAGAGAGAGAGGGGGGGGGGCGGGGGGGGGGTTGAGGGGGGAGGAGTATCAGGCCCCAGCGAGGGACAGGCTCCAGCACGCCGGTTTCGACCGCATGGCCCCTCCCGGCGCTGGGAATACCAAACCCTGTGATTACCCAAAACACACAGGGTCTGACTGGGTCTCTGAGCCAGCACCGTTTCCCACTCGGCTGCTCTGGACTGTGTGGGGTGTACGTTTTTTTTTTTCTTTTCTTTTTTTTTTTTTTTTGCTCGGACAATCTGCAGAGTCTACAGCTTTCCTCCGTCCCCTGAAGCAAGACAAACTCCTCTCCCGTACCTGTCGCCTTCATATGACCAGTTTGTCTGCTACCGGTTTAGTTTTCACCCGAAAGTGAATAAATAAATAAATAAATAAAAAAACTTGCTGACATGCTCTGGCCCTATCAAGGCAGTTGGACATTTAGTTTAACCAACAAGGCACTTGGAAAATTTTTCTGTGGTTTTCGGTCTAAACTTGACTTCCTCTGGAGGATTAGGGTACAGACAAGGGAAACCTCGCTCTAGTTATGCTGAGAAAAGAAGACTTTTGGTATTTCCTACACTCATACTGGGAATTTCTCCTTTTTTTTACATTCTTTTTGCCTGAAATCTGGACAGGTTCTCGCCTGTTGAAGCCAATTACGATAACAAATAAATTCTGATTGCCCTTCAGACACTATGAAACCCTGAGGGATGTTATTACCACCTAGAGATGATGTCATTAAAACAAACACACACACACACACACACACAAAAGAAGTCACACTGGAAACAAGTGCTCTTGAATATGCAGAACAGCTTGTAATGCCACATGACAACTTCCTGCTTCCAGTGGGTGTTTAGTGGGTGAAGCGGTGCGAACGTACATGTGTTTACATCACACTCACAGCAGCAGCAAGCTTGTCCCTGTGGATAGTTCCCTTCCTGATTTCAATTAGAGAGCGTGTCATTAAAATGCATGACTGAAAAGATTAAAAAAATGAGTTGTCCGAGGAGAGCAGATGTCCTGCTAACAGGATTATACCTCATCTGTTTCGTGAGAAATGCAAACCTACACCATCTTCGGCTGAAATGTTGGAGATTTAAAGAGCAGCGACAACATTTAGAACCGTTAAAATATAGAAATGTTAAAAATAAACGGCGTCGTTGCTAATCTTCTATAAAATCCTGTGAAATGGATTTTTAGTTTGTAAGAGGCTTTTCTAGGACATGACGATATTGTCATGCTCCAGTCATAATCATCAGTAACAGCCTACGTGTTGGTTAGCACACACTACTCTCTTCGCTCCATCCAGAGGTAAAGCAGCACGGAGGAATGCAGCGGCTGTCGGGAGCTGGGCTCCTGCTAAACCCCAGCAGGGCAGAACAATAATGCTCTTTTAAACAGCTGAGAGCTGCAACCTGTTTGAAAAGTGGAGCTTTACGGATGTTACAAATGCTGACGAGCCTTTAATCCTGATAGCCGCTGTCTGTACCCAGCAGCCCTGAGCTGGGCTGCCAAGAGGGAACGGGAGAGGGACGCCGAAAAAAGTCAAGCCTGATAATTCCTGGACTCACCGGCCATACGGAGGGTGCGCTCCACCACCTCTGCAGGTCTAAATGCATCTTATGTGTTGTGAAGGAGATGCATGATGTGTCTGAATATCCTGCTGTGGTCTTAACGCCATAAACATAACCTGCCTGAAAACCGAGGATTCAAAATAAAAGGCGGCTAACGCAGCACAGGTTCAGATGCTGTACATCCTTCTGTAACTTGCATAACAAGACGTTTTATTAGCCATGCATGTAGGCTTGTGTTTGTGTGTTTGCATGTACCTCTGTGTCAATATGAATACAGTATGTGTGCACAAAAACCAGTCTAACCCCATTGTCAGTTCAACTAGGCCAACAGGTAATGACGCAATGTCGGTTAAACAGGGTTTTCTACTCCAGCAGCTCTGAGCGGCAAAAACATATTGTGCTTTTCTTTTGTCTAACTGAAACCTGCCTCTCTGCCCGTGATGCACCGTGGAACTATTTTACAGTTGTGATGGTTATTTCGGCTTCTCCAATTCAAATCCTGAGCCCAAGATCATTTTTTTGACAAATAGGTGAAATTTTAGAATAACTTTTACAGGATGACTTGGCAGCTGAGTGAGCAGAAGCATGTGGCATTTAGACAGCATATGACATGAGTTTAAATTTGGCCTCTGATCTGTTACCCTTCTGGTCTCTACTTTTAACTGTCTGAAAGGAGGGGAGTTGCCATAAAAATAGCACATTAAATTATGATTTACATGTAATTGTGTTTGGCATTTTTTTTGCAATTCGAAATGAAGATGTTAAAAGGTTGTCACGGAGCAGTATTAAAGAGTGTATCGAAGGTGAAAAGTCCCAAAATGTAGATAAAAAACATTTTTTCCCAAGATTTTTCACACTTTATCAGCCTCATCTATAGTTACTTCTTTCTATATTATGAGATTTATATAAGTTTGAGTTGTTGATAAGTTTTAATCGTCTTTACAATCTATGAGGGTATTTTTCCAGTTGTGGGCCGCTTCACGTAAATAAACAATACTGGGGGAAAAAAACTGCCAATGGAGGCCGATACTGTGAAAATGAAACCAACAATAACATCACATGCCATCACAACAAACAAAAATCAGACTACTGACGCATAGATAAAAAAAAAAAAAAAACTTCATGATGCAAAGCTGCAAGCATGTGGATAAGTATCGATGAAGTGCACATGCCGCAACTTGGCATCATTAGCAGAAGATGACAGACATGACGACTAAGTGGAACAGCGCTTCTTCCACACATCCTATGAAATTCTTTCGGACGGACACCACTGTCCTAAAAAAAAAAAACTGTTTGTCTCAGCTGTGTCCGTACAGCCTCTCTCTCTCTCTCTCTCTCTGTCTCTCTCTCCTCCCCCCACACTCGCATTCCTGATTGTGGCATCTCTTAACTGTGTCAGTGAGTCAAGCAGTGGGGGGATGTAACCGACCAGGAAAATGTGGAAAAAAAAGGGAAGTAATATTCCACATAAATGCCCACACTTAAATGAAATCATATGGGGAAGAGATGCCCTGAATTCTGAGGGCATTGGGGGGCGGGGATGCACAATCGCATAGCTCTCACAGCTCGCTACCCCCACGACACCTCGCTAAAAGTGGCACTTTGGAGTCCCCTTCATCTGTCTTTAACCACTAATTAGAAACCCCTAGGAGGAAAAAAGGGTCAACAGGCCACACATCTAGTATCACAGCGAGGAAAACACGTGTCAACTGTAGATACATTATTCTAGATACAGGATAAATCAGCTGACGGGTTTATCAATCATTATGACAGCTTTATCCATCATTTTATGGTAATATCTTCATGGCGTTCCTATTATATGATAGTGTGTTAAGAATAACGCCAGCTAAAATGTGGAATAATCTAATGTTTACATTTTAAATGTTTGAATGTACATATATATAACTGATTCTGTGAAATCACCCCCTATTTACTATATAGTACACTACATTTACTGTCCGCCATTTATTGGAGTGTCTGAAGTTTGAGTGTGTAAATATACGCACTACACTGCGTCCTCAAAAATTCCACAACAGAATCAAGAAACTAGCGTCCATGGCATTCAATCCCATGATGCAATGTGCCACTTTTTATAGATGCAAAAATTACCATATACGTAGGGAGTAGTGAATGAGTGAACGAGAGGGCGATTTTGGGCACAGTCTATTTCTGGTGGCTGTTTGCATCGTGATGGTTACTGATTTTTAGTCATTGGTTGCATACTCGTTTACCATTACGTCACTGGTTACAATCCAGAGATGCAAAGCAGACTGAGATGAATAGGAAACAGAATTCCTTTCTAATCACAAAGAGCACCAATAGAGATACCTACTGTAACCGCCCCCGACAGAGAAGACAAACCCATAAGATACAAAATTATGTTTAGACTGTGTGTTGTGTTATAAAACTATGACAACCTGTTAAACAGATCAGTGTAAGGTGACAGGTGATGGAAACGTTTAAACTGACAATTCTCTCCATTTTGAAACTTAATCCATCAACACAAAAAAAAGACATCAAAACCTTTCCGGGAAAAGCTGAAAACACAGCGAGTGCCAGACACAAACAGCCTGAAGGCAAAACGACTATCTGCCTGGAAACACTGAAAGGTTAAAGAAACTGTCAACAGCTAAGGGGTTAAGAGACTGTGCACAATGGGCACAGTTACACAGATACTTTGTTGACTTTCATGACTGACAAAATTCCACATAGCAGTTTCTGGAGAGCATTTCGGCTGAAATCCCTGGGTAATCTTAATTCTGGAGAAGCCGCAGTAACAATGCATTGGCATCATCTCAGTGGGTAATATGAAGGATGATTTAGCTGTCAGATACACTGTGCTGAAATGATTAGTGGTCAGCTGAACAATTTAAGAAAATGAATCTGCTGCAATTTTAATAATTTATCGACTGTTTTAAACTAATATAAGGGTAAAAAGTCCAAAACATTGGTAGGTTTTAGCTTCTGCAATGTAAGAATATGCAATTTTCTTTGTCTTGTTATAATATGAAATGAATCCCTTTGGGTTTATTAACTGTTAACATTTCATAGAGTAAACTATTTCTAATGTAATCTGAAAAATAATTGACCATGACCTTCTTTGGCAATACATAAATACTGTCCAGATTATCGTATATATCTCTTATCTTATATATATATATGGATATCTCCACATCTGGCCAGGAAGACCACAGGTTGATGGGTGACCTCGCCTTACCCTGGGCTGATGTGAGCTCTGGCTGTGCCCAATGGGCATTGCAGGTGGTGGGGTTGGTGGTGGCCCTGTAGCACCACGGAGCACCGCCAGCCAGATGCAGCGAGGTTCAGGGGAGCTGCAGTCCACACCCACCGGGTTCTGGAAGCTCCAGTCAGACCCGGCCGGCGCAGGGCATGGGAGCATAGCAGCGGGCATCGGGGCGCGGAGTTTGCTCAGATCCGCATCGCTCACCGCCCACATGGGCCGCGCACACACACACACACACTCAGGTACCTACACCAGGTCGTGGACAATGTGCAGATGCAGAAATACAGAGGATACAATTAAGCCAAGAGAGGGTGGGTGGTTTTAGTGGCGCTTGCAGATCCTCCTTCTGGGCTCCTCCGGTCATTCAATGGAGTTTAAACTTTCCATCTCCTGGCTCCAATCCATCGCTGTCATTATCGAGCATCCACAAAATTTAATCCCACAAGTTCCACATCAATCCGAAGGAGAAGGTGAATCAGCTCTCTGAGACTCTCACACACATTAAAACACTCTCAGAGGGAGGGAGGGAGCGGAGGGGTGGGGGGGGGGTTCAGTCCGGAGGAGGCAGAAGGCAGGCTCCTGGGCAGCAGATGGAGGAGTGTGTGTGGCGCAGGGATCAGAGGTAGGTCTGGTTTCACTACAGACACACACAGAGAACAACTGACAGCGTCACTCCCCTCGGTGTCCGGTGATGTTCTGCGTACAAAGCCACTCTGTCCACCCCCAAAACACACACTGCTGTCCCAGAGGGCTGGATTCCCTGTCTCTCCTCCCTCCCACTGCTCTCTCTCTCTCTCTCTCTCTCTCTCTCTCTCTCTCTCTCTTTCTCTCTCTTCTTCCCTCTATATCTGCCAAACAAATCCCTTCATCTCAGTCCTCATCTCTAACGCTATATCTCAACAAGTATCAGTTCACTTCATCCTTTACTCTGTCCCTCCTTTTGTCTTTCGCTCTCCTTCTTCCTTGTTTTTGTTACTCCCTCTCCAACTTCCAAATGAACCGGTCCGACAGTCATCAGGGAACAAACAACCGTGCCGTACAGTAAACTGCAACTCCAGACGTTGGGGGTGAATGGGTGCCCGGCTGCAGCAGTTAACAGTCCAGATGGAGATATCTCCTGCAGGCTGCTGCTGATAGGCTAAATCCACTGTAGATCTCACTTGTGCTGCATGAAGAGGAAGCCTGGTGGCTACACGTGTGCTGCATGTGTGTGTGTGTGTGTGTGTGTGTGTGTGAGCGACACAAACACATTGACAAAGCTGTGATCCCGGCGCTAAACTCCACAAAAGCCGGCCCTGCCTCCGCCACCTCCCCTCCACTCAGGAGGGAGACAAACAAAAAAAACAAAAAAAAAAGGGCCAATTTCCAGCACAAAGAGAAAAGAAAACATTTGCCTTGCTGCTGTGTTCACTGTTTCACTCCCTTTTTCTTTTTTGCTTAAGAGGGGAAAATATAGAGGAGGGAAGATAATAATGGGAGGAGAAAATGGAAAAAAGCTGGAGGAGAGAGAGAGGAGGAACAAGCGCTACCATCATTGGAAATGCTCTCACGATTAAACGGTTGCTACTGGATGTCAACATGACTTCTTTATCAAAACTACTCCCTCATATATATATATATATATATACTCACACACACACACACAACTATTCACAGGATCCACCCATACAACACCATGCCACTAAATCAGTCAAAAAAAAGGTGACCTCCCCCGCCAACCCCCCCCCCCCCTCCCCTCCATCCAATCGCCCACACAGCAAAGTTCTCACCAAACAGCCAGGTGTCCAGGATACGTGCGAGAGCGGCAGACAGGTGACCATGTTGTTGCAGACAAGTGACTTTCCTCTCCAACGCTCATCCCTGTTAGCGCGCCGTACATCCGCTACCAATAAGGTTAGACAGGTTTCACCTGCCACACAGCGGGACAAGTATCAACTCGACTGGAGAGAGCCGTCATCTGCACAGAGACTATACCCTCTGGATATGCTGCGCTTCGCCTACAAGAACCCACACTGCAGGCTTGAATAGTTTATCCACAATGATGAACTGAAAGAAAGGGATCACAGTGCAAACAGCCAGAACTTTAAAAAGAGAGATCAATTATAAATGATTTTAGGGTTTAATCTCATGAGTTGCATTGTTTTGATCTCTTTCAGGTTTTTTTTTTTTTTAATGGGAGCAGATGCACATCACGGAGCCATGAAATGAGTCATACCCCATTATCACCACATTTACCATATTTGTAACACCTGCTGGCAGACGAGCTTTTAGAATAATGATATTAGATATTACGGAAAACACAAACAATAAACGGAAAATACAAATTGCAATGAAAATACAGTAAAAGTGGTTTTCCTGCTGTGCTTTCAGTTGCACTCAAGCGCTTAAGTATTACACTTTCTTCAGTTTGGAGACTCGCAAAAGACCTTGGTTTGTAAAAAAAAACCCCAAAGAGGTCAAAATATGTACATAAGAGGCTGATATATTCTAACATTTTGTCCCAAGTGTGGGTCAAGATCCAATAAATTTTGGATCCTACACTTCCCGTAATGCAACTTATTTGTACCCCCATCTTTAACCTCAGTTTTCGAACACAGATTTTCCAGTAAGTAAGAAGTAAGGCTGTAGAGACAAAACTCCTGGGCGCACAGAACTGAGTAATGTGTGTTTTATTGCTCATGAATTCAACTTTTCATGTAAGAGAGAAAGAGAAGAGAGTTATTTCCTCTTTCAAGAGTTACATAGTCATGCTTTGAAGGACATTTTTCTGCAAAAAAAATAACAGACTAGGTTTAGGAGAATCTAAACTCAACATCATCCCTAGATTAAATAGTTTATTGAGTCAGCACGCGCTTTCACTAATAGACACATACACACTCACACAAACACACACACACACACACTGTTTATGTGCGAACACAAAGGCTGCTTCTTCCGTGCACGCACGCACACACACACAAACACACGCCACATGTCCCACTGAGTCACAGCTGAGTATAAATACACTAGGCTATGTAATTAGGGTTCCTCATAAAGTCAGAAGGCTGTGGCTGTGGGGGGTTTCTCTTCTCTCTGTGGTTCAGACCAGAGCTTTGGGTTCGACGCACCGCCAGGCGGAACCGCCCTACTGAGAGAGACGAGCGGATCACCGGCGAGCGCAGGAGGAGGTCCGATTCTTCTCCAGGAGGAGAAGAGATGTGAGAGACGACCACACCCGCGTTAGGAAATCACAGACGGCTGCCAGTGCATGGAGTACCGACTAGATCATAGTGCATCTCTGGTGGGGAGCCAGAGCCAGGTTTAATATCTGAAAATACACAAGTGCTCCATTTCACAGTGGGGAAAGTGGGGACTCCCGCTGAGTGGGGATTTCATATCACATTTTTCACAATAACAGTTAGTTTTGGCAAGGAAAGAGCAGTGCCTAATTTGGAAACAAAAGGTCTCTATCTGTCCAGCTCCCTCTCTTTCTTTCATTCTCTTTCTCCCTTTCACGAACCATGGGAGGCATTTACAAAAAGAGGAGAATGAGTGTGAAGAGGGAGGGGGGGGGGGGGGGGGGTAAAAAAAAAACTGGAGGTTGACAAAAGAGAAATGAACAAAAAAGTGTTGAGTTACAGTTTACATGGAGGACACACGGTCACACATGAGAAGCTGTGACAATAGCACCCCTCCCACCAGTGACCCACACTGTCTACTGTTTAGCTGAAGCGTGCCTGAGCAGGCAGACAGCAACACATCCGTCATCTGTATGTGGGCCTAATGTACATATATCAGTGGAGCATACCTCCCTTATCTGACTTGTAACTATTGGATTGCTGAGTGAAAGACACTGCACCCCGGAGACAGCACAGACTTCATATTAGCAATTCTTTTTTTTTTTTATCACAAACCTGGCAGCACAAAGCTCTAGAGGTCAGGATATCAAAGGCAGACACGCGCTGCTAATCTCAGAGGAGCGATGCCTCGTTACCTCCTGCCCCAGCCTCCTTATGCTCTCTGATAACAAACATATCAGTGGAAAGTGAAAGGCGTGAGGAAGGGAGGGTGAGGGAGGGAGGTAATGCAGGATAGAGCAGAGCACGGTTGTTGGTGTAACGGACAGATTAGTTTGGTGATATGTTTTAATCCCCCTCATACTCATAACATGACCGGGGGCCGACAGATTAACACAGGTTCAAGGCCTCCCACCTTTTTTTCCACTGTGGCTCCCCTGGAAGACAAAACAAAGTTGCGCCTACACAGTGAAACGCAAGAGATGTGAAAAGTAGAAATAGGCTGATGCTTAATGCTTTGGGCTGGCGGATTACAGGAAATACACAGGAGTTTCAGTGCAAACAGCCGGCGACTGCTGAGTGAGCCTTTAGTTGGCGTGTCACAAACAAACCAAACCCTAGACACAACCATGGGGTGTTTTCGTTAAACACAGGCTGCAACAGTTCAGAGGAAGGCGGAAAAGGGTCAGCGAAGGACACACTGGGGTTGATGCTCACAATGAAAGTCCAAAAAACTGACACCACAGAGCCAAGAGAGAGAGAGAGAGAGATGTCTAGAGAAGTACCAGAGTCTGAAACCTAGAAATACAAAGAAGAGTCTACAGCTCAGAGTGTGAATCCTGTCCCCTACTGGTGAGAGAAACACTGTCGTGACTCACTCCTGATCCAACATGTGGCACTGTGGGGGGGGTTTCATGAGTTGATGCAGCACCCACATGAATTATCTGTCATCACACTGTTGCCATAAATGACAAAACAATGATGCAATCGTACCACAAAAATAGGGATGATGCAGAGCCGTGGTTTCCAACCCTCCAAAGGGTTCACAAGATAAAGCGAAAGGGTCATGGGATGACTAATGTGGGAGGAGGGAATCAAAAACAAACTTTTATGGGTAGATTTTTCCTTCAACACTTGAAAAGGGAAGGACACTTGAACTAAAACCTCACATGTTCAGATACTTTATTTTTAAAATGAGCCAAAAACAATGGGAAACAATGGTGGAGTTGATCTCTATGTCCAGATAGTAATCTGCAGATTCTACAAAAGCAGGCGCTTGGGTGAAAAAAGGACGCAGCTGTTTTAAGCAGGTTAATTTTAACTATAATCTCCAGTAAATCCCCATGCTCCTGAACCTATAGGCCTATTTAGCTGCATTCTGAGTGCAGTTACCACCCAGCAGCCACTAGAGGGCACCTACAACACAGAGTCTGGTGGCAAATGGGTGGAGAGAAGCCTAGAGGGCACTGGGACACAGGGGACAGAGTTAAGGGTGGAGACTAAACATGCTGCCACATACAACTGCACAGTTTTTTTTTTTACCACAATGGTAGGCATAAGGGTGTGTGTGTAGGATGGGAAAGAGCAAGGTGTGGACCTATTAGCAGCTATCTGTGGTCTTAATGTCAGCACTAATGGATAACATCAGAGTCGGGGTGGGAAAACTGTGGCGGGAGATCAGAAAGGTCACACCTGTTGTGGGCTTTGAGGTGGAAACAGCCCGGAGAAGTCCAGAGACGCGAGCAGGTGGAGTCGGAGATGAAATGTTCGAGGGTCAGATATCCCATCAACCCACAGCTGACGGGACCTGGGTGGTCCCACCCCCTCCCTCCCTCCCTCTCTCCCTGATTGGGACCGATGCAACAACAACAAAACAACAACAATGCACCTCTCACTCCTGCAGATCGGAGGATTAAAGCAGTTAAAGCAGCCAACCTGACCATGTGTTCCTCCACAGGAAGGCAACGCATTATGTATGCATTCTTTACACATGCGTGTTGATACGTGTGTGTGTGCATGTGTGTGTGTGTTTTACAGTACAACCACGTGAGGTCAAGCCATGTGAGTTGTTTCAGGGTGGAAACATTGAGCTGGACCCAAAGTTTCTGAAAATATTCAATCCTCATTTAGCTTTCCATTAATTACAAACCATCAGCGCACTCACAAACGTTTAGTTTAGTCTGTTGGTTTTGATGATGAATATGTGATATTTTCGCTCATTCATCAAGCAAAAATGTTAAATATTCACTGGTTCTAGTTTCTCAAATGTGCAGATTTTCCACTTCTTTATCTATATCTTTGTAAAAAAAACTATGCAGAGCAGCTAAGAAATTGACCTTTTGGTGAGCTCATTTTCTGAAAAGCAATTTGAAGACGTCACCTTTGGCTTTGGGAATTTCTAATGACAATTTTCTCACTACTTCTTTCACATTTTATAGACTAAATGATCAATTTAATGAAATAATAGACAGATTAATCAACAATGAAAATAATCTTTTTCTTATTTTTTGCAGCCCTAATTTATACAGGTCCACTTATACAGTATATGTTGGCTCAAATATCCTGCAAAGCCAGCCAAAAGACACATCGGTCCATTCGGATACAAAAATCTTATTGGCTGAATCAGACGTGTGGATGTGTCCGTCATGCTACATATGCAACTAAGGAATGTGGGATACATAAGTCAGACGGCGAGCCAGCCAAGCACCTACGTAGGCAAAAAAAAAAAAAAGAAGAAGGAAATAAAGAGTGGGAATGATTCCACGTCTGGGGGGGTTAACAGATGTTGTAGAGTGAACACCAGGAGGGAAAAACTTACCAAGAATAAAAAATGAGGGCAAAGAATGATCTAAAGCAGAAAAAAAAGAGTCAGGACGTTGGAGAGAGCAGAAGGGAATTTCACACATTTTAGCAGAGATAGAAATGACACACGCACACACACACACACGTTTACTCACAGATACACTCTAATTAGCTCCTATACTTCTTCTCTCCATTGCATCATCTGAGACATGGATTCTTTGACTTTAGCGCAACACACTGAAGCTGAAGGACTCCAATGCATGACTGAAAGCTACACCAGAACACATTAACACACATTTGCTACCATGCGTGCAAGTCACATTCAGTGGAATCTCGGTATGTTGATTAATTATTTAATGCTATTAGACTTGAGTTACTGTGTGTGTGTGTTTGTGTGTGTACATGTGTTGCAAATAAGCATTTGACCCTGTTTTGTAAAGTCGTGTTATATCTTCAGCGGAGCAACATTTCATAGTTTGAAGAGAGTTCATTGTATGTCATCATTCATGTTATACAAACTGTTATAAATGTTGGAAAGAAAACGAGTTTGTTTGTTTGTTTGTTTGTTTGTGTGCGAGAAAGAAGAGATACTGATAGAGAACAACACAGCTAAACACACACTTTATGTTTTCCAGCACAGCAGACACTAAGTGGAGGCATGGTGCTCCACTTTAACCTAATTAACAGGGAGTGTCTCCTCCAGTGAAGAGAGGCTTCTTTATGTTCAGGTCACATCTACAATGAAACAATGAAGGCTAGACTGAAAATAAACCGTCTTTTGCTCAACTGAAGATTTGTTCTTCACCTGACATGCTTCACCTGACACACCCCTGTGTTTCCTGAAGTCGCACCTATTGATATAGTTTTTATTTTATGTGTCGGGCGGTTAGGGTTTCAAGAAAGCTGCCGCCACTCCAACATGGAGATTTGTAACAAGAGTATTTGAGCATTTTACTATGACATTTATATCACAAAAAAAAAAAACGCAATTCATCTTTCCAAAAAAAAGCATCTTGATTTGAAAAACGGTTTCCATAGGAACTGTTTCTTTGTAGAAAAGTTACACCAATACTGTACTTCTGAGGCTCATACTAATATTTATATTTGAGAGCTAAAAAATCTGATAACAACATATCATATCATAAGATAAATGTATCATATAGACAAGTATTTTTTTGATACGAGTGCCTTAAATGCTATTATTGAAGAGTCGTATACTGTGCAGGACATTTAACAGTTGATTGAGATGGTAGAGACACTGTTACTCACTGTCATTGTTACAGTGACAGTGAGTGACACTGGCATACATGCTGATATCAATACATCTGATACAAATCAGTCAATAATCACTATCTGCACAGCTACGTATCACTGGGTTTATGTAAGATACTATGCTTCTTTGTGGGGCGAGGTCACTCCGGCATCCTTCTACAAACACAGCCTCTCTGCAGGTTGTCAAGCTTCGTCTTGACACCCGTCTTCAACCTAATCACAGTCACCCATCACCCATCACCTCCGTGCAGACAGTTGCCATGAGAACCAACAAGGTGCCTCTGTTCGAGCATGAGAAAAAAAAAAGCCTGCAGGCAGACAAGTTTGACGGCAGAGACATTTACGCTCATTACAGGTTCGAAACTGGCTTTCACAGCTGATTTTTCCGAGTGGGAATTTTCAGGACCTCATTCGTGTTACGTCGCGACCCAATTGGTACCTTTGGGATTATTATTTGATACATGTTTGATTTACAACTTCAATGTGGACGTCAGCAGCAATCAGATTGCTCTGAACAGAGGAGACCTCACACAATGATAAATAATCCACCTCCACCTTTATTTTCCTTTCATGCTGAAGTTGCGTGAGAGCCCTGTAGGTCGAACTGGTCACCGAGATCGCTTAACTGAAAACAAATCAGTTCCAGTTAAAGGTGTGATATCTTTTCACACTTTGTTAAGCGTGCCCTCCCACTGAACTGAAAACATGGACAAAGCGACGAGTGAATCTTATAGTTCAACTGCTTTCCAACTGCCATGTCCTGCTGTTTCTGAGCGCTACCGTAAGGCGGCGGTTGGGTTTTCGTCAGGTATCGCCTGAGCTGTACTTTCTCTCGAGTAGATACATCTGTCTCCTGATGGGTGTATACCATACACCATAAAGCCTTAACAACATTAGGGCCCAATGACGACATCTGGCAAAGAGCTAACCCTGCTCTCCTTGCACTGTATCCCCCCTTCTTCTCCCGTGTACTGACCACAACCGCTGGGAGCAATCAGAGCGTCACGTCTGAGCTCCGCTGCAATAAGAGCCCACCCCCCTCCTTCCCTCTTTTTCTGCCTCTTGCTCTTTTCTTCTCTTTCTTGCCTGGTTGTTTTCAGAAGCAGGCCTCAGCAGCGTGCAGCTCCAGAAAACCACAGGGCTCCAGCAGGCCTCTCGAATCTCTCCTCCCCCTGTCTGAGTCTGGGCGAAGGACGGCCATACTTGGAGCCCCCCTCTGCTTGGCTGCTTTCCTCCCCCTCTACAGGCCCACATGTATATATTTAGCTCATCCCTGCCTCTGTGTAATTAACAGATGAAAATTATAACTTTGGGACTCGAGGATGACGTCGTTGTTCTCCTTGGCTAAAGCTGGAGCTGGACCCACGCTTGCATCTCAGCCTATAGGCCAAAAAACCAGGCAGCGGTCCAACGTTTGGGGCGTGGTGGCGCCCATACTGAGCCAGCTTGGGAGGCTAACTGATGGAGGAGAGAGCTGTGAGCCAGGGAGGAAAAAAAAAAAGAGAAGGAGCGAGCAGGACTGCAAGAATGGAGTCTGAGTGTTTATTAGAGCAAGCGAGATGGCCTGCCTGGAGTTTCCATTTGAGGTCATCTGGTTTTTACATTCCTGCCATGCACCACCGCTCACACCACGCTGAGGAAGTCCTCCATCGCTCTGTTCACACACGATCTCACAGTCCGGCAGGTCTCAAATTGGGAGTCTGGGGGTATAGAGTGGCCATTTAGGGAGCCCTCAAAGCAGGGAGAAATAGTTTAATTTAATCAGATACCCCAATGTTCAGGTTTACAGACGGAATATAATCACTTAGGAATCCGTGGATTATGTCTGCGCACTGGAGAATGTTAATGTAAAAGAATTTGAGATTTGCTGGTATATAGGCAGCTTTTGCAGATGTACTCAAGCAGCTGGACAAAATCCCCGACTTCTAAAACTTCTAAAATTCACTAAGAGATTTCCGACGTCCCTTTTTTTCCGACCAGTCCGAATTTCAAATTTCTCTTTTCCAACGTTCAAGACTCCACAGGGTCACGCTGACCTCTTCAAAGGGCTGCATAACATACTGAACACAGACCGTGCCACTGAGCGAAAGATATTTACACAACATAATCAATTACTCCATGAATTTCGACTTTGACAAATCAAATCTCCTTCGCCGTAAAATCTAAATGCGCTCCAATCTAGTAAAAACCCTGAAGCCTAAAGCAAAGCAAAACTCTCTCACATGCGATACGAGGGCCGGGCAGAACTTATGAAGTGCAGTTCATTTTACGTGAGCTCTGCTTCACACACTGTGTGAACTGATAAACCTGATGATCCAGAGATTATATCCAAAGCGATTCTGGCCTCTGCCCCCCCTCCCCTACTCTACCCCCTCTCCTCCTCCACCTCCACGTCCTCCTCCTCTCTTCTCCATTCCCCAGTGGCACAAAGATGATACACAGATACTGAATGGCATGTTTTGAATACTGGAGGATCGGCCCACGCTATCGTTTCATCTGCCTGCTCCTTCCTGTTGATACTCTGCATACTGTAAAAACCCAGCTGCAAAGAAGGACATCTCTAGAGGACAGGGATGCTGCCGGTGTTTGTGTTTTCACTGTTTTCATGCCGATCCCAGAGGCACTGCCCTTTGTATGTTTAATGCACTGATGACATCCATATGCCAGGCTGATGCCGCATCTGCGTCTTTAGCCTCTGTCACTCCGTATTAGCTGCCTTTTGCTGCAGAGATGGCTACGATCTGAGATGGTTCACCCCATAGATATAAACTGTCCTCTGTGGTTTCATGACTTGTTTCACCCCAGAAGAAAAGGTCAGACGTGCACCCTCGAGGGATGACAGGACTCTCTGTGTTCTCGCTTGTCTCTCTGTTACAGTTGCCCGATTGAGAGACAGCAAAGGACGTTGACATGAGAGTCACACACACACACACATATGGTCTCATTCTGCTATTCAGATGAAAGACACACTGGCACTGCTTAGAGCAAAGAGGAGCGCTAACAGAAACATACTGTACTGTTAGTTTTTGTTCTGTAAACTAAGTGAGTAGATACGGACGGAGGTGGATACACAAGAATCACACCGGATCAAACCTTTTATGGCACAAACTTAAAAAGGAATGTCTCACCGCGTTATGGATGACATTTCGCTCAGTGAAGTATTTTCAAAAAGAAAAGCTGAATCAAAATGTAAACGTCTTTGGTTGCACATTCAGACAGGGTTTGATGTATGAAAGCAAATACAGGAGCCCCCCCCCCCCGAAAAGGAGATGACCAAAGAAGGCAGCGGAGAGGAGATCAAAGCAGAGCGTAATTGCTCAAAGTCAGGATGGAAACAAGAAAGCTGGAATTGAGGGAAGGTTACGGTAAAAAAAAAGGTTGTGGGGAAAAACAACTTGATCAACAAGGACGGCAGAAACAAAGAGGAAGAAAGTGAGAGAGAGAGAGATAGGAGAGAGAACACAGATCAGTGTGTCCGCAGCGACTCCATTTGCATGTGCATTGTAGTTTGGTTGAGGTGATACTTTGGGTAAGCAGTGAGTTTTTGAATATATATCCCTCCAAGCAAACCAACAAAATAAAAAGAACGGATGTGTATTTAACCAGCAATTAAATAGATACATTAACACTTATGTCAGACATGACTACTCATCAGTTTGGAGTAACAGGAAGCTTACTGCCATGCTTTGATCAAACAGAGTGACTCTTTATGCTGCGCAATGCAAATGAATCTAAAGCAGGCCGTGACAGTGACTGATACAGTCCTACACATGCGTGAGTACCCTGGATAATAAAGGATTTCTGCAGGTTGGTTTATTATTGGGAGCTGGATGCATTTACATGCGCAACTTAGAGGAAAAACTTGCTTATTTACCTACTGAGTCATTCATTTAGAGCTATGGCCAGCTTACTATAATCCTTTCACTTCTGTGTTGTAATTTGTAAGAACACAAACCTCTTCTTGATAACAGAAACAGACATGGATGCGAAACAATAATTTGCGTAACACCACCTTTTAGAAGTTTTGCAGCCTGAACTTCATTTCTAAGCATCATATAACATTGAATACATTGATATGAAAACTTTTAGAAGAATCATATTAATGCCTCACGTCTACTTTAATGGTTTATGTTGCTTTGTGAATGTGATTTTTGATAAACAAAAGAAAAAAGGCAACCTGACACACTGTAACAAGAAGACGCCAGGAAACAAGAATCCCAAGAAATAGTCAAAAGCATGTAAAAGTCTGTGAAACATATTGGTAAGCCAATTCTTAAACCCAGGTAAGCTGTTTCCCCCCTGCCTCCAGTCTTTATGCTAAGCTAAGCTAATTGTCTGCTGACTGCAGCTTCATATTTAATTGACAAGCATGAGAGTGATATCGATCTTACCATCTACACGGGATAAAATGATGAATTGCCATACCTAATGCTTGCATTTGTTCTACATCTGTTGGGTCAGGCTATTTTCAGGTTGATATTTGAGCCCAACATAACTGGTACTTCGCGAAACAACAGCAGCTATTACTTTAAAACTACTACGTCTGTACAGTAATGGAGAGAGAGAGGACATCTTGGGACCACAGAAACAAAACCGAAAGACGCAGAAGTTTTATCCTCTCAGAGAATCTGAGCGAGTGAGCATGTAAACAGAGGCAGTGTTGTGCTGGACCGGCAAACATCAGGAAAACCACAACGCTCTATCTCTTCCCAGCATCCACAGCTCCTCGTTAGCCTCTCGATAATCTCTGTCCCATGATTTTGCCTGTCAAAACAACCCCCGACCCCCCCTCCTCCTCCTTCTCCTCCTCCTCCTCCTTCTCCTCCTCCTGCTGAGACTGCTTACAAATAGTAAGAAAAACATGGCTGATGGTCGGCGCATGAGTGTTTTTGTGCGTTCCGTTGTTGGCCATACGTTCACACTGCAGCACTCTTGTTTAGGAAGCGGAGATTGAGGTCAGTGAGTCAGCTCGCTAACTCCAATGAAACTACAGTAATTCACAGTCTGACCTGCAATTCACAGCTCATCAACTCTCAACTAGCGCTTTGATGCACGTTGGCTGGCCGACTGCCATGTACAATATAAACAAGCCAAGAAGAGCCTCCCAGTTTGGAAAGTTACATACAGTGAGCAAACATCATCAAATGTCGACCGGGTAAAACTCCTTTCCTTCTTCTTCTTCTTCTTCTTCTGCTTAAGAATACAGCTGAGCTACAAAAACATTGTAAATCTCCTCGAACAAGTTGATAACTTTAACCTTTTTTCCTTATCAATCATTTTACTGGATAACACAAATCTTTTAACACAACGATGAAATTCAATATCGCTTTAGCTGAAGCAGTGCATGACTATTATTTAAGGCCGGAGGCAACAATTGCTTTACTTATCAATAAATCTGGCAGTTCTCAGTTCTCTTTGATTATACGATTGCTTTGTCTTTAAACATTTGAATTCCCCAGAGCCATGATGACATCTTCAAAGTCCTTGTTTTATCAGACCAACAGTCCAAAACCAAAGATATCAAATGTACAAAGATAATAAAAAAAAAAGGGAGATTAAAAGAGAGTAACTTCTCACATCTGAGAAGCTGGTGAATGCTTTTTCTCTTTATAAATTACTTTTCATTGACAACGAGTTGTTTCACTACAATCGGGAAATCGTATCTTTCATTTCATATTTAACAGGGACAATACATTTATTTATTTATTTAGACAGAGCCAAAAAAGCTCGTTTCCATTTGTCGTCCCTGACAGGGGCCACCAGTGACACACTAGTTGCCGAAGCAAAAAATAACTGATTATATCACAACAATGTGTTGACATCATATTAAATGAGGCATCATTTCTGTTTTAAAGATATTTTGTTGTGTCTACTTGGCTTTGAAGTCACTCAATTTTCCGAGCACTTTAATATGAAATGGCTTTGTGTTGTGCTATGACAACAGTCAGTGTTGACGGATTTGACAGACACCAGTAACCCAACCAGAGCCCAACTTTTTTTGTTTTGGACATACAAAGAGGCAGGAAGCAAATATATATATATATATGTGTGTGTGTACCAAAATAGGGAGACTTTTATCACAGATTTATAACAACATAACAAATTAAAATAGAAGAAAAAAGTCCCAGCCTCGTTGCAATAAACTTAAATATCATTTGGTTTTGTTGGTCATATCAGTCTTTGTTCGTCAAGCCTGTCAGTCTCAATGATAGGTTTATGGTAATTTAAGAATAGGGGTTTGGAATAGAGCTCAACCTTTTGTAAAAACCAACGAAAAACCGTCCAGATGGTACCAAAAGTGGCCCAAAGTATCCCAAAACTGTTTTTACTCGCCCAACCAAACAAGAAGTAGAGAAATGGGGTGGAAAACAGTCCAAACTGGCAACACTGAGTATTTTATTACAGTAGTTCTCTTCTAGTCGTCCAACAACTGCATGTAAGTAAACCCTCAGCTTGTGCTTGTGCTTCACATTCGAGCAGCGTTATAAAATCTGGCAGCTTTTATACAGGTTATGAATAGAGAACCCTCTATGTTTTTGCATGCCTTCGCTTTTCATTGCTTCATTGTGTTTTGGCTGTCACACAGGCATCATTCTCCCCCCATGACTCATCAGGATTCTCTCTATTTCGTTATCTCCTGCATCCTCCTTTTCTTCCTTTGCCCCGTCCTTCCCTCTTTCTCTTCGCTCACATTCCAGTGCAATCCCTGCTGTTCGTAAAAGCCCGCACAACAGATCGGAGAAACGCGGGACACAGTGCGCTATTCAGCTTACTGAACACACAAACGCACACATTCACACTCGTTTTATCCTCAGTCCTCCATGCAAAAAATGTAAACATAAGATAAGAACGTAAAGTCAAAAAAATGTGCGCGGTTGATATCGAGGCGTGAGAAAGACACAACAAGATGTAGGATCCGATCATCTGAGAGGGGGATCAGTCAAATGGTAGCCCCTGCTTAACCCCTGTGGCCTCTGCTGCACACAGTGACAAGGGTTCCCTCCTGCCTCTTTAGCCTCTATACTGGGGGCCAAGTGTGTGACGAGGGGGGGGGCCCCTAACCTCTGAACCTTGACCCTGATTCAAACCCTGCCTCGCTGCCTTCAGGCTGATCCTGCAGACAGATACAGACAGAGTCAAGTCTGCATTTCAGAACAAGACCTGACCTGTTCTCCATTCCTTCTATGTGCTGAGCATAATATCAACATGAGGCCCCTCACATACTGTACTGTGCGACATATTTTCCTGCACAAAAACAACACATACACACACACACACACACACATCAACACATGATCTCTGCAGGCACAAATACAAAAAGGCACTGACGCAGGCCAGATCATCATCAGCAGGCTGAATCTAATTAGCTCTTGTCTGTATCTGAAAGAGGCTTTGTTTGCATCTTTCACACCAAACCTCCCAGCACCTGCGCGTCAGATGCAATATGAAACTCAACCAGAGACGATGAGTGGCTCCCCGAGCGAGGAGAAGATGGATGGGTACCACATCTGTCACTTCTGGATAAGTTAACTTCACATCCAGAGAATGTACTATAAACAATATTTTCCAGGTATTCAATAAAGTATACGGAGAGAGAAACAGTGTTCAAATTTCTTTTATCTGGCAATTTCGCAATAACAACTCCTGGAAAGTGTGGAGATTAAGTCAACTTGTTGTGCTGGTTTATTTACATTCTTTGTGTTTTGCTTCCCATAAAAAAAATCATCCCTCAGACAAGAAGAATATACAGTATCTTCCCCCGTTCATGATCATATACTTTTTAACTCAGCTGGCATCCTTCTTCTTAAATGCTGCACAAAACATCTAGAATATTTCCATTTGATGAAATGGTGCAGCTGTAAAAACATATGGCCTCGGCTTTCAAGATTTCACTTGAACTGAGGGAACAAGCTGATAAAGAATATGTATGATACTGTTAGACAGCGTGGAATAAAGAAATAACTGAAATTATATAGAAACATTAAATATAATATGAAATGAAGACCTAAAATATGGATTTTCTCATTAATAATAAACAGAATCATCATATTAATTCAAACATATGTGGGACAGTTTACATGTAATAACGAAACACAAAGCGAAAGACCAACTGACTGATTGACTAAAACGAGATCAATAAAGAGCCATTAGCAACAGAAGCAGACCTGCTATGCAGAGCTGCACCACACCAGCCGTTCCCCTCTCACCACAGTAAACAAGGTCAACGATGACTGATGTCCTTTGCCCACCTATACGCTGCTGCACTATATTTGCATAGCATCAAGGACCTCCTCATGCAAACATGAGGGGTAGGCCATATTAAAACACTCCATTGAGCTACTTTGAGTGTGTGTGTGTGAGAGAGAGAAAGAGAGGCCTTGTTCCATGCACCTGCACACAGATTACGACTTGTGGCGTGTAACTCTGACCATTTAGGTGTGATGTAAACACACTGGAGTGCCTAAATTTGTGAACACCTGTGCTTGGCTATGTGTGTGTGTGTGTGAGTGTGTGAGTGGGTGTGTGTGTGTGTGTGGGTGTTTGCAAGTCAGAGTGCTCTAAGTGTGTCAACACACACACTCTCCAGGTTAATGATTGTGGATGTGAGGTGTGAGCAGCGGTGCAGCTGTTGTCTCAAGGCCCAGAATGGAGGAATGCAGCAGAGGTGACGCTGGGCTGGGTGTTGTGTGTGGTGGTTGGAGGGTGGAGGGTGTTAAGGTGTGAGAAATGTTTTAATGGTGTTAACAGACTTATGCAGGTCACTCTGTAACGTGCACTTTTACTGACACTGCTCTGTGTCCACTGCCTGTCCACTGTCTGTGGTCCAAATAGCAAACTGAAATGATTTCTTGATCAACTGATTTGTAGATTGACAAAAAAATAATACAGCAATGAAGAAATTCCTTCAACCTGGCTGGACAATATTAAGACATATACATTTTCTATTAATAAAAAATGCTCTAAAAATTATGTATATTGTGTAGTGTTTAAAATAATAACAAAGTTTAGTCTATATACTTGTTGTGAAGAACAGGTCTGGAGGAGGAGCCTGGCTTGATCAGAGTTTATATAGAAAGGATTGAGTTCAGGTGTGAGCCCTTTCCACTTTATTTGCAGCAGGTGACTGTTTGTCTGAGTGAAACTGTGATTTCCTTTCTTCCAAATACATTTATGTTCGCAGTATCTTAATGCTTGGAATATTTACGTTAGAATGATCAGCTGTTGTGCTATCCTTATCAGTTACCCGACAGCCATATACATTTGCTCCACATGTATTAAGTTCAATGTATAGTGATAACATATCTACTACAACTACATACAACTACTACTACATATCTGTTAAGATAAAAAAAAAACCCTCCACTGCATAGATCACGTACCACTTTTCTATATCAGCCTACAACCTGCTAAACCTGCATGTACAATAAACTGCCACTGGATTGGATTCTTCCGGTGTTTTATTGCGTCTGACCGCACGCTCATAGTGTTGATTATATGACCTGGAAATCAGCACACCCTTTTTTACAGTCCTGAATAGCAATAATTTTACAATACTGTTTGTATATAACAGTGGTTCCTCTATTTCTTGGTTTGTGACCCCTTTTTATTTCTCTATGTCCTTATTTTTTTGGCCAATTTATGCGTTTATTGGACAGAAACAGTGGAGAAATGAGAAGGAATGAGAGGAAAGTGAGATGAGGAATGACACGCAACAGAGATCACGTTGTTGCAGGTTGATGTTCAGCACCTTAACCCCTAGGGCAACATAATTCTGCAGGTTGTGACCGGTTTACAACACTAATTCACTATAATCAAACCCTATGATTGGAGGGAAGTAGGAAAAACTGAGTAAGCATTAATCAATAAACAGAAATAACTGCCTGGTGAATCCTCAGATTGATCTTGTAACATCTTGATGGTTTCCTGGAGCTCAGTTTTAAAAAAACACAAGTGTACAGTCAGTGTAGAAACGGGACACACTGTACGAAGACGGATGGAAATGAAAGATGTAAAGTTCCTAAAATCCCATAAATTCTCAGCATTGCAGTATTGTCTGTGCTATGTGCCTACTACGTGGTGGAGGCATCTGCTAGTGATCACAGAAATGCTTTCCTCTGCAGCATCACACAGCTGTTTTTTATTTAACCAGCAACTGATCCTGGACCTGCTGACTAGATGGGCCTCTGCGGTCTGAGGTCTGCAACCTTTTCTGAGGTGGTTGTCCTGTGATCAGCCGGATCAGCGGAGCATCCACAGAGGACTTAAAGGCAGTTTGTGGATCAGCCGAAGCCTCGGACTGAAGTCTGGGTCTTGACTGTTACAAATGATCGCGGGGGAGGTTATCAGCAGGCCTCTGAGGGGGGGAAGGGGGGGGAAGACAGGTTCCAGATCAGGCATGAGAGGGTCAAGGATCAGCAAAAATTAAAATACTTTGTCATCAGTAGTGTGCAGCAAGTCGTGTCTGGACACAAACACTCAGCGGGATAAAACCATGTTGTATCAGAGTGCAAACACACTGGCGACCGGCGATGAAAGAGGGGCTTTAACATCGACCGGCTCTGCTCAAGATTTTCATAAAAGCGCTCTCGTGTTTCCCATCGTCGATACACTCAGGCATCACGTGGCACAATGCAGCATTCAGGGTCTCCGCTCATCCTGCCCTCTGCCCCACCCTGCCGTCCAGCTCTATTGATCTCGCTCCACGAGCCCCTGCGCTGCTACATTAGAGCAGGCCTGCTAACAACATTAAACCGGTCCCGCTGGACATCATCATAACCGCCTCATCAAACGGACGCTTCCATCCCTTCCTCTCTCTCCGAGCTCAGGTGCCGAATCTTCTACACACACACACACAAAGGCTGATTTACTTTGTGTCTCAATTTGACAAATTAAACATCTAATCAGATTCCAGTGTAATTTTGCATCTCGCTGTCAGTCTTTATCGCTTTATCTCAACGGATTAGAGTTCAATCACACGCCAGCCATGAATCAGGAAAGGAGAATTTCTATCTATGTTTCTAAATGTGTCATTAAGAAGAGTTAATTGGGTTTACTGTACAATAAAACAGCTGAAGACAAGTAAAAATGACACGCAGAGAAAGACTTAATGAGAGTTGGGTGTTGGCTGAGACATGCGGGGTCAAAGGTCAGTTATGAAATAGATCAGAGACTGAGATTAGACAAGTTGAGGTCAGCATAGGCTTGTCTGTACGAAGAGAAACACGCCGATAGTTGAGAGAAAGTCAAACCTGAGGATATCACACACTTTGAATCGAGTTTTACGAGTTGCTGTTGATTAAAGTGGCAGTTTTGTGGGCGCAGCAGTTGTTACACATTTACTACAAAGCGTCTGACGGTACGTTACAAGCATAAAAGTGAAGAAAAAAAAAAGAAGAAAAAAGATAAAAGTGAATTCAACATGTTTTGAAGGAGCAGTGCTCTCGCAGCAGCATTACAACCTAGAGAGAGGTTCAATTAAAGCGTGACCACAGAAGAGGAAACGTTGTTCTTTGCTGGAGGGAATAAACAGAGCCACAACAGATAAAAAGAGGCTTTGAGAAAATGAAAGCAAATGGGAGGGAGGGGGAGGGGGGATTTTAGGGTTAAAAAAGAAAAAAAAAACTGGCAAATTCATAATTATATGGTTACATTAAATAGTAAAGTGACAACGGAGGATGCAAGGTTCGGAGCGACGTTGCAAAACACACGAGAGGCGACGAATATGACCTCCTGTCGAACACACAGACGCCACACCAGATCCATACAGCAAAGGACGAAAAGGAAAGGAGTGGAAATATCAGCTATTTCAGCAACATTACACACAGGGCGAAGGAGACTCTGAGGTTAAAATCAAAGCACACACACACATACAGCAGCAGGGAAGAATACCAACCCACATGCTTCCTACAAGCAGACCACCGCCCAGAGTGACATCTTACCTCATGACTTCACTATGACACATTTAAGGCTTCACTACACATTCCTGGAGTCAGACCAGGACCAGGAGGAATAAAAAAAAAAAAGAAACATATACCTGTTTCTTTAACAAGGTGAAGCAGACACTACTCCCTCTGTACTGGAACAATTAAAAGCATTTAACGAGCTTTAAAATCTCTGCTGTTCAGTTTGTCTTTAGAGGAACGGTGCAGTTGAGGGAAAACCGCTATTCGTCCAACTTTTGCAGGATGTGTCATGCAGCTGTTTAGGATGAAATTCATCTTAAGGAGTTGTTTAAAAGAGAAGTGTAAATGAAAATATATGACTGGTAGGCTGTGTGAAGTCTTGTTATGTTCACTGACTGGAGGTCATGCTTTTCCCATCATTGTTCATCATTGCATCACTGCTCAAGACAACTCCACCTTCATTTACAGTCAGATCACTGTTTGATGACTTGTTTGTAAGAGTTTCACAATTTGAAACAGCTGATTAACTGTTTAAGGGCTGGAACTGTCAGGAAGATGTGAGTCTGAAGGGTCTCATTAATGTGTGCACTAATTGTGCTATTATTTGTATTTTAAAAAAAGGCAACACTGATGAAGAAATGATTCTCAGAAGCAATCCACACACACCACCCTTGTTTGGGTCGTCCCGTATGGATTGACAGCCTGTCCGCCTCCTGATGCAGCCACAGGCGGACAAAAGACTGAAGCAACCCGGGCGTAAAATGTGACTCTGGATCACTTTTGTGAAGCTGCGGTTAAATTCATTCGGTTGCGCACCATTTGCCGTCCACAATAGTGAACAAAAGCTGCAGAAAAACACTGATCAAACACTTGGTTTCTGTACAGTATGTCGGTGTGTGTGTGTGTGTGTGTGTACACAGTGGCTATGTAAACTAGTGTTAATCCTCTTAGGAAATCACGCTCTCTGACCAGCCCCACAGCCGCACTCCAGACCGCCCAAAACACAATAATGTCCAGGTATCATGATAAATAAGCAGCAAGTTAACGCTGTCAGCTCCTTGCTGTGTACTTACGTGGTTCTCAGAGTAGGGTGGTATTCCAACAAGGCAAAAAGCAACTCCATTCATTGGACAGCAGAAACAGTTTGGCTGCAACAAGGAGAGGCAGATTTGTTGCTGCAGAAGCGGCAACAGAGGCAGACGCGCAGGTCTGAGAGTAACAATGCTCCGGTCAAACACAAACTTATATGTTCATCACTTATCCAGCTTCCTTCCCACTGAAAAAAAAAAAAAAAAAAAAAAAAACCTCCACTCTGTTCCCGTTGTTTCGGACCGTTCAGTGCGCTTCCCCCCCTCCTCCTCCTCTTCTTCTTCTTCTTCCGCCAGACCGCATCAGTTGTACATAACTAAAGCTCCCTGTGCTCGCCCTGCCTGGAAACTGGCTGCAGCAGCGTCAAAACACAGGAAGTCTGGACACCATGCCTTCACAGTTAAGCCCCTAATGGGGCGGTAGTTAACAGAACTAACGCGGTTTTATCTGATTAATCATGAATGAATGTTGAGTAAACTTCCAGAAAAATCCTGTAACAATTCTACAAAGTGCAGATAAACTTAATGAGAAGCAAATTTCTCCATTTTGTGTTGAAATGCCTGAAGTAAACTTTCTAAACTTTACAAATAAAGGGCTCGTGCTACCCAGACATAAGTAAACATTTCATTAGTGGGGTGGTTTTCTCACTTTTTCGCATCAAAACTGACTAAAATTAGACTGCACACCCCTTGATTTTTGCTTTTAGATGTTTTATTACAGAAAGTGTATGGACCCCATCATCAAAATAGTCACATTCTGTTATTGTGAGTCCCCCAGAGCCCCCTAAAAGACCCCTGAGTGTCCCCAGACCCCACTATGAAAACCACTGCATTGATAGAAGTGAGTTAAACATCAATACTTTTTAATGGGGAAAGGTATCACTTAAGATGTGCGCTGTATCCTCTCATTTTATTTGTAGTACACAGCCTAGGCTTTTATGCTACACATCTACACCGGAAGTAATGTTTGCATTGGGTCTAACTTGACACTGGCGGACTAAAGGGAGTCAAATTAGAGGAGGGTGCGTTGGGTAAATGTGTGCGCTCCGCCCTGCGAGCCCACAGCGTGCGGGCTCCCTCTGGCTGTGCCGAAACGTTTGTGTGATGGATGAGAGGGGAGGGCTTCTGCCACCAGGACAGTCAGTAAAAGTGAGGGTTGGAAAAAAAAGGTCTTTAAGAACTGGATTTTGGCACCTTGTAAAAAAAAATGTGCAGTTGGACAAATGAAGCAAGTTTAAATTGAGATTAAACAGCAAATCTGTCATTTGATGAGTTGGCAGCAAACAAAAGAGATTTTTTCTGAAGTAAAAATGTCACAACCACAGTGTGAAGACACGCCTTTAGCACTAAGTAGAGAAGTATTATCACTAATATTAACTTAAAGTGTCAAAATGACTCATTATGCATTATGCAGTGTCTACTCAGCTCTGTGACCACTGAATCTAAATTTCATTTGATCTTCTGGTGTTCTCATATAATCTCTAATAATCCTGCTTTTAATTTGATAAGCTTACATTATTAATTCCTAGTTGACATTGTGGGTGTGTGTGATGTGCTATTGTGTGTAGCTTTGTATTTTGAATAATGTTTCCTATGTGTTTTTCTGCTTTGCACCATTTGTTATTGTGCTGTTCTATGTTTTATTTGTAAGGGACATTTGTAAGTACATCCAATGTTAACATTTATGTTTAAAACTGTACATTATCCCGATAAATATAACACATTATTATTATCTATCACATTATTGGATTGTAAATACTGAAGCGTGACTGTTGCGTTACCATTTCTGGTTGAGTTGGAGCTTTTTTAAACTATTTTACATACTTAAGGATGATTCAATATACTGTATAACGATGCATTATAATACATGGTGTATGATCAGTACAGGTTTTTGAAAGAAACTGGTAACTAAAGCTGTCGAATTAATGTAGTGAAAGCGCAACATTAGCCTCTGAAATGTAGTGGAGTAGAAGTACACAGCAGTAAAGGATAGAAATATATCAGTAAAAGAGCTCAAAATTGTACTGAAGGACAGTAACTGGGTAAGTGGGCTTAGTTACATCTCACTATTGCCACAATTACACAACAGTGTTGTTATTGAGTTGTGTTTATGTTGTAAAGGATGTCGAAAGAGCAACTTGTTAACCTCATAGTGAGACAGGAATCGCTTGCTCATAATTCTCGTGTACTGCAGAGCGGTAAACCACAGGCTGGTACAATAGGATGGCATGGGAAAAGCTCATAAACTAATCATCATTACCACCAACAAATGGCACAGGAACTCAGGGCAAACTGACAAGCAGCAGCAGAAACAAAGACTGAAAGCATCATTCATTGAGAATTCCTTCCACACCCAGACAGCATAGACTATAATTCATACGTTCTCGGAAAATGTGTTGACAAAATTGTATTTTTAGCCACGTTGGCTGTTGCTGAATGCTCATATGAATCAATAGAGATACAGTCAGGGGAAGCTTACTCATCAATGAGACAGGAACTTTGCACGTCTGCCAAGAAGTTACAACAACATCATATGTATCTACACTTCCAGAAAAGAAATGGAAGAAAGAAAAAAAACATTAGGGGGGAAATGAGATTAAAAAAAATTAGGGAGAAATGTGGCGATGTGGTGCTGGCTTTAGCCGCTGTGATGGCTCAAAGCTGGAGGCCCATGTGGCTACTATTACTCTGAGGGGTGCAAGTATCAGAACAGGCCACTTCAAAAGCCTGCCTGCCTATGGGGGAAACAGACTGGAGTCATAGGGAAAAAGCAGCTTACGGGAGTCTTCCCACGCCAAAAGCTGCAGCTGCCAACTCAGCCTCCATCTCAACATGTCTCCGCTGTCTGCTCACTCTTTCTTCACGGCCTCCTAACCTCTGCCTCTGGCCCGCTCCGAGACACACAATCCCTGCCAAAAGCTTACAGAGGACACTCCGCGAAAAGTCCTAGTCATGACCTTCGCTCATCTCCAATTCAACGCTATTTGAGACGGATAATTGCCATGTGTCCCAAATCCCCTCCAGGTTACTCATACAGTGCAGACAAAGTAGTTTCTGTGAATACCAGATCGTCTGGAAATCCACCGTGGCCGAGCGGGAGCCCAGAGGGACTAAGCCGCAGTATCCTCGTCTTAAGGTGGGAGAACAAGGCAGATGGCCCCTGAGAAAAAGGGGAGGATGAGGAGAGAGAAAGAGAGAGAGAGAGAGAGAGAGAGCTTGATTTCTAGGGGTCAAGGAGCGTGAGGGATGTCACAGCTGGACACTTTCTATCCTCCCTGACTTGGGATCAACATCTATCTCTGCAGCCTCTCGGCCTTCTTTTTCTGCTCTCCATGTGTTTTCTATTCCAGGAGAAGGAGGGATAAATCAGTCTGTGCCCTGACACTTTTCTGTGGGAAGAAAGATTTGATGTTAGTGAACCCCTGCTGCGTTGGGGTTTGTCCACATCTTATCCCAGATTGCATGCAGATACGCGCTCACGCTACACATCAATTTGCCTGTCAGGCGAGCAAAATGGGCCTTCTATTATTGATGGCTGCTGGTTGGTCGAGAGAGAGAGAGAGAGGGAGAGAGAGATTTGTGTGTTTGAGGTGTCATATCTGAGCAGGTGGGTAAGCATATTTAAAAAAAAAAAAAAAAAAAGCTTTATAATACAGGAAAGATTTGTAACTGTATCCATATCCAACCAAAAGAAGTGTCTTTTTCATCATCATCTATCTCACATACTGCACTCGACGGCTTCTGAACCCTCTCCTCCTCCTCCTCCTCCTCCTCCTCCTCCTCCTCCTCCTCCTCCTCCTCCTCTCTCTTTTCCTCGTGCTGTTTCTCTGGGTCAGCCTTAGTCACTGACACACAGCCCCAAGCGTTGGGTTTCTCCCCCTTGATTGACTGAGAGGCCGTGGATTTGATGGTGATATGAGGCGACACGCCCCGATCGCTTTCCCTCGAGGGCCGGCTGGGGATGAGCAGGGACCATCCAGGGACTGCGAGAGGCCTCTCCCGGTCATTACATAATCACACACACAGCCTGGCGCCTTGTAGGACAAACCCATAAACAACCATCATCCTATTTACTCACTCGACCGCGCACCCCCCCCCCCTCCCCCTCCCCCTCTCCCTCCCCTCCCCTACTTCCCACTTCCCTCCACTAGCTTGGCAAGTGGTCCTGCCTGGGTGGAACCTCGGCGCTAACGAGATTCCCGCTCTGCTGCTGCTGCTGCTGCTGCTGCTGCTGCTGCTGCTGCTGAGGCTGTGGCGGATAGAGGGAGGGGATAGAGGGAGTGGTGGGTGGGCATCCCCTGACAATCCTCATATCATTCTAGGCCACTTCACAGTGCATGTGCGCTGGTATGTTACTATTAATTGTCGCCACTCCATTTATCCTCATACACCGCTTCCGCTCCCCCCGTCCCTTTTGTAGCCAACTTTACCCCCCTCGGAGGCTTCTGACCCCTCATTCTTTCATATCTCCTCTGTTTCACTCCACTTCCCTCAAGTTATTGAGTCTGTCCTTTCAGTAAATGTCCATCACTGTCGCCGCCGCCCCCCTCTACAGAGACATACTTTCAGTTTCAGGAGTGTAGCTGCCAGATCTTTTCAACATGATGTACTTTAAGCCCGTCCGGAGTCTATAACACTCCACTTAGACACACTGTGTCTTTGTCAAGCAGGTCACACTAACCCTCCACTTGATACAGTTGCATTTAATGAGTGTTTGGATATTCTTTCTTACTGCTAAGAGCCAAAAATCCTGCCAAGCTGCAGCATCTCTTGCTCTCTTCTTTCAGCTGATCTAATATAAAGATTAACCTTCTTTCTGTCCTCGTCTCAAATGTAATAAGAAGCTGATTATCGTTGTCTGGGCCTGATAACATGAAATGTATCCGATGAGAGCTGAAAGCGATCAGTCAGAGTCAGGAGCTAAAGCAATGAGGACTGTGAGCTTACAGGAATATCTGCAAGTATGTCTGCATGTGCTCAGGCTTAAGAAGCAATGTCCAGCTGCATACATGACCGTAGGCGTGTGATTAAGACATGGATGTCACTGATGAGCGAGGGAGAGTTTCGGATATTTATGTGCTTGTGATTCAGCCGTACGTCTCGCACTGGGGTCGTCTCTGGCTGCCTGTTGACACAGAGGCTGCTGTGGCACTCCTTTGAAGGGGGTTGTGGGAAGGCTGGGTGGGGTGCAGGGAGACGATCGACCCCCGGCCTTCATGGATTCCAGCCAGAGCCATAAATTCCCCGCTCTCTCTCTCTCTCTCTGCGTGACAGGAGGAGTCCTCTTTGTCTGGCCGGACAACTGGCACGAGAGGAGGAAACAGCTGACTGGTCAGTACAGACAAGCTAACAGGGACTGTGACAAACTACACTGTGTGTGTGCTCTGGCATACACAAACTTAAATGTGGAGATTTACACATAAATTAGAAGGAATAATGAAGTTTGCTCTCATTCTAATAATTAAAAGGCTATTTCCAACTAATAGTCAGAGAGACATTTCAATTAATCCAGCAGCACAAAGCTTTCCATCTCAAGTATTAATTTGTCAGGAAGTCTGAGTGAATTAAGACCTTTTTCAAACTAAAAATCGCAGCTGACTGAGCAGCTTTTCACTCCAGCAGAAAATGTTTACCTTCTGGAAACAGTTCCAAGGACATTTTACTGGGGAAATTCAGTGAAGAGTGTAGCAAAACAAAAAACGTCCAGGAACATAAATTCTCAGATCTCACAGATTCGAGAGGCTGCGGCTTCTTAATGTGGCAGCACTCAGCATTGCTGCTAACTGCTCAGCCAGACCCAGGATGGTTTCTTCGGTCAAATGAAAATGACTGATGATGTCTTCACTGTTGTATATTTCCAACAGGTTACTGCACTCTCTAAAAACTCTTTCCCTTTCTTACTGCTTGTTCTACAACATGTTGTTTTCATGGCCATAAAATTCCACTTGGTGCAGTGGCAACCTTTCCAATCATATCCATACTGTATGAAAATGAATAAGCAGACTCTTGAGACTTGCTTGAGTTGTATAACACATCCTAGTTAACATGAAATATGTATTAATCTGTGTTATATTAAAGTTGTATTAACACAGAGTAGTAATACAATAACTTTGACAAAGTAAATACTGCAGACTTGATGTTCACACGACGCATTACACAGCTCGTTCAGCTTTCATGAGTCTGCTTATAGATTTTCATATCATAACAGTTAAGTATAGAAAAACATAAAGTCACAAAAAAACGTGGTTCACAAAATGGTCAGCTATGATGTGAAGAAACTGACAATATTTGAGGTAAAGTAAGGCGAAAACAAGCAAAGTTATTTCTATGACTGTATGTTTTGACAGCAGGGAAATCACAGATGTGGCTTGCAGGCACATTTTAATCATTAATGTTATGAGTCACACCTGTGCTTTTGCTCCCATGACAAGTCAAAATGCCTGCTGTGAGAAAAAGGCTGTTAGCAGGTTGGTAAAAGAAAAGAAAAGGCGATTTCACTGCAGATTTTCCAGGTTGTTTTCCCGTAACTGAGATCAAAAACCTCCATCACAAACCGTATCTCTACACTTCGTCTTTGTCTGTCATTTCTGTTCCTCCGCTGACCTGCTGACCCGCCTTCTCTCCCTGCCTCACCCCACACTACATTTCACTGTAATCCCCCTCTCGCTCTTGCAGCTGCCTCACTCCTTCTTCTGCAGGATGCGGTAACTCAGGCGAAACGCGACTTCGAGTCTGCGGACATTACCGGCTCCTGTACGGCTATGGAGACAGAGATAGGTTCGAGTCAGAGCTTTTGGCCCCTGCGGAGGATGTTCGACCGGGTAAGACGCTGGAGAGACTGACTCACTAAAGAACACAGACACACGCATATACATGGACTTCATCTGCTTGTATTAATGACTGGACATGCTGATTTGTCACATCCTGAAGCCTACTGAGCATGACTCGACAATTTTCTCAACTTTCATTTTTTAACCCTATTTCCACTGGTTTTCCCCATCATCAGTTTTACTCAATCTTCAATTGTTATTGGGTCAAGTAAGCCTATTGTTAAAACTCTTTCAGGACAGTTAACTCCTATCTGGCCGTACAAGCCGATACGCTCTCTCATCCTCAAACATGAACTGTTTTCGTTCTGGCGCAGGCCTTAACATGGAAAGGGCTGATTGGAGAGGCCATGTGGTAGTGTTTGAGATAAAGGAACAAAGAGAAGGAAATACCCCGAGTCTAATGAGGAGAGTAGTGGATGTTCAGGTGTCACAGTTTGCACAAATGACCACTGATTCAACACTCCAAAGGAGTCTCCAGTCTGTCTCGATCAGTTTATTCCTCAAAGCTCCAGACAAACACAGACAACAAGTGAATCACGTCCACTTCCAGGGTAATCCACTGTTTCTATAAATATTAGCTGTTACTATAAATGCTTGGCACACATTTCTTCAAAGGACATCCCCGTAGTCTCCCCCCTCCCCTCTACCTTTTCTTTTCCCCTAAACCTCTTCTGAGAGACAGAGAGGGAAAATAAACATAGGCTCATAGTTCCAGTAGCCCGTGCTGCAAGTTTCCTTCCTGTTGCCCGTCACTACATTGACATCGAAATGTGTTTGCAGCCTCTTTACCTTTCACAGCTCCGCTTCCTGCCTCTTGCATCACTTCCTGCGACACGCGAGGAGACAATGGAAATTAACTCCAAGGATGACAAATGTCTTGAAGTCACAATCGGGAACCACTTCATCAGATATCAGGACAAATATTTACAATTGATTTCTCAGCGGGTCACTGATGAATCAGGGGCATCCGAAAATAATTCACAGCATAAAGTTAGAAAGTTATTATTCTATTACTGTAAATGGCACATTCCCTGAATACACCGGTCTAAATATGTAACGGAAAATGGACAATTGAAAGATTCTTTTCTTTCTTTTTTTTTAGCTCTTGGAAAAACACTGTAACTGATGTGATCACATTTCCTAAAAGCTGACATTTTTGGATCTTTCAGGGTGGCTACTTCCTTTAAATATTATTTATTAGAGAGTTTTACTTTCATGCTGGCAGTTACGCGTTAACCTCCTGACAGAACAGAAGCATTGTTATTACAATTAAAGTTATTTATGATAGCGTGATTTTAAACAATAGGATTCATGCTTCCTTATTGGTCAGGTCTGCCAAGAAAAAGAGGTTTTTAATTTTAATAGGCAACTTTTAACTGGTTAATTAAAGGTTTAATGCAAATTAAAAAAGAAAACTGCATTCAAAACTTACAAAAACCTCAAAAAGCAATTACAGCTGTTAAGTTTTATGATACAACACAAATTCCTTTTCATTGAAGCATCCAAATGTAAAAATTTATCTTCTTCATCTTCAAAAAAAGGACCCTATGGCCAACGACAAATCTCCTGAGCATGTGTGGGACAACAAAGGCCGTAAGCCACCCTTCTTACAGTATATACAGTAAATTGAGTAATCCTGTATGTCCGAGGGGATCATATCCTAATCCGAGCGTTTCCCTGGCCTTAAAACGCAGAGATAAGTTCGTCTAGACATGGCCTTAAAGCAGGGTGTTCTCCTTTAGTAGGACGGCAGACCACACGAGAGGAGGAATGCTTTGATAGATTTCTAACCGTCATGAAAGATCCCCTTCTTTATCCGTCCAACCATCACATTCTGCTCACACATCTTAAATACTGTTGCCAGTCCCATAAAATCATAATTTTGTGTTAGACTTCATGCCTGAGCCTGAATCATAGACAGAGATAAGAACAGAGTGAAGAAAAGACTGGCATTGCTCACCTTTTAAACCTTTAAATACAGACTGGATACACATGCATGGGTAAACAGAATCTGAAAGGAATGTCAGCACTCACAGGAACATGTATTTCTTAACATGTTGTTTTAACCACTACTGAGGTTCATTTTATAAAAAAAAAAAAAAGTTAACAAAGTAAGTTTAAAAAGGTACAGCTGTGAGTGAGGAATGTTATCTTTTGTAATGAGCAGTGACATATATATTAATATATGAAAAAAAAAACACTTTGTAATGTGATCAATGAGGTTGAAAAGCCACTAAACCAGAGAGGATTACTGTATATATTGCCCTTGCTGAATCAATATAATTGTGCACTGTCATCAGTATCACCGACAAAGCAAACAAACATCTTCTTATTCTAGGTTGAATTCTGCAAAAAAGACCACCATCTGTTCCGTTTCTGCTTGCTGCAGAGATTTCCCTAAATAGATAATCCTCAATCCCCTTGAAAACATATCATTTGAGGCACAGTTGCATTTGTAGACCACAAGGGGGCTCAGTACTTACAAGACAAGACTGGATAAGGATGGGGAATTTAAAAAAAACAAGTTCAGATGCAGCTCTGTGGTGAATTTTAACAGGATTTACCAGGATT
The DNA here is from genome assembly GCA_029490765.1 of Euthynnus affinis. Taxonomy (NCBI): domain Eukaryota; kingdom Metazoa; phylum Chordata; class Actinopteri; order Scombriformes; family Scombridae; genus Euthynnus; species Euthynnus affinis. The sequence goes on from CM055856.1 coordinate 3,765,750, forward strand.
TGTGATGATAATACTTATGCAACTTGAATCTAAGATGTGGCAAAAAAAAGCTGACTGATCAAAACGTAAGGGGACAGTGTGTTCTGTTCTGGATGTGAGAACAGCAAAATACAACAACGGAGTGCCTTAATGATGCTCAAGCAGATGTTTAAAATAGGAAGGAATCTATTTAAAATCACCGCTTATCTGTAATCAGATAGACCGGCTTGACATTGTCTAATTTTGTGTGTGCGTGTGCTGAAACTGGATCACATCTTCAGTAGCTTGGAAAAATAGGCCAAGAGGTCAGCGGCTCATGAAGCGTACAGTTCATTATTGAAATGCAGCTGTGGTGCCCACTGACACTAGGGCATCTCTGTGGCTCTGTTTAATGATCAAAGTAATGAAACAGCAGGCATCGGCTACACAGCTGTTCATACCAGACTGACATCTTCACACCGCACCTGGACACCGGAGTGAGACTCAAGGACGAAAGAGGAGGAGCGAGAGGTTGGAAAACTAATACCGAGAGATAGAAACAGACTGCCAGGGTCATGGGTTGAAGTCAGAGACATGTCAAGCGGAGCGCCGTGCATGCTAAACATGCCCCATTAGGATAAATTAGACCAACTCGGTAAGAAACAGCCTGCAAGTCTCCTAATTGGATGGCTGCCTCATGCTACTGATAAACCTCATCCTGTGTTTTGTTGCATTTATCCCTGCTCAGCTGCTCTCATCCTGTGTCATCAGCCCACAGATCCCTGACATGGGCTGGACTCATGCAAAGTACTGCTGACAGGAAGGGCTTTAACCACACAGGCTAACCTTTGACCCTTGTGGGAGTACGCCCACCCCTCCCCACCCTCCCACCATCTGCATTCATTGCTCCCCACTCAAGTGTATTGAGGTTGAGGTCCAAAGTAGTCATCCTGGGTTGGAACGGGAGCTGTTTACTTTCTGGAGATGGGTGTCCTAGTTTCTTTCACAGGACAATCTGCCCATTGTCTGCCCGCAGGCATCTACCAATTGGTTATCGCTCGCCTGACAATCCAATAGAGACTGAACTAAGTACATGAACTCTTTGCTGACATCCTTTACGTGCAAAGACACACATCATAACATCTTGGTCTTACACTTGACATGATGAACGTACCCATATTGAGGGAAAAATCCTAAGAAGGTGACAGCTACTTCTAAATGTGTTTAGATATAGATGATACAGAACTGAAAGCAAGTTTGCTCAAACACTAGAAAAGTCTTGTCTCTTTATCATATGAAAAAAGCAGAAGAAAAAAGTAGAAACTAAAGACTCATTTTTATTTCTATAAAAGCTCATAAAGACAGCCGAGCCATAAAAATATAAATCTACTTTTAAGGAAAATATGATTTTTAATGATTCTGCAAGTATGCATCATAACAAATACCACACATATTTCGACCTAAGAATGATGCCTCAATGTCAGTCTGATAGTGTTGAGATTGATGTCCGTTCTTGCTCAGGCTGCATGCTCCATTTGCTGCAGAGACACTAATGGTCTCCAGGGTCAATCCAGAGCTCCCAGAGCTCCGTGTCCCACAAAGGTCCCTGGAGAGCTATGTGTGTTCTGGTCACCGCATGCAAAACCAGCTGAAACATTTCCATCCAATAGCGTGGTTAATTTGAATTCTAATACTTTTTTTTTTTTTTTGCTCCTCTCTGTTGCAAAACTGCCAATCAGGTCAGAGAAGCAGGCAGGAGCTCTCTGCATGGGTGAGAAGATCGATATATGCTCATATATGTGTGTTTAATTTCAATTTAGATGCAAATTCGCACACAAAGTTCATTCTTTTAGAGTCTCTCAGTGTCTACCGCTCAGGACAATAAGGCAAGAAATTCCAGAGTGCAAAGATTGAAGGGCTGTAGGCAGGGGGCCTCGGGGTGCCATGGGTGGGGCGTCAGATTAGACCACCTGTTCCACCATGAGGCGCACACATACACTCATTCTTTTTCTTTATCCTTCCCTCTCACTATCTCCTTTGTAACTTAATAAGACCCTTTCTTCTCTCTCTCTGACACACACACACACACACACACAGACACACTCACTTTCACTCTCATAAAATATCTCCCTGTTGCTCTCCGTGGCTGCTTCGCTCTGAGCTAATTTTGACTGCATTCCATTTTAGTCACATCTATGGGAAACAGACAAAACAATTTACCAGATAACTCTGGCTGAGAGCCACAGGGACTCGCACAAAGACTCACACACTCATATATGCACACAAACACACACACACACACACACACATAGTACAGTTAGACATATGTCGCCTTGTCGCCCAAATTGAGCCTCCAGGGAGTCGTGTTGAGACAGCAGCATAAACACAACTTAGTCACCCCGTCTATAGCACTGAGGCTCATCCTGCAGTATCAAGGAGCTGTCAGGTTGTACAGTAGTACATCTATGAGATATTAAGTTGAGCAGGGACACTAAAATCATGTTTGAGGACAACATTATCCCTTAAAGTCGCTCTTTTATTGCCGTTTTATGTGGATCCAACATATAAAAAATTACTTTTCTCTATGTCCCGTTGCCGTTAAAGCGGAGAGACAACCACTAGTGTCTGTCTGATGGATGTGGTCAGGCTTCTCCATCTCCAAAACCCAGAGCTCACAGGGCAGCAGTCACCACAGCTCTGCCCAGGTCTGCCTTAATGACTATTGATCGGAAAGCACTAATGACCCAAACTGATTCGCAGCGAGTCTGGCATTTAAATCGTCCCCCCGAGGCGAGTGTTCTGCACTGAGAACTTTCACCGATGTCAGTCGGCGTGTTTTGTAAACTTATAAAACCAGACACCTCCAGTGAGGATGAGTTACATCATGTGCAGAGCGTGGAGCATGTATTACTCGGACGCAGAAGAATGCGGCGCTGACGGACTCGGCGAGAGAGAGAGAGACAGAGAGAAAGAGAGAGAGAGAAGTGTCCCATTGCTGCCCTTGATTCGCTCTCACAGACACTTTATATAACCAGCCTTTTCCTGTTCCTCACTGTGCCACTGCCCTCCTTATCACTGTGCATGTGTGTGTCTGCCCTTGCAAAGACAGCTACACGACACAGAGTCAAAAGAGAAGAGCTAACACAGATACTACACGCTGATGTCCTGAATAATCTGCAGCCTTTCCATTACTATAGTAAACACTACATGCTTCTGTTTACATTCACACGGCGATGTTAGTGTGTGTTTATCTTGCTAAATGACAGATCTTTAGATGACTCTCAGAAACATACTGTACATCCAGAATCGTCTGGCTGATGAGGCCAGTTTTAGTGTAAACACACACACAAACACACATACACACACACACACACATACACACACACAGAGGCCTAAAGCAGGAAACCCGGGAGGAGATAAAGCTTCACAACCGCATCGCTAAATGACAATAATACACACTCACGTGACAAACAGGAAGTGCCATAATCATATTTGGCCATTACGTCACAATGTGGTCCATTTATTAAAATGACACCGACCCAGCTATAGCACTGCACCAAGGCCACGCCGTGTCAGCATTTCACGGCACTGCGCAGTCTTATAAATAGTTTTTGTTTCCTGTGTGTTATATTGTCCTATAAGCTGCACCGCTCTCACCGCTCTGTCTGTGCAGAATATGAACTGACAACTTTGTGTGTGTGTGTGTGTGTGTGTGTGTCAGACACCAAGGCCATAACCCATACATGTGTGGTATAACACAGTGTGCTCTGTGTTATATCTTACCAGTTGAGAAAATAAGGTTAAGCGCAAAACAAAAACAACCAAACAATTGTACCTCTATATGGATGACATGTACCCTCGCTTCCCACATATGTAGTCACACACACACACACCCAAAAACACACATTGTCTGGCTGGCAGCAGGGATGACATCATCTCTGCTATACAGGGGGGCTAATGTAACCCCGACCTGAGCCTACGGACACACATAGGAGATATTCCCCTTATGGACCACATGCATAATTCACCCAAAGAAAAGGCTGGGCTTGGGTGTGTCACCCATATACAAACCCCCCCCCTTCCCCTCTCCTTCCCTCTCCTTCCCTCTCCTCTACACAAACCTGATGCTCGCACCACTTCCACCTCAGGAGAGGAGAGAGGACGCAAAGCAACAGAGGAGGCAGAGGGAGGGGGAGGAAAGGGGAGGAAAGAGGGGGGATGAGGTAATCAATGAGTAGGACACACACTGCCGGCAGGTTGATGGCAATAGAGGGGCGATATAACGAAAAGGACCGGGCTGGTGCTACTCCGGTCCGTCCTTTAAAACCATTCATCATCCGCTCAACTGCCAGCAGCTGGTTGCCTCCGTGCTGGATACAAAACCTAATAACAGCTGCAATCGAGCAGCACGCAGAGCTCTGGCAAACGTCAAAACAGGCTGTAAAACGCACCAAATATTTGAAAACACTCCTAAACACTATCCGCTTCCGAACACATTGAAAGTGAAGGAGAGGCAAATTGGACCAAGCATCAGGTGAAAACATCCTCGCTCTCGCAGCTCTGCTCTCATTAGTGAGAGTAAACAAGCCGAGCTGTGGATGACACCCGCTGTAAGGACCGGTGACATGAGTACACAGTGTTACAAAGCAGGCGGACGCACTCGTCTGAGCGTCAATGAATGAACGCAGACACAAACATACACACACACGCACACACACGCTGCTTTTGAAAGGAGAACCCTGTTGCATGACATCCCCATCTCCCGCCTCAATCCTGACTCGGGGCAAGGGTGCAAAAAATTGCTACCTGACATGTTAAGACGGATCATCGCTGAGGACGCCTGTTAACCCACTAAACTCAGCCACACCCCTCTTTTCATTGCATTTCTGTTCCTTCTCCCCCAAGTGCTGATCTAACGCGAGGTATCGGATATGAAGCCGGTGGTGTTTCGAGCTGTGTCATCTCTCCGGAGGCCTGGCACTTGCCCGGTGGCTGTTTGATGGCAAGCACCTCTGCCGGGCCCCCTTCCCCCCATGCTGTGCTGTTTGTTTGTGCCTTGAGGGAAAGAGAAAGGGGGGGATGATGGATGTTATGAATGCACCGGGAGCTGGTGGTGATGGTGCCGCTGCTGCTCTGTGTGTTTTGTGTCAGCAAGGTGTGGATATGTGAAGCCCGAGCGGGTTTGGTCCCCTTCACCTCCCCTTCAGTCCCTCCCTCCCTCCTCTCCATCCTCACCTGGTCCATGATTTCAGCGAGCCTCCTCCCTCCTCCTGTTCCCAGTCATGGCACGAGATCGCCGGCTGCCTCTCTTGTTTCTTTTTCTTTTCCTTGTTCAGTATTCCCAACAGCAATCCGATCCAGCCCTCCTCACACAGGCGAGGCAGCCTGGCAGCCGACTGCTGCTGCTGCTGCTGCGCCTCTCAACAGAGGCATGACACTGTCTCTCCTTGTGTCTCTGAGTGTGACAGTCTGATACATCCAGTCAAACACTCCTCTCTTGTCCTTTTCTCTGTCCTCTCTTCTTCTGCTGCTGATCTGGGTGGAGGCTGGAGGGCGAAAAAGGGTGTGTGCGTGCGGGATCCTCACCTATCTCCTTGATAACCACACGGAGGGAAGAGACTCCCGCTCTCCGTTTTCGTTCTCAAGCTCTTTCACTCGTTCCCTGTGTAAGCTGGCCCCTTGCCTCGCCTCCCCTCCCCTCCCCTCGCCTCCCCTCCCTCTCGGTCTCCACTTCCCTCCTCTCTTTCCATCTCCCCTCCCCCTCCTGCTGCAGCCGAGGAGAGCCGGAGCGAGCAAATGAGAGAGAAGGAGCGAGGGAAAGAGGAGGGCGGAGGGTTGAGATTGGTTGCCGAGGGACCATGTGACCCCCGGCAGATGACTCAGGGACCCTCTACCAGCTGTCCAGCTCATGCTTCTCTGAAAACCTCTGTTGCCATTGACAACAGCTGCCGTGCAACACACCAACCACAGCTCCCCAGACACAAAGCCATTGGCTGGCAGGATTTATGGCCCCCGCCCCCTATTGTAAGGGGGGGGGGGGGGGGGGGGGGGGGGGGGGGGGGGGGGGCATGAATGTTGGGACGTGTAGTCCTCTCTGTGGTGAGGGTGGACTGGGTGTTTAAGAGCAGGCATCCCTTTGCCCCTGGGAGGAATGTTTCCCCCCCCTTGTGCTCGCCTCTCTGCAGAAATGTTTATGCATCAGCGTTACGTTGGCCGACATCCAGAGTGAGAGACAGAGACAGCGGCTCCTATCGTTTACCATAAAGTCTTAAACTTATACAGAAACTTGCATGAAACATACACGCAGAAGAGGAAAGACCTCGAGGCCCGGGCATTCTTGGTCAGCCAGGAAAAAGACATCCTCTGTCGTTTCCCTCTCGGCCCGCGCAGAGGGAAACTCCCTCCCCTCAACAACAGGAACTCCACTGCTGAAGGCCATGGCTACACACACACAGATGCAACCCCCCTACCTCCCTCACCCCCTCCCTCCCTCCCTCCCTCCCTCCTCCTGCTGCCTCTTTCTTTTCTTTCATTGCCTCCTTTTTCTTTATTTGCTCTGTCTCTATCCTTACCACCCCCTCCTCTCACCCCTCTCCACCTATTGTATTATTACACTCCATTCCTCGCTGCTCCTCGCTCCCCCCCCCCTCCCCACACCTCTTACCCCCTTCTACTCCGTCTCACTGGCATTCCAAAAAAGGTTGCAAGAGGTTACAGGTGCCACAGAGGGGAGATGTTATTACAAACTAGCAGCATGTGTCATGGGTCACATTGCGCTGCATCAATTTAAAGGGAAAAATCCACATTGGGATACTCTTACAACGTTATACATCATCGGTTTGCGAGGTTCGGTGCATTCCAAGAGAAATTATGTGATGATGTGTTGTCATTTATAATGTCGGCCTGTGCATTTTTTCTCAGCGTACGTTATCTACATCTGTTTAAGTGACTGATTAGCTATCACAGAATCATTTAAAAAGACCCTAAGAATATTTTATTCAGCTGTGGAATAGCACGAGTATTTTATTCTAAACACAACATATCTTGTGGTCCATCGAGGCGACTGTCATTGAAGAAATTAGTATTGTTCCTTTTTCTACAATATGATTTCCCCCTAATGTGATCATCAAACGTTAGGGATGAATTCTGATTCTTAAAAACATCCTCATCTTTGTTTGTTAAGCGCCAGTGAGAAACCTGTGTGTTTATTGCTTATTCTTTTTGATCAGCCGTCAAAATCTGCACTTTAAACATCTGGCAGCGATGTTATATCATGTTCATTTTGCCAGCTATGTAGAAGAGTAAGGAAAACACAAGAAGACAACAAAATGGGCTCAGAAATGCGAGGCACGCTGCCAACAGCTGTAACGGTGCCAGGAGTGCTCGACGGATAGATTTTTCCCTTTTAAAGAAATCATGAACACTTTTTAAAAAAAATGTCCTGTACTACGGCATCTGCCCAAAAATACTGCTCCGGGGGAAACCCAAGGCCTCTGGAGCTAAAAAACAAAAGAGCACCTGTTCTGGCTTATTTTGATTCAATGGACACATAACATAGCTGTGACATGATCAGATATGGTAGCTAGGAGCAGTGTGACAGGCCAGTGAGTGAAGGGAGGGAGGAGGGAGGGAGGGAGGAGGGGGACGGGACGGAGCAGGAATGCAGGTCTAAGTTACAGCAGCAGTACAGCAAGGTCATGTAACATGCAGAGCAACAAACAACAAAACAGACCCTGCCCTGTTTTTCCTATAGTCCGGCTTCAATGCATCTGTCTCTTTTCTTACCTAAATGAACACCCTCTTACTGCAGACTGCTGCAGTGTCATTTGATCTGGCTGTGCCAAAGATGCTGTTTGAAGTGAGATGACTGCATGTGTGTGTGTGTGTGTGTGTGTGCTCTCAGATAGAACAGCGGGAGTATTGTATTGGTGAGAGTGGTAGATTATACTATCAGCAGAGGAATTCCGATTATTTCCCAGAGAGGGTCTTGTCTGCACACATGTGGGAGAAACTTTAGCTAAGTGGTTGGATGAGGTGGGGAGGAGGGTGTCACACTGTGAGGCAATGACCTTAAAGAAATAATTCAACGTTTTTTGGCGAATAAGCTTATTTGCTTTCTTGCTGAAAGTTCGGGGAGAAAGTTGACATCAGGCTCATGCATGTCTGTAAAGTTACAGCCAGCAGTCGGTTAGCTTAGCTTAGCATAAAGACTAAGCTAAGGGGAATTATTTCTATTACTATCTATTTCAGGGGGGGAATGTGGAAGGTTTTCAGAACACATTTACATTTTTTTTTAAAAAAAAGGTTAAATTGTTAAAAATGACTTTAAATGCAAAATATGTGAATCCTATCCTGGCAGGAGAGAAGCTGACCTGTGACTTTGGACACACTTGAAATCCCTCAACAGGATGGAGACAAGAGGAAATCCTCAATCTGTTAAATGAGATGACAAGTGAGAAATTAATCATGTTTTCATTTGACAATAAAACTGAATTTATGTAGATACAATATCAGGTCTATGAGTATTACAGTGATTCATTTTAAATGATAATTACCTTTGGGTCTGACATGTATAGATCACTCTTGGATCAGCTCTTTGGCAAAAAGCCATGAATGAAAAGGGGTCGTTTTCAAACATAATTATTCCAAATCATACACCGTAAAACAAGAAATACGTTCTTTACCTCTTACTCTCATTGACAATAGTCTCAATCTCATAACCCAACTGCTCATATTTCCCGTTTTTTCGAGGCATTCAAAACATGCTAACCCTGCTGTTTTTCATCATCTGTGACGGTTAAATTGAAATCACACTGCTGCCATCCTGTCTCATGTAACCTGTTCTTCCACACATCTGGAAAGAACCGGGTTTTATGCATGAACACAGCCGTCAGGTGATCCGCTACAGCCTACTGTAGGTAAATGGCACCATCTGCAGGACAATACGCAGCATGACATCCATAATGCTCAGTATACAGTATAACAAAGACTTTAAAGTATAAACTACTAATTTTAGGAATATTAATACCTCATTCAGAGAGAAGTCAGAGGCCAGCTACATATAATGTGTCGTTGGAGCTTATTGTGATCAATGCATTATTTGCTCTGCCGAACAGCATGGATGCTTTTGTCAAAGAGCTACATGTTTATCACCCCAAACTCTTCTATAGTCACAACTACTGCGCAGACAGCACTAACCACAATTTTGTGCTATATAAGGATATTTTTGTTAAGAGGCAACTATGTAAAGTCCTTACATCAGTATGCTTTTCAGTTTCTGTATTGATTTAAAACTTTTTTTTTACTTGTTTTTTAAAGCATGGTCTGGCACCAGCCTACTTGTCTGAGATGCTTGCATTGTATGAAGCAGTTTGGCCCCTCAGGTCTCCTGGCACAAGTCTTTTAGTTGCTCCAAAGCACAGGACAAAAGCTTTTGGTGAGGCAGCTTTTAGCTTAGCTAGTCTGCCTGAGGAACTGAGACTAGCTGAAAGCATTGATATCATGAAAGCGTTCATGTCAAGATTTTTGCCTTTAGATGTTTTATTACAGAGAGTGTATGAAATCCATGACCAAAACAGTCATACATTCTGCCATTGAGTGCAATTTATTTTTGCTAGGGACCTCCTGGAACCTCCTCAAGAATCCCTGGGGGACCCCTGACCTCTAATTGAGAACCACTGTTTTAAAGGAACAGTGTGTATGATTTAGTGGCATCTATTAGTGAGGTTGTAGATTGCAACCAAATGAATACACCTTCCCTCCTCTACCAAGCATGTAGGAGAACCTACAGTGTCTGTGAAACTTGTGTAAAACATGAAAGGTCCTCTCTAAAGCCCGTGTTTGGTTTGTCCATTCTGGGCTACTGTAGAAACATGGAGGGATAGCATGGTGGGCTCCGTGGAAGAAGACCTGTTCCCTACATTGATATAAAGGGCTCATTCTAAGGTAACGAAAACACAGCTATTCTCTATTTCCAGCTGATTATACACTAATTGAAACATACTTAGGAATATCATATTCCATTTCTGCCAAGTCTGTTCTGCTAGATGCTGCTAAGTTCTACAAATTGCACCTTTAAACGTAAACTTAAAACCTACCTCTTTATCCTGGCTGTTGATAAGAATATTTTATGAACATTATTTGTTGTAGGTAATCATTTATTTTATTATATTTATGTTTTTAAATGTTTTACTTCCTCTTAGATATTAATGTTTTTCATCTGTTTTATCCAATTGGTATTTTATTTGAATCTATCTTATTGGCTTTATTACATCTTTGTCTTTTTTGTGCAGATTGTCACTTTTTTTCATTTTTTTTTTACTGTTTCTATTTCTTCAATCAGCTGTAAAGTAATTGCACTAACCTCTATGAAAGGTACTATATAAATAAAGTTTGATTGATTGACACATTACTTTGTTGGTAGGAAACAGGGAAGTTTATGTGAGCAAAACAGTCTTTATTTCAGCCCAGTCTGCATTCCCTCAAGGGCCGTGACTCCCTGAATGCCACTTGAATGCAACACCTTTCAGCTGCAATTTGTGCCTCTCCAAAAATAGAATAATAACATCATTATAGACTATTACAGAGGCACTGAGGCAGTACTTGGCCTTGGAAATACAATAATCCTAAGGTGCTGTGACTGTGAAGTTCCAATTGAAATTCTTCTGAACAGAATAGTGTTATTCACTGTCCACACCTGAAACAAAAATGCTTATTTCAAAGACAATATCTGTAGGGTTGTTGACCAAGTGTGATTAAGTTGTGTGCAATGTTGCTGCAGCATCGCCGGTTCAATTCTCTCTCAGTGTTTACTGTCTGCATCTCTACAATCGCTATCCAATACAGTCCAATAAAAAACAACAAAAAGAAGAAAAAAAGCACATTATATTTACACTTTATATAACGGATTCAGAGGCTACAAGTCACACAGACTCTTTTGAACTTATTACGGTGTAAGAAGTGAGTGATTGTTTGAGTTTCCTTTATTTATGGTTGTCAACAAAATAATAATACAGTGACATGTGTTAAACCAAAGAGAAGGCAGCTGGGTTTACTGAAATCATCTTTATTTGACATATCATGAAATACTCATATCGTGAAATACTGCCATTAACCTCAGTGAAGCATCAGTGCATCAGTAAATGTAACATTATTTATATATATATATATATATATAACAGATAATTCATAAGAGGTTTGGTTAAAAAAACAACAACTGAGAAGTACAGTATTTCTGAAATGACACCATTGATATTCATGCATGTCATTTGCAGCCAAAAATAATTACAACAAAAAGTTTCAAGACATCAGGGGCAACTGATATGATACAACCTGTAACTTCCATAGTGGTGGCAAGAACACTTTAGTTAATGTGCTGACACATTCCCCTTGGACCCGACGGAGAATCTTGATTGTAGTGAGTGAGGAGAACACAGGCTGAGCCAACCAAAGCATCACTAGACAACAAAATAATGAAAACTATCCAGAAAAAAAAATCAAACAGCCTGAAGGTGTCAGACTGTTCGATGAAACATGAACTTAACAAAACAAATCATAAAGGGTTTTTGCCACACAGTCATATGGGTAATACTGTCAAACTGAACATTACACATTATAGTTAGAGCCAAACAATTAGCTCACAGTGCTCCACTGTCTTCTCCAACCTGCATCCGTATCTTAAAGATTTAGCAGATCTGTGCAGAGGTAACATTTCTCCTCCTCTAAAGAGAAACATGTGCATGCACTGCCTTTGGTAGCACAGAGAATACAGTGGTTAGATTGCAGATAGAGATAATTGGGGGTGGGGTTTGTAGGGGTTTTTGGATGAACTGGAGTGACCCAATAAAGGAAGAAGAGGGGGATAAATGATGTCAGAGTGCAAGATAGAGGAGTCTTGCTTCCACTTCCTCTCCATTTGTTTTTCCTCTCTGCTGGGTCGCTCTTCACATCCCACATGTGAGCTCCAATGGGAAACCATCACGGCCCGACCATTGCTCCTTCCCCTGAAACAGATGACAGCTGTGCTCATGCGTTTGTATTTTATTAGCGGGACACAAAACTACTTTATATTTGCTCCTTAGGGTGCTCTGATGTGAATATTTCCCTCCCTGATACAGATGTAGAGCATCTATAAAGGCTGTCATCTACGTCAAATCCATCATAAGCAGTGAAGCGTTCTCTTACCACTGTCCGTAATGGAAACCAGGGATGCAGGAGAGGAAAAACACGCATCCTCTGTGCCTCTTTCGAGCACCGACCGCCTGTGTCGCTGAGCAGGACGCCTCATCACAGCATGTAGATGATGTAGGAGAGGAAGACGAGGCCCATGATGGCGAAAAACATCAACATCAAAATGTCCACCATGATGGAAATAATGTCAAGAGATGGACGGCGGTGCAGATGCGATGCTAGACACAGTGCAGCCGAGCACAAACAGCAGCCGGTGCAGGAGATCGGCAGAGATCGGAACAGTTCGGGAAGACACGCACGGAGTAGAGATGAATGAGTCCCACCCTCCCCCTCCTGCTGCAAAACAGGAAGGTAGAGTATTTAAAGGGTGTTTTTTCACCCCGAGTTTAGCCTTTCAGGAGGATTTTTATCTTAAAATCAATACTTCAATCGCTCAACATCGATTAATGAAGCCTATACTTCATGTTTCAGTAATAAAGTGTGATTACTGAGGGTGATACACGACTAGGGAGCACGATTATGATTATAACCTGACAGACCAAACCCTGGGTGATAAAAAAAATAACAACACTACGTGCATGGAGGGTGATTGGCTCAGCAATGGTCCACCATAAATTTCACTCTATTCGGCCATTTTTAATTAACCCTAATTAGATACATGTAAAAACTAACCCACGATATTGATATTGGCATGTTTGTTATCTTAAATACGCAAAAATATATATTTCATCCGACTTGGCCGCCAGGACTAGCTTTACATAATCTTTCACATCAACCATTTTACCCCAATTCACCAAAGAAAACATCCCCATGATATTGTCCTTCAAGTGGTGCAGATGTTGCATGAATACATTTTCACAGAGTACACTTGTGCCTTGTGTCAGGAGGCCAATATAGGTTACAGATAGTCAATGTTTTTTTTTGGTAATTTGATTATAAAATTATATATGTTTATTCAAATGACCACGAACAAACTGACCCACAGAAAACTTAAAAAGACATATTGTATTATTCCATCGCAGGAGTATTTGTTGGTTTCTGGATCTCTGAACACATAATGAAGCTTCCATGTAAAGATCTGCTGTGCGCAATGTAACGAGAACCTGCACAGCAAATCTGGGACTTCTACATTTGTACCACCATGCATGATGCTGCGATCATATAAACACGTAGCAACAAAACAACAGTCTGAGAAAAATGACATTTTATTGAGTCTGCAGAATCATAAGTACAATTTGAAGTGCTGTAACAGGGCAACAGGAGATGATATCAGGTCCTTAAATCTGAGTATGTATTCCGAGTCTCGAATACACAAAGTATGTCATTATGCATATGATATCTTTATTTTTTTTTTATTTAAAAAATAACAAAATTATATCAAAAACAAAAACAATTTTTAAGATGGAATGCACAAAACTGGTCTGAACGCTAATCCTGCGATTGTGGATTACATGATTTCACTCTGCAAAGTCTACAGTATATAACCAGTATCATAGAAGCAGGGAATGATTCATCAGAAGCGCGGCAGCCTGCGATTGAAGGCTGAAGGAAAAGAGGGGACGTCAGCAGAGGGGTTTGGACAGGATACTAGACAGAAACGGAATGGAAACAGGGGTTATGATATGACGTTACGGTTCAGTAGATAAGATGAGTGATGCCAGAGCGGTAGAGCCATTAGTTGTTGGGTTTTTTTTTGGCGCAAATAGAGGTTAACTCCTGACTAATATTCAGGTCAGACAAACACAACTTGCCTTGCCTCACAGCCAAAAGAGATTGAGAGAGATCAGATCTCCGCCCTCTGTGACCCCCCCCCCAAAAGCCTGACACACACTTACATCATCGAACATGCTCAAATTTGACTTAACAAATCCACCCTGAGCCACACTTACACAACGCTGACTGTCTTTGGCCACTAATATATTTTTTTGTTGTTGTTGTTGTCATTTCATCCAGACAAATTCAACAATCTCGCGACAAAAGAAAGTTTGAATCAGATGTAATCCGCAGAGTAACCGAGGCTATCGGTGTGAGTAGCTTTTGTTATTAAATTAAATTTGAGCAAAAACATCATAAGCCAGGAACAACAATCGTCATTTCACTTCAAGCCAAAAACCAACATTTCTTCAAGAGAGAAACACAACCGTGAGCTCGAAAAACAGCTTTCCAGTCTAGCATCTGCTTTGCAAATAAAATTGTCCTGTTGTCAAGTAGAGGTTAATCCAAAATACAGGCATACATACAGTGTGTATCGTCGTTTCTGTTTGGCAAACCTGTTTGAGGTGTTTTTATTTTATTTTTTTTAATTTATTAAATCTGATTCAGTGATCATTTTCATCAGCACTGCACATCAAAATGTATGAATGTTCATCAACATCAACTGACAATTTGCACCACACTGGACTTTTTTTTTTTTTTGTTTGTTTGTTTTTCTTCCTCTCTCCATGAGTCATCTTTTTAAAATCACATTACTTCCCCTCAGCCACATTCACAAAAAAATATGATCCGCTTTGAATTTTTTTTTTTTTTTTCTTTTTAAATCTGCAGGCAAGCTACATCCCAGAGCACCATGACCTGTAAAAAACATTTTCCCTAATTCACCTTTATGATACATATACAATTATACAATGTCGTTTAGCTACATAGCGAGAGCCTTGCTTCTTTTAATAAAGCTGAAAATTTGTTGGCCCCCGCCTTCAACCTCACCTAAAAACACACCACCCCGATCGCTCGTGTCTGTGACAATCACAGTGCATGACAGGAGAATGAAAGTGGTGAGAAAAAGGCGAAGAGTTGTGTATGTGTGTGTGTGTGTGTATGGTCAGGGGCCAATGAGTATTTACACCACTGAGAAATGGTCAAATATCTTTTTTTTTTAATAGTCTGATAAGGTCCTCGCAGCACTACAGTATCTGGAGCGAAAGCAGGATACAGCATTGCTGTGTAATAGTCAGCAACTGAAATGCTTCATTTTGTGTTTATGAACCAACCGTCCTTACATCTTAGTGACCACCACCACCACCACCAACCAAATGCTGATAAAGCTGGTTGGCGGTGGTTTATAATATGTTAATTCACTGGTAAATCAGCAAACAGACTGTTTTTACCAGATTCAACTACCAGGAGGACCAGAAAAAGCAGCCTGGCTCTGATATGCAGGCCCCGTGTTTTATCCACCGACCAGAGCATCTGGTAAAACTTTCATTCACGGATGTTTATAATCATCCCCTAACATTACCTCTTATTAGAAGCTCCAGCATAATGGAGATATAATAATTACAATCTGGCTTGACCGAGCAGGCGTTCAGCTGACTTCTCCAACAGGCGGCCATCTTTGTTCTGACCTGAACGTGCAGGTTGATTAAACCCGTGACTAATCTAATACTGTGACCGCACAATTCTAGATAAATTCCTCTGCCTTGGTTCATAAATTGAGTTGCTGGTTTGTTTATTCTTTTAATACACTGATTTTTTTTTCTTTTCAAAATAAGCATCTTACAATAACAAGAAAAGGCAAAGGAAGAACAGCATGAGGAAAAAAAAAAAAAAAGACAACATTTACCACAGCCAAGGATTCAACAATTTCACTCACATCTCATGGAAAGAAAAGACTGGAATGTTCACTCACAAAAACAGAGGAATAAATTTAAAATTAAAAAAAAAAAAAAAAAAATAGATTCACAATATAGAGTTGTGCTTGGCCTCCTCCTTTATAAATGGGGTTTTCTTTGAAGGTGATTTTGTAGCAAAGGGGAAGGACTCGACCTGTTCCCATCTCCGTTCTCCAAACAGTTTAGCCTCGATCACCGTAACTTTTGTGATTCTCTCAGGACTGAAGGCATTCAGGCTGCAAAAAATAGGAATAGCGGTGTATATACTGTATATCCGCACCAGCTGAGGCGATGCGATATTCAGTGTGGCCATAGGAGATGGACTGATAATGTCCCCTAACTTGTCCCTGATCCCTCCTGTATGCGACGTGCCCCGAGAGAGGCGACGACAGGAGGTGCTCTTCAGTTAGGCTACGATTCCAGTTTCACAACAATACCCACAATGCAGTGCTGATCACAAGGGTGCCTTTAGTTGAGCACACAATGGCAAAAAATGCGTGTCTATCTATAAATATAATAAAAACCTCTCTGTTTAAGACTGATAACTGGCTGATTGATGCAACAGCAACAGGGTTAGAGGTTAAAAGGAATGTACACAAGTCAAAATATTCAAGCTTAGTTTTGATAGACTGAGATTCTGCACTGTGTTTCCAGTCTGGCCAAGATCACGCTGCAAAATTAAAGAAAGAAAAAAAAAACAAACCAAAAAAAAAAAAAAAAAAGGCCTATGAAAACGCACCCACCCACACTGCAAACTTATTTCGTCCACAGAATAATGTCTGCAGCTGTTTGCTGCCATGGAAACCACGTGTTGACGGACTTGTGGGGAAAAGGGCTTTTTTTTTTTTTTTTTTAAACCTTTTTTTTTTCTTCTTCTTTATTTTTGCATGATGATTATTAAGTGCTATAGCTAGGATGGAGCTGTGTGACACGGCGTGACCCCTGACATACTTCAATGGAACTGTGAGTTTATCTTTTAAAGACTTTCAATTTTTTTTTTCCACTTGTGACAGCACGAGAGTGGAGCCAGGATCGGGAAAAAGGTAAAGAGGATGACGGAGGACATCCAAACAAGAGACGGACATCAGCACAGACAGACAGACGGACAGACAGAGAGGCAGGCAGACAGACAGACGGAGAAAGACAGACGGACAGTTAGAGAAAGTCTGTGGTTAGCGAGCTGAACAGTGAGAGCAGAGCAGGGATGCAGAAGAGGCGGGGTGGTTGGGGGGGCGGGGGGTAGGGGGGGGTCGGGGTTTTCAGGGTCTCACAGGACAGATTAGGGAACAAGAGTAAAATCAAGAGAAAGCGGCATTAAGATGAGATGGCACTGGGCTTTTCCTTTCCTTCTTTCCCTCCCTTTCTCTACCTCCTCCTTCTCCTCCTCCTTTTTCTCTCCCTCTTTTCTTTTCTTTCCCTCTCACTCAGATGGCCTCCACGTAGTTGGCAGGCAGCATGCCCTGCTGGCCGGTGCGCTCCACGCGGCCGTACATCCAGCCCTCGTCGATCTGCTGCACGTCGACGATCACGTCCCCGTCCATGAAGGACACCTCGTCCTCGTCGGCGGCAGAGTAGTCATACACGGCCCTGTACCGCTTCTGTGGACACAAAACAAGTAGTTCAGTTAGTTTCCACCCCCCAAAAAAACAGACAACAGCTGCCATAGAGCTCAAGAAAAAGCTGCTACTAAATGAGCTACAGCATTAAAATGATTCTGAATGGCTGAATGGTTACTGTGCATGCCACATAACCACAATGTCACTGGTTCGATTCCACTGAGGGACCTTTATTGTTTGTCATACCCATCTCTCTCTCTCTCTCCCCTTGTTTCCTCATGGTTGTATGCCTCCACCAACCAGTCAAGTTGCAGTTTACATCCATGTCCTTCCAGACTCATTATTATTGTAGTGAAGGAATTTAATAAAAAAGGTATCAAGTGTATTTTCCTTGTATGTGTTCACATGTTCAGCCAATAAAGCCGATTCTGATAGAACTCAAAGTTGTGACTACGACAGTGGACGACGCTTCAGATACGGATGTTGCTGCAAAGAAGCTACAACTTCTGAAACGTGGATGCTTAAACATACATCTTCAACCCGGCAGCACAGAGGATCTATACAATCACCAGAGTTTCAAGGTGAGCAGCCAGGATTAGATTCAGTATCCGAACAAATATGAGATATGGTCACAATCTCCTCTTCAGTTTCTGAATTACGGCGTTGAATAACAGCCAGAAAAGTGTTTTGGCAGAACATTATAATGTGACAGTGAAGTTTTGGATATGAATTAGGTTTAAAAAAAAAAGGGAAAAACAGGACAATTAATCTGTACACGGATGACGCCACTATCTATACAACATCACCCTGTTGTTATAAAAATGATGGTTACACTGTGTATGTGTGTTACTATTGCACGTAGATCGTGATAAACTCTTCCTGTCTTGTACTGCAACTCTGCAACATCAGCAGAGTCATCAGCTAAGATTAAAGGAAGTATAAAAAAAGAAAAGAAGTATATTTATAAAGAGGAAGATGTGGGAATTAAAATTTGTTGAAGACGAGGTGAGATGTCAGTGGGGCAGGAGAACTGAAAACAGACATGATGTTATCTATAAGTCTGTATCTGATAGACTAAGAAAAGAACTGTAACGCCAACTTAAGGTATATAAAACCTTGTTGGGAGCCTTTTTCTTTGTAACCTCATCCTGTGTGTTGCACTGCCAACAATCCTTCTTGTACAAGAAAATAAATTGTTAAATTTTGATACTTGGCTCTGGTTTCTATTGTTTTTCAAGGTTATTACAAAAAGTCTTTTGGCACCCTCTGCCACCCAGATTGTTCAAAACTTGCATATTGACGTCTGTGCTATACAGCTAACATTGATTGATCTTAAATTGCTGTTCAGATAAAACAAAATGTATGCGGTTTTCTAGAAAACCAACCAATAGTATCACGGAAATAAATATTACTACGCTTAATGGGACACCGATTGAAAGAGTATCCTTTTATAAAAACCTTAGTTCCTGGATAGACGATGAGCTGTGCTTCAAAAAAACATTGCTGAAATGACTTTAAAAGCAAAGCCGGCATTCTTTTATAGAAATAAGGCTTCTATTACGAAGAACTATAGAGAGCAAATTGTTCAGTCAACCCTTTTATCCGTTATGGACTACGGTGATGTAATTTATATGCACTCTCCTGCTTCTACTCTTAAACCTATTGATGCAGTCTATCATTCTGCCCTCAGGTTCATAACCGGCGATGATTTTTAGGACTCATCTTTGCTCTATATCAGAAAGTTGGGTGGCAGTCGTTGGCAGTGAGAAGGGAACAGCTCTGCATCCTATTTATATATAAAAAGCTCTCCTTGGCAACCTTCCTGGGTACCTGACATGTCTTATTAATTTTAGTTCAATTTCACACTGCACTAGGTCCCAAGGCTATTTAGTCCTTGAAAATCAACGTGTTAGCACTGAGATTGGGAAATGGGCTTTTAAATATTATGCTCCACACAAGTGGAACAACTTGCGGAGGGCAGTAAAATTAGACGAGCTAAAGCCTTTTAATAATTTTAAATCTCTTTTAGCTGCCATAGGGGAAAGTGAACGTATGTATTCTAACTGAGCTTTAAGTATTACACTTTATATACTGCTTTTATTGTTTCTTATATTGCTCATCTATTCATATTTGCTGTTTATATTTGCATTTTATAATTTCTTATATTTTATATTTGTATTGTGATGAGGTGTCCTTGAAAAAGAGAGCCAGCTCTCGACGGCCTACCCTGTATAAACGAAGGTTTGAATGAATGAATGAATATAAAATGGCATCACTTAATCATTTTATCCTATTAGACATTTGTGTGAAACTTTGCCAAAATTAGCAAATGAACGCTTGACTTATGACCAAAAAACATTTTTTGTGAGGTCACCATGACCTTGACCACCAAACACTAATCAGTTCATACTTGAGTCCAAATGGACGTTTGTGCCAAATTTACAGGCGTTCCAGAGATATCGTGTTCACAAAGACGAACGTGAGGTCACAATGACCTTGATCTTTGACCACTAAAATCTAATCAGTTCATCCTTGAGTCTATATTTGGTTTGGTTTGCCAAATTTGGGGAAATTCCCTCAAGTTGTTCCTGAGATATCGTGTTCATGAGAACAGGATGGACAGACGGACGGACAGACAACCCGAAAACACAATGCCTCCGGCCACGGCTGATGCAACGTGGAGGCGTAAAAACAAAAAACCCTGAATGACTCACTTTCTTCCTCTTAGTGTCTTAATGTTAGTGTGATGAGTAAATATTTGTTCTCGCAATATTGAGCAAATTACAACATTATTCTCTGATTCCCATGGGAAACTTACCCCAGCACTTGGAGGCGGGGCGGCAGCCGCCTGGCGCGCTGGTTCAGGAGCAGGCTCATAGTTGTAGTTCTGAGAGGCTGCAGGTGGCTGGTAAGCTGCTGATAAAAGAGGACAAATGTTTGAGCTGGAAACATTTTGCTTATTGCTTCTTTTCTTTGGAGACACCAGACTCACTAGGAGCTGTGCTGGCATTCAGCAGCAAGCTATAATCCAGCTATCTGTAATCTATTGCTTCAGGCAGGAGAATTAAGATGTTAGTCTATACAGCAAATGCATGTTAATGCCAGGTGTATTTACTCCCGTCTGTATGTTTGCATGAGCTCTTAGAGAGAATGAGGAATTCAAAAACTTGGCAAGCCATGACGTGCATCCAGTGGCTTTCGAATTTGCTGTTATGCAACCTTCTGAACAATGCCTTTCTGTGTAAATCAGGTATGTAAAATACAAACAGCAGGTCCACGGGTCATTTAAATACTTATCCATAACTTTGCTGCTGAAAACGTTCGGTCATGATAGTTACAACACCGTCTGGATAAATGACAAGTTGCTAGATTTGAGCAAAAAGAATATCACTCTTACATCTTTCTGCCTGAGTAAACGAATAAAGCTGTCGATTTAACCATTCGATTTCTGATTATGCATTATAAGAATTACTTACATGATTTTTAAATACAGCAATTTCTGCAGTAAATGCAACTATTTATAGCTCTATGGATTAAATACAGGAGGAGCACGGTGGACATGTCAGAACCAGGATCCCTGTGTGGTGTGACTTGGCAACACCCAGCCTAATGAGCTCATACATTAAACAAACAAAAAAAATCATATTTCCCAGCATTCATTAGTGCTATCAAAGCATACAGATGTAGTTTTTAAATGATGTTTTTTGGTATTTGGGTGATCTGGACATTTAGGATTATTTTCTGTTAGTTACTGGTATGTCAGTAAAATTGTCTCCTACTTACTATTTCTCGACTACTTTTATAATCACTACTGCTGTTTTTATCTACAATTAATGATTATGTTCACTGTGTTAAAAGCTACTATTGACTCCATTTGACAGAGAGTGTATTATATGTACTTATATGTTGCCATGATCAGAGTTCGTTGGAAGAAATACCTGAAGAGGGGTTGCTCGGCTGCTGTGGGGCCTCTCCTCCCATCTTCCTCTTCTCAAACTCCTCGTGGTACTTAATCTGCGAGAGAAATACACAAACAGTTTATAGATAAAGATTGAGAGTGTATGTCACTTTATCTAACAGATAAAGATCTACAGTTGCAGTCATCTTCCCACAAAGTCTATCACAGTGTGTAGTTCACTTTACATCCACCAGATGGCTCCCACTCGCTCTCTCCTGCACCCGTGGGTTTGTGGTGATAGGTGGGGCGCACTACGTGCAGCAAAAGCCTCAGGAAGCAACTTGACGCTGAGAGGAAATGACATCTCGGCGGCCGGATGTAGTGTGAGCGCGGCGTTGCATGGCAACCGTTGCTGACACATCAGGAAGAACAGGTGAAGTGAAAAAAAAAAGAAAAAAGGGAACTAACAAGAAGCTTGAACGCTTAGGGTGAGAATGAGCCAGCTAGATTCAAGAGGAAATAATGAAGAGGAGGAGGAGGAGGAGGAGGAGGAGGAGGAGGAGGAGGAGGAGGAGGGGAATCATATGACTAAGCACATCATAATGTGACTTAAATCATTCATATGATTACAGTAGCAGGTGTAAGTGAACATTTTTCTAGGAATTTTCCTTAAATGTCTTTCGTGTAACTAAAAAAGGAAGCACCGGATCTACTATTTCAGACACAAACACTTCATCATCAACCTACTAGTGTGACAAAGGCAGCATTCAGCGTCACCCCATAAAAACCAGGCCAGACCGATGAAACTGAAACCGAGTGACCGCGCTAAATAGTCATTCCCCCTTATTACCAGGCTGATAACAGACTGACTCATAGTGGTCAAGATTTACAACCCCGATTGTGTCCCGTCCCCCCCCACCCCGCTTACACCCGTGCTCAAAGAGCCCACTGTGCCGGCGGCGTCGGCGAGGAGTGTATTCACAAGCTGGAGCGGGATGACGGAGTGTTTGTGCAAAGGACAGTGAAGCAAGTGACTGAGAGAACACTGTGACTGTTCTCAAGTGCAATATGCTAAGTGAGAGTGTGCGAATGAGATTATTTTGGTTTGTTTTGACAGAACAGGTTGAACAGATGGTGTGTGTGTGTGTGTGTGTTTACAGAAGTGCTTAGGGCTGCTGCTGAACTAAACCTTCCCCTGCAACTTCTCAATTGACAAGAGGATGGTGAAGGGAAACGGAAGAGACCAGACCAAGAGTGAAAAGAGATTGACAAGATTGACAGATAGGACAGGAGTCTAGATGAAATGAGGGTTTCACACGGCTGACGTTGTGGGAAGGGTGCTGACTAAACCGGTTTGAATCTTGTGTCCAGAGGAACAAGAGTGAAAAGAGAGATTGATGTAGCTCTCATCTGGAGTGGTTCCCTTATGATTGGCTATGAATGACGCACTGACTGCAAACAGATGTCTAATGCAGCAAGGAAGGACTCGCACACAGAGAAAAAAAATAAAAAATTCAGACAAGAGCGTGGCTTTTAAATATTCCTATTTGTTAGATTACAGCGCTGTGCAGACAGTGAAAATATGTGTAGGGTGCAAATGTTTCAGTTCATGTTGGACTTTCCTCAGTGCACAAAAGAGGCATGCAGGATGATGTGGGTTACTCTACAGGTGCAGCTAATCAATGACGATGCCAACTGCCAGCAGATCAGGTCATTACAAACACATTAGGATAATATAATGCCACAGCATACTGATCAACAGTATATACATACAAATGTTAGCTTTCACACTGGAAAAGCTAACAGGTCATATCTTATTCTTCATTTAAGCCACTAGAAGATATATCTGCGTTCACATTGGAGTAAATCTGATCTATATTTCCACCACGACGTTTAGGAATCATCATGTTAATGTCAAATCTGAAATAAAATCATGTTTCTTTGTTTTTCCAAGACATTGGATGCCACATTTGGTAGATGTAAGAGGGCAGAAAACATTACTAAAGCTGCATGTTGGCATTTTATTCTCTTTTTTTTTAGTAGGTAAAAAAGTGGTAAAAGTGTGGACAATTTTACAGTTAGAACATTCAGTATAAATTTAGCAAGAAAAGAAACCTGTGGCATTGTCCAAACGTCCCTGGTGGATGGGAGTGTGTGTGTGTGTGTGTGTGTGTGTGTCTGTGTGTATCAGTGTATCCCAGATATCCTTTGCTCTAGTAAAAGAGAAAGGTGGAAGAGAATTAAAAGATCTCTTTGCCAATGTCATCAACAGATAAAATGTTGCAGGGTGTTTTCACAACATTACATAAAGCACGCCCAAGTGGTGAACAGGTAGTATTAAATACACAAGACAATGTTTTTTTTTTTGCTTTTCGGGTTTACATTTGGTGAATTATTCATTTCTGTTTTTCTCATAAGCCTTTGCAAATACCTCGTGGAAACCCTCTCATCAGAAACTGATCAAAGAGTTTGTGAGCTTCTATTTGGAAATCATCATCCTTTGTACAGATGCGTCTAAACCTTAAGAAACTAACTATAGGGCAGACCTTGTTTTGAGGAGGACAGAATGATAGTTTGAGTGATGTAAAAGACTATGTTATTATTACCTATATGTCCAAAAAACTTACTTTGTGACTGTCACTGTCCATACTGAATTCAATTGAACAAACACAGTCGGTTAGATAATGTGGGAAAAAGCCTGAAGCTTCTCAAATCAGAAATATGTCATAAATATATCTTTTCCAAAACACAACGGATTGCAAAAATGGATTATTATTGTACACATATTAGTGTACAAACCGACCCATAAAAAGGTTTGCTTAGTCGGGGGTGAAGCTTGCGTCCACAGCAGTGCCATGTCTCTGGAGGAAGAAGCCAGGAAATTAGTTTGGGGAATGTTCTTCTGGCCTGGCATCAAGAAAAACACCTTAAAGCCCGCATGAGTGAGGCATGTTGGTCTAAAGGCTGGCTGCATCTGCAGAGGCCAGGAGAGAGATCACTACTGTTGTATGTCACACCTGAGAGTTGAGTTATTAAGTTTCCAGTGTGTCAACAAGATTAGATAAAAAGTTCAGTAAGAGAACTAATACTCGCTCTAATAGGGTGACATTTTGGCAAGCCTTGCATAGGCTTGTGCACCTTAAGTGGGTCATAAACGGTTTGATCGGAAAATAATTAGTCAAGAGAAGACGGCAAACAAAAGGACAGTTTTTAAGGTGTAGTTCAACCCTTGTGAACCACTTTCTTATCAGACTAAAAACAATGTGCTCTAATCTTTACCGCCATAATGCACGAGTCATCTTTATGTGGTTTGTGTGTGTGTGTGAGCCCATAAATACATGTAATATATGTGCATCCCTCTCTGTCTTGCAGAAGTCCTTGATCTCACACACACACGCGAGATCTTTCATCAAGCGAAAGCAGTAATTACCCATCACCCTTCACCCTAATTATACCATTAGCGAGACTGGTGCAAGACCGGTTATGTGTAATGACGTATGTTTTGTGTTTCCCATAGAAATGAAGGCCTTTTTTTTTTCAGCTGACTTAAGCAGTCTGGGGATGCAATGTAAACACTGCATGCATTTCTACACTGCTGCTCTGTATTTACACAGAAATGGCAAATCAATAGCTGCGGCCGAGGGGGGAGAGGAGAGGAGAGTGGAGGAGAATGGTCCATGTGGAAAGCGATTGGAGGAGAATCCCATCGCTATAAATGAGGAGCGCTGTGAGCAGAGGAAGCCTGACATTTACTGTGACAAAGTAGGAGGATGAAAGCTACTTTTAAAAAAAACAACAACATGAAAAACATTACAGAACCTGTGATCTTAATCTGGTGAAGCTCTCAGAGGCCAAAGAAAGAGGAGGTGATGAGCCAAATATAAAGGAAATGATACAATCTACTGGTTCTGGCAGTTGTACGAATGAATTTAGTCTTTATCACAGAGCTGACGTCAGCATGCAGCGCTAGTCAAACTATTTTCTGACTGGTACCAAAAGGATCGGCCGTTAATTTTGCACAACATAAGCATGACCTGCCTAAATGTTATCTTGAAGATGTGATGTCAGCTCTTCTCAAGGAGAAGATAACTTTCCAGCGTACTTCATAGAGATTAATTATCCTCCTCAGAACAAGTTCTCAGTTCAATACTGGGAAAGAGATTGTAGTCACATAGTGAAAGTAAACTAATGAACTCAGACCAGGCCGACTTCATAGCAGACTGTCAGGGGGAAAGCAACATTAGAAGAGCCCTAAATGTTCAGTCAAGGGCTGTAACTAAAGTTTATTTTCATTTCATTATCAGGGTTTGGTCTAAAATTTTGTCAATCAACAAGACCAACAAAAAATATACATCCTGTCTGTTGATTAATCAGCTTGCTTGTCGTTGTTAAAATACTTAACATTTAGAGCCCTTCTGTTGACAGATGGGTGAAGTGGTGACACTTACATTGCTGATTTGGTCCTGCGATTTCTTAATTCTCTGCAACTCTGGCGTGTCTGTGACCACGCTGAATGCTTTCCCTTTATTCTTCTCAAAATCCTCCCTGTAGAGAACCTGCACAGAAAAACAACAACAACAACAACCAACCATGTTAGAAAGAGTTTCAAACATTAAAACAGTGAATATGTAGCAGATCTTTTGCCACACTGTCAGATTAACAGTGAGTGAATCAACAAGGAAAATCCAACAAATGCTGTATAAATTATTATTTATAGATGCTTTGACCTAGATTCTTTCAACATATACAGATTTAAAAAAAAAAAAAAGATCACAATGGTCAGTGTTGACATTTTCTCAGCTATTCCACCTGTGGCGTCAGTGTCCGCCTTATAAGTTGGCTTACACTTGGCTTGACAAATGGATCAGTCCCGAGTTTTAATGAGTTACGCTTTAGCCTAATAAAATACTTTTATAGCAGCGGGGAAAACAGCTTTACTGTTGACTTTATTTAAGCTCGACACCGTTAGATGAACGAACGTGAAATTGCTGAAATGTAAACCCTCTAGTGAAACTTTCTACTGATTTTTTGTAGTGTTTTCTTGACTGCGGATCACTTCAGTGACCATTTTGTTGTATTAGTCTGCTTATACTTCTCACTATAAAGCAGAAACTGGATGAGTAAACCACAGACTTGTGTCACTAGTAGTGACTAACTCTGGATTCGACAGAGAAACCAAGACATTTGTACGTTGAATAGAGTATTTCCTGCCACCATGGGCAGAAATAATTCGGGTTTTTTTTTTTTTTCTTCATGCATAAACTTTGACTGGAGTAACCAGCACCAGTATGTGCGTGTGTTTCATGTGCAAGCGAAGTAAGTTTGGCCCTATATTGCATAGTCTTTTGTGGTGAAGTTCACTTCCTGTTTGCTGGGGAGTGAATGCCAGCACCCATATATGGTCAAAATGAGAGGTAGTGTATGACAGCTCTCTGTGTGTGTGTGTGTGTGTGTGTGTGTGTGTGTGTGTGTGTGTGTGTGTGTATGTGAGTGAGTGACTGTTGAGTGTGTGTTTTTCCAGCCTTCCCACCCTATCCTGACCCTAAGGGCAGAGGAGGAAATGTCCAGCCCATGCGAGCGTCAGATGAGTATCAGAAATTACAATGCATGGGGGCGCGCTACCTCACTGCTGCCCTGTGGCTGGCTGAGTATTCAAAAACCCACAACTGCCACTTCACAAAACCTGAAGCAGGATGTCATACATACATGTTTGTTTGTTTTTTTTCTTCTTCTCCAAACCAACAGCTTCACTTTCTCGCTCTTGACCTCCTCAGCAGGCGCAATGACATTTCAACAGTGACAAATCGTTTAATTCCACCTCCCTATTCCTGCCTCCATGGTGACTGACTGCACCGGTTTCCTGAACTGCCCAAATAATAGAGCTAGCTTGGACAGTCTATTACCAGGATACAAAGCCCCCCTCCCTCCCCATCCCGCCGACATCCACGTAATGTCTGACACTGCTTTACAGAGTGCTGACCAATCCTCCTCTCATCACCCAATCGCTTTGTGATGACATGACGTGGCAGTGATTCATAGCTAATGTTTAAATGCGTGTATGATGTGGCATGATGCGTTCATATCTGCTGTCACCCCCCTCCCTCCCTCCCTCCGTCCCTCCCCACCCCTGGCGTGACGTCCACTGAGAAAATGAAGCGAAATCTATGGCTGATCCTCAATTCTACGGGAAATTATAAACGCCTCTCAAGCCTGCGCACAAAGATAAGTCGCGAAGAAGATTAATGTGGCCTCGACCCATCTTTGTCCTTCGTTCTCATCAGTCAACGTATGATCCTCCCCCCCTATTTTTATTTCTCGGTCCATCTCCTTTTGTCTTTTTGGGTCTACGCAACAGCTTCTTTTCTCCTCCAATCATGTTTCTGCTTTCGTTCCCCACCCACACTCTCCTCTCTCTCTCTCTCTCTTTCTGTGCTCCTTTTTCATTCATTCATATTTTACTGCCTGAACAGCAACAGACAGAATCATCCCACAGAGCTGGAGCTCTTCCTCATTATAATCTTTCTCTCTGCTTCTATTTGCATTCCTCTAGCTTTCCTTCCTCTGGGGATTTTACTTTTATCTCTTCCTCTTTCACTCTGCACTCCTCCCTCTCTCTTGTGTTGGTGCCTTCCTGTCTCTTCCTTTTTTTTCTTCTTCTTCTTCCTTTGCTCATGTGCGCCTCATTGCTCTCCCATCTCCTCCTCCCCAATTCGCTCTCTCTCTCCGTTTTCTTTATTTCTCTTTCTCTCCGTCTTGTTTCTTTCTGTTTCCCCCTGCAAAGTCTTGTAATGAGGTGTGACAAACCTCTAGCCTGCTACCATAGCAATAGGGTTCCCGTAGCAACGCAGCAGCGGCGACGGTGGCAGTGGCAGCGAAGGGCTAGATGGCCACAGCACTCCACAACTTCCTTGCGCTGACACAAACATAATAGCACTGTGGTGGCACTTGATCATAACTGTGCAACAGGCTTATTTCATATCATCTACATCACTAACATGTCTGAGTAGTGCGAGTTATATTCAGTTTTTATTTTTTTAAATGATTTATTGTAATGTCAGCTGTTTTTTCGCTACTTAATGTAATTTTTTTCCCTTCACTTTCTGAAATCTTGAGGAGTTTTTGCGAGGATAGAACTCTATTTATGTCAGCTGTATCCTCATTTTAAGGGGATTTTTCTTTTTTTTCATTTATCGTAAATCATCATCTACTTCCTGTAGATTCGGGTATTTTTTTAAAGTGAAATCATAGTTTCCTGTCCACTGTGAATACTGTGCTGTGACGTCACGCGACTGCTTCAGAGAAGACAAAGAAAATGTCACAAAGAGCTACGCCGGTCTTTATTCATGTCACACTAACATCTTTTGTGTATATTTATAATCTCATACTTAAGTTTAGTGTCGATGATAAACTCCTTAGTGTGATGACTGTCTCTTTGTGTATGGTCGAGTGTTTGTGGGGGGCTGTTAGGATGCACAATCCATGTAGAAAAACACCATCTGTCCTTACGATTCACCAGTTACCTCCCCCCCCTCATATGACCACTAACCCCACCCCGATACTCCACAAAACCCCTTCTCACATACAAACACCCCTCCTCTCATCTGTAGTGTTTGACACTGACACTCGGATGAGACGAGCCCCCGAAGCCCCACCCCCCTCTCTGCACAGCCCTCTCTTTTTACTAAAATGTTGATTAAAAACAAACAAAAAAAAAAAGCTTCTCCCTCCTTCTTCATATCCAGATTATTATATCAATTCCTCAGGGATCTTTTGTGATTGATGAGGCTCAAAATGACTAAATTTGAAGGGGCGTTTCTACTAAACTGGGCTAAAAAAAAAAAATACATTTCTGTTACTTCTAGATAATTTTTCAGAGGTATTTTAGTGATTATGTTGATAGACAAGTTCCTAGAATACAAATGAATCTGTCCCAGACATGATGGCACAAATAAGAGAAGTGAAACCTAACATTTACAGCATTCAAGGTTCACAGCTGTCCACCACTCTATCTCTAAATAAGATTTTGTACTCTTGGACTGTAATTTGTTATGTTTCCTTTAACTACAAGTAGCCAAAGTGGGGAAAACATTGTTGTAAGTCTGCTGGTGAGTACAAAACTCTGTCCCTCTCTATCAGAGCAATCTTCATTAAAGCAAAAACCACATGACCCAGTTCAGATGGATATTTTGGTCTTGTGATTTTTTTTTTTTTTTTTTGTCTTACAATATATTTGGGTCTCTCTTATTTTAGCTTCTGCGGGAACAGCCGTAGTAGTGTTTCCTGTGGTTACAAATCACACCCAGACTGGGGACTATTTAGAGAAAGACGGGAGATAATTTGAAAGGTTTTATGGTCAACACACTTGGGTGACCCCTTTCAAAAAAAATGTATGTAGAAAAATGAAAGAGAAAATAAAGGTGTATCAGCACTAGGTCAGTCAGCAGGCAATTATCATTGTGTGGCATAAAAAGCAGTAAAGCACACAATTTATTGGGGTATAAAGCACGTTGCAAACATCATAAAAGGCATTTGAATGGCAGATATACACATGAACACTAAAGATAACAGCAGTGTGAAACAAGAGGGTTGTCGCAAAAGGTTAAGCTGGGATTGTTACACCATGTTAAGCTTATGTTTGGGTGAGCTCTACCATTCTGGCATATGGGTGTGTGTGTGTGTGTGTGTGTCAACGAACAAGCCCCACCTTAAACTTCACCGACCAATGATGTAAAACCCACTTTTTTGTCACCACTACCCATTTTGTGGACACGTCTACACACTTCTGATGAAAGCACTTTTACTACAGTCAGGTTCAACCAGGGTCAAATTTAGTCACCACAGTAAACGCACTATTTTTACAGACCGACTTGGTTCCTATCAGGCTAAACTCGAGCTTAGGCAGCGACACAACACTTGAATCAAAAGGTTTTTAACATTTCATGAAAGCTAAAATGGTGAATGGAGTTCCAGTTTTAAGACGTTCAATGTTGCAATGCTTTCTTACGCAACAAACATGGTGATAAAACAAAATGGGCTCACTTTTAAATAGAATTTGAGGGGATACTAATAATGTAGTTGTAATGTTTTTATGTTGAGCTCGACATTTAAAAAACACTAGATAAGGAGCCTATAAAGGTACTGCCCCAACATTTCTTGTATCAGCACTGCTCATCTCCGAGACCTGGCCGGCCAAGTTTCCTTCTTTTCTTGGCGACGTCTTCAATCTTTTTGTCTCCATAATATTTTATTTATTGCACGATTACATGGCCATAGATTCTCTTAGCTCTCTCTCTCTCTAAGTCTCTTACTTGTCCACTGTGAATCAATTTCATGCTTGACTTCTCAGGTCTGTCTTAAAGCGGCGAGCGCGTAGTTATCTTGAATGTTTATTAAAAATAGGTCTGAATTAGACTGATTGCTTTATCTGAAAAGTTGGCTTTGTGAAAGCACTTACTCCCAGATCAATTTTGAAGGGGTTAACTCAAGTCAGGCTTTTTCGAATTAAGCATTTCTTTTTTTTTTTTTTTTTATTGCCTCCGTCGTGGAACAGTGCCAACGTGTGAACAAACTGTGCGCATGTCTCGCAGCTTGAGTTTGGTTTAGCCGTGAATCCTATGAGTAGCAGCTGGCACGAAGGGTTACCTGGCTCTGCATCTTGCTCTGCTGTTTGAGGCGGAGGTTCTCTGGAGTGTCAGCCACACAGGTGAAGTTTGTCTTGGGGTAGTGTCTGTATAATAAAAAAAACACAGGAAACAGCACAGAATATTAGTACACAGTAAACACACACAGGCAGATGCCAGCTTTTACTCAGACTCCCACTGTGACGCTCAAGCCTAGACTCTAAGAGAGAGAGAGAGAGAGGAAAAAAAAAAACAGCATAACTCAAGCAGTGTGCAGTCTATGGCCCCACAGTGGGGGCATTTGTTATTCAAGGTGGTCCTGAGGTTGAGTTAGGAGCCCCTGTAGACAAAAGGCATGTCAGTACAACACACAATGCTCTGTCAGTGGGAGCCAAGGTAGCCTGAAAAAGAGGAAGTGAGGCAGGGGTTGTGTAAAGGGGGGAGAGGTGGGGGGGGAATGAGAGCCTCAAGGTTGCAGAGTTTTGGAGGCGAGCCATAGCAGGTGTGGAAAAAGCTTTCCAAGCTCACAAAAAACAGGCACACACACACACTACACACTACACACACACATTCATGGGCACGGCCCTATGGGGGATAACAGGAAGAGGAATAGCGCTCAACAGACCCAGCAACAGGGTCAAAGAGACAGTGGGTGAGTGTGAATGATGTCATGGGCAGCTCTCCCCCACCCCACCCCCCCTTCAGCAGAGCGTGAAGGCGAGTCTCTTTTCTGAATGGATTCTGGGAATTTTCTTGACAGCCGCAGACCCGTAACCACCCGACCTCCTACTGCTGCTCAGTAGAAAACGCTCGGCCTGGAAACAAATGTAACAAACATAAATATACACACGTAAGCAAAACACACGCAGCATCCACGCAGACATGCACGCATGCGGCGAGCATCATTCCAAAAGCCATTCATCACACGTTTCGCTTATCGATCGCGTAAACTGCTGTCGATGGTTTACGCGTGCAAGGCCTAAAAGTCTGTGTTTTTATACACTGGAGGCTTCACGTCTGCTAATAATGATGTCAGTCAGTTCAGTGTGGCGCTTAAAGGGGACCTATTATGCTTTTCTTTATTTTCAGTCACATGCTTCATGTTACAATGTCAGATGTTCATATTAAACATGGCCGAAGTGTCATATAATGAGGTGAACATATGTAGAAGTAATCCCTGTGTGCAGAAAGCTTCAGACAGCTCTGAACGCTCGGTTTCCCACGTCTTTCCTACTTTCAGCCCGAGATGACATCGACTTCTGACGGATTTCTTTATATTCTCATCTTCTCCACGGACAGCTGCATGAGTTCACTACTCCGCTCCGCTAACATTACGGAATTCTTCCATTGTTTTAGAGGCTGTCACGCCATGACTGGAGTGGCGCTGGCACGCCGTGAGTGTTTTTCCATTACGCAGCACGGCAAAGTGAAAGGAGTTTACCTGTTGGAGGTGTGCTGGTCAGGGGCCAGTATCTAATCAATAAGGAGGTTTTGAACTGTGAATCATGCAAAGCTACTCTCTAGTGGAGTCCAGAAATAAAAGTATAGAGGGGAAATGAGCATAATAGGTCTCCTTTAAGGCAGTGAAAACACATGGCTCAAATCCAGCAGGAGAAGAAGAGCCCGCACAGCTTATTAACAACTCAGATGGACTGTAGTTCCCAGCCTGCCTCGGGGTGCTGGGTGACCTCAAAAATCTTCAACCACTATCCGTGCCTCTGGGTAACCCATTTAGGCAATATGGTTTCCGTTTCCTTGACAACATGGTAAATAAACTGAATAAGCATTTGTCCTGATGTGATAATAGGATGTAAAAAAAATTAACAAAGGATTGCGGTGGAAGCATTTTACATAAAGAACTGTTAAAAACAAAAACGAAAAAAAAAAAAAAAAAAAATTATGTGAGCCACTTGAAAGAAACCCCAAGGACAATTTCAAAGAGTGGGAGGCGGAAAATAAATGTAGTCGGATCTGAACGAGAGCAGAAGTTGATTGATGTCAGCATTCCTCTAAAGCTCTGCGATATTCAACAAAGCGCCCGAGCACTTGATCCCTGCTTGCATCCATCCATCCATAAGGCTGGAAACACAAGCAGGTCTGTGCACGCTCACACTTGACTTTTTTACAACTTCTAGTACTCATTTTCCTAAAATGGCAGCTATCAGAAACATTCAGATGTAGTGGTTTGCTGGTTAGCACCCGAGGCCGGGCCCGGCGGCGAGGCAAGCTAATCAAACGATGCAAATGAAACTACACTAAGATAAGATAATCGCAGGAGCAAAGATCCCACAAAGACACAACAGTCTTTTGTCATTTAAAAAAAGGTGCCCTCTGCTACAGTTGAGTGCAAACATCTATAACTATTAATAACAACTCAAAGGAATAATTAACAAACCCGCAGGGCTGGAAATCAAGAGGAATATTTTTTAGGACGCACTCTTTGTAGCATAGTGGTAAAGCTAATTCATGCTCTACACAGCCTGCGTAACAGCAACCCAAAGCATATTTTCAAGCTTCAAGTCTATTTTCCTCCGTTTTACACTCGTAACTACATTTATTGTGTATTTGGCTTTGAGCGCTTCCAAAGTACGAGTGACCTACACTCAACACTGTACTTGAACGCCTCCAGCGTAGATACAGATGGTGCTTCTCACGCTACGCTTTCTGTGTGGAGACGATGTTAAGATATGAAAATAAAACTGAATTTTTCGAATGAGTCGTGATAGTTGACAAACGCATATCTGTGTGGACACAATCGACGTAAATAAGAAAATCTAAACGGGTTAAGATTTTGCAAAAAAAAAAAATCACTTATTGACCGCCATGAATGTTTCTCTTTCTTAAAGAATATCCAAAAGATAGGAAATGAATAATATCTATTAATGTTTTCTGGGGTTTGGGTGTGTCTGGTTTGAGGTGGAACACACTTCCCTTCACGCAGCTAAAGACCGCGCTGCTTGTCGGAGGCAGACGCCACAAGTTTCAGTCTCACACACCCTCACAAGCAGCATCTGTGTTAACAGCTTTCCTTTCATCAATGTGTCTTTAGAAACTGTCCTTGCACTTAAGGTTCCAGCAAATTGCTATACAAACATACAACAGGGTGACAGATATGAGCTTAGTCACTCAGTGAGAATCTTATAATGTGAGTCTGTGTAACCATGCTTCATTTCTTTTTTTCTTTGCCTATATGAGTGAGTCACAGGAACACTCATCTATCTGTCGGGTTGTATAACAAGGTAATAAGTCGCAGGCCAGGATGTGTGACACATGCACAAACTCAGTTAGCCCTGTGAACGCTAAAGAAGGAGTGATCAAAATGGAAGGGAGGTACGGCTGAGGTGGAGGAGTGAACGGGGCCACGCATGTGTAATCACACGCAAGCACACACACACACGCACACACAAACCGTCTACGGTGCAGGAGGAGAGACCTGTTTGCATACTGGGACCAGGAGATGTTGTGGCCGGCTTGACCCTGTGAGACCTGGAGGAAGGTTGTAATGTATTATTCAAGAGGAAACATTTCATCTACATGTTACATATCACCAAACTCAACAAGTTCAATGACTGATGGAAGAGGAAGGTAATTGTGAAAATCGTGAGAAAAGTCACACACATCATAGTAGAGGAGCTGTGGTTGGCAGCACTGGTGAAAGACAGCTAGCAAATAACAGGATACCTGCTGTACCTGACTGGCAGAATCCATCATACACAGTGAAGCTCATATAACAGAGTTCATATAGTCCCGTTTCGACCAAAGGTTCCAGATACTTTGGCATCAGAGAAACTAATCTCAGAAACTAGACTTGGAACTAAAAGTCCCTGTAGAGCAATCCTGTTTGTGTTTCCACCGTATGTGGGGAACCAGGTAGATCATGAACATTAGACCCATGAGGAATTTGAAAAAAAAAGAAAAAAGAATCACAGCAGATCTTGAAATGTAGCATTCACACATGAAGAACAAAGACGGATTTGTCCTGTTGCTCTTTGTATTTACTGCTGCATGAGTTGGATGTAATGAACCAATGAAAAGGAGAAATGCAGAGGAGAAAACTAAAACTGAACCTAAGAGCGTCTGTCTCTACAGCAGATCATCTGTTGAGTGTAAATCATTGTTTCATGGGGGACGTAACCGCCATGAAACAAATCAGAAGATAACTTTTTATTTCTCTTGTTCACTGGCTTTGTTCTAGCTACCGCTGCTCCCTCTCTTCAGTCACTCTCTAGCTGGCTCATCCACCGCTGCAGTTTCTCTCTGTCACTCACACTCTCTTTTTTTCTCTCGTTCTTTATGAAAATGAATTGGTAAGCCGACAGCAAAACCTAAATTCACTTTTAATGTTAGCAAATGAGGAGATATGTCCTTCCTTTGTACTAAATTCATACTAGAATACTTCCTTGTTTTATAAATAAAGCGGTACACAAGTTAAAGCAGCTGCGCTGTGTCTGTTTGACCAATCAGCAACGGCCATCCCTGCAAAACCTGCCACCAAAGTTCTTGTACTTTTAGAGAGTACCATCCCCCCCAAGTAGGGACTTTTTAGAGGGTAAAACAATCTCCTTAGAACTTAATTTAGACCCTGGTTCCTCCGAGGGAAACACGGGTAGAGGAACTGAGTTCCTCAAAAGGTTCTTAGTCCCTGGGGAAAGTTCCTGCGGTTGAAATGCAGCTTTTGATATTTTACTGACTAGGCCTCTCTTCTTCAGCTTTCAATGAGAAAGCACTCTTTTTTTTCCAGGCTAATACAGAAGGCAGCACAAACCAGGAAGTAACCCGCAGTGTCATGCTGCACTGTGAAGTGGTTTTAATCATGACCGGTTATTTATTAACAATATATCAAGAAATGACCTCAAACTGATAGTGTGAGATCGATGTCAACCCGCATCCATGACACTAAATCAAGACATTTGTCACAAGTTTTAACAACACTGCATTGATGTCCAAAAAAAAAACAAAAAAACAAACCCATTTCTATCAGTCATTAATGCAGCATCTCAACAATGGCTCCTGCAGCCTCCGGGGGAAGTGAAGGAATGTTTATGTCTCCTTATTTACCCTCCTAAATCTCTCACAATCCCCCCATGTGACTCTAGTATCTAATCAGGGATGAGATTCTCAGGGAAGAAGTGGGTAGGAATACAGTAAAAACAAACAACGCCTATATCAATTACTAAGGACAAATACAGAATAATGATAAAGTAGTTATCCCACATAATAATAACAGAGAATGTAGCCTACATTCCTTTCCTGAAGTGGGATGCACTTCTACTGATGATGTTTACTCTAACAAGGCTTGTTTTAAACAAACTGAACGAGGCATAATAAACAGGCTCCCGCAGGCTCACTGCTGCTGCTGCTGCCGCTGCTGCTGGCACGGGGAGCGGAGGGAACATCACGAGCAGGAAAGGTGAAAAAAGATGCCACTTTAGTCTGAGGAAACAAAGGTGACAGCGGGGACGACACCTGCTGGAGGCGGCTGATTGACTGATTGATCTGGATGTGAAGGTTCAGTGGAAGACACAGTGTCTCAGTCAGACACTGAATCAGGAAAACATTTCAAGAGACAAGAGACAAATTGTAATATTTATAATGACAATATAAGCTTATAATGAGGTCTGTAGAAAGATGTTTTCACTTTTTTGGAAAGGCTATGAGAGTTTTTTGTGGTCGCCTAATCTCTCAAATGTAGAGCTCCAACGGTCAGTCGATCAACAGCAAACTAATCTGCAGCTATTTTGATAAGATAATTGTTTTAGTTGTTTTTTTACAGGAAAAATGCTAAAATTTGCTGGTTGCAGCTTCCTGAACGTGAGGATTTCAAGTTTTTCTGCGTCATACATTTTTGGACTATTGATCAGACAAAACAAGACATTTGAGGACATCGCCGTGACCTCTACCACATTTTATAGGCAAAACAATTAATCAAGAAAACAATCTGTAGATTAATGGAGTTGCAGCCCTATTGAAATGAATCATGAGGGTGTCAGAGAGTCAGGGCGGTCTAATTTAAATACACCTGTGAACGTGTATCATTCAGTATAGCTCTCCGACTAAGAAAATCTTAGTACAGTGACAAAAATCATAAATAATAAAGCACTAACAGGCCTTTTTTTTTTCCATGGAAGACATTTTGATATGTTGCAGTAGGAAAAGAACAGATGTAAAAAGTCAAGTTAATAATGGCTCAATTCCATTTAGTTGCTTGAGTTTCAGATACTCTTATGTTGCGCATGTTGGCTCGCTGTAACACTGCCGTGGCTTCTTGGGACACTTTAATAGAACTGAACCATTGTTAACATTATTAGTAACATCTGTGCTTTTCCTGCTATGTCAAGTCAAAATGTCTGCTGTACAAAAAAAAAAAAAAAAAAACGCCTATTACATCCTTTTTTTTTTTTTTTTTAAATGCTTGTGTGTGTGTGTGTGAGGACAAATATACACACTCAGCAGTGAGCTGGTTGCACTCCAGAAACAGTTCAACACATCTGGTTAACCTGGAAATTATTTGCATGTATGAGGAGCTTTGCCTATCTAGATCAGGCAAGTAATAACGTATTTTCTTCTCCTCTCTCGGCTTGACACACGGTTGCAACTGTTTCGTCTTAAGAGATAATGTGTAATTATACGAAACATTTGACACAAATCAGGAGAAGAAAAAAAAAAAAAGGAAAGTGAAAGTAAATTAGGGGTTAACGACTGGAGTACCTGGCTTCGTTGCGAAATCATACTGAATCATTCCTTGCATCTGTGTTGTCTGATTGGCAACATGTTTATTGGTCTTTGTGGCAACGAAAACGCTCACGTAGCCAAATCTGGACCGTTACAGCGCAACAAATTTGCTTTGCATTCATTGGATACACTTTGAAGCTCTACAGCAAGCAGGATAAAAAAATGACTGCGAGGATCAGAAATATGGAAAAGCATGTTGTAAAAAAAAAAAAAAAAAAAGTTCTTTGCAAGTATTCCTTGCCAAAAAACTGCTATCACTTTCTCATTTACTGGAAGGAGAAAACAATCAAGAGTCATGTTATCTTACTTTGGTCTTGGCAGAAATAACTTATCGCTGGTATTAATCTGTTTCACTGGCAATGAAATGGCAATTCAAGAAAAAAAACTGAAAAAAAAAAACAACTTGTCAGAACATGAAGCAACTCTTTCTCTCCTGCATTCCCTTTCAGATAATGCACTCACACACACACAAACACACACACACATGGAGGAGGAAGAAGAAGAAGACGAAAATCATTAGAAGTAAGGAGAGAGGGGATTCCACGGATTCCTGATGAGTATTTAGTGTGTGATTATGTGCTGAAGCGTGAGTGGACATGCTAGTTTTCAGTGTGTCCGCCTGTGTCACTGTAGAGGAACTTTAGGAATTTCCTTTGTTGATACCCCCCTCCCCACTGAGGAGGGAGGGAGGAGGGATGGAGGGAGGGAGGGAGGGAGGCACTTTCCCACACCACATATAGGCCTTTTCTCTGAGGGGGGAGCTGGGATAGTCGCAGATCAACAGCAGAGGGGCCTTAGTTGGGTTACGACACACTCTCTCACACACACACACACACACACATTTAGGGAGTCTTGTTTCAGTCTGTGGACAGATTAAAGACTTCTGTCAGTGTCTTTGGGTTGCAGGCTGAACCATACAAGTTTAAAAAAAAAAAAAAAAAGAGAGAGAGACATGCACACTGACATACACAGAATGATGATCTAGGGACAACTTACGCATTGCAGTATGGTCTCTTCTCGAAGCCTTTGTAATTCTTCATGTTTAGAGTCATTTTGCAGACCTCGCAGCTGAAGCATCCTTTATGCCAGTACTGTCAGAAACACAGAGAGACAGAGAGTGAAGACAACATGTAAATGCAACAGATATTAGAGATGTTGTTTTTTTTTCCCCACTGAAAAGGAAACATGTACCACGCACACAAACACATAAACACTATTACAGCAACTAGCACAGGAAAGCTAATTGAATGTTTAAGGTCAGACTAGCTACTTTTTTTTTTTTTTTTTTTTTTATTCCCTTGAGGTTTCACAAGGACAAGAGCTGGACGCAGAGGGAAAGAAAAGTGACTGTTAAAGAGTGTGTGAAACAAGACTAGGTCAAAACCCAGTATATAGCTGGACCGTGTCTGAAGTGCTAATTTGAAACGACAGATACAGGAAGTGGCGACACTTGGCACCGCGCCTTCAGGATGAGCCAGCAGTAAATCCCCCAAAGAGCTACACTGATCAGTTGATTGGATCATGTTCTCTGCGGGATGTTCGCGGCGGACATCGACCGGCAGGTTATCTCAGGAGTCGGGCCTGCAAGCGGCAGAGAGGACCGGCCTGTCTCACCCAGCAAGCGGCTCCTCACAGTCACCGAAAACTAATCGTAGCAAATATACAAACAGGCGTTATTTGGATAGACTGGCCACATATTGGGAATCTAAACTTTCCCGCCTGAAATATTAATAATGAATAAGTGACATATTTGCAGCCCTACAATCTACACCATTGCTGCCAGTTGGTGTGAAATACATTCTGCACTTGGCTGTCCCGAGCTTTAGCAGCCTCCGACCTTTCAGCTGACCGACGGTGTGACTTCATCACTCAATGACTCAGTCAAGTCGGTCAGTCAGGGACGGACTTTTTCATTTACAGTGCAGCCCCCGCTTTTGTGGTCGAGCCAAAAAAAAAAAAAAAGTATAGCAATGTGGAAACGCAGCAGTTTGTGTATGTGGATACTGAGCAGTTAACAAAAAGACACTTCTGCTTCCGTTAGCAAATTGTATGGTTACTATTTATAAGTAGACGGGACTGGCTTTGGTGAGAAGTCTGACAAGTATGTATCTGTTCGTCTAATCCGTTGATATCATTTTGACACCTTTAAAATTAGATTATGAGCTCAGACCCACATGTTCAGCTTGCAGATTTTGTTTTTTCTTGTTTTGTTGTTTTTAAGTTGGGCTCTGAAGGCCACATTTTGACTCCCTTCCTTCCGTTTGTTCATCTCTGCAGGCCTGCATGTTTCAGTAACGCCTCTATCCATCTTCATAAGAGGCCTTGCCTCTATCTTCCTCAGCACCCTTTCTCCCACCCACCGCCCTCTCGCCTCCTTTCCTTTTTCTCTCCTGGCACTGGCCTGATCTGCAGCCTGAGGGTTCAAAGAGGGGATCGAGGGAGGGAGGATTGGATAAAACTAGAAGGAAGGAGGAAACATGAAAGAAGGAGCTGGAAAGAGCAAGAGGAAGGGAGCAAGCAGGGGAGGGGTGGGCAAGAGAAAGAGAGAAAGAGAGAGAGAGAGCGAGAGAGGGAGAGAGAGAAAACGCCAGAGAGTGAAGCAATGATCTGGCTGCTCCTGCTATCGTCAAGGGAGGGGAGGGAGGAGTGCAAAGATATGGAGAGAGAGAAAGAGAAAGAACGGGAGGGATAGAAAGAGAGAGTCCTTATTAACATGGCCTCAGGGTGCTCTGCCACCCCTCTCATTCTTTTTTCCACTCTTTATCAATTTATACACCAATTGCCCTCACACAAAAACACTAACCTTCCCGACAAACAGCACAGAAAAGATGTTTCAAAATAGAGGATGAAACTGCAGAAACACACACACACACACACACACACACAAAAAAAGTACAACATCACTTTTCTCAGCGTTCCTTTCACAAACATGTGCAAGTTTGGATTCCCAACAGTCTTCTCTGGACAAGAAGCAGACCAAAAAAATAAAAAAAAAATCCATAATTTTCCTTTGTGTGCAGTGATAGTTTGATAACGCAGCATGTGTTAGAGCGTTGATACAAAGCTGGGAATAAATCACCAGGATGTTAAGGTTTTTGTAGACACAATCATGACAGTGCTATGTATGGAAACATGACAAACAACACAGCACAATGAATGATTCACTTCAGACATCTTTCCTTCTATTATCGAATGATCTAAAATATGGCTTCAGGCTGGCTCTTAAGAAAAAGTCTTGTCTGTACTGTCTGGATATAATGGACCACCCAGGCTGGTATGTGCTGACAACAGGCAAATTTATGTGTGTGTGTGTTTGACCTGGGTGTTTGTAGCTGCGGGCTTGCAATATTGTACAGAGGTGGACAAAAGAGGAGGCTCAAAATGGAAACCCGGGCCTGAGAGCTCTGAATAGTGGCGAGCCCAGCCCTTCAACGCAGAACTCCTCATCCCGCTTCAACCCGATCGAGACCCGAGTAAGATCTCAGACGGACATAACAGTGTTACTTTGTTCCATTGCTCTCCCTCTTCATTGTTCTGACTAGCGCTTGCGATGGTAATCCCTTTACAAACAACAGCATATTGCAGGCAGATTCCATTTCCTCTAGCTTCAGCTGATTCGCAGCTGTGGTGAGCTGCCATCTTTGCATGCAGTTTGTTAGCAGCCCAAGTGCAGCCACCGCCGCTATTGTTATCCCCGTTCTTCATTTCCCAGTGAGCAGTCCTGTGATAAAACCAGGGATAAACTATCACGGCGTTTAGTAAAAACAGGAGTGTGAATTCAAATGCCGAAGATTAAAGGAGAGCCTATCAGCTGAGCGTGGACTTTGATACTTGTGTTGTTTTCCCAGATAAATATTGACCTTGGATCTAGTCCAGAGAACAAGCCTGCTCAACTCAACTGTTTAGCAAACTATTCCTAAGCCTCACCCAACCTGCTAACCCACATTACACCAGGACAACCCTCATGTCCCTCCCGACGGGACTGGCTAAAAACTTGATATTTCACCCGGATGGGTGTGGTTTTGCAGGACATAGCAGGGCACGCTTGGGCGAACTCCGTGAACGCCTCTGTCCGTGATCTGACTAATGCGCGCATGCGATATGAGATTAGTTTATTTGATGTGTGTCAAGTATGAATGCATAAGGAATATACTATTCATGTTTCCCCATCATTTGTATATTAGGTGTTAGACCTACGCACATGGAAATTAATAGCCTTCCTTGTAAGCTCGTTTGGGTTGGGCGTCTGTTGATGAAAGATACTACACTGATATCAGAATACAGACCCTCAACTGAGCAGATTTTTGTCATTGGGCATAATTTAGTCCATCTAAATGTCAATATATTCCAGCGATATTTAGTGCAGTGTAACGTTATGATGCTCAATTTGAGAATTGGTCAACAGTCGGGTAAAAGTCATTTGAAAATCTGCAGGGAAGTCTAGACCTTCAGTTACAGCCGTGCAAGGAGGAAAAATCAAAGTGCATCTTCGTAAATTGATGATCAAAATCATCTGTTTGATGTTACAATTAGGCATGAGGTTTACTCTTAGGGTGGAGGCAAAGATGAGGTTAATAAACACCTTTTTAGGTCACTGGTTTGGTAGCTTATCCAAAAAAATGACCCAATGTGAGCCGACGAGAACGTGCGTCAACCACACAACACCGTGCAACCCAAGATGGCAAGGTAAGGCACCACACCTGGGTGAAATGCCCAGTTTTTAGGGAGTCCCCCCTTCCAAAGTCAAATGGATAGCATGACTCTCTCAGGTGAACGGAGGCCCTGCTCAAACTGCTTCTTGACTGAACAAATCACAAGCAGACAGCTGAAAACAAAAGGTGCTAAAATGCACTGGAGGTGGTCAGAGCTGCATGCGTCCACACTTTAACACATTAAAAAGCACCACCTGGTGAACTGTAAGTGTTATTATGTGTTTACATGTGTTAAGTTGTGTGTGTGTGTGTGTGTGTGTGTGTGTGTGTGAGTGTCTGTCCGCAGCTAATCTCACAGACTACTGAACCCATCAGCCAAACATTTTTTTTTTTTGTGCACATTTATGACTGTATGCTCAAGGACCTCTCGTGGTTGCAGTGATTCACAAATGTTGAAAAACCCTATTTTATGAGGCCTTTTTATATACACAGCCACTGACTGCTGACTCCTCACTCCTCTTAACAAGCAGGTAGGGACAACAAGTGATCAACAACTGCAGCAAAAAAGGCTCTTCTATCAATCGTCTAGACTAAAAAAACAAGTCTGTTGCAGGCCACATTTCGGCCTTTTGTCGTTGCTCCAAAAACTGACATCCATAGAGAAGTTCAGTCTCATCTTGAGCCAGAGCATCTGGAGAGTCATTCCATACCTGATATGTCATTATCCACTACAGTTAAGCAAGATATGAGATGAATAAATCCCCATTTTTGTCAGCTTCGCCACCATCTTGACTGTAAGGGAGCCGGGAGGGACAACTGAGTGAGATTCAACTCTTCTTTGTTTGGGGAGAGGAAGGCAGGGAGGGGTTTTATTTTATATAGTGCGTTACAACAAAACGTTCTAAATAAATACGGTGGTTGAATCGGGAAGTTTGGACTTATCATCCTGTTTATTGTTACCCTATTAAGCTCATAAAGCTAGGCAAACTCAGGAGATGCTCGGTTGCGTTACCCTTACACTAAGAAAACTGAAGACACACCTGGCGGAGATGACGGCACTCTCTTAGTTCTGTATTTAGCCGCCACAGGCTTCGTTGTTTGTGGTTGAAACTGCAACCGCTGCTGAGCCCTGTTGCCCACAGATAAAATCAAATATGTGCAGGGAGGTGAAATATAATCACAAGTGGTCACTCGGGACACATTTGAGACGCATTCTAAATGTCAGACATGAACCAGGACCCGACTCTCTTCTGAACAGAGGCACAATCTGAAGGAAGGAGGGACAAATACAGACGTGGGTGGGTGACATAAACATCCTAAATGTGTGTGTGTGTGTAAGAGAGGCAATCCAGCAGTTAGTCTAGTCCGACTCCAGGAAAACCTGGCTCTTGGGTACCGAGGCACGATCTGGCAGTCAGCTGGAAAATGAGGACACTGCAGAGATGGAGCCCTAGATATAAAACACCCTTAAAAAAAAGAAGACAGCACTGTCTCCCAGCATCAAGGTAGCTCAAGGGCACATGTGTGTGTATATGTGTGTGTGTGTTAACATTAAATGTGTGTTTTTGTACATGTGTGTAGTACTGTATTTAGGTTATATGTCTCAGTGCATGATGTATGTGTGTCAGCGGAGATCTAAGGCTCCAGTCACAAGTAAAAATGCTCAGTCAGCCTCGCAGCTTCCTCTCGGTGGGAACCAAGTACAAATTGGCCTGGACAAAAAACCCTGCAGCTATATGGGAGGTCAGCACAAATCCAGACACCATGTATGCACCATAGACTGTAGTACACACACACACACACACACACATCAGACACACACAGGGACGGTTAGTGAGAGTCTGACCAGGAGCGTGCCCTCACATGCTAACTACAAACTGATTGAAGACAATTAAGTTCCTGACTAAAGGCATTAAAATGCTGCAGGCTTGTTGTGTCAACCACTTCCTTTGTAAGTATTAAGCTGTACGCAGGGGGCTACGCTGGGGGAAAGTGAGAAAATGAAATACGACGCAGGAAGTCCAGTTGAAGTAACAGATTAACGCTTTTTTTTTTAAAAAAAAGGCACGA
This sequence comes from Euthynnus affinis, assembly GCA_029490765.1. Classification (NCBI taxonomy): domain Eukaryota; kingdom Metazoa; phylum Chordata; class Actinopteri; order Scombriformes; family Scombridae; genus Euthynnus; species Euthynnus affinis. The sequence goes on from CM055856.1 coordinate 3,810,033, forward strand.
AAACTCTGCTTAACTATTAATTACTGTACTCCCAGATAGGATTTTACAACTCTGGAAAGTTACCACAGTGGCAGCTATTTTATCTTTTGTCACGCCAACGGTGAGGTTAACAGTTTAATACAGCGTTCGCGGATTATGTCACCTCGCATTGCAGCGGGAGTCGGGATAGATTCAACTCTTCTGACAGATGATCCTGCGTTGTTTTGCCCCCATTGAGAGGAACGAGAAGGCTGCATTTTCTCACAATAACCTTGGCGTGTAATCCAAAACGTGGCACGCTATTCAAATCGTACCACTCACCGCAGGTGCACGTTTACCGAACCATCACTGTCATTTGATTTTAACAGAAAAACTCGTCGGAAACAGCTGTTGGTCACCTATCGATGTAGAGAGGACGACATTTTCCAGCAGAATATACCAACACTTGGTTGGTCTTCTTTTCTATACTGATAAGATGAGAATTTTTAGATGAAGAAAAAAAATCGTGTTAAAGGGATTTGCATGTTCCAGTCATCTGGTAATCATCTAATTAAGCATCAGAGGGATTTAGAGCCTTATAACACTGAAGGACATCTCTTGAGACCCTGATGAAATGTTTCATGACTCTTGGTCAAACCAATGGTGATTAACTCTACTCTCAAGCTGACACTGCTTTGTTTTATACTTTAGAGGCTGGTTTTTCTGAATTTGAAAGATGTTTCAGATGTTGTTGACTCAGATGTTTATTTTAAACCAATAATGGCTCAGTAAAACGAAAAAAAAAAAAAAAAACACACGCACACACACATAGTGGGTCATTATAGCAGCTTAGTCTGTGGCTGTGTGAGTGTGAAAGATTATCCTTGCGTAAGATAGCACATGCCTAAAGACAAAGTGCCCACATCTGGCTGGTACTAAAACAGGAAACTAACTCATTAAAGCACAATGGTTAATTATTGGCTCTACCTGACGCCATTAATTTCTACCCAAGCCGAGGGCTTTGTTGCTGGCAAGCAGGCTGACAGTGATTTGAAGCGACATACTATGATGGAGTATGCACTTAACACAGTTCCCAAACCACTCCAGACGGCGATGTGCACTTAGCATCATACACATACTGCCATCCCGGCAACGAGCTATTCAAAATGAATAAATAAATAAATAAATAAATAAAAAAATAAAAAAAGGCACCGTTAGAGTGAAATGTTCTTCTGCTTTGTCATAAATCTGAATAAGGAAACGTTGTACGCTGTCAGTTTGTCTTTCTATTCGTTCTAATTTAAAGCAGTGGAAGGAGGAGAGACATAAAGCTGTAATAGATTTCGGAAAGCAACAACATGTGCACTAGTTCCTTTTTTTTGTTGTTGTTGTTTTGATTAAATTTACTAAGGAGAAGTACCTGGCCGCTCGCTGTGGAGTCAACTCAGGTGATTCAGAGCTGAGCTGTGTGACTGTGAGTCACCGAAGGGAGGTGGAGGGGTGGTGGCTGGACATTAGTCCTCACCTCTTTTGGCATTCGGACAACATGAATCAGCTCTCAGAATAATCTGTCTAAATACAGGCAAGGTGGTAGACGAATTCCTAAAAAAAAAAAAAAAAAAAAATCCTGTGTGTGGAGGGGAGAGGGTTCACACTGGATCACCAGACAGAAAATGCAGACAAACCCATTTAAATGACTGATAAAAGCCCTGGTGCACACTGGCACAATCAAAATGTTTGCATAAGACTGAAACGTAAACACTAAAAGGAATTTAGTGATTACGTGAAGGATACAGGTCACAGCATAAGCAGCTCTGATTATGAGCTAAGAAAAAAAAAAAAAGGCTTAACTGTTTTCTAATCAAACCAATTTTTTAGATTTCTTTTCACATGACTGTACAGGGTGAATCATATAAGCTCTTTCATACAGTTATAAACTGTACAGTGACGGCACACACAACTTGAACACTGTATTCTTCTGACCTTTAACCTCCTTTTTATTTTTTCCCCCCTCCCCACCAGCAATTTCCTGGGTTTGAGAAGCAGCAGTACACAAACGAGGCTCACATCTTTCACCCGAAAATCCCACGCCGAAAGCCGAATAACACAGCAACCAATTTGTTGTAAATAATGAAAAACGGACACAACTCGGTGACAAGTATGTAGGCTGGAGCGGAGAGGAGCTGTATGTGTCAGATATGTCAGTGTGTGTGTGTATGAGGCAAATTGTCTATGAAATCCGATTACTACACACACACTTTCGTTAATTCCAACTGTGTCCGAACATTTAAGATCATGTGAACCAAGACGTGCAGCCGCCGTTTGTGCTTTGTATCTCAAGAGTCTGCAGAAAAAGGTTTTAAGACACAAATGACAAGAGATTATTTCTTAAACAGGCCTACAAAAAAAACCCATTTAAACTGTTATATGTACGGTTTCATGTCATTTAATCAAATGCAACGATGATGTTGTAAATATAACGTTGCTGGATGCAGTGTGAGTGTGAACATTATATTAAGAGTAAAATTTCTTTTAGGGCTGCAACTTATGTTCATTATCGATTAATCTGACAAATTTTTCTCTCAATTAATCGTTTATCTATTAAAAAAAAAGTCACCAAATAAAGAGAAATGCTGTTATATTTTCTAAGAGACCAAGGTGACCTCATCAGATGTCTTGTTTTGTCCAAAATCCAAAGATAATCACTTTAATATCGTCTATGGCAAAAAAAAAAAAAGCTTCATATCATCACATTTGAGAAGCTGCAACCAGCTAATGTTTGGCGTTTTTCCCTTTAAAATGATAATTTGATCATCAAAATAGTTGCCGATTCATTTCCTGTTGATCAACTAATTGATTAAATCAAGTCATCGATGCAGCTCCGATGAAGACTAATCTTTTCAAAACGTATAATAAGATTTGTGACTATGTGGTCAAATATTCCCAGCAATTGTTTATATATATATATAGAGAGAGATATCTTTTGAAATGAAGTTCTTATTTACTATCTGTCTGCACTGTAAAAGCTTTCCCTGCTGACAAATAACCTCCAAACTGGCTTTTATCCATCCGTTTTTTCTTTTAACTTTCTTCTCTAACAACACTTTTTGTTTGGAGTGAAGCTGTGACTTATCTTTGGTGCCATGTCGGGAGATCAATTGTTACATAAAAACTACGTCTGACACGAGCAAACGGTTCTTGCTCTCTGAAAAATAACATACATAACACTCATGAAAATGTTTTGACATTGTTCACATGTTCGCGAGCCAAAACACTTATTCCAGAGCCGGCTGAAACGTCTGCACTTCCACCTTACTTATTAAAAGATGAGCTGTGAGCTTCTCACATTATTTATAGCCATGTGAAATACTACGTTCACTGAAATAGTAGCTGATTTACAACCCGGGAACTGGTTATATCACCTAATCTAGAGCTTAATGGCACATATATGTCACAGTTAAAAATTAATAAATCTCATAAAGTGATGTAGGAGGACTGGACGTCTTCTCTTGCACGTAGAAACGGACTCTGTACCAAGTGCAGACAGCACGTAAGGACAGTAAGTGCACACACACACTCCAGCAGAGACAAGTGTTTCAAAGACGGATGAGCTTTAAGACGAACAACTCTGCACACTTCCTCTTTAAGTGACCTACAAACTAAACAAATCGTTTCACACCTACAGTTATCTGTGCATTCATGGAACGCTGACGTGTTTCACCGGTGAAATATATTTTAAGCACAAGCACCTACATATGCTGTATGACGTCCTTGTTGCGAGTTTTACTGGCTCCGATTCAACAGCTGTCTTCAACTTAAGCCACAAAAAGCTACTTTTGACAGATACGAGCCAGATACTGAATCAACTTGAGCAAATAAACATGCGGCTGTAAACTCATTACTATCAGGAAGTGCTGAAAAGAAGACAAATAAGAAGGCAAAACCATCACCCCAAAAAAAAAAAAAAAAAAAAAAAAAAAAGAGCCTTAACCAAAATTCACTTCCTGTCTTTACATGTGCTCTGCTGCCCGCTCCCTCTGCTGGGCCCAGCCCTGCTATACTGGAATGCAGCTGACAGACAAACAAGCCTCTGTGGCTCAGCCTCTCCACAGAAAGCTATTATAGAAGAAGACTGTCAGGTAAAAAAAAAAAAAAGGTATTCATCGGTGATTGAGAATGCCAATGCAGCGGTGGAAGAAACCCTCGACTCCCTCCGAGCCTTCACCTGGGCTAGCCTAGTAGCACACACGGGGGAAAAAAAAAAAAAAGAAAAAAGAAAAATCCCCCCACCCACCGGCCTCTGCTGCTTTAAACAAACGAGGAGGACAGTGGTGTATGTGTGCCACGGAGAAGGAAAAGGGGAGGTTGTTTTGGCGTGTCTGAAGGGGCGAGCGCTGATGCGGAATGGCAGCAAAGACAGACGGCAGGCTCCTCTCTCCTGTGCTCGGTTCAGAGCAGGCAGACAGCACAGCAGGCCTCTGACAGAGCACGTTTTATGGGAGTGTCTGTTTGCTGGAATGTACTCTGCTTCGGGCCAGATTCCACGGCTCGTTCGGGTTGTACTTGTGGCAATTTTGGTTCTCATCAATACCGGCCTCCTAACATGGTAACATGACTTATACATTTTTTTTTTTTAAAAAAGGGGGGAGCCTGCTTTGGATTGCCTTGAACATGAAGAAGACGGGGTTTCTGAACTAAATCAATTCCTGTCTGGAGCACTTTCAAGGGGGGAAAACATTAGTCATGGTGCATTCAGGAGCACATCCATGCAGCTGGGTTATAATGCATCCAATCAAGTGCTGATGTTACTTTAGATAATGAGCTTTGTGAGCTTCTTTCTCCACCTTTCTCGTCCGTCAACCCCAACAGATGAGCATGTCTCGACAGGGATTGATTTTCAATAGCCATTCAGACGTCCATTAGACAAATTATCTACTTGCCCCGAGCCCTGTTTTGGTAACAATATACAAACATATTCTCAAGCCAACTACAGCAGACCCCACCCACTTCTGAAGTTAAGTGTGTTAACTTACATCTATGCTTCATCTTGTATGTCACATACACAGTCTAACTGCCTCCACGAGCCTTCAATAAATGCAATAATCTACACATGATCACCTCCATCAACCTAAAAGTTAACAGAAGACTCAAGGAACAAGGTGTGTTTGCACCACTTTTTTAACTCATACTGGTGCTCCCATATGAGTCTGTGACCTCGGCATAGTCACAATGAGTAAAACTGATGAGATTACAACCTCGGCTGAGATTAGGCTACCGCTTTTGATTGAAAATTATTCATCCCTGACTTGGATTAGCTTGTGAATTGTGACACAGACATGTCCAAGACAGTCAAGTCCACGCTGAACACGAAAAAGCTCGGCGACAGGGCTGTCTTTTTCATTTTCTTTTTAAAAGAAACGAGCAAATCTCACTTCCTATATCGTTCATATGTATATGTAAAGGTGAATCAATTAAGAAGAAATCTTGGGAGAAAGCTTAAAAAAAATAAATTAAAACGTTATCAATCAGTTTTCTTCAAAGCAGTGGTGCCCAGCCAGGCCCAGACCAGGCTGGGCTGTCGGAAGCACTGTAAAGCGCTCGTTTAGGGGTTTATCAATACCGTACCCTAAAGCCATTGTGAAGATTTTTAAAAAATGCAAATCCCGGGTTGCAAAGCTAATAAATGATCTACATGACTGAGTGTGGTTTCGTTTTCAGCCCGCCTTGTTGTGCCATCGCCTTTGCAGACGTTAAGCTAGCTGTTAGCTTGCCTAGCTAGCGAAATACCTGTCCTGTTGGGGTGTTCAATTCATTCACAAGAAACGTGTAAGGTGTCATTTTAAGAGAGCAAAAATAAGTGTTGTTAGGGTACAAAACGAGGAAGACTTTAGAGGGTTATTTTTAAAAGACGAACAGGAAGTAAGAGCATTTTCTCATGTTCTTACCTTGTCCAGACAATTCACTTTTTCCGTGGGGTAAACGACTAGATTACATCTGCTACACAACGGATTCATGTTGGAGGAATGCTCTTCTAGCTAGTTAGCACAGAAACCGCCGATGATACTGCTATTATAGCTATGTGCTGTCGAGTAGTCACTTCAAAAACTAGCTATAGTGTACGATTATGATCGGTAGCAGACCAACACTAATCTAGTTGTTAGTAGCAAATCCAGGAGATTGTTGTTGTCGTTGTAGCCGCACAGCTGGCTGTCAGTCCACTAACCAGACACGGAAAGCGCGCCCCCGCTGCCCCCCTCTCTCTCTCTTCCTCCCTCCAAGTGCGCGTTCCCAAAGCTGAAAGGGAAGAGGCAGTGCGGGAGGTTCAGTCCTTTTTACTGATTATTATTTCAGAAGAGGAACTATAACAGCTATGCATTGTACATATTTATCCGAGACTGCAGTACTCGTGTACAGAAAAAAAAGTTCTTGTCAAGCAACACAATCTTAAAATATGCGTTTCTGTTAATGAATCCAGCTTGTGCACGTCCAATAAATCTGTCCTTGCTCCATGTATGCTTGCATGGCAAACTCATGCTATCACCTCTATTGCTGTGGTTTTTGGGGGGGCTTTACCAGACGAGAGATCTTAAATCACATTTTTACACATCTGCCACGTTCACTGCATGTCCTACTTGTCCATGTGATACATTTGGTTAGGATGACACCTGCTGACAAAACAATTGTACTGTCCGCATAGACATGGCTGTTACTTCCTCTTTTCTTTTCTTTTTTTTTTGAATGTGGCTGCAACATTTTGTGAGTTTGCACTGACATAAAACACCAAAAAAACATAAGCCTCGCAAGCTGGGATACTGGTAAGAAACTGCATACTACCCTGCAGTGTTGCAAAACTAAAGGTGGAGCTTAAAAAGATCAACTTCACAATCAAAGACAGCAGAAACTGAAACTGAAGCACATCCAGATCTTTATTTGTTTGATGTAAAACAGCATAGTTGATGTGTTTTCCTAAGGTTGTACAGCTATTGGCATGCAATTCACAGTTTATTGCAGTCAAATTTGATTTTTATTTATTTAAAAAGATGTGAATGCAACCACAGTTTATTAAAAAAAAAAAAAGATAGCAATTTCAAATGAAATCATTTAACATCATTCAGATATAATATACATGGGATGATAAACCATTTGAAAAACAATCATAACTGAATGTTAACTGGTTTGGAAATGTAAATGTTTGAATGTTTGGAGAAATCAGTTCAATGCAAATATCTTGTTTATCCATGTTTGAATTTATGGTTTCAACATGACCCAGCTTCAACAGTGCTGTCCCTCTCATGGCCTTCTCCCTCTACTTCTGTGTAACCAGATTGTTGCTTCTGAAACTTAAAGGAAGGCCAGTAGTTCTTGCGTCGCTGAAATAAATAAAAGATTTTAAAAAATCAAGCAAAAGAAATAATATATTTGACGTGGACAAACATCAACAATCGGGGTTTGGTGTAGGACGTATTCTGTACTCACCTGGATGAGGTAAACTGGCGATGCAGCTGTGGGATGGTAGTTGATGTAAAGGGCTACTATTATCAGAGCTAAGAGTAACACCAGAGCGGCTGCTATGCCGGCTATCACTCCTGAGTTAGCCAACCCGCCATTCTTGTTTGAAGAATCTGTCTTCACATCTGTACAGGAGAATCATGGTTAAAATTTCCTTCATACAGCTTAACCATAATGACTCATACAAGTATTAACTCACCACTGCCGGTCTTGAATATATGACATTTGGTGTAATCTGAAGGCAGAAAAAAAAGCACAGCATCCATACTTAAAAAACAAACAAACATTGCATTATGACGATGAACTGCAGAATTTGTTACCTGTAGCTTTTATTGACTGTACAACACTTCAACACAGAAGAAAATGATACAGCCTTACCATCGCTTTCACAGCCATTTTTTATAGGAGTCAAAGAGGTCACATCCTCCATCTCTGGTGTGATAGAGGGGCTGATGGAGCTGTCACCCCTGAAGTAATCCTCACAGGTTGCATCTTTGCTCTGTCCATTTAATAGATGGATAAACTCAAATTATGACGCACTTAGAATAACAAATCAACAGGTATTCATCATTGACATCCAGATGTACCTCTTCTGAACAGGCATATTCCAGCCATTCCTGTCTGTGTCTATCCATGCCATCTGAACACCTAAAACACACAAGAAGTGTATGGATAAGGGTTTAAACTGCACTATATATTAACATCGAGGCCAGCAAGGGGCTGAACTAACCTCTGGAGTACATTGCACCAACTACAGCCAGAAGTTTGGTTAGATGAGTGGCAGAGCTCACAGTTCTCGTGTTGCAGGCAGGCTGAAGAGAGGAAGAGTCAAACATGAATATACTGTAGGTATTTAGGAGTGTCTTTTAAATATATTTCCACTTATTTAATATGGATATAGATCCCTTACTGGGCAGTGGAGTGAACTCAACAGCAGAGGTGTTGGTGATCTTTGTGGTGTTTATCTCAGCCCTGTGGTACTCATAAATGGTCCGCCGTTGGCCATCTGTATTTAGATACATCACAGAGTTAAGTACCTGAGGGTTTTCACAAGACTTACTGAAGACCGATTATGTCTTTGGATGGTCGTGCTACATCTAAGAGAATAGGAATGAACATCATTGCGAACCTGGTGATTGAGTAGAGGCTGACGTGACCATGAAGGCATCAGACAATCCCACCTTCACCGGATGCTGAGCTGAAGTGATCACGTCTAATGACAGCGGTATCTGGTAAACAGACAAAAAGACGCCCATTTGAATAACGCAATGAGAAGGTAAAACTGCCGTGAACAGATTTGAGAGTGCTACAAAGAGCAGAGAGTAGAAGGTTGTGTCTCACATCTCGGTAGCTGAACGTGATGGCTCCTGTTTTGTAAAGCGAAACCTGAAAGGTAAAGGCCCCTTCTGACTCTTTGTTTAGGAGTCTGACGTTCTCCCACTGGACCACAAACACCTCACCTGAAGAGAGTGGATGCCGAACACAAGTCGAATTAAAACATCAGACAATCTAAGAATCAGTGACGCGTTCAACTATCAGCCGTTGCTTTACCATTATCCAGGTATTGCACCATGGATTCTTTGGAGTAGCTGGGGTCAAAATTAGCCATTAGAGGGGCGATGTACTGTGTTGTGGTCAGCATACGGTGAGTAACGTCCCCTGTAAAGATAAACCCTGAAAATGGCCAGATGGACAAATATGTAAGACTTGTGTACTGTTTGACCTGTTACATTGCAAAAACACTTCTCCGATCTGAACATATGTTTGAAAAGGTCACTTGAACATCTGTTAGAAAATCAAAATGTACCTCCTGTTGCTATGGTAATCTGCCTCAGGTAATGTCCGTAAAAGGGAAAGGCAAACGACAGGGCGACTCTCTGCAAAGAGAGAAAATAGAAGAGAGAAATATACAGCATTTTTATAATGTTTATAATTCAAAAGGTTTGCAAAGAAGTGTCTGAAATGTTTGGTAACAATCTGGTATTCTTGGATTGCACGGATCTGCGCTGAATCTTAAACCCCATATATTGAAATTGCTTGATATTTAATTGCTAGAAAATGTTTGTTTGTTCAGATTGGTCTGTTCAGAATAATAATTTTCTCTTACATGTGTCATTTTATAGTGTTTATCCATCTAAAGTTAAAGACAAATAAAGATATTTAACAAAAAATAATACAGTTGCAATAATGCTGTGTGGAAGTAAACTTAAGCCACATTGCACCAGCTTGCAGCTTCCTGTTTTGAGGTTATGTTTTGAGTTCCTGTCCTGCAGTGCTGCTAAGCATCCTAATCAGCTCCTAAAGGAGGACGAGGCAGAGCAAGCTTGAGTTGCTCTGAGGTAGAATTTAAAAAAGCTGCAAAATGCTGGTAAAAGTGCTTTATTGTCTTATCGACATGTGACATGATGTGAGGAACATTCTTGCTCACTTAGTACACGTGCAGACTTTAAACTGAACTGTCATACTTTCATTACTGTCAGACTGAGCCATAGATTTGAAAGCAATCTAATCTAATGTAATTTATATATCTATTTTTTTTACCTCCAATTCCATCTATTTAATTTACCTTTACACCTGTATATATAAAGAAGGGGGCACCCGGATTTGAACCGGGGACCTCTTGATCTGCAGTCAAATGCTCTACCACTGAGCTATACCCCCATGGGCTACTATTGCTGTCGACCTTATCAGTATAGTTTGTACAGCGATATGCCCTTGACTACTTCCAACTTAGCAGTCACACTGTCTCTGATAAACTTTTTTTTCCCCAATACACAGTCTGATGTAACTCTTTTGCAATGATCAAGTTAAAGCATAGACACAACATGGCTGCAGTTACTGGGTGTGAATTTCCCAAAACATATAATCTGCTAAATAACCATAATCCACAACACCACTGTGACTCATTTTCATAATACATATTATCACTATTAAGATTAATAAAGCAAATGGGACAACTGACCGCGCTGTAACCACTGATAAAGATGACAAATCATGAGTCCAGTTTTAGTATCGTAATATACTACAGACACCTGTCTTGCTTCTTAGCTTCTTCCATTTACAACCTGATGTAAGCACTGAAAAATGTGAGAACTGCTGTTTCTCCAACAGTGTAACCTAGATTGGATGTTGCTACAAAGCAAAAGCACTCCAATTTCCACTTGGAAAATCTTGAGTTTTACCCATCAGTGTTTCGCCTCGGCAACTTTTTCATTGTACAGGACTTTTTCTTTCCTGTAACTAATCCACCAAATCTTTTTGGATTAAAGTGAGCCAAACGTATTATACAGGTGCCAGGTGTTGGACAATAAAGGTCCAGAACAGGCAGGTGCTGACAGCCTCTGGCAGGCCTGTGGCTCTTGGCATGTACCAACTTTTCCCAGTCCTTTAACTCCCTTGGCAGTGTGACCGCATGCTTCAGATTGAACTCCACTCAGGCTTGGTCTCACATAAAATGTGAAGGACAAGATTTCAGGCTTTTTTCCCTTGACAAATAAATCATCTGCATGTATCGGCCTGTGGACTTGCAAATGCTACAGTGTGGTGTTGCACTTTAGCACAAGGACATACATGAAAGATGACTTTTGTTATCAAAATGGTTGAACTTTTTTATCTTTTAAATTTTCATCACAACTACATTAGTGGGGCATGTGTTGCATGCTTGCTCAAAGATTTGAACTGGGGACCTGTTGATCTGCAGTCAAATGAGCTATACTCCTTTACATGTTCTTCACTGATGGCCTGGTAAATTACCACATGAATAAACAGTATAGGAGAATAAGATAAGGGCCTGTGTTTCAGACGGATTTCTGTCATTCATGATACTGGATTATCTCCTTTAAACAGGCAGCAACTCTGAAGTATTGTTGTTTTTTAGCACTTTATCTCACCAATGGTACATTTTCAAATGGTCTAATACTGGTGTATGTGGAGAGATTCACACAATGGTGGAACACTATAAAGACAAAGGCTCCATTTTCAGGGGGCACCCAGATTTGAACTGGGGACCTCTTGATCTGCAGTCAAATGCTCTACCACTGAGCTATACCCCCTTCTGTCAGCTACAACCAGATTTTAATTGATAGCCTGGTAAATGACCATATGAATGACCTGCTTATCAACAATTCATCACAAAAAAATCTATTTATAAAGTGAAGGGTAAAATGTAGGCTTCCTTCCTCTGAGAAGCAGAGTCAGAGACTGTTTGTGTACTTCCTGCAGTGTTGCAATTCAGCACTTTGTTGTCTGACCAAGGACGTAGAAACGATGGGTTTAAAACCACACAAACTTTGCAGTTTGATTACATATTACAGTAAGTTTTCACTTTCTTACATTACTGTCCACAAGACGACTTTGAATGCAGCCAGATGAGAAAGACGAGTTTTACAATCAAAGCAGCATTTGTGTAACTGGTGTTGTCATTGTCAAGTATCATGTGAGGCTTCTCTCTGTTGACAAAGAATCAGTGGTTGCCTGTTTTTTAATTTATTCTAAGATTTTAAACAGAGGCATGCTGAATTAGCACACCCAACACATTATAGGGGGCACCCAGATTTGAACTGGGGACCTCTTGATCTGCAGTCAAATGCTCTACCACTGAGCTATACCCCCCACACACAGTGAAAACATACTACTTATTGATAGCCTGGTGATAAAACTGAATAACTTGCAAAGATAACAATAAAGTGCATGTATCTTTTGTGTGTGAGACTCACCACAGCCTGTTTGTATGAATTTGACAGAATGCTGTGGACTCTGACTTGGCCATGCCGGATGTCATTCATGTCTACCCACAGTTCCTGTGTGCGTTGGTCCTCGGGCCCAAAGCTACGCCATGTGTAATACTTGCCAGAATCCTCCTTCCAGACAGAAAAAACACGTAGGATCAGTGCTTGTAATGATGTGACTGTGTTCATATAGTGTGTCATGTAGGCATGAAGAAGTCATGGTGAATACAGTTAAATCATATGCTGCCTCATACTTCTCCGTGAGAGTGGAAACGAGTACATGTTACTTTCCAAAAGAGGGCAGTGTTTAACTCCAACTAAAACAAAATCAAATATGGTAAAAGCCAAAAACTTAATATAACTGCCACAAACCATTACAGTCATATGAAATGTTGTGGCATGGCACTCACCACTACGCGTGTCATATTGTCTGGCAGGGTGTTGATGGTTAGGTCTCCACCCAGGACTGCCCTGCTTGCCCGAGCATGGCCTGAAGTTGACCTTTGGGTTCTGTGAGCATGACCGTCGTCTCTGGTTGACTCTTCATGCTGCTGTGAGATCACACTGTACCAATTGTCTGTTCAAAATAATGCATATTGGTTTAGTAGCTGGTTATCATGTAAAAATACATAACAGTCATTATGGGATGTGATGCATAAGCAAATTTTAAATCAATTTATTCCTACTCTCCCATTTCAATATAAAAAAAACCCAAAAGAAAGCACAATAAAGCTTTTGCTTTACCCTGTGGTGCCACACACTGTAGGCAAACATTTCTGATGCCAGTTTTATTCAAACTCTTGAGAATGATGTTTACAGTTGTGGCTCAGAGCTTAGTCACTCAGCCAAATGAGAAATTACAATTTGCTTTTGAAATTGTCAGTCTTAGCCTTGTCAGTTTAAACCATTGTTGAATGGAGACAAAAACAATTTAAATGCATATTTACTGGTGCTCGGAGGGAACTGTCAAATCCTACAAACAATGTAAACCATGTATGTGTAAGCAAACCGAGGTAGGTATGCTTTGTTTTAAAGTTTTGGTTGTTTTAATTGATGACTTGTTTTTCATTCAAAGCACATATTGAAAGCATAGAATAGAAGAGAGTCTAGGATTCAAAGCCACACTGAGGATTACTTTCCAGTTGATGTTGGGAGTTTATTTTAGCACCAAACTATGATTTTCTATGGAGTGTGGAAAATGGATGACTGCTGGTACATTTATACTAAGACTTGGATGGGAAACCTGCAGGAATCTTGGTCCATGCACAACCTCAGTCACGGACACAGCTGTAGATTTAAAACTGTACAGAATGAGTTCCCAAAAGTAATTGCTGCTGATGGTATACAAACACTGACAATGTTTGCTTAGAAAGCTTTTTGAGGACTTTTTTGTGTGGGATAGTCTGCAAAAATATTTATCAGTGGAACTGCCCACTCTAAGTCAGTTCAAATAAAACTGATTGCTGTATAATTAAAATGACATGTTTTTCTTGTTATTATAGGCAAATCAGCTTGCCTATCGGTGGAACTGCCCACTCTAAGTCAGTTCAAATAAAATTGATTCTTGTATAATTAAAAATTTAAATGTTTTCCTTGTTGTTTTAGGCAAATATGCTATGCAATAAATATGCTACATAAGGAAAAGCAATGTTTTTACATTTCTTGGACTTTTCTTAACAATTTCACAGTGTGTTGTGTAAAATAAAAAGATTAATGATTAAATTTCAGAAATACATATGACTCCCACAAAATAAATCTGCCAGACTTAAGTGTTTCAAAAAACTTGTTTGCTTTTAGAGCACAGTTTTAAAACGTTTTTTTAGAGTTTACACCTTTGTTTTAAAATAAAATAAAATAAAATAGATCAGTGTATATTTATACAGTGTATGTTTCCAATCATTTCCACAAGTGGGTGATAAAATCCTCATAATGATATATAGATGTATGATATATGTGTGGCTAAAACTATTTATTGTCTGTATAACAACAATCTAGGATCTATTTGCAGGATTTATGATTATTGTCATTTGTCTTTTTAAGGACATTACGGTGATTGTTGGGGACTTCTTTTCGGCACATTACGGGATACATTGGATGACGTCACGCAGCCTATATAAACCCCAGTGACGCCCACGTGTTACGCGGGGTGTTTCATCTAACCCTAAGTAAGGGCTGCCTCCCGTACCTAACGTTTGCTGTTTTTTTGTCTATGGCTTTCAGTAAACTACGGGAGGTTTTTTTGAAGTGGCGCTGGGAACGTTTACGAACAACAACAACAACAAAAAAAAAAGCCAAGAAAATCACTCCGTCATGTTCAGTTTCTCGTCAGAAATGCCGTGATTGTCCTGCCGTGGTCAGCTTGGCTGCCGCGAAGAGTTGGTCTCTGCTGCTCCGGTGTTTTCGTGTCGGGACTGTTGGCAACTGAGCAGATTAAACTGAGCGGGGTGACTCGACCGGATCTCTCAGTGGTCCGGTTAAAACGCCCCAACTCAAACACCTGTTAACTTTCGATTTGAAGTTATCAATCTGCTGTCGTTATGTGTGTAAAAATGTTTGCATGCTCCCCAACCCATGCTTGCGCTAAGTTAGCTAACATAGCTAGTATACCTGCCCGATCCCCAGCTGAAGGGAAAACAGCTTGCCTTCAAAGTTAACCAAATTCAGACACTCCTGCATTTTAAAGTGAGTAAGGCAAGTGCACACGCGTTTTTATCTTCATGTTATAAATTTTGCTTTACTACAAAATTCATTCAGCCATTTAGTAGTACGAGTAGTCAATTTTTTTTTTTTCCATAGGACGCTGAAGTCGTGACCCACCCTATTCTGCCTCTGATTGGCTAGTACTCGTTACCTTCATTGGCTAGCATCAGGCAGACTGGTTAAATCAGGGCAAGCCAAATAGGGACATAGAAGAGCCGGTTGGGACCTCGCCATCCTAGAGAAAAAAATATCGCGCATGGGTGCATTTTTTAAAATACTTTAATATTAGCGAATATATGTACATTAACGGTAGGACCCTTGAAACTGTCCATACCAGGGGTGTATATACAAAATAACAAGAAAAAAAAAAAAGGAAAAAGTAATACAAATTATAAATAACGTTTTCATCGGTCCAGAAGTAATTCCTCAAAAACACAATTCGTTGTAATTCCTAAAAAACACAATTCGTTTTAATTGCCGCCTTCTTGTGGTATTACTGACGCAGTTCATGATAAAAAATTTCCAAAATTTGGTGAATGTGGAATTTTCCCAATAATAAAATTAACTATACAATTTTTTTTCCTTCTCATTACCTTCAAAACTTTTGAATTGTTTGCTCAGTTTTCCTTCTTATATAATGCTGAACATCTACCCCAAATAATCTGGTATATACAGTGGTAAAACAAAAGACAAATTGTGTCTTCTTTTTGCAGTAATATTGAATATTAATTCTAAATCTCTCCAATGTCTTTTTTTGCTGGATATAGGCTGCTCAGTGCCAAAATTGAAAGGAAATCTCTTTAATTAAATTTCTAAGGAAAATTTTGTCCCCAACTAGCCAAATTTTCTGCCAATTAATTTCTCCTTGTGAAGCGAAGCCTAAAAAAATCATCTCAGGGGCAGAGTTACAGCTTGTATTTTGTTCCTGATGTATCTATTCAAGCATCCCCAAGGAATAAAGCACTATTGAATGGATCAATCATCAAAACCTCGATCACTGAGCCACTAAGAAGCTGTAGCACCCCACTTGGCAAAGCATCAATAAATACACACCACAGCAACCATGTAATTGGTAATCTGAATTCAGAGATGTATTCATCGGATACATGAGCTGCCTTCGCGGGAGTCTTTTACTCTTATTAGATATCGGTTATTGATTGGACGCTGTAGCTGATCGGACTGATATCACTGCAGTTTCATACCAGAGTAGAGACATGTATCTCAAGTCTGTCACTCAAGTTTTATATTACATTTATTTTCTGATTCACCATCTTGTTAAAATTGTCGGTCTGAACAACAAAAGAACCATAAACAACCTTTTTCATTTATTAGAAAGATTTTTCTCTTCCTGATCTTTTATGTCCCCCATTTACTGTTATTATGGATTAAATTAAAGTCAGGGAGATTCTGTCTGTCAGCAAGACACACATTTTAAACACATTTATATTTTACATAATAATTATTGTCATCTCCAATCAGTCACATGTGAGGCTGAAAAATCCTGAATGTTGAGTTCGTTTTTTCAAACTTGACATTTAGCCCAATAGATAATTTTTGTTGTGTTCAAAAGACACCCTAATCATATTCTGGGTTATTAAATGATGAATTCACAATCAGAATATCAATAACGTGCAGGTGTTTGGCAAACCGGTAACAGGCTACAGAGAAAACAGCTGCTCTGGCAGTGACAACTGCACATTTATTAGTATTAGCACACAAACTGACTGACTGATAGCTGATCAAGCTGTGATTAGCTGCTGTTGTCGTAAGAAACTGACGTCGCTTCACATGACACTTCAGAGGAAAGGACATCTCATTTCTTTAGAAACATTTCATTACTTCCTCTCTCACTTGGTTTCCCTCTCCGTGCATCCTCGGTGGGAGGCACTAAGACACAAGGAAAGGACGCAAGTGAGGGAAATGTGGATGCAATTTAAGGGACTTGGGACGTACCCATTAGTATTTGCTCCAGCTCTGTTCTAGCACACCTGAGTCAAATAAACTGTGATGACAACCCAACTCCCATGCAGTGCATTAATAGTCATTTTCATTTTGAAACAATTTGCTTGTGAAATGGTTGAGATTTATCTTAGGTCTACTTCTGCCCTAACAGAGTTTTATCCCGGGGTGTGCATGTTTGACACCAGGATGAAACATTTAGACTGGTTAAAGATGAAGGTAAAGACATTTAAAGCATGTGGATGCACATTCAGTGACATGGTTTTAATAAAAATGGATCCTGACATTTGCAAAACCTTTTAAGTTTGAAATAACTACAACTACAGAAGGGCATATATTGACTAGTAGCTCATGGGGTGTGACAAATTATGGTAAAAATCAACCTCCTATTCCTTCCTCCTCCAACCAAACTCACATTATAGCACAAGGTAAAGATATTACTTAACTTGCATGCAGACATACCTCCCACTCCTTCTTCTACTACTACTTTTACTTGCTCATGTTAATGACAAATTTAACAGACTTAGACTTAAATTGTCTTAACCACAGTTTTATAGATTGTTAAACAAATAAAAACAAAAAACTTTATTTGAATAGAACTTTTCTTAACAAAGTTAGAAAGTGTGAACACAAGATAAAGTACAATAAGACAATAAAATATGAATCCATAAAGTGAAATAAAATAAGATTCACACAGAGACGAAAGCTTTTTTTAAAATAATGTTTTAAGAAGAGATTTAAAAGCAGTGATAGATTCAGCAAACCTAACCTCAGCAGGTAAGTCATTCCAGAGTTTAGGGGCCTGGACTGCAAAAGCCTGATAGCCCTTAGTCACCCATCGGGACCAGAAAGCCACTATCAGCCGATCGAAACAGGGTGATATCATTAGGGGCCTGGTCATGTAAAGGCTTGAAGTTCAACAGTAGAATTTTAATATCAATGCGAAAATGAACAGGAAGCCATTGCAAGTAGGATGGATTGGAGTTATATAATCCTAGCAGTAGCATTTTTAACTAATTGAAGGCAATAGAGGGGAACATGAGTAATACCTGTGAAGAGTGCATTACAGAAATCTAAACAAGGAAAAAATGAAGGCATGGACAATGTTGTGTAAGTCCCCAAAGGATACGAAGTATCTAATTTTTTAAATTAACTTAAGTTGAAAGAAACATGATTAACAACTTTTTTTTTACCTTGGTCATCAAAGCGAAGGCCAGAATCAAACCCCCAAATTTCTTGCAGATGGCTTAAAGTTATGTGATAGGTCTCCAAGATTGCAGGCTATCTGAATGAAAGAACTGGGTGTGACGAATATGGTAATTTACATTTCGTCATTAAGTTGGAGGAAATTTTGGGAAATCCAGGAATTGATATCAGAAAGACAGGTGGTGAGTTGGGTTAGGCTGCTATGATTAGTGGATTGTAATGGGACATATAACTGGGTGTCTGCAGCATAACAATGGTATTGTAATGGAGAACAGCAATGCCCCCAAGACTGACCCTTGAGGAACGCCAACTGGGAAACAGAAGATGGGGAATTTCCAGCAACAAGGGAAAAGGTTCTATCGGACAGATAGGAGACTGTAGTGAGAGCAAGGAGCCTCAAATCATTTCAGAGTATTTGCCTTAACAAAAATCTGGATAATAAACAAGGGAAAAAAATGTCATGATATTAAATCTGACATATTGAATTTGGCCACATTTCCAAGCACTTCTAAACAAGTTCTTGTGGGTGCCAGCACCCAGCGCAGCTTCTCTTATGTCAGGGAAATGTTGATGTCTGCATTTCTGTCCTGAGTGTGGAAAGGAACATAGGCCTGTTGGCCCTCATGTCCTGTGCCAAACCCCCAGAGTTCAGACTGTGTGGGACATTGGTTGGCGAGGCCTCCTCTTTAACATCACTCTGCATCCACTCAGTTACAATACTGATTTCTTCCCCAGAAAACGACAATGCGTCATTTAACAAGTCTCCAAAGTGACAACCCAAATGTCTTGACCTCATACGGGGTTTATTGTACTTGTTCATAAATGTTTCTCTCCACCCTTTGATGCAATTAAATGGTGCGTCAATGTGTTCAAGGCAGCTCATATATTAAACCTAGATGTGTGATTGTTGAGCACCAGATCCGCCCTGTAATGGCATCTATGAGGTAAGAGAAGAAGTGGTCTACGCACAGTTGTTGAGGTCTGCAGTGCAGCAGATAAACATATTCTGGTTTATAATAGCTGGGAGGAGTACAGATGCTGAATAAGAATTTGTGGCAGATAACCAAAACAATGAGTTAGGAGTTAGATTGTCTATCTGCTAGACTAATAAAAAAAAAAGTCACTCCAATCATTTCTCACAGGAATACAACACATAGTCTGAACTCTGATCCTACTGCTAGGTATCTTACAGCATTTCTTGTAAGTCATAAAACTAGTACAGTAAGTGTGAAAGAATTAATACTCTTTTCTTAAAATCTGACATTTTGAATTCAATAATTAATACATTATATCTCTATATGCTATGATATACTAGATATATTTTTTTATATTTTATACATATATATTTTATAATACATAAAATAAAATTATATATCTGTAAAATCTTCAAAACTGTAGTAAGATTTTACTATGATGTAATGTAACCTAGCAGTTGCACAATTTTGTAATACGGTCCATGCAAATCACATTGACAATAATACCAGTCTTGTCTTTTTGTTTATTCTTGTGTATATGATTAAATACCCCCCACTAAAACAAAAAGAAATAAAATCCAAAGGATTGCAAAACAGTTTCTAAGCGAACGAGTCAACTCTGTCTTCATCTTCATCATCTTCACATTGACTCACTTCAGTCAATGTGAAGATGGATCCTCATTTGTTTTCGTACGTCTACTTTTCCTCTAGGAAAAGAACAGGGTGGTGCCTCGGTTAGAAGATAATACCTAAGAATCTCACTGTGCCAACATATGAATGTTGTTGGTGAGTCAAAGTGACAAAAACATCATTGGGTAAAAACCGCCCTTGGTCAAGAACACAGATGAGGTTTGCACTAAATTCAAGTTTATTTCAGAGTGTAAAAGTTGTAATATTTTTGAGGCAGTGAGAGAAGCACTAGGCTAAGGATTAACACCATTCTTTCAAATTTAGGCAATGAAAAGGCAGATGTTTTGGTCAGAAAACTGACCTCTGCCAACTCTTTTAGGAGCAACCAAACCACGACATTTAGTTGACTTCTCCTGTGAGCGGTCAGCGGACTGAGAGGACACACCCTTCCTGAGCAGATGCTGAAGGAGTTGGCACTGACTCCTCAACATCACCCACATAAATATGTGTAGCTCACTTGAAGGATTGTGGTTGAATTACAGATGTGCAATTCCTTTATTTTGAATAGCTTTCGTCACAAATAATGAGGCTTAAATACAAAGAAACGCTTTTGTCTTGGAGATTCAAAAAGTGTGACATGTTTAGTGAACCCTCACTTCGATTAGACTATTAAGTATTGAGAAAGCTGATGAGGTGCGGCTTCTTTTAGTATATATTTTGGCCAGTAAATGAGCTGCTGACTGCAGCAGTTATCATGGTTATAATGGTTTAAAGCACACCCGGGGATCTTAAAATGACAAATACAACTGATAATATCCCTAAGAGGGTGTAACAAAGTTATATTTCATAATAAAACTATTAAAACAAGTGACATTCCAATTTCGGTCAAGTCTTGTTAACAAAACATGGGTGCATTGATTGCCTCACTCTTCTTCTGTTATGGTGAAACAAAATCTTTGTATGGAAGAGGCTGCTTTTCATTGTCCGATAAGAGAAATTAATGAAGGGGACATAGTTCAGGCCAAAACCATTTCCCATACAAACGCTGTTTCAAATTACAACATAATTCAAAGAATAAGCTGCTCAGCTGTTGGCAGAGGACCGTTTTCGTTCCTGCCTCTTTAATTTTCCTAAAACATGTGTTTTGCTATCAAAAGTCAAATTGCACATGACTTTTATAAAATAAGAGTCAATCTGGGATCCACAGACAATAACATCTTATCTATGATTCAATCTTACAAAACAATCCTTTTCACTTTCTTTCTTATTCTTCCAGCGTGTGCTTAGCTCCAAAATGTCTGGATCAGCTTCATGTTATTTGTTAAGCAAACTTCTCAGCAGAACAAGAGACAGGAGGCCAAACACTGAGGTCATTACCGGGTACACAATTCATTTTCAGCTCAGGGGTCTATGTTTTTACAGTCTGGTTCAGATGGTGTACATGGCTCTCTTAGGACCAGAGTCATATTTTAAGAGGGGAACAGTATATAATGTTGAGTGACAAGACAGATAAGAGCAAATTAGGGAAGGGAAAGGAGGATATGCAAGGTCAATACTGAGTGATCCATTATGTTGCAAGCACATATCTGTGCGCCTCCTGCGCAGTACTTAGTGATGCTGTTTCTTCTGCAATCCTCATGCAGTAGATTTCTCCTGAACTCCGTAGGAGGACTAGATTGTTTAACTTGTTGTGATGCTGAAGAACCAGCGGTTGTGAAATGTAGAGAAAGATTTATTACAAATTCCAATTTCCCTAAAGACATACTTGCATTTATATCAAGAAATATATAGTAACTGATAAATCCATGTCTCCTCGCTAACAGCCTCCAAAAAGTTTGTGCCAGACTCTAGCAGGGAGGCAAGAAGAAAAACAAAGTCCAAATCTAATTTTAAAACTGAGACAGGCTGTTTGCGGGTTGTTATTTGGACTCCGTTGCATGCTTGTGGAATTGGGTATTTTTATTGTACACTTTATTGTAAAGTAGGTCATTCACTTTTGTGCATAAAATGAAAAGGGCATGGCATGCCCATTTGCTGGTCCATAAAGATTCCTGCTAAACCTCTGTGGTTTACAGCAAGTTAAAATAGAAACAGCATTGACATGTAAATTAATTAGTAAAACTATTAACTATTCTTCCAAGTTTAGGAAAGTTGGGTACACGACTGTGACAGCAAGAAAACATTTGCATGCAAAGTCTAATCGCACAGGCTTCAGAAAGTACCAATACAACAAAATATATTTTTAAAAAAGTGGAGAATCTGCAAGACAGGATTGCTACACTTGTAGGTTTTAGCATCTGTGTGACCAGATAAGAGGCAAAGATGATGAAGGGAAAATACAAACAACTCACCTGTTTGCTTCTGAGTCCAAACCAACTCTGTTTGGGAGAGACAGAGGAGCAGCATCACCAAGCTGAGACACATATTCGACAGCAAAAGACAAAAATAAAAAATAAAAACCACTTCTGTTTTGTCTCTGGTCCTCTCTTCTTCCTCCTCTTCTTCTCTTTGCAAAAACACTTTTCTCTGAATCCCACTTCCACTCCACAGCCACTCTCTCTTCCTCCCCTAAGAATCTTTGCTCTCTCCACACACCACCCTGTTTCTAACTACACCCCTTCTCTCCTCCTCAATGCCGTTCGTCCGTTGCCATGGTGATTACAAAGACACAATGTTTTTTTTCTAGATCACACTCTCTCGATCTATTATGATCTCCTCTGTTTGGGATTCCAGCGTAGTAACCCTCTTTGAATCACAGCTAACCTTCACCTTTCCCATCAATCCGAGGGGTAAGAATATAAATAGGACCATCAACTGGAGTTTCACTGGACAACAGCTGTATTGCGCCTCCCTATGTCCAAACCAGCTGCAAGGGCAGAGAGATATTTGACATCTGAGATTATACACGGAGATCATGATGCTAACAATGCCAGGCCTTAAATCAGAGCTAGTTATGGTATTGCACATTCCTTGTCAACTCTGTTTATAGCTCCCCAAAACATTGTGTCTGTATTCTAACAACATCCTTTTGTAGCTCTCATGGAACAGAAAAGTATTTTTGTTGCAGTTTTTATTTCCAGCGGTTATGTAAAAGCCTTGTTTTTTATGGCATGTAAAACTGACAAAAAGCGAGCTTTACAAGCACTGTGGCTGACTCCGCCACCGTACTTAGCCACCGCTTTCATCATTCCTATCTGCTTTGAGAGCAAACACGGAATCCTTGGCAAAGAAAATGATTACCCGAGCGTTTATTGGATTCACAGCTGGAAATGCAATCAGCACCCTGTCCTATAATTCAGACCATAAACACAGCAGACAGTGTCACAGCAGCAAGTGTGAATATTCAGACAGAGATGTTGTGCTGATTTTAAACAATTAATACACAAAAGTTGGATCACATTTTCACATCTGTCATGACTTGCTATTTTCTGAGGCAATATTACACTTTACGAGCATAATGTTAGTTCTGTTCTTAAACTGATGACATGAATCCAGGTCAAAGCTTTATTGATCCCTCATCTCTATCTATATCAATCAGAAAGGAGGATATAAGTGGATAATAATGATATGAATTGTGCAAAATGGACTGCAGCTCAGTATTAAGAGGATGTCCTGAAGATTTTGTGTGAATTCAGTGCACATTATTCACATGTAGTAATCTGCAAGTTGGATGACAACCTTAAGGATGAAATGAGCTACTCTCAGGAAGAATTATTCAATAGCAGGGTGTTGGAGAAATCTTGTACTTTATTAATATATGTTCAGTGACACTTTGATGAATGGCAGAGAAACCTTTGGCACATGGATACAGCCTTATCAAAAAGGCTATCAGGAAACAGTCAGTATAGTTCAGATCATGCAACCTGAGAGGAGGGAACACTTGGGCAAACAGGGTCAGAGTGAACTCTAATTATAAATAATGAAGATAACTTTGTTACTATCCAAGGCTACCACCTTATCTCATATGCTGGCGCCCAGAACATAAAACATCTGTTGTAAGAGACTATGAATCTCAGAGAGACAGATGCCCTGTGGATTAAATAATTATGGCAGGATATTTATTAGGACGTTCTTTTATGAACATATATAAGATCTTATCTCTTCAGCAGTGACCTTTTATGACAGAGTACGATTGTTTCAGTGGCCGCATAGTCATTCATATACTCATATGGCAGAATAAAAATTGTCCTCATGTCCTTAATACTTTTTGTGTGTCTGTTAAATTAGTAGTAGTAGTAGGCCGATAGACTTTAGGCTAAAATGTGTCCATAAGAAAAGATTGAATGTGTGTGATTGCTGTTTTTTTGTTTTTTAGTACGGGAACTGGCTTCTGTCATGTTTCCAGACTTTATAAACTTGCCAGAGTTATAAAATACTGACTTGCAGTATTATTAAGTGCTATATAGCGTTTTGCCATCTAATTAGTCTCAATTAGATGATTAGTCTCAAATTGGACTCCTTGTATCATATTACATCATGTCAGCGCTACCTGAAGCAACACAACCACACTAATACAGAGCATTTTTGGACAGAACAGAGTTCAGATAGAATTTCAGTCTGGTAATAGCTCAGTATTAAAAACATAGAGTCTACATATTCTTGAATAATTCGATACAGATATGCTACTCCTGATGCAGAGAAAATCAGACATTCCTTGGATTGGTGTAGAAATTGTCACTCAGTAGTCAATTTGATCCTGTGGGAACAAAATCGAACAAAAATGACGAAATAATTCATGTTACAGTCCTAATTCCTGACATTCACAATGAAATGCTTAAGTGACTTTTTAAACACAAAATATAACTATTTATCTGACTCACCGATACAATAGCTGCTTTCAGAGTCAGGTGATATAGTCCTCTTTAGTCCTGGATGTGCACAAAACACATGAATGTGAACTTTTGAATAGTTTACAAAATAGTTAGTTATCACATGTTTGCTACAGAGCCACAGTGGCATTTCCCCTGCCTAAATTTGAATAACACGCTGGTGCCATTGTTACTGCCCCTAAGCAAATCCTCAGACCACAAGCCTGAATAACATCCAGGTCCGACAGCACAGTCTTGGCTGCTGAGCCATACATCACACTACCATATTCTATTCTTGCCCGGATATTTCAATGATGCAATATCAAGTCCCCATTCAAGCCCAGCAAGACACCTCATGACTTTAATGGCTTTCTTACTTTTATTCACTGTGCTTCTTCTATGTTCTCTTCATGTTAGTCTCCAGTCAAAATGTGCTCCAAAAACACAAAAACGCTCTATTCTCTCTACTCCCATATAACTAACAGATTTCTTGCTTCTCTGGTTTTCTTACTTGTGAAGAACATAACTTTAGTTTTTTTTCCACAGAGACTTTAAAATCCCATTTTATTCCCCATCTTTCCACTTCAATTTATCCCTTCTTGTAGTTACTTAACCATATATCTTTTTAGATTCCCTCCCCTCTTCCACAAAGCCCCATCATCTGCAAACAGAGACCTTCTCATGCCTAAAGGTATACTTTCAGAAACATCATTTATCAGAACTGAGAATATTGGAGGACTTATAACACTCCCATGGGGCCTATCATTTTCTACAACATGTTTTTCTTAGAGCTCTGACCCTATCTTAACCCGAATAGTCCTTCCACTTAGAAAATCCATAATCCGACTAAAGATGTTTCCATCAATTCCCATTTGATGAATCTCAATTAACAACCCTTCTCTCCATATCATATGCCTTTTCCACATTGAAAAACACCTCAACCGCTGTCTCCTTATTAACCTGGGCTGTTCTGACCTCATCCTCAAACCCCGAACCGGGTCCGTTGTGCTCCTGTCTCTCCTAAATCCTCTTTGGTGTGCAGCCACCAAAGCCCTCTTTTCCAGAAAGTGCACGAGCCTCTCATTAACCATCCTTTGCATTAGCTTACAGATATGTGACATTAGAGCAATGGGTCTGTAGATTACTGACTTACTAGGATTTTTCCCAGGCTTTCTGATTGGAGTTATAATTGCTTCCTTCCAACTCATAGACAATCACCCCTCCTTCCAAACTTTATTGGATAACATCAGAAACTTCTTTAATCCTTCTTCACTTAGATGATTAATCATTATATAACATATTCCATCTTTTCCCGGTTCACTTTTTCCTGTATTGGCTAATGGCCTCTTCAACTCTCCAACAGTAAATGGGATATCTAGTTCATTACCACTATTATTCTTTCTCCCTAGTGTCTCCATTCCAGCTTTAGTGTTTTTTTCCCTGCTTTGCTTTCCTTTCTCAGTCACATTATTGGAGCTGGGTACTGCTACAAAGGTATTTACCGTTAGCTCAGCCTGTTCTTTATTGGTTATCACCACTTCATTTTTCAGTGCTCAGAACAGAGTAATTCCATTCCTTCCTATCTCCTCCCATGTTCTTTATCATTCCTATCATTCCCCAGACTTCCTCTATCTGAGTGGTATTCCCAGTTGACCCATAGAACTTCCTCCAATGTGTCCTCTTTGCCTGTTTTACTGTTGTCCTGACCACTGCTTAGGCTTGTACGTACCGAACTTGTGATCAGTTTCCATGCTTTGTTTCTATTCTTTTCAACTTGTTTGAACTCATCATCCCACCATGGTACTAATATCTTCTTTGTCCTGCCTGTGGATTTAGGGATAGAGCTTACTGCAGCTGATGTGATACCCAGCATTATTTTACAGTTCAACATTTCTGTATTCATATTTCTACTAATCTGATGTAGATGTTTATCACATTCACACATGAAATTACCCCAATTAGCTTTTCCAAAAATACAATTTGTGCTCTCTGTGGTCTTTACCATTCCACTGCCAATGGTCCCTTCCTGATGCACATGCCAATCACACAATGGCGCTAAGGTATTGGTTGATAACGTCAGATCTGGCACAGATCCCTTGCCAGTGTTCACATCTATCCTTGTGTTTCTGCCACCATGAATACAAACAAGGTGTTTTTCATCTAGCATCTCTTCCACTACCTAGTCATTGTAATTAGTTTTATCATTATCCCATAACGTATTATGTGCACCGAAGTCTCCACACCACACAGTCCTTCCTCTTTATTTATTCTTTCTATTTCCTCAAGTTTACTGAGTTCTAATTTTCTGCATGGATTATAGAAATTTATAATCAACAGGTTCTTCCTTTCTGCCCACACTTCAATAACGATGCACTCCAGTTTAGTTCCAATATTAATAGTGCTGTAGGGACGCTCTCCTTCATAAACGTGACACAACCCCCTCCTGCCCCATCTTTCCTGTCCCGCCTGATTGCCATATATCCATTTATGATGAACTCTAAGCTTAGTTTTAACCACGATTCCTGGATACACAACAAGTCTGTTTTTTTCCGTCTGACTGTAGATGAACCGTTTGAAATCCTGGCCATTAGCAATCGAACTTCTTGCGTTCCACTGCAGGAGGATTAAAGTTGTTATTACCATTAACCAATACATTGTGTGTCTTTGACTTGCCTGAATATTTAACTTAATCCCTGGCTTCCTCCCTGGCATCTCACACCTCCCATGTCCAGACGATGGACAGCTGCATTGACGATAATCTGGATTCTTTCTGTTTTAGATTTTACATCTGTAGACGCATTTCTAACTCCTACTATAAACGTCAAAAGTCTCTTTTTTTCTGCCAACATCTTCTTTTCAAATACTTTCACAATACTTGTCCATGTTTCCCACACCTTCATCACCTCCACACTTACAGCGTTTTGGTTTTATACTCGATCCACACTTTCCATATTCATAATCACCACCACCACCACCGCAATTGAAACACCTCATTAGCTTTGGGACAAAATCTCTCCCATTATATTTAATAAATCCATAATAAAGTTATTTTGGGATATCTTTGGCATCAAACTCAACCAGCAGCAGTTTCTGTCTCTTTTTTTCTCAGCTCCTTGTCATTCTTTTAGCATTTTTAAAAGTAGTGTTACACACTTTTCAAGGTTTTCAATTAGCTCCCTCATACTGACACAAAGGGAGACCCCTGTTATCACCCCCTTACTCACATTGGGTCTAAGCTCTCCAACTTTCACTGTTTTTATGACTTTGACTTTTCTGACACACAGTAACTTTCTCGCCTTTTCTACTTGGATCTCTGTGTTATTCCCAATTAGCAAGTTACGATCCTCTAGCACTCTTGCATACTTAACTTCACCTACTTTTGCTCTGATTATTTTGGTGAGTTTTAGAGGGTCAATTTTCTTCACTCGAACTTCTCCCCCAAACTTTACCATAACATTAAGGGATCCTGCCTTAGGATTTGTTGCCTCATCCTCCCGTCCCTCACTCTCTGTTCCTTCCAGGCTAGTTCTTCCTCCCATTTCTTCCTCTTCCGCACACCAGCCTACCAATTCCTGCCTCCCTTCCCCACCTGTTCCCATTAATTTCCTCCTCTACCACTCCCATACACCTCCTTCTCGCTCAACTCCATGCTGTTTTAGCTGTCTTTCTCATCCTGCCATTTTACAGCAGTCAATGACATGTAGCATGAGAGAACTGCTAACGGCCTGTACAAGCTATCAGCTGATACAGGTTACCAAATCCAACAGCCCGTAATCCATTGTCAAAGACAATCTGCATCCAAATTTATTCAAACCAGTGTAACAATAAACAGAAAACAAATTCAAAACAAAAAATTTGATCTAATTTTACAAAATATTAAAATTTATAAAGGCAGTCTTTGGGAGGAATGTTTGAAAATTGAAATCTCAACAACTACAAGTACTAAAGTATTCATACGTCATGGACAGGTGTACCATATAAATGTATAACAATTTTAAACATACTACTGATAGCATCATCATGTGGTTAGTTAAACATGGCTAATAACTCATGAACCATGAGGCATAGCAAAACAATATTTGCACAACTTCCTTGGATGATGCCAATTAGACTGATACAAACCACGCCCATTTGCGCCAATAACATGTTTCCGCCATTTTGGATTTTTTGGTAAACACATTTTTCTGCTCCTTTGGCACATATTGCATCTAATTTTCACCAAACTTGGTACTTACCATTTGTAGATGACTCTGAAAAAAGCTTGAGTATCAAGTATCACTTAGCGTCTGCCTGTAATTGGTTACCAAAATTTTGGAGGTGTGGCCTGATGCACTTAAAGGGTTTTAACTCAGCAATACAAAATTCATTTGCAACTAAATTAGGGAATGTTGTAGATACAGCCACATTGCACAAGTGTGTAACATTTCATACAATTCTACCTGCCATCAGTGTCACAGTAACAATATAACATGATATTTCTACAGTTCTGTTGTTTATATTAAACCTGGAACACAAGTTCTCCACACAACATATTGAAACATGGCACCAATATCCCCACCTTGTGGCCATTAATAAAACATCACCATAATACTTATTAACTACTGTATATTTTGAAAGTAATATTCCATAACAACCAAATGCAGCAATGTAGATGGGAATGCTGAACAAATCTATAGCATTTCATACAATTTAACCTGTAGGTGGTGCTATAAGATTTAAAGAATTGCTGCAGGAGCAGCAGCAGCTCTGTACAACAGTAAAGTTTGCATATGTCTGCCTGGACAGTGAAGTATGAGTTTTCACCCATCTTCATCCAGCAAATCAATTGGTGAGTTCCTTTTTACTTTGCTTGGTAGCATGAGCAAAATACATTACATCTCCATTTAATTTGAATTGTGCTATATTCCCTTACTTCTGTCATAATAATGATCTGTTACCATGCCATCTGATCACAACATCAAACAAAATAACCTACTTTACCAGTATATATATATTTTCGTTAAGTCTGAGATCTATTCTTTGAGATTCTTTCTGACTTATTATCCAATCTTGAGGATTTGGAGTTTTTGCTAAAATTGTTTTCTTGAGGTGAAATTTATTCCAATTAAATGAGGAAAACATCGGATTGAGTGAATTAAGTTAGTTTAATTAGGTTTTGAAATCAGAGCCTCGCTAACTAGCTACATCTGTTCTGTTGCTAAAATAATCTCTCGTTTCGGCGGCATGTCAACATTTCCAAGAGTGGAGCTGGACCTGTGATCCTCCAAATTACACGGTGAGTTTCATTTTACTTTGTTTTGTATGTCGCCTCCAAATGACTTAATTTCATTTAGATGATGTCCCATTGCTGTAGCGTCTACCACTTTGTAACTGATGAAATGGTTTTCTTTCATGCCTAAATACTAATGGATTTAGTGCTATAGTGGCCAATATGAAACACATCAGTAATTTACAGCAATATCACCAACATATTCCTTCAATGTTGTGTCCCTGAATGGATGCAACACTGAAGAATGGATGTGCTATATAAATGAAGTGTTATCATCATTATTTTAATAAATAAAACATGTTTCACGCCCTCCTTGAACACACTTTTGTGTTTTCACGCTCACAGAAGACAGAAAGTCACACAGAAAAACATGACGGTGATCAAACTTTGTGTGTTTAGTCTACTAAAGAAACAAATGGTCTTTTAACTGTGACTTGAACCCCTCACACCCAGCCACACAATCAGTCTCTTAGCCACACTTTTCCGTTTCTCACTGAGTTATTGTTGGTCACTCACTCACTCATTCACTCATTCACTCACTCACTCACTCAGCTGTGGCCACTGAGTCTGGATTTGATCTCATGGTCTTCTAAAATAATCTTGTTTTTGGTTTGAAATGCTTGTATTGTTGATTTCTGGTTGACATTTTGGGTGTGTGTGATGTGCTGTTGTGTGTAGCTTTGTTTTTTGTATTTTGAATAATGTGTCCCGTGTGTTTTTTGCTTCGTACTGTTTGTTATTGTGCTGTTATATGTTTTAATTGTAAGGGACTGCAGATGAAAATGAGCTTGAAGCTACAAACCCTTATAAATACACACTCAACTTGTACAGTTTGGTTACAACTTGCATTAGAAGAGCATGTTAATATGTTTATAATGTTTTATGTCTTTATTCGTGTACAATGTTTAGACAGATTGCACTACTTGTTTGTTTACTTTCTAAATTACTCAAATTTACCTGAATGAACTCCATGCTTTGTTTTTTTTCTCTTACCTTCTAATTTAAGTACAAATGTTTAGCATCTTCATTTAAAATGTTAATAAAGTGAGACATGGTTGGAAAGAAACACCTTGAAGTTGATCATCTGTCTTAACATTTTGCATCACAATTCAAATGGCTGTTTATTCACTGTTGTAAATACTGTCAGTTAGTAATTATATGTAGTCACAGGACTAGTATGTCATACATATTGCAGGTTACAATAAAAATCTGTCAGTATACCTCTTGTGGAAAAAAAGTGTAAAATTAACAGTAACAAACTGCGATTCTTTTGGTTTAGTATTTTACTGTAATGGTAGAAAATAACAGTTTTATGTATTTATAAAAACAGCAACAAACTGTTCATTTCAGCAACAACAAGACAGCTTTAATTTCACAGTAAATTAACCCTGCTGGCAATTATTTACTGTCAGAAAAGTCTTTAACAGTGTTGGGGGAGGTTCCTTCACTGTTTTATGTGGTTAAAGCAGAACGGATGAGTGTTTGCTGTGTGCTTTTTTTTAGGTTAACTGTGCTTGTGGTGAGTACATATAGCCTCAGCCCACTGGTTTTATGTATTTATGTAACATACCGGAAGTACACCTTAAATAGACTTTTAATGGTAAACGATTTTAGTAGTTTTTAAATATAGTTTTTCTCAATTGGTTGACCACAATTTCTGAAACTTCGTTCATATTTCTCATTTCATTATGCAAAACATTAAATTCATGTCGATTCCTTTCATACAAAAAAGCAAATGTGAAAAGCATTTTGTCAAAATAAATACAAATCTTTACATTTAAACATAAAATTCAATCATTTCAGTGTCAATAAGCAAAACACAAGCATTGATTCTCAACATAAAGAGATTACACCCCAGAATTTGCCACCTAATTACCACACGTGCAAACAATCACAGCTTATTAGTTCATCAGACGAACAAACTTAAATCACATATAAGAATGGTCACCTGTTACTTGATGTAGTGAACATGGAGCAAGAAAGAGTGGGAGGACAAGGTGTCCGTATGCATGGTGGTAGAGGTGAAAGACCCAAGCGTGCATTTATTTCGAATGATATTGTGCAACTTTTGTTCTTGGTTTTGTTCTTGATCTTTTTTGATGGACCGTGTGATAAACTATGGCGTCACAATGAAAGAAGCTGGTCGGAGGGTTCAACCTGACCTCAGTCGATCCTCTGTTGCATCAGTTGTAAGGACGTACACAAATGAAAACAGGTAAGCTATGAATCACATTTTCCTCAGCAATCACTCAACCAATTACTGTATAGCATCAATATTGTCCCTGCATTCATCTACAGAGTGGAGTGAAGACCTCCTACAGGTGGCAGAAGAAAACTCTGAGGAACAGGAAATGGCTATTGTTGGTTTGGTGACTGCCAACAATGCTATATGTCTACAGGAAATACATCACACATCATTGAAGACAATGACATATGTCCCACCATACAGTGTGTGAGCATTTCTACACTTAAGCATAAGCATCAACTCAGAATGAAACCGCTGTACAGGGTACAGTTTGAAGGTACCATACTGAGGTATCAGGACGTAACAGGTTGGTATTCTTCTCAATACTTGTAATGTAATTGTGTTTCTACTTGATGGTGCTTTGCATGATTTGGTCCATTGTCATCTTTGTTTCTTTTCAGAGAATAATGGAACTTGAAAGCAGTGACTCACCGCAGCTGTTTGTTTATGTTGATGAAGTTGGATTCAACTTAGGGAAAGTCAGGAGGAGAGGGAGGAACATCATTGGCCACAGAGCTACAGTGGATGCGCCAGGCTAACGTGGGGCAAACATCACCATGTTCACTGCCATCTCCATGAATGGTGTCATTGTCCACAAACCCTTGATTGGACTGCAGAACACTGAACACCTCATTGTATTTTTAGATGTAGTGCTCTAAGAAGAGGCAAACAGCCCAATATTGTCGTCATATGGGACAATGTGAACTTCCATTGCTCACCCCGCATCAGGAAATGGTTTAAAGCACATCCATGTGTGACCATGGATTTCTTACCACCATATTTCCCTTTCCTGAATCCAACTAAGGAGTTTTTTTCTCTTCATGGTGATGGAAAGTGATGACCATCAACCAAACCAAAGGATATCATTACTTGATGCGATGAAGGCTGCTTGCAAGGCAATTACCGCAGAAAACTGCCAGGGGTGGATTCATCATAGATGTTTTTCCTTCAATGCATTACAAGAAGGTGTAATAAATGAGTAAATGTTTAGAGTATTTTTGATTTTCTTTATGTAACATCAGCATAGGTTTGATGACGATGACGTATCCACATTTTTGGTTTCATGGAGGAACTTTCTGTCTTTGTCTTTTCTGTCTGTGTAAAAGTTCTTTTCTGTGTTTATTCTTTATGTAAATGTTACTTGAAATTGAACAAGGCTAAGGAATGTAGTCCTGTATCGTATCACACCAAGCATCAAATGGATCATAGAATAAATGAACCTTTGAACTATTTCATTTTAATGGGCGTATTCACAATTTTGATTGCCAATGTTCAAAGAATGTTAAAGGCAACCTCCTATTTTGATGAAATGGTATTTTGTTTCAGTGCAGCTATTTGATTTTGCAAATGTATTTCAATGTTTTGAGCATCTCAGAGCATTTTTCTCATATCTATTATTTTGCAAACTAAAATAATGTTGTGTGGTTTGTGTTAACTGTATTGAAAATGAAGAACTATATTTCAGGAATTGTGCTCAACCAATTGAGAAAAACTGTGAAAGAATATTTTTACTACTTCATCTTGACTCTATATCGTTTTTTATTTAATCATTGCTTATTACTTGTACTTATTTGAATCATGTCTCTGTTCTCTCACTGAATGATACCGTGTGTCTTTTTTAAGTGTGAACTCGAGGTGATTTCCCAGTCGTACAAATTTCCTGAGGTGTGATTCCCCAGGTGGTGGTGTAGTCGGTCTTCTATCTCGTTTACCCACAAAATATAGTTCTCTCTCCCTCTCACCGCCACACATTGATGGTTTGTAGTCTGGAAGATTGCAGGATAAGGTAATGCTAGAATCTGTTTTTCATAACCTTGACAAAACACAGGATTTATGAACAGGTTACGTCATGATTGTCAGGAAACAAAACATGAGAAATGACTGGCCTTATGGAATCTAACAATGTCTGATCAACCAAATCATGAAAAGTTGTATTTTTTTAAGTATCATCATTTTTACATAAGTTACATGGTTTTCACCAAAGCACAGCTGTCAGAGTTAACATCCTGTATGATGCCTGGATAAGGATCCCCATCATATGTGACCACACACCACACATTTTCAAATTAGTCCCTCATGAAGTTCTGCAACAGACTGAGCTGTGGTGGCTTTCCAAGGTGTCTCAGTGTCGCCTGTTCCTTCCATGTCTACTGTTTGGAGACCAAAACATCTGCAAAGATGAAGTTCTAAGCAAAAGCAGCTTATACTTCACAAAGTAATCTTTCCTGGTATCACATAGACAATCTAGAAGAGTATAATGTATTCAAATTACACACTGTAGAGATAAAAACATAAAATGAAACCTGATGTATTTGCATCATGCCTCAGATAATCTGCAGGCCATCAGGAAGGAAAATGTCCATTTCCTCAATCTCCTTCCCACTGACATACATCAGATTAACAGTAGATGGTTGTTTTGAGAGTTGCTCGTACAGCACCTTCCCATTTGGATGATCAATGCCGTTTGCTACTAGTCCGCCATCAGCCGGGCCTTTTCGTGCATGTCCTGCCTTGAGAAATTTCCATGTGATCCTGTGAAGTCCCATCTGAAAGAAGTTTTTGTTCAAGAAAAAGAAGTTTTTCTTGGACCTGTACTGTGTTGTTGGCCAATCACTGATTACATGCAGTGTGATTGCTGTTGGGTTCAGTTCTTTGACGTACGGAGGGTCACTGTGTTGACATGAGCCCAGATAGCTGTGATTGATCAAGGCGCATTGATGAGCTAATAGAACAGACAGACATCCACCCCAGTTTTGGTGTGAGCCACACCTATATGGAGAGTGACCTGTTGGTGGGAATCACTAAAATGGACTGCTTGGATCTCATTCTTGTAGTTATACAGATAGTTTTCTGCAAAATCAATTTGCAAGACAATACCATCCACTCCTGTATTTTCCTTCAGGGTTCTGAGAGCAGAATACTGACGTCTGATGTTGTAGATGTGTTTTAAGTCTGAAAAAAATCATCCAGCAGTGTCTAGACTTTACAGTGAACTTTAAACTTTTCCATCCTTTTTCTTCTTCTCCTTCTCCTCAACTTTGCTTCTCCATTCAAAACACAGGTCTGCTCTCCTGCATCAAAGCCAGAAGTTTGCAGTTCTTTATCCTTACAGTCAGAGCACTCCCTGTACATGCACTTTTTTGTTGCATTAGTGCATGAAACAGATTCACTTAAGTCATTGAGTTTGGTACATTTTACCACTTTGTGATAAAACAGACTGTCTTCCATAAACTGGAGATCTGCATGTATTTTACAGAGGCATAATTAGGTCATTGAGTTTGGTACGTTTTATCATTTTGTGATGAAACAGTCTGTCTGCCATAAACCGGAGATTTGCATGTATTTTACGGAGACATGTGTCTCTGTCCTTGATTGTTTGTTTAACAATCCAGAAAGGTCGCTTTTTGCAAATCTTGCCATATGAAACTGTAACTTCAGGATGCTCAATTCTAAACTTCTGGTGTTGTGTTTTCATTGATTCAATCAGGAAGTGCTTTTGCATTCTTTTCTTGTTCTTTTTAATTGTCTCCTTCTTTCCTGTTGTTATTCTGCTGTTGTCGTCATGCTCCGGCAATGTTGTTATTTTTTCCTACGCTTCCTTGCTGATTTTGTCACATTGCATTCTTCAGATGTATTGAAGTTTGGTGGCCCATGTCACATTTGTCTTCATCAGCTCTCATCGGGTGAGAAGAACCCAAACCCAAAAGCTTACCAGCCACAACTTTGATGATCACTTGCTGATCTTTAGCAATGTGCATATTTTGATGTTCCTTTTTTATCCGTGAAAAAATTGTGTTGTGAAACAGCAGAGTTCTTCTTAAATCCTTTGTTCTTCGCCTCATTTGTTTGGTTTTGAGCTCTGCTTTGGCCTTGCGTGCCATCTGAAAGAAAAAGAGAAAGTGTCACATTTATTTACTCTACTCTTGTGATTGACCAACAATATTGGTATTTATTTATTTTTTGTAACTTCACTACCATACAATATGAATTAGCTGATAAAGTGTTTTGTTCAACTGTTTAATTTAATATGCAATATTTTTTAGTGATATAAACAGACTGAAAAAATCTCATCATATATTAGCCTTCATTAAATAGACACAAAATACACAATATAAAATGTTATTTTTCCTATTATTAGTATATTCAAAGGAAATATGAGCTGTTTGGAAATGACAGCCAATAAACATATAAACAAAAATGTACTTTGATTTGTTATTCAAGTTTCCTCTTTGGACTTAACTCTGTCCTCCAGCTGTGAGCTCTCCTTTCACACGACTATTGTTGTGGTCACCAAATAAACAAACCCGAAAAACACTCCCTGAATTTACATTTTGTACGGTGTATGACCCCGAAGCACAGGTGTTCTTTTATATGAAAAAAGACATAAAATACTAATATATCTTACAACACATGATACATTTCATTAAAACTGGCTTTTATGTGTCATTTGTATTTAAAATTTAATATTAGATCAATATTAAATTCAAAATTAATGAGGGTTGAATATCCAAAACCTGGCCCAGGGACAAAGGAAATATAGCAAAAACCACACATAAAAGGCTACTTTTTATATAATAGAAATAATGACTGATATATCATTTAATTTTTTTTGTTCCTTTTGGTGACAAGTAAGTGAGACAAAAAAATAAGAAATTAATTATTATTATGAATTATTTCTGCCAGGGACACAAATATTACGATAGTTGAAGGATCATGCAATGGAGTAAAACCTAATTTATAATCCTGTTATTTCTGCAGATTAGTACCTTTAGTCCACGTGGCCACATGCAGCCATCTATGAGCTCGTCTCTCCCCCTAGCGGTCAACGTAATGACGTGTCTGTACATTTACACTTACACCTAAATACCGCGACTGTCGACAAAATCAAACTGTTTTCGGTTAAAGGAAAAAAAAATCATACTCTACTGACAAACAGTATAGACAACACAATAGATAGTATCTTATATAAATGTGGATCATATCAGCTGATGAAAGCGTAAGGGGGTATAGCTCAGTGGTAGAGCATTTGACTGCAGATCAAGAGGTCTCCGGTTCAAATCCGGATGCCCCCTGAACCGTTTTCTTCATCTTTACCTAAATGAAATCTACGTGCTTGTGGTTAAAGCAGACGCTTTTACAACCGTAAAAAATCAAAGTAATTACTACTATGAGGATATTTTACTGCGTACTTAGATATGGATTCAGGCACAGTTCTTAAAATGACAAATTTAGGGAGAAATGACAGTATTTATAGTATGAATATCGACATAATTTGTTTTGCAGTGCCTCCAAAAGCAGCTGCTGTGACGTCAAGTGTTAACCAAACATCTGTACATAGATAGATAGATATTACTTTGCTGATCCCCGAAGGGAAATTCAAAAAAAACTGTTGTTGTTATTACTGTGACTGCAGGAATAAACCACCCTTTAACTCCAAACAATCTCTGAAATCTTGAAACAATAACTGAAAGACAGAAAACACCCACTGCACATTTTGCAATAATAATATGTATTTCTTTTTTTAAAAAAATGTACACATCATACAATACATACGTTTTAAATATAATTCATAGTCCTTAGCAGCTAGCTTGGTTTCCCTTTCAGGAAATTGCTGTAATATACAGTAAAATAATTCAAGTTCAAGCTTTTTTTTTTGTAAAAAAAACAACAACATTACTATACATCTTTAGGTAGAACAAAAACGTTGTTCAACTGGCATAAAATGTCATTTCATACATGAGGTGCTGGTGTATCCCACCACTGCAGGGTTTCTGAGTAGAGGAGGCCACAGGTGCTACAGTATGTGCTTACGTTTCCTTCTTATTGTAAAAGTCTTTCTCTATGGCTTAATACTAGGCAACTACTGAACTCAGTTTGTCGTTGAAAAGTTGTTTTGTAACTAGGGAGGTACTTGAATTTGGTTGCACCAGATGCACAGTAGAACTTAGGAGTAATCAGTGACAGGAGTTACCAATCAAAGGTCAAAATGGTATCATGATTTCAAAGCCACCATGTATGAGCAAGAGGAAATAAAGAATGTGGTGAGTAAACCAAACTTTACCCATAAAATGTGCAAAAAAAAATATGCTCTGCCTTGCTCCATGTTTGCTTGGATGCCTCATTAGTACAATAATTCAAGATTAGTTTGTGACATCTTTGGTGCTACTTTCATTCAATTAATAAAGTATTTTCCAGTACAATTAATTGAAAGATAACGAAAGCAAAAGGGAATGTGACATTACTGGTCAGGTAGGCAGCTCCACACTTAAGAAAGCTTACAGTGAATTCACATGAAAGACTTCCTTGCTGTGCACGTCTTCAAAACCACAACTGAGAAAAACTTCACCAGTTCACCAGATCATTACAATACACCCAGAGTCCTATTTAACTGGTATTAGGGTGGTGTACGTTCCCACCCATAAGATCATCCAGATGTCACCCCGAGGCTCAGCCGGACGTGTGGGGGGGGGCAGCTCCTTGCAGACTCTCACACAGCTTGAGTAAGACATACTGTAGGTGTGGCGAGGCAGGCTCTATCACAGACGCCATTGTGGCTTCTGCAGTGCCAAAGAGGTTGGGACAGTTTGAGGAAGTTTGTGTAGGGCTCTTCAGTTTGCAACAACGTGTGACTTCATCCAGTCCAGACTGGCAGGTAGACTGAGAGGGGGATGATAAGAGAGAGACAGTCATGTTTGAGAAGTCATATTTAGGGATTGACTCACATGCTATGATAATAACAGACAGAAAGAGAGAGTGTGCAGTGCGTCAGTGAGACTCACCCTTCTCCTGTCAAGGCGCAGCAGGCTTGGACATGCCAGGAGTGTGTTGTGATAGTGTCAAGCGTGAGGCACTGGGAGATCTCTGCCGCTGTTAGTGAACCCTTCATGTCTTGTTTGTTGGCCATAATGAGAATGGCGGCATTCTGCAAGTCCTACATCCCCACCCAAAAAAAAAAAGAAAGAAAAAGAAAAAGACAAAGATGGGTTACAAAACCCTGCTCTTGGTATCAATTTATGGAGCTTAACATTTCCAGTGGAAACCCCAAAAAAATGTCCTCAAGTCAACTTTGAGAACAGCAGCGTCAGCGGAATATCTAAACACACGTTTGCCTTCTGACTAAAACAGACTGATGTTGAAACTTCCTCATCATGTGTGTCATGGGTTAGCCGTCTGGTTTTTACGTATATGACACAACTTTGAAAGCATGAGTGTATCTCAGATATCAAAACATAAATAACACACACACACACACACACACCTGGGTGGTTTGACTGAGGAACGTAAGGGTTTTTACCCTTAGAATCTATTTCTATTTACCATGGTGACTGGTGGTAAAAACAAAAAAACAAACCATGACTATAGAACTAACACACACACACACACATATATATATCAACACAACTTTAATCATACCTCATGTGCGAGCATTCGGTGTAGTTCTTCTTTAGTTAGAGTCAGTCGCTCCCGATCAGTGCTGTCCACAACCAGAATGACAATCTGAAAGTGCCGCATAAACACATAAATATCACACTAATGACACACATTATCAGTGATTGCTGTAATGTTATCAGTGAGTCCCATTGCAGACATGTAGCACAGTATATTAAGAATGGTTATATAACAGTTCTTAGTCTTTATCACTACAAGGCGCTGAAACAGGTGCAATAACTCTACTAGACTATAATACTAGACTATAAACAGTTATGCTCTTTGTTTCTGTCTTCATTTTTCCATATCAACTTCTCAGCTACAAGTGTCATTTCTATTTTCAATTTTCATCTCTCTTGTTTAGATGTAGTTTCCATTAGTTTCAATAAGAAAAACAGCTTTTCTTTTTGGACACAAGAGTCACAAGTCCAAGAAACACAAGAAGAAAGCCAGCTAAACTGAAGGTCAAACGTGTGGGCTAAGTATAAAAACAAATGTGCTCATATGTGACATGAACAAGCACAAGCTGGGATAGAAAGTGATCCGTACCTCTGT